>CATLJT010000292.1:0-675697 GCA_949987775.1 Aproaerema taeniolella
CGCGCCCCGCGCGCCGGCGCCGGTGCACGCGCCCTCGTCGGCGCCCACACCGGCGCCTGCGCCGTTGCCCGCGCCGGTGCCCGACCCGCCCGCGCCTGAAGTAGTTGTAACCGAGCCAGTCCAAGGTAGTAGTAAAAAAAAGACTTTTGTTTATTCAGACGGGTTAGGTAAGGACTTTGGAGTTCTTTGAAAAATTGCCTTAACCATCAGGTAGTTAATTTTTGTTGCCGGATCGATCCTTTAACGACATCGTTTGTTCCCTGACTCCGAGTGAGTATGAAGAAAATACCACTGTGGTTATTATGGTGGGAAATCATGCTAATATAAGTAGAATAGACCTTAACACGAACATAGGGGTACTCCTGTATATACAGGATAGAACAAAATGTAAATTTATATTGAATTCCTTCCCTTATTGTAGTAATCTGTCAGACAAGCACAATCAGTGCATAAGTAGAATGAATATTCATTTATATAATATAACACATTGTCATAGTGACAGTATTTTCCTTTTTGACGTTAATAAATTTATTAACAAATTGATTTTACAGATGGTACTTCGTACCTACCTTTTAGTCATAGGAGACGTTTAGCTACTCTGGTAGCATATAATATACATAATAACCTGACAAATGTTAGTAATATCATAAATGTGAATACTTTAAACTAACTGCACCGACAATAGGAAGCCCCTTGCCGGACAATCTCAGTTGTGTTGGCGAAGGTCTTTCTAGCCAAGTCATAACGAAGGATGTTCTATCAGTGAACAATAAAAATTGTATTCTCAACTTGGTACATCAAAATTTGCAAGGAATGGAGAACAAAGAATTATTGGTAGAACTATTCATTAACTGTAATAAGATTGACATTTTATGCATTACATAGCATTGGCTACGTAGTCATCAGTTAATGTTTGGTTTCAATAATCACCAAGTTGCTAGTGCATTCAGCAGAAAAATATCCATACGCGGAGGTTCAGCTATATTTGCTCGTAATAATTTAAGTTTAAAGAACGTAATGACATAGTAAGCTTGTCTGTTGAGCGCATTACTGAAATAGCCTGTATAGAGCTTGAGCAGCTTATTGTATTATGCGTATACAGACCGCCCAAGTCCTCATATGAATCTTTTGAAAAAATCATGGAGGAAGCATTATTCAAAATCAGTAATAATAATAAAAACATTGCTGTTTGTGGAGACTTTAATGTTGACTTATTAGTAGAGACTTCTCTAGGTAGTAGAATCAAATCTTTGTTTAAGTGCTATAATTTGGTTAATCTTTTTCTGAGCCTACACGAATTACCGCAACTTCCAAAACGTGTCTGGACAACATATATACTAATTTTAATCCTCTCGAAAAATCGGTTATCCACAAGCTACCCTCAGATCACTCTGGACAATTAGTTTCTTTTAGTGCGCTTCGTGGAAAGGCTGTAGAGAGAGGTATCAAATATGTGCCGATTAGCGACACAAGGCTTGAGAACTTCAGAAATAATATGATCATCAAACTACCAGGTCTAAGATTTGATAATAGTGATCCTAATGTACTTTCAACTCTGTACTTAGATTGTCTAAACTAGAATTTGACACTGTGTTTAAGGCCAAGACGCTAAAGGTTAATGACTCCTTGAAGTTTAGTGATTGGGCGACAGTGGGAATTCACAAAAGCAGAGAAAGGCTGTATGATCTTTATGGTGAGAAAGCTTATAACAATTCTGAAACTTTTGTTAATTATGTTAGAGCTTATTCTAAAACTTTTAAGCGTGTATGTAAAGCGGCGAAAGCTATGTTTGTTAGAAATAAAATTAAAAAGAGTAATAATATCATTAAGACTTCCTGGAAAATTATTAATTGTGAGACGGGAAGGGTTAAGTCTCGCAACTTCGATTTTAAACTCATTATAAATGACAAAATTTTAACTTCAGGTGTTGCTGTTGCTTCAGAATTCGAAAGATTTTTTACTGACATTCCCGTCTCTACTACTCAGTCACTAGACTCATCTCCCGCTCGACTTGAATCATTGCTCAAACAGAATGTAGACGAAAGTAAGGTTCCTTTCAGTTTTTCATATGTTAGAATTGTCGACATTCTTAAAACTTTTAAGATGTTAAATATAAAAAAGGCTGCGGACCTTGATGGTCTTTCAGTAAAGGTGATAAACTGCATAATAGATTGTATTGCTCCACACCTAGCGTTTATTTTTAATAAATGTGTTGATGATGGTGTGTTTCCTGATTTGATGAAACATAGTAAAGTAATTCCTCTATTTAAAGCTGGTAGTACATCAGACCCCACCAACTTTAGACCAATTTCAATACTACCAGCCCTTAGCAAGATATTTGAAAAAATTATCCTTAATCAAATAACCACTCATTTCTACGCTAACAACCTTATGAATATAAATCAATTTGGATTCACACGGGGTCGCTCTACAACCGATGCTGGTGTTGAGCTCATTCGTCATATTTTTGCGGCCTGGGAGGACTCGCAGGATGCTCTTGGAGTCTTCTGTGATTTGTCCAAGGCTTTCGATTGTGTTCATTATGAAACTCTGATCAGAAAATTACATCATTATGGCATAAGAGGATTCGCACTTAGGCTTCTGGAATCTTACCTAAGTAATAGGATCCAGAAGGTTGAGGTTAACGGCACTAGGTCACCTGGGTCCGCAGTCTGTATGGGCGTCCCACAGGGTTCAATCCTAGGACCATTCCTGTTTCTCGTTTACATTAATGATTTACCATCTCTTGTTAAAGACGCCCATGAGATCGTACTATTTGCAGATGACACATCACTCATATTTAAAGTGAAGAGGTACGACTCTGATTATGACGATGTGAATACTGCGATCTCAAAGGTAGTTGAATGGTTTACTGTAAATAACCTTCTTTTGAACGAGAAAAAAACCAAATGTGTTAAATTTACCTTGCCCAATGTTAAACAGGTTAATACCAATGTACAGGTTAGGAATGAAAAACTGGGCATTGTGGAATCTACTGTATTCTTAGGAATAACTCTTGATGCAAAGCTTCAATGGGGTCCTCATATTGATGGGTTAGCGAGCAGACTCAGTTCAGCAGCCTACGCTGTTGAAAAAATCCGTCAATTATCGGACGTTGAAACCGCGAGAACCGTATATTTCAGTTACTTCCACAGCCTAATGTCATATGGCATTTTACTGTGGGGTAATGCTGCGGATATCAATAAGATCTTTGTTCTGCAGAAAAGGGCTGTTCGCGCGATTTATCAAATGTCTCTTAACAAATGTTCAAAGAAATAGATATTTTGACTTTTGCATCCCAATATATATGTGAAAATCTTTTATATGTGAAGAAAAATGAACATTTGTTTAAGAAAAATAGCGATAGGCACAATGTAAATACTAGGACCAAGCATAAACTAGATGTACTAGACAGTCGTCTCCACAAGGTCACGAACTCTTTTATGGGTCAATGTATACGTTTCTATAATAAGATTCCCATGTGTATTCAAAATTTACCTTTGGATAAATTTAAGACAGTGATTAAACAAAAACTTTGCAAAAAAGGCTATTACAAAATTTCTGATTATCTATCAGACAGGCAGCCATGGGAATGAACTGCTCAGCTCTAGAGTTATTTCAGATTTAGTTAAAATTAGTAAATAAGAAAATTTGTAATGCGATTTAAAAGAGCAACCTCAGAGTTTCTTGCCTGTTCTTCTCTGAGGAAGACTGCACCTTTGCGAATAGGCGTAGAGTCAGTAGGATCAGAGGTACGAATGCGTATGTATGTATTTAAATCGTTTAATGTATGTTTGTATGTATTTCATTGTAATCTTGACTTGTTTTAAGTGACATCCTGAATGTCCTATAAAATAAAGATTTTTCTATTCTTTTCTATTCTATTATAAAAACTTAGATAGTTATGCCATGCGAGTAATAGTTTGGCGCCGACGTCAAAAAAAAATCCTCTCTATTTACCTTATTCTGCTATGAATTCACCTATTTACTGTTTTACCCGTAACCACTACTTACTCGTGAACATAGCTTTAAAAAAAGATTTCACCCTTTTTGAAGGCGGGTTAATTTTTTGTTAAAAATATTTATTCTATTAAGGACAACATGCCAAATAAGTACTTACCAAATCACCGAAATAGTTGTCCGCATGGCGGAGTTAAGTCACACGAAAGTTAACCTAAAATCCTTTGGATCTTTCTCTATGGAAGTCTGGGAGAATATTGTAGGGTTTCGGACCCACTAAATAATACCGGGGTCAACGTTCCCACCCGGTTTCAAACTTTCCGCGCGTCCGCTTCCAATGAGCCTGAACTTAAACGACACCCGCGCCCTCTAGCGGTTCGAAAAACAGTCGACTCAAACATCAGCCGCCAGCGGCACGCCGCTCCGTACAAAAAATAAAAATCGCAAGCAAATACAAATAATTTTAAAAGAAACTGTGTTGCAAGTGCACCCAGGAGCTCTCCTAGGACCATCAATCCCGATCAAATTTGGACTTGGCGCAGAGATTTGATGAACACCAAAACCCGTTAATCGTGGGTCCGATCACTTTTTTCACTTTGAATTTATTCAGTGTTTTAGCCACTTGTGCTTTCAAATATTAAATGTGTACTATAGTGTTGGACAGTGGTTTAAAGTAATACATACATACATACGCTCACGCCTATAATCCCTAACGGGGTAGTCAGAGCATCAGTGGTTCTAAAACAACTAAATGCCACGTTTGACACAAATTGTGAGGGTTGTCAGATGGAACAAGTTGCATAATGGTGAGAGGTGGTCAGACATTCGCCCATTATACAGCAAAACCCTCGTTTCCCTCTTCCAGACTTTACTGTATACCTAGGAAGAGTAGGTAGCTGGCATTTGAAGTGAAGTTTTTCTTTCACTCCTAGCAGTCCATCATGGAAGGAAATAATAGTGTTGTGCGTATTCAGTGTGAATAAAAGACTGTCACTTTTCTTTGTGAATTCTTCATACGCGATTAGGGAGAGTGAATACGTTCTTAACAATTAATCTCACTTTAGAAATTGAATAATTTATTTTTATATCCTGACGTACCCGCTGGTCGTGGCAGTACTTACTTTTCCATCATTTCTTGCAATTTTTTTGCAATCTATTAGGGTTTTGTTTAATAGTCGTCCATAATAATCGTAGTCTGCCTCACTTACACTACAGAGCGTGGATGGTATAAGCCATGTCGATGGATTTAGCTGTAAGCTTAGACAGTAATCAAATTCGGCTATTTTAACGTTAGCATACTTTAATACGTTTGACGTAGCAGGCGATCCCTGAAACAAATAATATTTAATTATTTTTAAAGCTTTGAATTTTTTTCAGAGTTGTGCAATGTCCCAAAAAAACCGCTAAAAACCCAGGTTGTAATAAAACAAAGGATCTCGTAGCTCAAGTACATTTATTTAAAACACATCACCTCTTATATCTAAAAGTTGGAAAATCTCAACATCGCGATGTAGGAATTCGTATAAAGTTGCACAGCGCCATCTAGCGATAATACTTAGTACTATGCCAATAAAGAGATTGGACATTCCAGCCCCTATGGACGAAGTCCATCAAAGTATACATAAAGGGAAAAATTTTAAATAAAAAGGTTACAAGCAAATATTTTAAATAACTAAGTTAATTTAAAAAATATATATATATATATATATATCTGGTAAAAAACGAGTAACATTTAAGTAAACATCAGTAAAAACTTAACAAACTCCAAGAAAAACATAAGTATAATATTAAAAAGTTAACAATTAACTTACAAAAGTAAACTTAAGCAACAAAATAAAATCTTACTAAAATAAAAATGTATTTGAAACATAATTAATTTAAGTGGTAAGCATATTAACTTAGAAACGGGTCTTTTCATAACGGTTCCCTTACATTTTAGGCTGACGACGCGCGTAAGATTGTCCAAACCTGGATGTTTCTCAGTAACGAGACCAAAGAGCCATCGCCCTGGTGGTAGATTGTCCTCTTTGACCAGAACCACATCACCCACATTTGGTTCAGGGGTTTGATTTGACCATTTGTATCGATGCTGTAACTGAGTAAGGTACTCCTGCGACCATCTGTGCCAAAAGTCCTGTAGCATTTTTTGGGTTAAATGCCATCGCTTTAGATTAGTGATATTCGAATCTTCGTAGTTTCTATCCGGTACCAACACCAATGCTTCTCCAACCAAAAAATGACCCGGAGTTAAAGGAGCAGGATCTTCGGGGTTGGTGGAGAGCTGACTTAACGGTCTGGAATTTAAGCACGCCTCAATTTGTGACAACGTGGTTGCCATTTCTTCAAATGTGAGGGTACTGTTTCCAATGACCCTTTTCAAATGGTGTTTGGTCGACTTTATACCCGCTTCCCACAATCCTCCAAAATTTGGAGAATGGGGAGGGATAAAGTGCCAATTTGTACCGTTTGACGCTAACCAATTTTCAATTTCCGCCGGCACACGTGATTTTTCTGCATCAAACATTTCTTTGAGTTCTCTGGCGCTTCCCACAAAATTTGAACCATTGTCACTCCATATATCCGCAACGTGACCTCTCCGAGCGACGAACCGTTTGAATGCAGCCAAAAAACCTTCTGATGTCATGTCACTGATCACTTCCAGGTGAATACCATTTGTAGCCATACATATGAACAGACATATATACCCTTTGGTGGATCAGTGACCACGTCCTTTAGTGGTTCGGATGTTGATTGGACCTGCATAGTCCACTCCACTTTTAAAGAAGGCACGTTGTGCAATTAACCTAGCCGTGGGTAACTGGCCCATCATTTGTTGATTAGTTTGCGCTGCGTGACGTACACAAGTAACACATTTACGCACAAACTGACGTACAATTTGCTTAGCACCAATGATCCAGTACTTGCTCCTTAAGTAATTAAGCATAAGCTGTGGACCGCCATGCATTGTCCTTTCATGAGCCTCGCTTATCAAAAGAAAGGTGAAATGTGACTGGCGTGGTAGAATCACAGGATGTTTCATATCAGTGTCGATTTGTGCACCCTGCAAACGTCCACCCACTCTCAGGACATGATCTGCATCTAAAAAGGGACTCAATGAAGTAAATTTACTCTTTTTGTCTAGTTTCCCGGTTCGCTGTAGGGTTTGTATGTCTTCTTGAAAGCAACGTGTTTGAGTCAATTTAATACAGATGAGTGAAGCTTCGTCTATTTCTTCTGCCGTTAACCATGTTTTAACTAATTTATTATTTTCATTTTCAGGTTTTTTCCAATAAAGGACTCTTCGACAATATGCTAGCACTCTGGTAAGTTTTCCCATTGACGAGAATCTAGAAATTATGTCGCCGTCTTCATTTTCCTCACGCTGTGTAGTGACGTGACACCTCAGTTTAGGGTTAGCCTTTCTTTCTTCTAAAGCAGTATCTGTTGCGTAACGTTTGCTATAATCGATGTTTTTTTGATACAACCATTCTGGTCTTTTTTTCCACAGCTGATTATGAGCAAGCTCGGTAGGTGGAATCCCACGAGAGGCACAATCTGCAGGATTTTCCTTGGAGATGACATGTGCCCATTGATTTCCATCCATAATAGTAAGTATCTCAGACACTCTGTTCGCTACAAAGGTCTTCCACCTGCTAGAATGGCTACTCAACCACGCTAAAACTATCGAGGAATCGGTCCAGGCATGGAGCTGTGGTTTTTCCACCTCAAGAGTTTCTGCCACTTCGTTCAAAAGTTTGGCTACCAACACCGCGCCACACAGCTCTAGGCGTGGGATCGACACCTGTTTTATTGGCGCAACCCTTGTTTTGGATGTGATCAATGAAACATGAATTTCACCTTTCTTGCTGATGATACACGCATACACTACGGCTGCATAAGCCAGATTGGACGCGTCAGAAAACCCATGGAGCTCCATACATTTGTCATTTTTGTTTGAGTGAATCCATTGTGGAATTCGTATCTCGACCAGTTTTTGTAGGTTGTTCCGGAACTCTAACTAGTCCTTGAGTAATTGATCAGAAAGCTTATTATCCCAATCCATCCCGGCCAGCCACAATTTTTGGATGAATACCTTAGCTGTTGTGATGACTGGCGCCAACAATCCTAGTGGGTCGAAGAGACGCGATATATCTGAAATGACCTTCCGCTTAGTCACAGGTGTATCTAGGGGAGGAAGATTGACTACGCACCGAAACTCATCCGAACTCCTATTCCAAGCAAGCCCTAATATTTTCAGTGTTTCATCTGTCTTCAACTCTGGGTTCTGGTCTATTTTATCTTTATCTCCTGTTATGTGTTGCAATAATTCCGTATTACTACTTGACCATTTCTGTAGGGGGAATCCTTCGCAATTTAGCATTTCGGTAATTTGTTTAAATATTTGAACACCTTCCTCTGCAGAATGACATCCAGTCATTAAGTCATCCATATAGAAGTCATTTAAGACTCTAGATGCTGCTATCGGAAAGTCCTTGCCTTCGTCATACGCTACTTGTTGCAAAGCTCGTACGGCCAAGTATGGAGCCGAAGATGTCCCAAACGTGACTCTTTAATGACGTAAATGCTGTAAGGCAACATTTGGATTTTCGCGCCACAAAATGCGCTGAAAATCAACATCCTCCTCGGCGACCTTCACTTGCCAGTACATTTTTACAATGTCAGCTATTAAGCAAATGGGATAACAACGCCAACGCATTACTAAATGGCGTAACTCTGGCTGTAAAGTTGGACCTACCATCAAGTCATTGTTTAACGACACTCCGTTAGTACTTGCACAAGACGCATCAAATACTACTCGTACCTTAGTAGTGGATTTATCTTGCCTTATCACCGCATGGTGTGGTAAATACACTGCGTTTGGGTTATCTTGATCCGTAACGTCAACCAAGTCCACGTGGCCCAATTCAAGATATTCTTTTATAACCTTTGAATATTCACTCTGTAGATCAGGGTTTTTAAGAAAACGTTTCTCCAGCATGAGAAAACGTTGATGACAAATAGCTTTAGAGCTACCATATTTAAAGAGCTGATCGTCCGTTTTAAAAGGTAACTTGACGATGTATCGACCGGTTTCATCCCTTTCGGTTGTAGTAGTGAACAATTCTTCACATTTTATCTCTTCGTCTGTAAGATGTTTAATTATTTTTGATGACGGCTCCGATTCTTGCTCCCAAAATCTTTTCAAAAGATGGTTCATGTCAGATTGCACCACATGCATGTTAACTATGACATTGTGGCTTGCACTACTTTCATCGTGTGTCACGGGTTCATCTAATACCTTCCCCGACAAGATCCATTCAAGCCGAGTGTGCTGGGCAACCAATAAGCCAGATGGACTCTTAACCAGACCTTCTAGCAGGATTTGACTGTACACGTCGGCGCCTAGTAAAAGATCTAACTTATCTGGCATATCAAACGCTGGATCCGCAAGTTGCATGGATGCAAGTGCTGGGAAAACCTTAACATGTTCTCTTTAGAACATGGGTTTTCTTTCATTTTTTTTCTGCAATTGTCTCAACGTTTCGATTTGTGTAAGCTTTTCCTTCATCTTTTAGTTTTTTTCGTAGTTTTCCTTTGTTTGGACGTTTCTCCTTCTTTTCTATCTTGGTGTTACTTTCTGAATTTCTGTCGCTTTCAGTAATTTTCTTGGATATCTTTTTCTTTTTTTTTATTGAGCCCTCACTCGAACAGCTAGTCTCATTATTAGACCACAAATCAGAACTCCCACCAGAAAAGTCTTGTTCATCGTCAGACATAAAATCCATATACTTTTTATAAGAAGTACGCTCCTTTACTTTTTTCTTTTTTTTGGTCTCAAATGGCGAATGGATGGCAGTGTCAGATTTGAATGCAGATGCAGAGGTTCCAGTGCAAGCAATCTTTTGGTTGCAGGTAAGTGTAGTTGACTGGATCTCAACTGGCGGAGCCAGGATGGCATCCGATGTGTGTGCAGCGGTTACACCGTGAATCACCATTTCATCGCTGTAGGTTTTGGTAAGAAGTGATGGTGACTGTATCTTAACTGGCGGATCGATGGCGGCATCCGATGGGCTTACAGAGATTCCAGCACAAGCAGCCATCTCGTCGTTGTTGGTATTGGTAAGTGAAGGCAACTGGATCTCAACTGGCGAATCGATGGCGGCGTCCGATGGGCTTACAGAGGTTCCAGCACTAGCAGCCATCTTGTCGTTGTTGGTATTGGTAAGTGAAGGCAACTGGATCTCAACTGGCGGATCGATGGCGGCGTCCGAAGGGGTTACAGAGGTTCCCGTACAAGTACCAACTTTGTTATTGGAGTTATTGGTAAGTGAAGGTGACTGAATATCAACTGGCAGAGCAAAGGCAGCGGTGTCCAATGTTTTTATCAAGACGTTAGATATTATTTTAATTTTCTTTTTTTCATTTTCATTCTGTTTCTTGGGGCTCAAAAAAAATGAATGCGATCGTGGTAGTGCAAATTTTGGAGTAGTGTTAATGAAATCATTCTTCATACAGTGTAATTCTGATTCGGTGTCGCTGTTTTCTATAATATCACTGCTATTTTTCAATGCTGGTTTGATTGCTCTTGCAGGATTATCGTTGGACTGTAATCTGAAATAGTACATTGTGCATCAAGGGGTGAAAGGCACCGATTAGGAATCGGACTTTCTCCCGAGTGCTACATAGTGCTTTATACTACACCTGTGAGGAACATTCAAAGACTTGTATTGTTGAAACTATTTAATTAAAATAATAATTACCACAAAAAACGAAAGTAAGGAATTAACCTAATTAAAAGTTATGTTACAGTTTGTGCAATTATTTAAAGTAAATGAAATAGTTTTTCCACCAGGACGACTTATACTAGTGTAAGATATTTGAGACAAAGAGGGCGCCGCCACACTCGCGTGTTTTGAGACTTCAGGTTTTGGTATTCGGTCAGAGCTTATAGCCGCCGCACTCGTCGAAGGTTGGGGGTCTTTTAGTTCTAAGACTTCTGTCTTTTGTGGTGCGACACAGCCCATAGACGCTGCACTCGTGGAAGGTTGAGGGTCACGATAATTAATTGAATCTGTAATTTGGTTGCTTATGCGTCTTTTATTCTCAATTGAATTTTCAATATAGCCTTCTGCGACAGCGGACGACTTCCAACCACCGTAACGTTTAATTGTAGTCAAGTCGGCACCGGAGTCTGCGAGAATGGTTGCTGATGGTGAAAGCAATGGCCTGTATATTCTTGTGGATCAGGCAAATTTAGAAACGTTGCTATATCCTTCGCAATAGTGCTGATTTTGTTATTTCCTACGACTTGCTGAGTACATTTTTGGTTCCTATATTGAACTAGAAAGCGATTTGTCTTCATTCCAGTCGGGCGAAGTTCCGTATATTTTTTAAAAAAGTCGTGATGAAAGCCGGTTATTACAAATGAACGCTGGATTTTCGTTTTTGTATTAGGCAACTTAACAATAATCACATTTTGTTGTGATTAAAGCACTATGTAGCACTCGGGAGAAAGTCCGATTCCTAATCGGTGCCTTTCACCCCTTGATGCACAATGTACTATTAGTACATAGCGATACTTCGGGGAAGAAAGGTCGTAAAAGCCATTTTGGCCAAAATGAGTTAATAATGCAGTTTTGTTCAGAATTTCAAGCTCTATCGATCTGTATATTTAAAAAATCGATATTCGCAAAAATGATGGCTTTTACTACCAAAATTTTTAGAATAAAATGGCTTTTACTTCCAGGATTTTTTAATCTAAACTACATTTTTTAAATAATATTGGTGTATGTGACAACTTAGTTTCTCCTTTGATTAAGTAAAGGACGTATAAGCCAAAAATTTCACCACACCAGTTCGTAACTCATAACTACATTGTAATCTCGGCTTTTACAACCCTCTGAATAAACTTAATTGAACAGAATGTGACTTTTACACCTTTCATTTGCTTTCATTTATTAACAGAAATGCGTGTTACGTCCCGGTTATTTGATTGTTGTAATTGTTTCTTAAGTATCTCTTTTGTTTTTGTGATAACGTATAGTTTTCTTTTGATAACTTAAGATAGTTTGAGTGAGTATAGCTCACTTTAACATTAATTTAAAATGAAAGGTCACGAAAGAGATAGATATATTTTCCTCGCATTCGCAATTTTTTAGCGGTACATGTTGTTGCCTGCTGCTGTTTTACTATCTGATAATCAAATTTTTGATTACGAAAATGAACAGAAAGAAGAAGAAGCTAGACTCCTTGCAGAAAAGGAAAAATATAGTACAGTCATTGGAACAACGCCACCGACGATCTCCTCAAAGATAAGCTTAATTAAAAAATATAATATAATAAACCGTAATATACCATATTATATAATAATTATAATAAACAGTAAGTTCCTGCCTACTTAAATAATCATGATTTTGTGGAGTATTTATAACAGGTGCTATAATAACATTACAAAAGAAAGAAGATAATCACTGTTCACTTTCTTTTGGAGCATAAACTATCAACGTTGCAGAGACTGGCTCATTATCTGTTCTCGTAAGAAAAATATAAGCCAGAAAGAGAACCGATTCTCCTGTCAGTCATAGAAGTACAATTTATATATAACTTTTGTTTCTTACGTTTTTGATTGGGTCCCCTACGTAGTTGCGAATGACGTTGAAGCGACGCACGCTGTAGCGAAAAACTTTCCGCGTGGTACGTTGGAGCGAAAGTTCATTGAAGCGAACGCCACGAAGTCGAACGACACTGAAGCGATCACCGTTATGGCGAAAAATTTTTGAGGTCTTGTACGCGGTATCGAATGACGCTGTAGCGATACACGTTGTGGCGAAAAATGTTGAAGCGAAATCTACGAGGTCGAATGCCACCGCAGCGAGAAACATTGAGGCGAAAAACATTCGTAATAAGGAAAAATACGAATTTTTTAAGCGACAAAATAATATCACGTATTGCGCCAGACTGGCGACGCGGAAGCCACCTGTGCATAAAAAAAAATAAGTCAGATCATGTAAAGTCCATAAACTTACTTGATATTATTAGTAGATTGTAAGAAAGTTAGTTTCGGATGACAGCATCTTAAGTAATTATTCTGGACCTTCCATGTGCGGGCAAATCGATAGGTCTTGGCGAAATCTTCGTTTCGAATGACAGCTGTCAAAATTAAAACAGCCATATCTATGTAAATAATTATCATAGACCTTCCGTGTGCGGGCCAAACGATAGGTCACGACGAGATCTTCGTTTTGGATGACAGCTGTCAAAATTAAAACAGCCATATCTCTGTAAATAATAATCCTGGATTTTCCGTGGGCGGGCCAAACGATAGGTCTCGACGAGATCTTCGTTTCGAATGACAGCTGTCAAAATTAAAACAGCCATATCTATGTAAATAATTATCATAGACTTTCCGTGTGCGGGCCAAACAATAGGTCACAACGAAATCTTCGTTTTGGATGACAGCTGTCAAAATTAAAACAGTCATATCTCTGTAAATAATAATCCTGGATCTTCCGTGTGCGGGCCAAACGATAGGTCTCGACGAGATCTTCGTTTCGAATGACAGCTGTCAAAATTAAAGCTGTCATCCGAAATGAAGATCTCGTCGTGGCCTATCGTTTGACCCGTCCACGGAAAGTCCATGATAATTATTTACAGAGATATGGCTGTTTTAATTTTGACAGCTGTCATTCGAAACGAAAATCTCATCGAGACCTATCGTTAGGCCCGCACACGGAAGATCCAGGCTAATTATTTACAGAGATATGGCTGTTTTAATTTTGACAGCTGTCATTCGAAACGAAGATCTCGTCGAGACCTATCGTTTTGCCTGCACACGGAAGTTCCAGAATAATTACTTAAGATATAGCTGTTTTAATTTTTGCAGCTGTCATCCGAAACTAACTTTCTTACAATCTACTAATAATATCAAGTAAGTTTATGGACTTTACATGATTTTTTTGATACGTGATATTATTTTGTCGCTTAAAAAATTAGTCATTTTCTCTATTACGAATGTTTTTCGCCTCAATGTTTCTCGCTGCGGTGGCATTCGACCTCGTAGATTTCGCTTCAACATTTTTCGCCACAACGTGTATCGCTACAGCGTCATTCGATACCGCGTACAAGACCTCAAAAATTTTTCGCCACAACGGTGATCGCTTCAGTGTCGTTCGACTTCGTGGCGTTCGCTTCAATGAACTTTCGCTCCAACGTACCACGTGGAAAGTTTTTCGCTACAGCGTGCGTCGCCTTAACGTCATTCGAAACTACGTACGGGACCCTTTTGATTTGCTACTAATTGCCTATACATTGAATTTAACATAATAGCTCTATGGCGCCATAATCAGATATGTGGGTGACGTGTTTAATTTACTTTTACAGCTACTATGGGGAAGCCAAAATGAACTTAAGAAGAAATTTAGGAGCAAGACAAGCTTAGACAGTGAATGATCGCGATCTATACACATTTTTTATTTAAACATGGCATAAACCATGCACATGCCATGTTTAAAGACTTAGGTACTGTGATCCAGAGTTATCTCCTGTACTGACTAGTGACACGCCTGTACCATCTGTCCCTCAAGACAAAAACCATACTTAAGTCCTGGAACGTGTAACCAGTGCTCAAAAAGGGTAGCCTTTCCGACCCCTTTAATTATCAACCTATCGCCATCACCTATAGCTGACATTCTGAGTGAATGGTCGATCCAACTAGTCATCGATAGCCGCTCCTCGACCTGATGGCTGATGGCTATTGATGCCGGAGTTTCTCAGGGGTCCATTCTCTCTGCGACCCTTTTTCTGCTGTGTGAATAAAATTGTCTCTGAGAGGACAGCACTTGTAGAGCGAATAAACTCAACCTTAAGTCTTGTTTCCCAATGGGATGACAAAAATCTGATTAGTTTGAACGCCACCAAATCACAGGCGCGTCTGTTCTCTGCTCAAAGGAGTCCGTTTAATATGACTCCTACTTTCCGAGGTGCATCTGTTCCTACAACCAGTGAGCTTGAATTTCTTGGCATGAAATTATCTATCAATTTCAACTTCGGCACCTCCATAAAGTCTAGAGCCCAAATCGCGGCAAAAAAGATGGGCATCCTGAAATAAGGTTAAGCGGTACTTCATGCCCGATAAACTCCTGTCCCTTTATAAGGCACAAGTACCATGGTTCTTGGAGTATTGCCTTTGGGATGATTCACCAAATAGACGCATTTGACTCGGTGGATCGCAGATCCAGAAGACTCATCGGTGATTAACTACAAAACCTAGCTCATAAACGCAGAGTACTTTGCCCATGTATTTTTTACAAAATGTACTTTGGAGAGTGTGCACAAGAGCTCCGTGAGGTAATTCTTCTATCTGCCCCGCGGATCCACACTGACTGCTTTTCATCATTTTTTATATTGCGCACTTCCAAGGTATAGAATTCCCTGCCTGCTTTTGTATTTCCGAGCTCATATAACCTTTAAAGTTCGAGTGAATCTCTTAAAAGTTCGAATGAATAGGCATTTTCGGGGTGAAGTTGCTACATTCTCAACTGCATCTTCACTTTTGTGCTAGATTGTGGCCAAGAGCAAACCCCTTAATAAATCTTAAAAAATAAAATCTTTATAATACATTATTTAATAGAAATACGTTTAATTGGTCCAATGTTTTCTTGTAATTAAAATGATAAATGTCAAAATCTTATATGATGATAAAATGAATCTAAGATAGGACAGCATTTTTCTCATTCTTGTCGCGGTTAATCTTATTGTCTTGACGGCCATAACTTTGATCCTTAATAAATCCAAAATTAAAAGTTGTTTTAGGGCCAAATACATATATTTGCGTAATTTTAAGTCTTTTCTAAGTTTTTTGCCTATACAAAGAAAAATATGAAAAACAAACATCGTGCCTGTAATTATACGGAGAACACCTTGCCGCGAGAATGACCTATTTATAACAAGCATTTGTTGAAAGTCACTATATTTTCAATTTGCCTTTATTTTCATTAAAAAAATATTAAAACAAACCTAAAATATTACAGTTATGTGAATAAATAACAAAAATGCAATGTTTAAATTAATAAATTGTATCTAAATATAATGTTTTACGACCTTTTAAAATCACATTAAGAGTTTTTACGCCCAAATTCACCCATACCTCTTCCGTAATGCCGAACGTAAAAGACATTGCGTCAAAAATTTTGGGGCGTAACTCAAACCTAACTTTTAAGCCGCAAGGATATTGTAAATTTATTCATTATGTAGCTAAAAAGTATCACAACTTAAGGATATTTCGCTTTATAAAATTACAATGGCTATAAAAACCAAAAAGATATGTGGAATTTTCAAAAAAATTTTTGTTTTTTGCCTCTCCTGTAAAATGGCATTTTGGCTTTTACGACCTTTCTTTCCCGAAGTATCGATAAGTTAATACGCGTTCAAATTCTCATTTGAAATCATAGGACTTAAGTTTTAAAATATGAAAATGTAAAAGTTAAAAATTGGGGTGTAAAGGTCTTTTATGTTGTGACATCCAGGGCGTATAAACCACTAAATATAAACTTTTTATCTTGAGACTGGGTAAATGAAACGCCATTTACCTAGCAAAAGTGGCGTATACTTTTTTATTTATTTCATAATTATTAGGGTTGTAAGTGCCAATTATTTTATTAACAACTGTTTTTTTTCGCTATCCATGTTTAAATCAACAAATTACAAGTGATTTGTCTTTTTCAATTGAGATAAATGCATAAAACATAAGAGTATATCACGAGAAACAGTTGCTTTACCAAAATCACTCTTATTTCGTGCCAGATAAAGATCTCTCAAGGTCAAAGTTTTAGACTTGATTTTGGTCGTGTGTTTTAGTATAGAATTGAAACTGTCTATTTTACCTACTTTCTAAACCATTTATTATTATCAATGATAGAAAATTGAAATAATTAGAAATAATTCTACCTATTCTATATTTAGAACAACACGTAGGTAGGTATTAAAACACCTAGGAGGTAGGTACTTCAATAATTTTGTTTTCAAAGCTATTGATGATTAGCAAATACTCTCAATTTATTCATAATTATCTTAATAGACACACTGACTGAGATATTCTGTGAAAATACACACAAATTTTATGTTTTACATCTTTAGATACCTAAGTAATTATAAAGTAAATCTATTGGCTTACCTCTTAATCTTCCGTTTACGTTCACCTAATGAAGTGAGCTGTCGTCTTCGCTTTAACAAAGCATCAAGCTTACTTTTTTTACTTTTATTATTCATTTTTACTTCAAAAAGCTATAAAACACATCACGACAAGTAGGATGAAATATAAATCATGCGCCGGTTTGTTTGACAACTAAAGTAATTAAGCGAGAGCAGTGTTGCCAGATTGTCTTGCTAGATTTACGATAAACTTATCCTAAAATTTTTAAATTACCGTAAATATATCATAAGTGCTTACCTGGTAAAAAAAATCGCTTGTGTCACATTTTTTCGAAAAATACTAAAAATACACCACACAAAAAAAATTGTCCCTTATTAAACACATTTGGAATTTTATGTCTTGATTTACTTTAAAAAAAATATAAGTCTCTGAATTAATCTTTCAAAGTCAAACCATAATTATAATTGTTGTACTACGCAATATTAAAAAAATATAACGACGAAAAGTTGCTCACGTAGTCATGCTGAATGAAATCTAAATAAGAAAGTAAATACTCAAACTTTACAGTTGCAATTAGTTACTAACAGTAATTATACCCTACGTTTTTCAAATTTACAATAAACCATATATACAGTTAGGATAAACGCAATAAATGTATTGAGTATTTATCGTAAAAATGATTGTACTTTTTTTATTACTACTGGCCTTAAACTTACCATATGAAAGTGGTAATTGACGTACATTTGGCAACACTGGGTGAGGTTGGCGCGTGTAACACTACCCGATACTTAGATGACCGCTTTGGTAAACAATGCGTACCTATTTTATTAATTCAATCTACATTTGTAATAATATCATGATAAAAGTGTGAATAAAACGTTGTAAATTTGCCACTTAATAAAAGCGAAGATGCTATTATGAATTAGGAGGGTATTTAAACGGCACACAAAGTCCTATGTTGTTTGATAATGGGGGTAAAAACCGCCAAAAAACATTTGGTTCACTCAAATCAAAGGATGTATCTTGATATGCATAAAATATTTGAAATAAACTGGGGCATACAGACCAACCGCACGAAATGGTATTATCTACACCCAAAAATTTAATGATTATCTTCCAAGCTATCGAAATGAGTTAGGTCGTATACGCCAAAATGAAATGATTATCTTCTAAACTACCGAAATCAGTTAGGTCGTATACGCCAAACATATTGTCATTGGGTTTATACACCTAAACAAATAAATAAATTGTCATTAAATGCAAAAATGACTTGGGTCGTATACGCCAGATTTGACAAGATATGGCCTATACGCCTTTTGCAAAGTATATGGGTTATATATTACCAGGTGTATAGACCAACAACAAAACCTTTTTTATATTTGTGTTGCTTACGACAAAAACATAAAGAAATCTTGTTTATCGACACTAAACTTGAGGGGTGTATTCACCATTTTTTTGGGCTTCGAAAAATTTGAATATTATAGGTCGATTCAGCATAAAAAAATATGTAAGACTGCATTCAAAAATGATTTTGGTCAAGATGGTGGTTACGCCATTGGAGTCTAAAGGTATCGAATTAGTTTAGAGACGGATCTTGTAATGCATGGGCTGTTTGAATATAAAAACAGCCAGATCAACATTTGCATGAACATCTGTTATATAAATGGAGCTAGAAGTGTATTGGCTTCTTGCCTAGATCAACAAATGTATGTAAATCTTAACGGAGTATAAGATAGCCGCCAAATGTATATTATTTTAGAGGTGGATCTGTTAGTGCATGGGCTGTTCGAATATAAAACAGCCAAATCAACATTTACATGAAAATCTGTTATATAAATGGAGCTAGAAGTGTATTGGCTTCGAATAACCACAAGCTACAAAGTGTGAATGAGTGCGCGTAAAGTTACCGGTACGGATCAACTTTCTTTCGGGATCTTCATATATTTTTTGACGAGTATATTCTTTTTCAAACGAATGTGATTGGCCGTTACGATCGGTAGAACGCGACGTTGCCACTCCACTCGGAATATATGCTAACGGAGCCAAGTTGTGCGGTGCAAAAGATTGAGTCAAAAATGTTCAGGCAAACTGCTGGATCAACTAAGTGCCCAAAGTGGTATTTATATATATATATATATATAATCAACCTTTCACGGTAAAAGTTGATCCAGTACTGATTTAGAACAAATGTTGATCCACCTATTTTGTGTGTACATTAAGCTCTGGATTCAGATATAGCTGTGTAGACCGAATATATGAATTCAGCATGTGACGTCAGTGGATGTGCATTTACCCGTTTTCGATAAACTCGTCATAAAATTTTAAGGTAATTGTTGATCCACTAACGGTCTAAAAAATCATACGCAAGCGCATAATGTGGCTCCGATTTGTATCCGACTTAGTGGTAAATGTGGCTCCGGAGCCACATATGCGGTGAATATGAAGGGTAAGTACAGCAACGTCGCGCTATTGTGCAAATGAAACAAACATTGCGTTCTTACTTCAAGTTAAATTGAGATAACATGCTGTCGCGTTTGTATTTTACTTTACTTGAGTCAGTCTGGTCCGAGCTGTCGAGTAAGTTAGTCTGTGTTCTGTGTTCACGATGGCAACAGATTCTTCAGGATTGTATAGTGGTGAGTACCGAGTTTATTGTTTTTAAGGTGCCGCTACGTACAGTGGCGTTCTTTAATGGAGTCATAGTTAAACCACTTAGCGCGTTGCAATATGGACTATGTTCCTCTGAACATAGTTCAAACGATTTCTCACGCACACAGGCTTGTAGCCTCCTCTAAGAACATTATTTTGCTTAGCGACATCTATTGGCTCCTCGGTGAAGTTTTTGTAGGACGCATTCACCCGACATTGCACTGTCCTCCACTCACCGCTGCTGTTGAGTCATATCAGACAATCGGTAATGTAAACATGACGTAATGTATCTTTATTTTGTCGATCTTACTAGCGCTATGTATGGTCCAGCAGATAAGCATTGTCCTAGCAGGGAGAACGGTTCAAGGGTTCTGTAGGCGACGCACCACAAACTTAGATAAGATTTGAATTTTGTATACTTTAATAAAAGGAAGTGCGATTGAAGCGCCACCGGCGGCGATGTGCCTGAACTAACTAATGTGCATATAATTGGCCGGACATGCAACCCGGAGCCCCAGTCGCTTGATATTTGCACACCGCGGCCATGGACGCCTTCCATCGCTCTCGTTAACCGAAATCTCGTGGTTTCATTTTCTATTATCTACAATTCTGGTCCTTCGAGCCGGATCTTCCCAGTAATATGTTTAATACACCACCCTGTGATAGACTTTTACCTAAAGATCGCGAGAAGTTAAGTGAGAGGTTAGACAACGCATCCGGACATGTGCTCGCGAAACATGCGCTCGAAAATAAAGCGCAAAGCGTTTGTTTAGGCGATATGGACGTGAAATGTACACAAAGTTTAGTGCAATCGAACCTAAAAGTGCCAAGTGAATGTCAGGCGGCACCAAAAAAGGAGTCTGCTGCTGCGTCAGCAGCATCGTCAGCTGGCCGGTCCGCGGCCTTGTCACTTCGGCAAAAAAAGCTTGAGTTCGACTTGATGGTCGCAAAGGCCCAACTGGCAGTCGCTGAGAAAAAGCTAGCTTTAGCTGAGCAAGAGCGTTCGTCAAAATATCACTCAAAGGCAAGCAGCAAGAAATACAATCACAGCACCGAAAAGCAGTCGATTGTGAACGACTGGTTGGAGCGAAGCAACGTGCAGCCGTCACTGGCGGCGGCAGCAGCGACGGAGGCAGCAGCGCCCGCGCGAGATTCAGCTTGCGCACCTCAGCTGGTTCCTGTCGACAGCATCGCTCAGCTAGCTTACACGCTCAAGGATATCATGGACACGTCTTCTTCACAGAAGGAGAAACGCTTGCTTACGCGACTTTCTACGCCTCGTGAGTTACCTACGTGTAGTGGGGACTGCATGGAGTGGCTACATTTTAAGAGTGCCTATGAGGAATCCACCCGTGTGTGCCAATTTAGTGATTCCGAAAACCTGTGGAGGTTACGTCGAGCCCTCAAAGGTGAGGCCAAGGAGGCAGTCACAGACCTGTTGATCGGCATTACTTCACCGGCTGTCGTCATGGAGACACTACAACTGAGGTTTGGCCACTCTGATTTAATTATTCAACACTTAACCTCACAAATGAGAAAGTTGACCCCACTACCTAACAGCTATCAGAATGATATTATATCTTTTTCTACGAAAGTCAATAATTGTGTTGCAACTTTGTATTCTCTCGACCAACATGATTACTTACGTAGCCCCGAGCTAGCAGCTGCAGTCATCTCTAAGTTACCTAGTGTACTCATAAGCAAGTGGACAGACTACGCATACAGCAAACTGGCATCCAACATACCTAAACTTCAACTACTAGCTTCGTTTCTCAAGCGCGAGGCTGAGATGGTATATGTAGTCGGTGTTACGTACCTACGAGATAATAAAAAACCCGACACAACACAACCTACCAAAAAGTCTGATGATAAAACTCGCCCTTCAGTTAATAAACACCCTATCTTAGCCACAGCCACACAAGAAAACAGCTCGAAAGAATGTTGTGACTTTTGTAAGAAAGCGGCTCACTTGTTATCGAACTGTCGTGTGTTTAAACGAGCTATGAGAAAGGACAGATGGCGATATGTGAAATCGAAAGCATTATGTTATTGTTGTCTACTAGAAAATCATACCAGAGACACCTGTCCTGCACCTGTGTGTGATATTGACGGCTGTGGGCTCGCACATCATCGTTTACTGCATTAAAAAAAACCTAATCAGCCGCGCGCACAAACAGTTGATCGGCAACCGGAGGAGGTGACTTCACCGTCGGAGAGCGAACCAGCGCCGGCGCAGGGCGAGACCGTGGCCCACACGCTGGGCCGGGCCGCGAGCTCCGCCGGCGCCGCCGCGCCCGCTTCCCGTGTTAATTCTGCGTCCCCTCAAGTGCTTCTAAAAGTAGTGAAAGTGAATCTTAGTGGCCCCAAAGGTATTGTGAGTACTTATGCCCTTTTAGACGATGGTGCTTCTATTTCAATGATAGATAAAGAACTTGTAAGTGAGTTAGGTATTTCGTCCTCTCAATCCAGCCCTGTGAAATTTATAGACGCATTTGGTATTGAGGCATTTAAGTCGGATGCCCCTAAGTTGTGTACAAAAATTTCTGGTTTTAACCAAAATAAATATTATGATGTAACTTTGCGTCAAGTAGATAAATTAAAATTACCTCAACAAAACTTGTCTATTATAAGCGATTTAAATTGTAAACATTTGTTGCATTTAAAAGATGTTGTATGTAAACAATGCGTGGTGCCTCGCTTACTGATTGGTGAGGATAATTATTCCCTGCTCGCCCCCTTAGATATATTGCATGGTAATAAACAAGAGCCTTATGCTACGAGATGCCGTTTAGGATGGTCCATTCATGGTTGCCTTGGTCTCACTCACACTCCCATGGACGGGCACACATTCCATCTCGCTCACACAGAGGCGCCAGATTCGTTATCTTTTATCAATGAGCTTAACGATCTAGTTAAGAAAACTTTCGAGTTAGATTCCATTGGAATCTCAACCTTACGCCGCGAGAATACAGCTCATATTAGAGCGGTAAGTATTTTAGATGAGACAGCGCGGCACATCGGTAATCAATGGGAGGTTGGTTTACCGTTTGTTATGAATGAGTTTTGCCTGCTAGACTCTTATGATTACGCACAATCCAGGTTACAAGGTATTTTGAAAAAATTCAAGGCAGATAATACTTATGCGGAGAGATACCGAGCGGAGGTAAACAAACTCTTCGACAAGGGCTACGCGCGGGAACTACAGGATGACGAGCTCGCAGCTAGTCACATCTGGTACCTGTCACACTTCGGGGTACAGAACCCCAACAAACCTGGAAAACTGAGGTTAGTGTTCGACTGCGCAGGCAAGGTGGACGGAGTTTGCCTAAATGATTATTTATTCACGGGCCCTGATTTGTATAATTCTCTATTAGGGATCATGTTACGCTTCCATAAAAATAAAATTGTTTTAATAGGCGACATCAAGGATTTTTTTACACAAATAAAAATTCGCCCCGAGGACCAGCATGTGTTTCGTTTTCTATGGCAGGATGGTCCCGGAGCGCCAATTAAAAAATGCGTAATGCAGCGACTATTATTTGGGGCGACCTGTTCGCCTTTCATTGCGCAATATATAAAAAACAAAAATGCGATTAAATTCCAGGATTTGTACCCCGAAGCAGTCGAGGTCATTATAGGCAGTCACTATATGGACGACTGTCTTCATTCATGTGACGATGAAAGCCAGGCGGTGCGGCTAGTGCGTGAGGTGACTGCTATTCACAAATCAGGTGGGTTTGAAATAACTCGATGGTCGAGTAATAGCAAGGAAGTACTTAGGTCCATCCCCTCCGATGCGCTCGCGCCGACTGCTGTGGAATTCGAACACGGAGCTACGAACACAACTGAGCGCACTCTTGGTTTGATGTGGCATCCAAACGATGACTCATTTGGATTTAAAATAGCGCTTGATCGTATTTCGCCCGGTATTTTAAATGGTACTGAACCACCTACGAAAGCACAAATGCTGAGTATTATTATGTCAGTCTATGATCTGCATGGTTTTCTTTCCCCTTTTATAATAAAGGGCAAAATTATTTTTCAAAATGTGCATCGTAGTGGAGTCGACTGGCAGTGCCGCATCCGAACCGAGGAACATTCATTGTTCATGTGTTGGCTTACTGACTTACAGAGCCTACGTTCGCTTCGTATTCCGAGGTTTTATAACAATGCGCATGAATGGACAGAGTGCTATTTCGACTGGCCGAGGGATGATAATGACAATTCTGATCGTATTATTGATAAACAAATGCATATTTTTTGCGATGCTTCCTCAAAAGCGTATGCAACTGTTATTTATTTGCGTTTTACATGTTCAGATGGTCGTGTACTAGTATGTTTTGTTGCTAGTAAGAGTAGAGTGAGTCCGTTACGTCCGGTATCCATACCGAGGCTGGAACTTCAAGGCGCGCTTCTAGCGGCGCGACTTGCCGCTACTATACAGCGCGAGCACAAAGATACTCAGCCTACAAAACGATATTTTTGGACGGACTCGAGCACTGTTTTACAGTGGATTCGCAGTGATCCACGCGACTATAAACCCTATGTAGCTCACCGCTTAGGTGAGATCGATGAGCTGACTAAGTCATGTGAGTGGCGTTATGTACCCACCCGTCTTAACGTGGCAGACATGGCTACGCGCGAGGACGCTCCTCCGCTTGTTTAGTCTAGTGACTGGTTTCAAGGTCCTGCTTTCTTGCGCCAAAGTGAAGAGCAGTGGCCACGGGATCTCAAGCGTACCAAACCACTAGACCAAAATCTCGTGGTTTAATTTTCTATCATCTACAGGTTCTAATCCCAGCCGAGTAATTTCTTTTTGTAATTTATTTTTGTTTACTAAAGCATTAACAACTATTTTCAAACATAATATTACATTAATAATAATAATGTTACATTATTGTATCAGTGATAAAGTGTTTGAAAAAAAGAAATATGAAATTCGACTAGGTTATTTTATTTCCTACTAACAAAATCACATTTTTTTTCTGCAACTTGATCACTTACAGTTTTATTAAGGTTATAGCTTAAGAATTCGTTTTCGTGAAGAAAAGAGTATTGAAGCTAAACCTCAACAAAAATTAATATTCAACTTGCACTACAAGGCAGTAGATTATAGTTTATAATAACAAAAGAATAAGTTATAGATAAATATCACAATTTTACACATAACAATATTTAATTAAACTTGTTAAGCCTTAGAATCGATGAACTCCATTTATCTTCTGTATGAATCCATTATTTTCATACATTTGCACCACACGCTGATTCATTGATAACTCGCGATCGTCCACTGCGCGGCCGAGATTACACGTTACCCTCTTTCCGTAATGATTCACCCATCCTTCACTAAAACCAAAATAACAATATTAATATACTAAGGAACAAAAACTATGCACCACAAATAAAATGCATTACAATAGTTAAGCTTATCATTTAGATGATATGTTTACATTCTCAAAATAAATTATAAATTTAAAAACAGTGTTAATATTAAGTAAACATTAGAATACTCACTGTAAGACCTGTCTCATTAGCAATTTGGGATATATTATAACCTATATTGTGCAGCGCAACAATACACTGCCTCTCCTGCAAACTTATTATGTATTTGTATGCATGTCGAAAAAAGAAGTCACAGTAAACTGCCGATATGGTAAGAACACACGAGCATCTTCGCTTATGATCTAGCAATGACAAACAGGTTGCTCATGAACACCGAACCGAATGAATCTAAACTAACTTCATTGCATTCAATTTTTATATGGTATGGTCTATGACTATAAAAATGTTTGGAAACCAAAACATATCTAACAAAACTTCGTAGCTATTAGGCGACAGTTGGGCTCGAACCCGCGCCTTGCTACAGCAGGCAGACAGTGTTTCCGCTGCGCCACCAAGGCTTATGCTTTGGCTCGTGAAATTATGCTTGTTATCAGAGCAACAAACGTAGTGGGGTATGCGGTATACGTCATTTGTGCCCATGTGTGAGTACACGAGCGGCCGCAAGCGACTTGTTTTCTGCGTTTTGTATTGACTATGCCTCCATATATGAACGTGATAGTACCTACTTTATCTACAAATACTTAGATTTAAGTAATTCGTTTCAAATGAATTCGAATTAGGCATCAAATTAAACTTTGAGTCGTTCCTATCGTATTAGAATTTTGTATAACTATTCATGTTAAGTCATACTTTAATGTTATGTATGTATTTTGTAATAAAAGTGTAAAAACTAATCTGTGTCTGTAAACCAGGGCCCATGATTATTAATTAAAAATTAACCTATCTTCACCAGGCGCAGAGCGTGTTGTGGGCGACCATAGCACGCCTAACTGGTGCCAGCGACCTGGTGGCAATAATTCACCAGCCCCACGGGGAAGATACAACTTCCGCCCTAGACAAGCGTGGAACCAATCACAAAGCAACTCGGGAAACGCCAGGCGGCTCCACTAAGGGGAACGGTAGAAGAGCCTTCTACACAATCCTCAGTTCCCCAAGTAGAAGAATTGGCTGGTAGCCAGAACCACATCACTCCCAACAGTCCAACAGAGGAAGAGGACATTAAGAAGAAGCTATTTAGCTACAAGAGCAAACCTTTGGTCATTCTACAATTAAATGAACCTAGCAAGCGTAAGGTGGTGGCTCTCATAGACACTGGTGCCGCTGTCTCGTGTATTTCGGCATCTATGTGCCATGTTTTAAATATCCCAATTAAATCTGCGCCACCAATGTCTTTTAGAGCAATTAATAATCAATTGATTCAGGTTGCAGGTTACATAGAAACACCAATATTACTTCCTGGAGGATAAGAAGTTACCTTCCGTGGAATGGCAGTATTAATTCCATCCTGTCCATTCATTCTCGGACAAAATTTTCTTAATGAATTCAAAGTCTCTGTTGATTTTAATAATCAATGTTTAAGCCTACAGGGAACTTCTATTCCTTTCATAACCAAACAAGATCAAACAAGTTCATCATTGGACGCGATTTACAGCGAAAAGTTACATAATAACGACTATGTTTATTTTTCAGAAGCAATGGACAACAATCTTGGAGTCGATATTTTTCAAAGTACCACTGAAAGTTCTTTTATAATCAATGATGAGTTAATTGATAATCAGGGGACGACACTGCATGACTAGTTAATAAAATATAAAGATTGATTTGCCTTTAAGAACAATCAATTGGGCCGATGTAGTATCATCCCGGTCCACATGCAAACTAAAGATGAAGAACCAGTATTTTCAAGACCTTATAGAATGTCCCCAGTACAGAGAGACACAATTGAGTCACAAGTACAAGAAATGTTAAAACTTGGCATTATCTCGGAAAGCCAGAGTTCATATGCTTCTCCGGTCGTACTTGTCAAGAAACCAGATGGAACATGGAGATTTTGTGTTGATTATCGACGTCTTAATAAAAATATTTTAACAGATTCGTATCCAATACCAGTGTTTAACGACATAATTAATTATTTATCTGGAGCTAAGTATTTCACTGAGCTGGACCTTAACAGCGGGTACTGGCAATCAGTCATCAGTTCAGGAAAGGAGAAGACCGCATTTATTACAAGTTTCGGTTTATATGAATTTAATGTGGTTCCCTTTAGCTTGCGCACAAGTCAAGCTGTCTTTCAGCGCATGATGGACAAGATCATAGGCAATATGAGATATAAGAATGTTATTGTCTATGTGGACAACGTGGTCCTGTATGCCAAGAGTTTTTCAGAACTTTTAGAGGTTTTATAAAAATTATTTGGGCGACTACGGAACGCTAATATCACCCTTAAGCCTTCAAAATGTAAGTTTGCCTTTACAGAGTTATCAATTCTGGGTTATTTCATATCGATCAATGGATTTAAAGCCGACCCAAGGAAAACCAAAGCCATTAAAGAGGTAAAGCTGCCAACCACCTTCAAGGAGATAAACAAAGTACTTGGTTTATTCTCATATTATAGGAAGTTTGTGGAGAATTTCGCTAAGATTGCACAGCCACTCACTTTTTTACTAAAGAAAAATACAAATTTTTTTTGGCAGGAGCAACAACAGCAGGCATTTGAACTCCTAAAGGACAAGCTGTGTAATCCACCTATTTCATCTTATTTCAGCAGTGATCCCAAGGTGACCACCCGGTTATACATTGATGCCTCTGATCTGGCATTAGGTGCATATTTGGCCCAAGGATATGATGCTATGAGACCGATAGCCTATGCATCGAGAAGACTTTCAGACCCTGAAACCCGTTATACAACCACAGAGAAGGAATGTCTGGGTTTGATCTGGGCCTTGAATTATTTTCGTCAATATTTATTTGGTCTTCAATTCCAGGTTGTCACTGATCATAAAGCATTATGTTAGTTAACCACAAAAAAGGACACTACTAGGAGACTGGCCAGATGGGCATTAGCCATCCAAGAATGGGATTTCTAAGTTGTGCACTGCCCGGGACGTGAAAATGTTGTGCCAGATTTCTTAAGCCGAAATCCATTGGAAAAGGAAAGATCTATCACTTCGGAGGTTCAGGCTGTGCCTGATGATTTAGAAATTTTTCCATGCGATGTATCCATGCATGTGAACGCTCAAGAAAATGATGAATTTTGCATTAATATTAGAGCTAAAATAAATAATAGTAATAGCTCTTCCTATAGATGCACAGCTCCACTGGCATGTCGCCCTATCTCTTATTACATGCAAGAGAAGATTCTACTCAGGAAGAAAGAACTTTGAATAAAAATTGCACATGATTATTGGGGAATATGTCTCAAAGGCAGGAATTTTCTAAAATGCTTATTCGTAAGGCTGTAAATAATATAAAGAAGGCACAAGTGAGACAAGAGAGAAATGACAATAAAATAATTAAACAAATTTTATTTAATGAAGGGGACAAAGTATTAATATTTATTATGATTAATAATCTTATTTACAGATTGGATAAATGCCATGGTCAGCATAGGAAAAGACTTGTATTGGCACGTGAATTATTTTCAAATGTGATGGAAAGTTTACATGATGATCCATATTTAGGAGGTCATTAGGCCTGAAACAAACATTTGAAAGGTTTAAAAATAAACATTTCATGCCTGGAGCTTTGAAAAGTATAGAAAGGTATATAAAATCTTGTTTAATTTGTCAAGAGCGGGCAATATCAAAAACAAGAATGGAACTTCACCCTATTGAAGTGAAATATATTTTAGAAAGAGTAGGGGTGGATATTCTGGGTCCTTTCAAAAGATCTTATAGAGGTTATGAATATCTTATTGTTGCAGTTGAGTTCCTATCTAAATATGCTATCTGTAAAGTGGTACCAAGAGTGAATGCTGATGTGATATGCAATTTTCTTATTGAGGAATTTTTTTGCAGATTAGGAGCAGTTCAGGATATATTAACTGACAGAGGAACTGTCTTTACCGCTCATGCTGTGAAGGACACGGTGGAAACTTTTGGTGCTAAATTGACCCATACTACTTCATTTCACCCACAGACCAATGGGCTAGTGGAACGCTTCAACAGGACTATCACTGACATGTTAGCAAAATATTGTTCTCCAAATCAACGTGACTGGTATGCGGTTGTTCCATTGGTGGTCCACGCTTACAATACGAGCAAGTACAGCTCCACTGGCATGTCGTTCTATCTCTTATTACATGCAAGAGAAGATTCTACTAAGGAAGAAAGAACTTTGAATATAAATTTCACTGGATTGTTGGGCAATATATCTCAAAAACAGGAATTTTCTAAAATGCTTATTCGTAAAGCTGTAAATAATATAAAGAAGGCACAAGTGAGACAAGAGAGAAATTACAATAAATGAATTAAACCAATTTTATTTAATGAAGGGGACAAAGTAT
Source organism: Aproaerema taeniolella (assembly GCA_949987775.1). Classification (NCBI taxonomy): domain Eukaryota; kingdom Metazoa; phylum Arthropoda; class Insecta; order Lepidoptera; family Gelechiidae; genus Aproaerema; species Aproaerema taeniolella. The sequence goes on from CATLJT010000292.1 coordinate 29,607, forward strand.
TAATATTTATACCATGGAGAATCACAGGGAGATCAGCCAAGTTAATGCGATTATTTCAGGGTCCGTTTCGTGTCGTCAGAAGAATTTCAAGATATTCTTATGTGGTGAAAAGACTCTCTCTTCCATGAAGATTGTTGTTCATGCTAATCGGATGAAGCGTTTGATCTTGAGACAATGACAATTATTTTCAACATATTTTCATCCTGTGTTTGTTAAATCTTTCCATTATGTTCTGTGTTAATATTCTTTTATGTTTCAGATCTTGATTAAAATAAAATATAATGTAATTAAAAAGTAAGTTATCGATGTGATAAAGAAAGATGTCACAGACTCCGAATTTCTGTCTTATGGTAATGTTTTTTTCTGTCATTGGGGTTTGTGATTGATTTATTCATCAATCTTTTTGGCATAAAAGGGGCGGTGTAACGCCATTGCCAATTGATTTACCTTTGCCTAATTAAAAAAAAATGGTTGTTTGTGGATGGCATTCAATACGTCAGTCATGTCAGTATCATGTCATAGCAAAAATTTTCTTTGTATATTTTTTGTACATTTTAAATAAAAAGTTGTTTTTTATCAGGTAATGTTCAATAAAAACATCACTGGGCTGTTATTTAGTTTTTTTAATGAAGTGATAAAAATATTTATGTATGTTCTGTTCTTAGTGAAACGAAGACAACGAAGGATTGTGAATGGAAGAATGCGGGAAAACGCCGGCTCGGTTCTGCCTTTCGCTTGTGTTGGTGAATATGATGGGCGTCCGAAGCTGAGCATCCCAACCTCTTCCATCGTTAGCTGAGGCCCGCGTCGTGCAGCAGCACGTTTATAAGCCATATCAATACGCTGGTGCTACGCCGCGAGTTTCAAGCCCTTATTTATACGGAGTGCTACATATCAGGTGCAGAAGTTTCAATGGGAGGACCATGGAAAGGGGAGAGTGACATGGTTTACGTCCCCTCTCAATGGCCCTCCTTTGTTATAGGCCTCTTTTCATTAATTTCCTTTACAGTGGGGTCCGCATGGGAAAAACTCCCTTTTTCCAATTAAGGAGGAGAGGAGGGTTTATGTTGGCCCTCATGCTCAGTGGTCCTTCACCTCTGAGGCCATAACTTGGGCACTCCGACAAAATATGCATGTGAGGGAAAGGTCTATGCAATTTTGTGCACTCACATGTTATATCATTTGGGCATACATTGATAAGGGCATTATGGTATAAGGACGTTATGGTAATATAGGGACATTATGGTAATATAGGGCATTATGGGAATGCAAGTAAAGGTGCAATGTAAGGAAATGCACATGCATATAAATGTTATTCAAGTTTCACTAACGCTCTGTTTTCAGATTTTTGTTAATGTGTTCTGATCTGTTTTACTTTTTTTTCATGTCAAATGGACTTCGAGCAACGACGCTGAAGACACCCGTAGTTTAAATGATAGGCGCGTGTGTCAAAGTGTGGTTTTGAAATTTTTTAAGTCCATGTCTTAATTTTTCAATGGGGGGAGGCAGTTGTGGTACGCAGACCTTCATGGAGGATCGAGCATAACGCAACTTCTTTTTCATTCGGTCATTTCGAAGAAGGAAAGTCGAATATCAATTTAAAAGGTTTGAAATGGTATTCGATGTCAAGATTCAAAATGATTGAAGATCTGGTCTTGCGCCATTCATTTATTATTGTGAATTCATTGTAGTGAGCTTGCGAAAGAAGTTTTTGTATGTGTTCGTAGGCGTGCAATTAGCACTTAAATAAGCGTTGCTAAACTCTGTAATCCGAGGACGTGTAGGAAAGTAAAATAAAAAGTGTGACGGAAGTGCAGATTTTGATTATAACCGTATACCAGAAGAAGAATCAAGTCTTTTAATTATGCGCCCCCCAGAAGAGCCGTTACAATACCAACCTGATCCCAGTCATAGTGTCGTATCTGCAGACGATTCTCCGATGTCGATACTTGGTTCCGTTTCGTTACCCGTTCGTTTTAATAATATTACACAGCAACACCGATTTCTTGTTACATCACGTGTTACTACGCAATTGATTTTGGGTATTGAATTCTGGAATAACTTTGGCCTAACGTCTGTCCTTTGCGGAGCTTTTAATTCCAGTATTTCTGGGAAGATGTTCTTATAGGTCCCAGTTCAAAAGTTGGATCAAGCTGTTATTGGTGAGAATAAGTTTGTCCAGTCTCGTTCTTCCTTATCTGCTGATCAAGAAGCACGATTACAAGAAGTAATCAAAGTCTTTGATGAGATTTCTTCAGAAAAAAAGGGTATCGGTAAGACTACCTGGCTTAGTCATAAAATAGTTACAACAGGATCTCCTATCACACAGCGGTATTATCCACTTTCACCCGCCAAGCTTAAGGTCCTGAATGAAGAAATCGATAAAATGCTTAATGATGGGATTATACGTCCGTCGTGTTCTCCTTGGGAGAGTCATATTGTTATGATTACAAAGAAGGATGTTTCTATCCGTTTTTGTGTTGACAGTAGGAAGTTGAATAGCGTTACGATTCGTGATTCTTATCCTTTGCCTAGGATCCAGGATATTTTAGATAACCTACGAGGTGCGAGATACATGACTACGCTTGATTTCCGCAGCGCGTTTTGGAAAATCCCCCTTTCTGATAAGGATAGCTGTGAGAAAACCGCGTTTATCGTTCCACAGCGTGGTCTATTCGAGTTTGTTAGAATGCCCTTCAGCCTAACCAACGCTACATCTGAGATGCAGAGGCTGACGGACATGATAGTTAATTTTTAGTTCACGGCTGATGGCAATAACTGTGTTTTTGGTTACGTTGACGACTTCGTCCTGGTCTCTCGCGATTTTGAGGGTCATCTTGAACTTATTCGTAAAGTGGCCGCGCGTCTGAAAGAAGCAGGTTTGACGGTTAATCTCAAGAAGTGCGAGTTTCGCAAGAGTCAGTTTAAGTATCTTGGGTATATCGTAAACGAATATGGTCTTCAGACTGATCCTGCGAAACTAAGTTCCATTCGTGAGTTTCCGGTGCCAGAGAATGCCAAGTCTTTGCGTGGTTTCATTGGTCTTTGTTCTTATTACCGTAGGGTTGTGAAAGATTTTTCCACAATAATCGCTCCTCTCGCAGTCTTGATTGGTAAGAAAAAGGGACATGATAAAATTGAATGGCCAGATTCTGCACGAGCACCTTTTGAAAAATTAAAGAATGCGTTGGTTGATACTCCAGTTATGTCTTGCCCTGATTTCTCAAAGCCGTTTATTTTACAATGTGATGCATCCTCTGTTGGTTTAGATTCAGTACTTTCTCAGGAGATAGATGGTGTAGAGCATCCAATTGCATATCACTCGCGTTTGTTTTCGAAGGCTGAGAGAAACTACAGCACAACTGAGCGAGAACTCCTTACAGTACTGGATTCTATTAATCATTTTCGTGGTTACCTTGATGGAATGCGTTTTTCTGTTATCACCGATCATATTGCTTTAAAATGGTTATTAACTTTTGACAACCCTTCTGGTCGTTTAGCACGCTGGGCGACCATTATTTCTCAGTATACCTTTGACATAATTCATAGAAAAGGTATTCATAACTGTTATAAATGAAACACAACCGTTCGGTTTCATAGTGCATTCTCGAATGCTCTTTATTGGTTACCCGCATACATTTTAAATCGTAAACCTACCTACACAACACCTCCACCCTTATCTACTACATACCAACTAATTAGCTTAATATTTACTTAAATCACAAATCAGTAAACCTTACTTACTACACATTGCTTGTACACACACACAGTTGGTACTTAGGTACTATCATTTAAAAATTTATAAAATCAAAACAGAAATCTCCATAATAATCCGGAGGCCTTCGCACTCGCCTGGGCCGTTCCCTAGGCGGCTCCGCGGGCGCGGCAGAATGAGTTCGCGTGGCGAGCGGCACCGGAGCCGGGCCCTCCGCGCGCGCCCCGCCCTCCTCGACGCCACTCTGCCGACCAGCGTCCGACACCACAGGCTCCGTCTCAGAGATACTCGGATACACTAAATCTGATTGTTTATTAGGGGTATTACGATGAGTTTCCTGTTCACCAGATGTAACCGCTCTTTCAAATCTCAACTTAATTTGATCGGAGTGTCTATGTACAACAGAATCGTCCTCAGCTACAACCTCATAATCCACATTTCCCAATCTTTTTGTTACCTTGCCCTTCAACCACTTAATATTACCTCCACGATAAGTCCTGTACCATACTAACGCGCCAGGCCCGAAATTTCCCCGCGGATTTACGCTCGCTGTGTCCCCGGTTAGTGACTTGCGAGATTCACTTAAGTCCTGTGCATCACTCCCCGGTTTCAGGCAATCTAAGCGGGTTCGCAGCGAGCGCCCTTGTAATAGCTGTGCTGGGCCCTAATCGCGGTATTTTTCACAACAATTATTGTTCGTTTGGTTTAAAATTGCGTATTCATTTTTGTCACCAGGGTGTGACAAAAATGAAGAATAAGAAAATAGTAATCTATAATCGTTTGGATTTATTTTTTGCTGTGAAAAAATCAAACCAATGATTATTTTATTAACCAAATAAACAGACCCGTATTTTCTCGCGAAAATCAGAGTAAAGTAACAAAATTATCCCCAAACGTCTGGTAGCTAGGCCAAAAACCTCTAAAAAAAAGGAGGATAGTTTTAATCGTTCACTATCTGTCAAAATAACGATTACATTGTTCAGAGTAAAAGTTCATCAAGAGGTACTTTTCCAACGTAACGATCATATTGAGTAGTAATTTTTTTCATCCATCCGGATAGGCAAAGGTCGGAGCCATACAGCCAAATCTTTCTTAAGTAATTTATTCTACTCAAAGTCTTAATTTGAATGAAGGCTAAAGAAAGTCAAATCTTGAGTTTTCTATTTAAAAGGCAATATGCCAAATCATAGTGAAGTACTATTAATAATTAGCTTTCCGCCCAAGACTTCGTTCCCATGGGGATTCGGGAAAATTATGTAGTTTATGTCACCCGCTGATAAAAGAGCTATTTTTGGTGAAAGAACTTTTAAATCAGTTTAGTAGTTATTTCCTACCAAATAAACTCACAAATTTTAGATAAGACAGTGAAACTAGTCAATATAATATCAAATTTCTTCACTATTTGTGGGTAGGTATTAGCATAGCTTTAACAAGGATTTAAGTACTCGTAAGAACAGGGGTTCCCTAACTTATTTGAGACGCGCCCCCTTTCGAGCATAAAACAAATTCCGCGTCCCCCATGCTCCAGTCCAGATTATTAGGTCAGAATAATAAAGTATTAAATAACAAAATAAGTATTTTTAATGCTAATTAAAGTTTTACAAAAATCATACAAAAGGTATTTGGTAAGTAGAACCTACTTATTGGGAATGTGATGGATTAGCTTGCATGGATTTGACGAGGTTTACAATTCTTGGCTTAACCATAGAAATCGCACAACACAACGTTAATCACTACTGTAAAGTTCCGTATAGGTATTAAATGTAAACCACTGTTATTCTCGTTCCATATGTATTTATTCAGCATAATATCATTTTACAATCACGAGAACATGGAAAAAACATGCGCACCGTAAACGCGGTAAAACGATGACAGCCCATGTCAATCTGACAGGAGACGTCAAGCAATAAAACTGCGTTCGTATTTATAACAGTTTCCTTCCCCACCAGGAAAAAAATTCATAATATGTAGGTGACATCTACGGATATATAAGATAATAACAGAGCGTACCTACAAGTTAACAGAGACTGTTCACAAACTTAAGTTTCATTAACTAACATAATACAAGTTAACAGAGACCTAGTTATGTATAGTCACGTAGACCCGTTACAAAGTTGCAGAGTTGTTTGTCACTTTCTTGAACTTAATCCGCATTTGACACGGAATGTAAGATTTCGTTTACATTGTAACGTTTCACCGATATCACACAATTACTTTACGACCGTTTAACTATTCCATGAATAATTATATTTTACGACCGTCTACCGGACGTGCATAATTATCGTCATGCTGATTTCCTAAGAAGTGCTTACACTTTGCAAATCAAGTATATAAGGGGAGCTGCGACTCCTCATACTCATTCTCTAGCAGAAGCTCTCAGTGGACACATCTACTTTGTACTTAATTAACTAACCTTGAATCTTAAAATAAATTCAGTGTTATCCAAGCAAAACCTTTTTAATTTTGAGTTCGTGAAGTACACTCGACCCCAATCTCGCTCAACCACGACTACGAAAACTTCACTGGCGCAGCCGGTAGGATTCTGCAGGATTAGTCTCAGGTGAAGAGAGACACCCAAGTAAGTGAACGTCAACATCTATCTCCGAGACGTCCCGTTTCTTTCAAGAAACTAGGCAGAATCCCTACACCAATATTCTCAATTGAATTACCTAAATTGAAGACTAAAGACACTGAAAAGTTACAAGTTTCCAAGAAACTGAGAGCCCAGCATTGAATCCGGAGGATCCTAAGACGACCAATCGTTTTTCCTTCGTTAACAAACAGCCCTAGTGATTGACATGTGTGCTCATAGGGTATATTATAATATTTCGCATTAATTTTTGTATTTGTATTATCTTATTTGTTAATATATATTAATATTTTATATTGTATTTCATGTATACTAAAAATAGACATTGTCTTATAATTATATTAATGTAAAATTTTAAAGGCCAAATTTAATAGGGTCCGAGTAAAATTCCGGACACCTGAAAATTTTAATTGTTGCGACAAACAGACAGACAAACAGACAAACAAACAAATAAAACAATTAAAAAATAATAATAATAATAATCAAAGGAATAAAATAAAAAAAGAAGAAGAAATAATAATAAAATTCTATTAAAAATAAATAAATAACAGTTCTGAAAACCGAAAGGTTAAAGAAGTGTTTCAAGCGAGACTTGCTTTAAGACACATCCTGATCAGGATATACGAACTCATCAGAGCATTTCATGAGCTATATGACTATGTCAAACAGATGTTAGCATTGAGTGAGTATTATAATATGTAAAAGAGAAATTTATACGCTTTATTATACTGACCATACTTTAAAATATAATAACTACACTATTGCGAGTTTAGAAGGAACAGGACTTTCTTCTCTCATTAAATTCTTATAAAACTTGTATATTTGCTAGCTCATAGTTCCATCAGTTTAAATAAAAATAAAATAACTTTAATGGCTATGCACCAACTGGCAAACCTAGCCGCCCGTAAATTATCCGAAATCGAAAAAAGAAAGAATATTGCAAAGTCAATTATGGCAACTGTTGCTGAAACCTCTGAAATTCGTGAAGGGGCAGCATCTTCTGCTGCGCAAGGCGATGTAACAAGTGAGGAAGATGTAGAATTAAGGTTTGACCCTAATCCTAACTCACCTCCTCGTCAAAATTCACCTCCAGGTCTGAGTGAGCATATGCCTAATGTACCGTTTATTCAAAACAGATATGCATATGAACCCAACCCAAATCAAAATCCTAATTTATATGACGCTGGAAATTCGGTAACTCTTATACCAAAAGAAGTTACGGAAATAATTCCAAAATTCGATGGCAGCCCTAAACTTCTTAACATGTTTATTAAAAAGTGCGAATATTTAATCGCGAACTACTCAGGTATTACTCCTGTACAATATGACTACGTTATGCAAATAATAACTAGTAAACTTGTAGATAAAGCCGCAATCATAACTAGCGAAAATGATTACGTAACAAGAGACTTTGATTTATTAAAACAACTCTTGATACAACATTTTGGTGATCAGAAATCAGAGACTTGTCTTAACTTAGAATTGCAATCTATGATGATAAAGAACAATGAAAGTTATCTAGAATTCTGTAACAGAATTCAGTCGAAAAGGAGCAACCTTTTTGCTAAAGTATTTTTAGAAAATGACAGTAACGTGCAACGAGAAACTAAAAAGGCAATATATAACGATACAGCTTTACAGGTATTTCTTTACAATTTACCGCAAGATTTACTGAGAACGGTTAGAATTAAAAATCCAAAAACATTAGAAGAAGCGTTAACAATTGTGACTGAAGAGACTAACTTTCAACAACAATATAACTTAAGAAGTGAAATACATGGTAATGTATATTACCTTATACAGAATTTTGTGATAATGTGAAAATGCCTTCAGCTTTGGTACAATGTAAAGATGGTTTTGCGGAAACAATTATTCAAAATTGTAGCAATGATACAATTTGGATTAAAATTAAGAATCCTTTTGAAATTACACCATACAATGAAAATAATGAAACTTACATAAATTTTTATTCTGGATACGAGCAATTATTACTTGAAAATCTTAATAAAGTAAGAATGGATCATATGAATGAGGAAGAACAAAAGGCTATTTATAGCTTATGTTTTGAATATCGTGATCTATTTTATCATGATAATATACCATTGACGTTTACACACGAAATTAAACACAAAATCAGAACTAAAAATGAAGACCCAATTTTTATAAAGCCGCATAGACAACCGCCTTCTCAAAATCAAGAAATAAAGAATCAAGTCGAAAAATTATTACACAACAATGTAAGAAAACCAAGTTTTTCGCCATGGAGCGCACCTGTACATTTAGTTCCAAAAAAATTAGATGCTACAGGAGAACAAAAGTATAGAATGGTAGTAGATTACAGGAAATTGAACGAAATAACTGTGGATGATAAATACCCCTTACCTAATATAAATGACTTGTTTGACAAACTAGGAAATAGTTCATACTTCACAACCATAGATCTTGCGTCAGGGTACCATCAAACAGAAGTCGATGAAGAAGATCAACCAAAAACAGCGTTCAGTACCCAGTTTGGTCACTATGAATTTCTCCGTATGCCGTTTAGTTTAAAGACAGCACCTGCTACTTTTCAAAGGGCTATGGATAGTATTCTTAGAGGACTACAAATGATACACTGTTTGGTATATTTGGATGACATTATTATCTTTTCATCAACTTTAGAAACCCATATTAAGAAGCTAAAGAAAATATTTGAAACGTTAAGAAAAGCCAACTTAAAAATTCAGTTAGACAAATCCGAATTCTTAAGAAAGGAAGTATTGTACCTAGGACATACCATCACAAAGGAAGGATTAAAGCCAAACGAAGACAAAATAAATGCAGTATTAAACTACCCCCTACCACAGAAAGTAAAGGCCGTTAGAGCATTTTTAGGTTTGATAGGATACTATCGCAGATTCATTAAAGATTTTGCTAGTATAACTAAACCAATGACTTTATAATTAAAGAAGGGTCAAAAATTTAAAATATTTCAAGAATTTAAAAATTCTTTTGAGACTTGTAAGGCATTATTAACTAATGCCCCACTACTTCAATACCCAGATTTTGAAAAACCTTTCATACTTACTACCGATGCCTCTAATATTGCCCTGGGAGCAGTATTATCACAAGGAAGTATAGGCAATGACAAACCGATAGCCTATGCGAGTAGAACTTTAAATCCAGCAGAAACAAGATACAGCACTATAGAAAAAGAATTATTAGCTGTACTTTGGGCTGTAAGACACTTTCGACCTTACTTATACGGAAGAAAATCTACTGTTTATACAGATCACAGACCTTTGGCATGGCTTTACTCACTAAAGGAACCTAATAGCAAATTAACGAGATGGAGATTAAGACTTCAAGAGTATGATTTTGACGTTGTATATAAGAAAGGTAATCAGAATACCAATGCAGATGCTCTTTCACGCATCCAATTAAATACTCTGATTACACAGAATACACAGTCAAACACACCTGATGATGCACAATATGTCAATATCCCATCACACGCTAATCGCAATAATCCCTCCACTTCATCAAGTAATGACGTTGAATACGCAGAAATTATACACCCAAGAGAAATTGAATTTGATGAAAGAACTATAACAGCATCAGAAATAGATACTGACACGGATGATGAATCTGAAGAATTTAACAATTATCTACCAGTTTTACATGAAGCGATTGACGTAAAATCAAATCAAATAATAGTTAACCAATGGTATAGAAATGAAATAAAACTTAAAGATATTTCTAAAAATAGAATGAAAATTCTAGAAGTTTTCATTCCATTAAATCCTGACTTAATTAAATCATTTCTAAAAGGTAACATTGAAATAAAGAAGAAATATTTCATTTACTTCAATACTACTGCTTTAAAGAAAATGTTTTGTGATATAATATCACAATTGTTCAATAAAAATGATATCCAAATAATTGAATGTACTAAACGAGTTACAATAATTAATGAAGAAGAAGAACAGAGAGAATTAATAAAAAAATATCATGAGGGTAAAACAAGTCATAGAGGAATAAATGAAACAGTTTCCAAGTTAAAACGTAACTATTACTGGCCTAACATGAAAGAAATAGTAACCGCAGTGATCAATACCTGTGATTTATGTAAAAGAACGAAATATGATAGACAACCATTAAAACCATTAATAGAGTTAACTCAAACTCAGAACAAACCATTTGAAGAATTATTTATGGATTCATTTAAAATAGATGGAAATCTATATTTAACAATTATCGATGCATTTAGTAAATTAGGACAAGCGATACTTATTCAAAACAAATCAACCCCAGAAATTGTCAAAGCTTTAGTAAAATACTTTACATTTTATGGCACACCATTAAAAATAAGTTGTGACCCAGGTTCTGAATTCAATAATGCATTAATAAAGGAATTACTTATTTTACATAAAATAGACTTACATATAGGAACACCTAACAATCCGAATTCTATGGGATTGATAGAAAGATTCCACAGTACATTAATTGAAATCTATAGAATAATTAAATATGAAAATCAAACTACTACAGCCATTGCTGATATTATAAGTTATGCACTCGTAGCTTATAAACATTCATTAACTGGATTCACACCTTTTGAAGTTGTATTTGGACACACTGATTCTCGTAGCGTTTTTGATATTGATTATAATCATCATTACATGCAACAATTGATGAGAGATCATAATAAACGAACAAAATTTTTATATCAATTTATTTCAAATAAAGCTCTAGAAAGCAAGGAGAGAACTAGAGAAAAATTAAGACCAACGGCATCTACTAGTTCGCAACTTGAGCCAGGTAATACCATTTACACGAAAATGGTTAACAAACGTTTAGCTAAAGACAAACCCCGATATGAACTAGCAACTATCTCACAAAAATAAAAATAAAAACATAAAAATATATCAAATATGATAGATTATTAAAATGTATAATCAAATTAAGTTTAAGGTAAAATAAAAATAAAATGTTTAATTAATACAGATAAAATTCCACCTAATAATATTTGTTAATTAAGATTTAAAAATTGTAATGAGCACAATGTCAGAAGCAAAGAAAATGATCATTTTGAAGGAAAAGAAAACCAAGGTCAATCGAGAATATAATGGAGAATGATGTGAGCACTTCTTCACCAACATTTACATGCAGATAATGTTGAGTGAAATTTTGCTTATAATCAGAAACCAATAAATCATCACTCCAAATCGAAGAATCGGAGCAGTAGACTCAAAACAACGCGATGGATTAACAAGTGCAGCAAGTGTTAAGTGAAAAATGAGTAACTTGCGTAATAATGTGAATCATAAAAAGTGTCTACAAAAGTGATGTGCAAGGACATAAGTTTAAAAGTGATCGAGGCAATAAATAAAACAATATTCTGAACATTATAACTTTATTGTATAAATTAATGCATGTGTTAGATTTAAACTAACTCTAGTATTTAATCAATATTTTAAATTATATACTGTTTTTCTGAGAGTAATTTTTGATGTTACAGTCACCCTAGAAAAATTATCTTCATTCTGTCAGATAATTTTCCTCTTAAGGATGGAGGAGTTATGTATAGTCACGTAGACCCGTTACAAAGTTGCAGAGTTGTTTGTCACTTTCTTGAACTTAATCCGCATTTGACACGGAATGTAAGATTTCGTTTACATTGTAACGTTTCACCGATATCACACAATTACTTTACGACCGTTTAACTATTCCATGAATAATTATATTTTACGACCGTCTACCGGACGTGCATAATTATCGTCATGCTGATTTCCTAAGAAGTGCTTACACTCTGCAAATCAAGTATATAAGGGGAGCTGCGACTCCTCATACTCATTCTCTAGCAGAAGCTCTCAGTGGACACATCTACTTTGTACTTAATTAACTAACCTTGAATCTTAAAATAAATTCAGTGTTATCCAAGCAAAACCTTTTTAATTTTGAGTTCGTGAAGTACACTCGACCCCAATCTCGCTCAACCACGACTACGAAAACTTCACTACCTTTCACAAACTTAGTTGTAATAACTAACATAATACAAGTTAACAGAGACCGTTCATAAATTTAGTTTTAATAACTAACATAATAGCTTAAACATTTAACGGGGTTGTTAAACTAAAATGAATTTTCTATACCTCTAATAATTAAACTTAAACAGAATAATAGATGCCTGACAATTAATATAAAACAGATCACAAGTTAAGCCTAACCACAGGTTTAATTACTCTTTTGCTTCTACGTAGAGTAGGTTCAGCAGGAACAACTGTAGGCCCTGAAGGTGCATGTACAGTAACATAATCAGTGGTAGTAGGTATTACATTGTCTGAAGGCAAAGATTCAGGCTTTGACAAATCTTCAGTTACCTTAGTATGATTTGGTTCAGGTTCAGAAGCCATGTCTTGTGTATTGGGGACAGAATCAGAGTTAGGGATTTGAGCCGCGGCTTTATCATAATCATCAATAAATTTCTCATTTAGAATAGGAACGTCATTCCCAACCCGGCGCAGTTGGTCGATGTGACGATGCCACACGATACCACTATCTAACTTAATTAAATAATGCAATGTTCCTAGGACCTTATCTACAGTTCCTAACTTCCATTTCCCCTCCCCTGTATAATTTCGAGCTACCACTCTTGTACCAGGCATCAGTTCCCTCACGCGTACCACCTTTAACTCCCTTTGAGGTGATACAGTGAACTTGTTTGGACAACACAATGATAAACAAGAGATTGGTTGGTAAGTGAAAACCATTTCTGCTGGGGATTTGGTAGTGGTGGGGTGTGGAGTTATACGGTATTGGAATAAGATTTCGTTCACTTTAGACTGCATGGTCGTTTTGCTTGCATTTAAACATCGTAATTTCTGTTTTAAAGCTTGAACATATCGTTCTACTTGCCCATTTGTGGCAGGATTGTAGGGAGCAGATCTTTTATGTACGATTCCATGCATTTTTAGGTATTCGAAAAACTTGCGATTAACAAATTGCGCACCATTGTCGCTTGTGAGAATTTTTGGGTAGCCTAATGTGGTGAAGATTTTCTCTAAAACATCTATAGTAGAGTCAGTATCAATTTTATTCAGAACATGCACTTCTGGCCACTTCGAAAAGGCATCAATTAATAAAAGAAAATAAACATTTTGAAACTTACCAGCGAAATCAACATGAACTCTTTCAAACGGCTTAGAAGGAGTCTCCCAAGTGTGTTTCGAAGCTACCTCTGGAGGCGAGTTCAGGTGTAGGGAGCACTCACGACAATTTCTGGCAATGTTTTTAATATCCTTGTCCATCCCTGGCCACCAGCAGTAGCTTCGTGCAAGACCGAGCATTCTATTTACACCGAAATGACAAGAATGTAAATCTTTCAGGATAACGTCTCTGAGACAGATAGGTACCACCACACGTGCTCCTCGCATCAAACAGCCTTCTAATAGAGAGAACTCAGTTTGTTCAATACCATACCTATCAGCAAGAGAAACTTTTTTGCCAGTTGTCACGCCCGACAGCAGAGGTGCCAAGGATTCATCAACTTTAGTGGCAGCAGCAATATCCTTCACCGTGGGTACGTATTACAATACCGAAGTATAGAAAACCGAATTTCATAAGACCTATGGACGAAAGACCGAAAATTATATGGCCGAATGTTTATTTGACCGAAAGTTTGAAATCCCGAATGTTTGTTTGACCGAAAGTTTGAAATCCCGAAGGTTGAAATACCTATGACTTAATATCCCGAAGGCTAAAATACCGAAGATTGAAATCCCGAAGGCTAAAGTACCGAAAACTGAAATACCGAATTTTAGTTTTCGGTTTATGGACATCCTGTCCATAAAGTTTTCAATAGTAAAAATGTCTTATTTTGTCTGTTTATATGACAAACGGAACTGCGACGAGTGGGTTTGTTAGTAGCCTAACCCAACCAACCCGTCAAGGGTTGGTTGGGTTAGGTTTGGTTAGAACTGCGACCCCAACGCACGAGCCGAGCGAGCGAAGCGAGCGTGCCGCGGCAGCGGCCGGCGAAGTGCCAGAAACGACTGTGGTTGCATTTCAATTTTTAGTATTTTGAACATCGATGTTTTTAAACATAGGTATTTCGTGTATCGGTATTTTGAACTTTCGGTCATTTAAACATTGGTATTTTGAACATTCGGTCATTTAAATGTTCGGTCATGTAAACATTGGTATTTTGAACATTCGGTCATTTAAATATTGGTATTATATGTTTAGTTATATCGTACATCGGCATTCCAACCGTTCAGTATTTCAACTTTCGATGTTTTAAGCGTAGGTTTTTCAACCATCGGTATTTTGAATTTTCGGTATTTTAATACGTACCCTTCACCGTAATAGGTAATACCGAAATCATTCCGATTTGAAGAGTATCGCAGTCCTCTAGCTCGCCAGACTCCTCTGTGATAGGTAGTCGTGAAAAGGCGTCTGCATTAGCATTGTCCTTGGATTTCTTGTACTTAATATCGTATTGGAAGCCCTGAAGAAAAATAGCATAGTGTTGCATACGTGCAGCAGAAAGATGAGGCAAAGCCTTAGTAGGCGAAAAAATTTGGACGAGTGGCTTGTGGTCAGTATGCAAAATAAATTTTCTACCATATAGCAATGGCGTGCATTCCATACAAGCAGAAAAGCAGTGCCTACCCTAGGATATTCAAGGAAAATAAAACAAACATTAGATATATAATGTACACTAACGATCACAGAATCAAAATTCGTGAAACGAATAAACGTTTTACTAAATCATGTTATCTACATTATATTTTTACCGAATTTAAACTTTTTCAAAACAGCGCCATCTAAACGATCCGATCCGTTTAGATGAGAGATCCGTGCCGCTCGCCGCCGCCGCTAGATGGCGAAGCTTATAAGCACTCGTTTGAAATGCCTTTTTTGTTGAAAAATGCTGGCTTCTGATTGGCTGTTTCGTCTCCCCCGCAAAAAATTTACGAACTGATTGTATGGCGAAAAAAGCTCTGCCTATAAAGCGATGCTACCAAATTGAGAAGTGTCGATATTCGGTAAGTTTGGAAAGGCTGTTATAGATTTTTAATTTTGTGGCATTTTTTGCTTATTGGATTGTTTTTCTTTTGCAACTACGAACGAAAACTTTTGCAAATTATTGTTTTATGAGTTTACAGTTATTGTTAGACATTTTTTAGAACAAAATGAGTAGGTACAATAAGTTGTGAAAAGTGTGGTGATGATGTTTGTTTGCCGTAACTGCGTAATTTTTTAAGTTTACCTTTTCAAGAAATAGTAAACATTATCGCAAAAGGCCGATGCGTGCCCAGATTGGATTTGACGCAAAAAAAGGTACCGCAGTAAGACATTTTAATACTAAAATACCTATACGACATTCATAATTGGCTCACGGGCTGTATGCATAGGTACTAAACGCTTATTTTGTGTTCCGTGCATTTTGTTTTCAAACTGTTATATAAAAGTTTGGAACAGCACAGGTTATTTCGATTTGAATAACCTTATGTTGTTTTAACTAACATTCTAAAATCTTAATAATTTTCATCACTAAAAGTTCACTGCCTACCCTGCCTCAAATGTCTATGCACGCCACTGCCATATAGGTATTGAAAAAAACGCTTGACCCCAAACACAATAGCATAAGCCTCTTTGTCAATCTGTGCCCATTTACGCTGTGAGGAATTTAATGTCTGTGAAGCAAACTGTATTGGCCGTTCAGTTCCATCAGGCATGACATGCGACAAGACGGCGCCCACCCCAGTAGGCGATGCGTCCGTAGCCAGTATCAGAGGCAGATCAGGTGAGCAATGTGCAAGCACAGTATCCGATAGCATTTGGTTTTTGATTGTTAGTAAAGCTTTATCACACTCAGCCGACCAATTCCATAGTGTCTCTTTACGTAAAAGCTTATGTAGAGGCTCCAACGTGCTACTCAGGTTTGGTAGGAACCTACCATAATAATTTACTAGGCCAAGTAATGCGTGCAGCTCAGAAACATTTTTAGGATTTAGGGCCTCCACAACGGCTTTTACTTTACTGTCGACCTTGTGTACACCCTCTCTCCTAATTTTGTACCCACAGTATTCAATTTCATTTTGCATAAATTCTGACTTTTCTAGATTAACTTTTAGACCAAATTCAGCAAGTCTAGCAAACACCTTATCCAGTCTATCCAGATGCTCAGCATCGTTTGCACCTGTAACCCGAATGTCATCAATGAAACAGTGAACCCCAGGAAGGTCTCTTAAAATACTTTCAATTTTTCTTTGCCACTTGGCCGGCGCACAGTTGAGTCCAAACATTAAACGAGTACATTTGTACAGACCTTTGTGAGTATTGAGAGTTAATAAATGTTGATCCTCGTCCCTAACCTTCCAATTTAGATAGGCATTACTTAAGTCGATTTTTGAGAATTTATCCCCGCCAGCTAAACCATTAAATAATTCTTCAGAAGTAGGTAAGGGATGTTCATCAACCAAAAGGTTTTGGTTCAGTGTCAGTTTGTAGTCCCCACAAATCCTTATTTTACCATTAGGCTTAACTACTGGTACAATGGGGGTAGCATACTCACTGTAATCAACCTTAACTAGGACCCCGTCCTGTACTAAAATTGTTAATCTCCTGTTCAATCCTATCTTTTAAAGCAAAAGGCACTGGCCTTGCACGAAAAAACAATGGTTTTGTATCTGGTTTAAGGTATAGAGCAACTGGTTCCCCTTTTATCTCACCAACATTTTTGTTATCATACATGTGGGAGTGGGAACAGAAGACATAACAACTTCGAAATCTTACTAATTTTATTTATTTTAAAAAAGAAACTACAGAGCGTCATTAAATCAAATCGGCACACACACACACACACCTCAATCAATCTGTCAATGTCATCTTAAAACGTCAAACTGTTACTTTTTAACACAATGGTAACAAGGCAAAGGTACACATGCTATACAGCCTAGTTCCCGTCTTCCACACGGCCGTCCTGGTCCTCGTCCGCCCCGGACGAGAAGTCCTCTCCACACCAGTCCGCCCACGGCTTCATCAGGTCGCAGCTTGTTGTGGTATGAAGGGGACCTTCTCCTGCCAGCTTTCTTACTCCATATCTGTCATTATCTTCTACTGTTTCTACTTCGTATGGGCCAAGGAACTTTGGCTCTATCTTTCCAGCCCCAAACTGGGTTCTCTGAATGGCAACCAGATCTCCAATTAAATATCTTTTACCTTCCTCTCTCTTTCTGTTGTAATTCCTCCTATTTTCCTCTTGAATCTGTTTTATCCGCGCTCTGGCTTCCTCACGCATCTGGTCTCTTGCATTTTCAAAATTTCTTATTAACTCTTCTTTCAGGATTTTAATGACTTCATGGTCTTCTTTCGTTTTCATTTTTACACCTGTGAGTAATTCAAATGGTGAGTGACCAGTACTTCTTTGGTAAGTGGAGTTTATGGCTTGTTGTACAGCTGGTACGTACTTATACCATTTACTTGGGTCCTTGATTGCTAATTTGCTCAATGCATTTATTATTATTTGGTTCATCCTCTCTGCCTGGCCATTACCTCTCGGCTGTCCTGTTGTTATTCTACGGTGGGTGATGTTGTTCTCTTCACAATACTCTTCAAAGTCATTTGATGTAAAAGCAGTTCCTCTATCTGATATTATTACTTGGGGTGAACCGAAGATGGTCTGTTGATTATCCAGTTTCTGTAATACTTCTTCTGTCTTTAATGTTTTAGTTGGATAAATCCAAACGAATTTGGAGAATGCGTCTACAACGGTCAATATATACTTGTAGCTTTTGGACGTAGTCATCATCGGGCCAACGTGATCAATATGGTAAGTCATTAAGGGCTTATTTCCTTTATCTATTGGGTGTAGGTAACCTTCTTTCTTTCCTGTCTTTCTTGATGCTAAAATGCAATCTATGCAATTCTGTATGAAGTTCTTGATTTTATTCTTTATGTTTTCTATGTAATATTCTCTAGTTATTAATTCTTCAGTCTTCTTCACTCCAAAATGTCCCTTTTCGTGAAAATTTCTTATTATTTCTCCTTCCATCTTTTTAGGTACAACCAGCAGTAGTCTATCTTCTTCTTCTTTATATAAAATTCCTTCTTTCATAATATAATCTTCGTATTCTTCTTTTTCTAATAATTTGCTTATTATTTTCAGCTTCTCATCTTCTTGCTGTGCTTTTCTCAGGCGTATGGTGACTTCGGCATTAACGGTAAATATTGGGTATCTACTGAGTGCATCGGCGTGTTTCATATTCTGTCCAGGTCTATGTTCTATAGTGTAGTCATATTCTTCTAATAGCAGAGCCCATCGTGCAACTCGTGGTGGTAGGTCCTTCTTCTGTAGGGTCATTGTCAGGGAAGAGCAGTCAGTCACAATTTTAAAATGTATTCCCAACAGGTATACTCTGAATTTCTTCACAGCTTCAGCTATAGCAAGTATTTCAAGATAATAACTATGGTACTTCCTTTCGGCGGGTGTCGTCCTCTTGCTCATGTAATAAATTGGGTGTAGCTGATCATCTTCTGGGCTCTTCTGTAAAAGTACTGCTCCATACCCATCAATACTCGCGTCAGTGTGTAATTCTGTGTCATGCTTAGGGTTGTAGATCTTTAAAACTGGTTTGTTACATAAAATCCTCTTCAACTCTTGGAATGCATCTAAACATTTCTCATCAAAGTTAAATTCTGTTTCTTTCTTCAAAAGGTTGGTCAGTGGTTTAGCTATTATTGAATAGTTCTTGATAAACTTTCTAAAATATCCTGTAAGTCCCAAATATGATTGTACATCCTTGACTGATTGCGGTACTTTGAACTTCACTACAGCTTCTATTTTGCATGGGGATGGCTTTACTTCATTATTACAAATCTTATATCCCAAGTATTCCACTTCTCTTTTTAGAAATTGACATTTGCTCCAGTTAATATTAAGACCATATTCTTCAGATCTTTGCAAAACTATCTTTAATTTTCTTATTCCTTCTTCTTCTGTAGCAGATGGGATGTTGATATCGTCGAGGAATGCCAGCATTGTACCATCAAGGATAAGATCTCTGTAGACGTGGTTTATGTAACGTTGGAAAACGGATGGTGCCGTAGATAAGCCAAACGGCATTTTGCAAAACTCATACTGTCCTCTTGGCGTAACAAATGATGTGTACTTTCGGCTGTCTTCGCTGACATTCACATGGTTGAAGCCATTCTTCATATCAAGAGTGGTAAAGAAGTCTGCCCCCTGCAGCTTATCAATCTGGTCCTCTATTAATGGTAGTGGAAATCTTTCTTTAATAATGTTTTTATTTAGTCTTCGGTAATCAACACATAAACGGTAAGAACCATTCTTCTTCTTCGCCAATACAATTGGGCTAGCAAAGTCAGAGTTACTTGGTCTTATGATTCCGTCTTGTAGCCATTCTTCTATTTGATCTTCTATAACTTTCATTTCAGCTGGAGCTACACGTCTTGGGGGTTGATATATTGGACTTTCATTTGATAGTATTATCTTCATTTCGACTGGGCAAACCTTCTTCTTGAGTGGTTTGTAGTTGTTAATCATTTCTTCAATATCTTCTTTATAGTGTAAGCTTCCTATGTCATAATTGTCTTCTTTATAGTCAACAGGTAAAATCTGAGGTGCAGCTGATACTTTCAATCCACTTGCAGTCACAGTCAAGCTGATATAGGACAGTAGTGAGCGTCCTAGAAGAATTTTTTCATAAAGTGCATCATCTTCAATCACATGGAAGGTAAGTGGAAATCGGTAGTCTTCTATTGTGACGGTAGTAACAATCTTTCCTTTCGTCTTTACTTCTTTGCCTCCCAAACCAACCAGTGTCAGTGTAGCAGTATCATCACAAGGTAAGTTTAACTGTTTATATTGTCCCTCAGTCATCAAACATAATCCACTTCCAGTGTCCACCAGAGCTTTAGTCGTTGTATCACCGAATTTCAGGTTCAGGTAATATTCACCAACTTTTTTGTTATCAACAAGCAATGTTTTCTTCTTTTCATTGGGACAACGAGATGCTATGTGCCCAAATTCATTGCACTTAAAACATTTAGTACCTTTTTCTTTGTTTGGGCACTCTGGACTTCTATGACCCATAGTTCCACAGTTGTAACATCTGGGTTCCATCTTACTGGCTTCTGTGTTTTCCTTATTTTTAGGTTTATTACTATTCTTCTCATGGACTTTTCTGGTCTCTATTTTTCCCCTCATGCGAGCATAGATTTCAAGTCTTCTTCTGAATTCAGTCACACTTGATGTACCGTACAGCACGGTCTTGTTGGTCTCATAATCACTTATTCCGTCGATGACGTATTCAATGAGGGCTGCATCTTCCAGAGCACCATGCGACGCGAGCTCCTTCATCGCCAAAAAGTATTGCTGGTAGGTTTCATTTGCTTTCATCTTACGCGTAGCTAACTTCTTATGGATTTCGGCACTGTTATGCTTACGGCCGAACTCGTCGATTAATTCTTTTTGTAGATTATCCCAAGATTTCACGGCACCTAAGGCACGCAAAAACATACGAGCAGTTCCCTTCAGCAACCTCTTTGCGTACACCAACTTCTCGGCATCAGTCCACTTCATTATGTCACTTATCTCTTCAAATTCTCTGATCCAGCTATGTATTGGATACGTATCGTCGCCGGTAAAAGCTATTATTGAGTCTTCAACGTCTTTAAACGACACTGTCGGAGGCGGCGAAGTCATTTTCGGCGGCGAACTTTGTCTTGTTTTCGGCATTTGTTTGTTTACAATCTATGACAATGACAGATGACACTTCGTTCAAAAATCGTGTTCGGATACACTTGTTGAGCAAAAAAAAAAGTTCTTTCGTTCGTTCTTTTCCGAGTTTGGAAAATGGCAACACTGAAGTGGCCTTGTAATTCCTTCTTCTTGTATATGCGTTCACTTCCGCTTCCGCCCAATCCTCCAGCCTTTTCCGAGCACGTTGAAACTTGAATATGGGATGACGAAATCACAACTTCTTGGATGATCTTCTTTCTTTTCAGGCTTCTTTCTCTCCAAAACTGAAAGTTTTCTTCGGCAGCAAACGTCTTTTCTTCGTACTTCTTGTAAAAATGGGTTTTCGTCTTTCGTCTTCAGTCGTCTTTAACAAGTCTTCCCTTCCTGATATCTCCGTCTTCCGTCATAATCCTCATGCTCCTCACATCCCGGACGAGCCCCCAATTGTGGGAGTGGGAACAGAAGACATAACAACTTCGAAATCTTACTAATTTTATTTATTTTAAAAAAGAAACTACAGAGCGTCATTAAATCAAATCGGCACACACACACACACACCTCAATCAATCTGTCAATGTCATCTTAAAACGTCAAACTGTTACTTTTTAACACAATGGTAACAAGGCAAAGGTACACATGCTATACAGCCTAGTTCCCGTCTTCCACATACAAGTTACTGTATCTCTCAAAAAGTTTTTGTAAAGATAAGGCATGCGGCAAAAAACTTGGTTTACTTGTGTCAAACAATCCCTGAAGCCCTTGAATGCATCAAACATGTATATCCAATCCTGGCCCAAGAGTGGATGCTGCTTCCCCGAAATGATGAACAACTTGACCTCTAGTGATTCCCTTCCAATAGCAACCGTGACATGTGTGACACCTAAAACATTTAGGAATTCATTAGACAATTTTATTTTTGTTGGTAGAAGTTGAGTTTTGCAGATTTTTTTGTAGTCTTCTTCATTCATTATAGACACTGCTGAGCCACTATCAAATTCCATCTGAACCTCCTTCTGATTTATTTTTACTCTGATCCAAAACTTGTTCGAAAGGGGGGAGTTTACTCTGCAATTATTGATATAAACAATCTCTTCTTGATCTTGTCTAGTACTAGAACTAACCGCAGAATCAGCTGAGTTTTCTGTATCCACCTGGTTCACATTTTTCATTTTTTTTTTTTTTTTTTATTCGTACAACGGTAAGTTACAGTTTGTTTTGTCTTAGTTACTCGCCAAACTAAACAGTTTGATGGCGAGACGCGCTCTTTTTATGCGTTATGAAAACCTACCATAAACATTTTGACTTATTTTAAGTAACATTCTGCACATTTTATGAAATAAAGCAACTTTTGACTTTAACTCTGAAATAATTATAACTAATTTTGAAAATGATAAAAATAATAATTAACTACTCGTACAACTAATTAAATTACCAGTGGACCCGCCGCTCGACGGCAACACGAGGCGTGTGCTATTTACTTATTTATCCGCTTGAATGTAATTGTGATGACGTCACGTCCATCATCTTGCCATCGAGCAAAGAGTCCCTCAGTTTTGACTTAAGAATACTTATACTACTTACTTTAGGTATCTGACGTAATAGGTGAATTTTATTAAATATTTTTGGTACTAGATACTTTGACATTCTTTCTCCATAATAATTTTTCATTTTTGGTATAACTAGTTTTCCCTCCCTGACACTTCTAGTTTTATATTGATTTATAATTTTATTTTTATGTTCATCTTTGAAATAATACTCTAAGCCAACTAGGTACTTGACTTTCAAGTCTACAGGTAAAATTTTACATATCTGAAATAGTTTATTATAGTCACTTCGGCAACTATATTTAACCTTTTTGCTGATTAAAAATTTAATTAATCTTAGTTGTAAATTCTTAATATCCATTAAGTATGTCTTAAATGTTCGGCCATATATCACAAGTCCGTAGCTTATCAGTGAGTCAACCAGGGCATAGTAAACTACTTTTAAAGTTTTTTTATTCAGTACTCTGTTCAGCTGATAAAACTTCCCTAGCGCAGATCTCAGCTTGTTACAAACATCAGTTACATGGGTTTTCCAATTAAAGTATTTATCAATGGTCAGGCCTAAATATTTGAATTTATCAACAAACTCTAATTTGTCACAGTTACAGTTCCGCTTACTATTATGCAAACATTCGTAAGTATGGCCTATTACAAAAATATCCTCCTTTTTTATAGATTTAGCACATTGGTTGTATGGTGAGTGTATATGCATGCATTTTGTTTTTGATAAGTTTAATATGATGCCATTATCGTGTGCCCATTTTGTAATATTTTCGAAGTCTTCTTGTATGTTTGTGTG
This sequence comes from Aproaerema taeniolella, assembly GCA_949987775.1. Lineage (NCBI taxonomy): Eukaryota > Metazoa > Arthropoda > Insecta > Lepidoptera > Gelechiidae > Aproaerema > Aproaerema taeniolella. Next base: position 53,004 of record CATLJT010000292.1, read on the forward strand.
TATCTCTGAGATATCCTTAGAAGCATACACCAAACACATGTCATCTGCATACATATACACTCGACATTTTCTTACAACATTTGTCACACTGTTGACATGTATTACGTATCCAACTGGTCCAAACACCGATCCGGTAGGTACCCCTAGATCAACAAAAGCCTCTTCACCAACTACTCCATCAATAACAGTACGTATTTTTCGGTTGGTTAAGTAGTTTCTGAACCAGTTGTTGATGGGACCGCGTATTCCACTTTCATCCATCGCCTGTAACAACATGTCATGATCCAGGGTGTCGAAAGCCTTTTTATAATCTATAAAAAGTGCTATCAGCTGTTTGCCAGAGTCCAGACATTCGTTAATATGATCCGAGAAGGATGACAAAGCGGAAACCGTGCTGCGCCCTTTCCTGAAACCGTGCTGTGCATCAGACAACACGCTATGGGATTCAAGAAATTTGCTGATTTGACCGACTAAGATTTTTTCAATTATTTTGTCTACTACAGATAAAATAGCTATCGGCCTATAGTTGGCGTACTCCAAGTGGCTACCAGACTTGTAAATTGGTCGTATTATTGCACTTTTTAACTGGTCAGGATATAAACCTTTATTTAAACACATATTCATTAATTTAGCGATTAAGGGACTTAATTCCTTTTTTACATACTTTAGATCCTTCACTCTGATTCCATCTATGCCTGGTGATTTCTCACAGGACATAGAATTAATTATTTTTTCTATGTCTAAAGATTGTACTTTTTTGTATCTAAAACTCACATCACACTGTTTTACATACTTGTCTCGGTTCAAGAACTTAACATTACATACATGCTTGATACCCCGTATTTCTTGCGTAAATGTTTTACTAAAATTTGTACAAATCTTATATACACTTTCTGTCTTACCCAAATGTCTCAAAATAACATCGTCCAACTTAGTTTTGTTTCGTCCCAGCCATGAATTAATATTTGCCCAAATTTTTCTAAAATCCCCCTTACACTTGTTTATTTCTGACCGTCTAAATTTGTTTCTCGCTTCGTTCACCAATTTATTAACCTTATTTCTGAACTTTGTATAAACTAATCGTTTATTCATACTTTTTGGCTCAGCCTTCCACACTCTAAATAAGTGATCCCTACGCAATAACATTGAATATAGGTACCTATCTATCCATGGTTGTGTTTGACGTTTAGTACTTACTTGAACTGTTATCGTGCTTTCCTTATAAATACAATCGAAAACATTACACAATGCTTGAAATAACACCAATGGACAATCTATTAAAAGTAACTGCGACCAGTTATATTCTTTCAACTTTTGTTCTACTAATTTATCACTAATTACTTTTCTAAAACTTACACCACTATGTGAATAAGTGTTATTTTCTGTGCACAAATTCAGCGCTATTCCAACTGCATGATGGTCGGAAATATGCGTTTCGAGTACGTACGACGACGCACCGACTTCACTCCGTCCCGCTCGCACCCATACGTGATCTAAGCATGACCTCTCGATCCGTCCGTCTACTATCGCCTCTCGAGTTACCTCGGAACTAGGAATGACACAGTGCAGGCCGCGCGCACACAGGGTGTTTTTGTACTTCGATGTTGTTGGATTTACCACGTCGTTCAGGATGTCGATATTTGTATCGCCGATTAGAATAATGTCGCTAGACCTTGGAAGAGATCTCAAGGTTGTGTCCAATTGATCCAGGAAAAGTAGCTTATTCTTACTGGGTGGTCTATATATTGCAAGTATATGTAATAACTTTTTTCCTATTTTAAGCTGACCATGGAGCATTTCTAGTGCTTCAGTATTTATTTTTTGAGCATCAAAACTAAGTCCATTCTTAACATATATTAGTATTCCGCCTCCTTTGGATATATCTCTTGTTAATATATTATGTATTATATCCCGATATCTGGTAGAATGATAGTTCCTCTTGCTTGATATTTATTTCACTTAGTATAATTATATCTGTTTTATATTGATTTTCTTGTAATAGAACTAAAAATTTATTGAAGTGTTTACGGAGTGACCTTATATTCATATGAAAAATATGAGTCCGTTCCTTAATTTGTGACAGGTCATTCGTTAATACTCTTATATCGTTGTATCTTTTGTATACCACATCAGTAGAAAAATCAGCTGTCGGATTGAATTTTAACATCAAAGATATCACCTAGTGTGTTCTCGCCGCGTTAAATACGCGTTTTTTTAACTTTATTATTTTATATCGTCAAAGTTATCTAAATCTCTTTCTGATCTTATATTATAAATCTTTTTCTCCTCACTGTTTTTCTTGACCAGGATGCTACAGTTCATCTTAAGGCACATTCGTTTTATATGGCCTGTCTTTTGACAGAAATGGCATTAAGTATTGTAAGGTTTTTCAAATTAATTTAGAATTATATAACGGAAGTTTGTTTCTGGGTAAATTTAATTGAGAATTGGCACGCTACACGAAACGTTAAACGGCAACGGACGGAGGGAAGGTTTTAAAAGGCGGGGTCTTGGCTGGTTTTATTCACTTTTTGACGAAGTTTGGTAGGAGTAAGAAGTCTAGTGAACATTGTGTGTTAATTTGCTAGTGATCTTCTATTTTCTATAATATAATAAAACTGTAGAGGTCGAATTTCTGTACATAGAAAAAAAATGCTAAAAACCGAGTCAGGGGGATTTAAGAAGAGAAATAAAACAAATCCCGATTTTTTTAGATTTTTTTGTTTCTCTGTTTGTCTGTTTGTCTGTTTGCACGGGCTAATCTTCGTAACTGTTGGACCGATTTAAATGAAATTTTGCATGGTGGTACCTTATATCCCCGGTCAACATTTAGGCTACATAAAATCTCGAAATTTAGCCAGTAAATATAAAACCAACAACAAAAACCCCTGAAAAAATTCAAAGCTAGGTGTTTTTCAGTACATTTTACTCATACCATAGAGATCAACGTATTTTTGACATATACATGGGCTAAAAGTATGGACAAGAGAAAGTACTAAGTCCATGGTATGGACATGTTATTTTTTTCTCTTTCGAGAAGGCAAAGGAATCTGCATCCATACAGCCAGGTCTTCAATATATGTATTTCTTCGCTATGTCTTCAATTTATATTTCTTTACTTCTCTCATTCTCCGTAAGCCGATAGTGTTTTGTTTACGAAGAACTATGACGGCGAGAAACACTGCCGCTGGATCGGAGCGGATACACTGTATCACTTGAATTACTTTTTAACCGACTTCCAAAAAGGAGGAGGTTTTATGTTCGACTGTATACAGGGTGGAATTTTGTAATGCCACCTGAAGGGAAAGTACTCTTAATACTGTAGATAGAAAATTGTACTCAAAGAAAACATTCCTTTATTTTTGAAAAGAAAGAAAACTGCATTCAAGAATTTTTGAAAATTCGCTTGCCGCAACCGGGAATCGAACCGACTAAAATCTGTAAGAATACCCTTTACTTTTATTGCGTCGATCTTTAGGGTCAATTAAAAGGATGAAATCTTTCTCACAAACTTGGTAAATTAAATGAAAGGAAAACTACGAAATCTTAAACCATTGTATATCTTTATTTTATGTATGTTCACCGATTTCTCCGCCATTTGTGGACCGATTTTCAAAATTCTTTTTTTGTTTGAAAGAGTATACTCCAGAAGTGGTCCTATTGTCACCAATTCAGGATCTGATGGAATCCCATCAAAATCAAGGGCAACCCTTGAATGGAATAGGCACTTACAATGTTTCTCAAGTTCTTTCTATTATTTACGCCAAACATAGAAAAATATACACATCAACACTGTCTAGGGATATTGCAAGATTTTTCATACAAAAGAGGTCTGTTTGAGAAGCTATAATACCATACTGGAGATACACGGAGTGATATAATTTTCAGATGAGCAAGTGCCAAACATGAATTTTCAATTTTTATCAATGAATTGAATTTTTCTTGAAATTTGTGAAAACGTGACTAAAATGAAAAAAAAAATGCGCTAATTCCACTATTTTCATAAAAAAAGCAGAAAAAAGTGCATTTTTGTTTTCGTTTACGTCACGTTTAAAAAAAATCAATTGAAACAAAATTCATTGACGGGAATTGAAAATTCAGGTTTAACACTCATCTTAAATTTATATCCCTCCGTTTGTCTCGAGTATGCTTTTATAGCTTCTCAAACAGACCTTTTTGTATGAAAAATTAAGCAATATCCCTAGACCGTGTTGATATTTAACCTATTTTTTCTATGTCTATGAGTACGTAGCATTTGATAAAAGGACCGGATTGAGATTTATGAGATATTTTGTATAATAGATCCTTTCTTAATTTTTTGTCGAGAAGTTTGGTTGAGTGGTAGAGTTACACAGCCTGTGAATCGACGGTTTCTGGGTTCGATTTCCGGTTTGGGCAAACAAACCTTACGAGGGAAACTTTAGTGCAGAAAGTTACAGTGTGAAGTGCTAATTAATTGATTTTATGATAGATAGATAGATTGACACTTTATTTAATTGACATAAAACAGCACAACACAGTAATAGACAAACAACAAACATACAAGTAAACATGAATCAGCAAGCAAACAATAAAGTAAACAGAGTAAGAAACAGAAACAAATAATTTCATAAAACTATTTTACACCATGTTATCTGTATCATGCCAATCAAATTGGCGTTGACTCAGCATATTGCTGCAGTACCAGACTGCAGCGCTGGTATTCTGCCATGATGTTACTTATTGAGTTTTCTTTGTAGGTAATAATAACCTTTTTCAAACTTCATAAATTCACCTTTAAAAAAGTACTTTATAAAGAAAAACTGAGGGTGCTGCTCTATAAGGTCTTAATTTATTAGTGACTTTCCTTTTAACACGTTATTGTGTAGGTCAAAATATATCATTTGAGTCAAAAAACAAAGGCATAATATTAAATTGAAAAGGTCTTGAAAAATTTTGTTATGATATTTTTTCATTAATAAGATGAATAAACCCATCCATTCAAACGTAAATAATAATGGCAGTAGTAGAGCGGGCGAGCGGGGAGTGGCCGGCTTCAAGTGATAGAGAACCTTTCCTTTATCTTTAAATGGAAAATTATTTTTTTATTTTTTTTGCTAAATTTTATTTTAAGATAATTAAATTTTATGTTGTTTTTTGGAATACTATTAACCTATACAATAACGTCTTTGAAGGAAAGTCACTAATAAATTAGGACCTTATATAATTAGATAGAAGTTATTTTTAAGAGCTATCGTCGAATATAAGTGAGTCGGAAGAAATAAAAATTATTGTAACTGACCGACAAATATCCAAAAATAAAACAAAAACTTTTGTGCTGAACTGGCACTGAACAAAAAATTTGGAATGTACCAGCTGCCAACCAAATACATTGCATTGTTGGTACAGAGGCCAGCGCATCAGGTTACTCCATTTTCATTGCAAAACCGCTCATATCACAACAGCACAGAGTGCACGCGTGTGGTAACCTGAGTTGGGGCCGTCCGTGCATTGCTAAATTTAGACAACGTATTATATACTCATATACATTATGCCATTTTTTAAATTTCATGACATGTAAAGTTATGTGACTTATGTTACCCCAACGAGGATTATAGGCGTATAATATCTAAAATATCGAAACTTTTGTCAGCTTCCCCATTCATAGTTCGGCTATTCTGCACTTTTTTAACGAACCAAAACTAAATACTTAATACAGTGTTAATAAGAAGTTGATTAAGTTCAACTTCGTTATATAAGAGAAATAAAACAATTATTATTACATCTACGCTTCAGCATATCCTACAGCCGTACATCCGGTGTTTTCAATGCATTTCTTATTTTTAAAGGCGGGAAACTCAATAGAAACTGACAATTGACATTTGTTTCATTAAAACGGAATATGGTCTATAGGTTTGATCTATGGCTTTGATGTTCTGACATGAAATAAGAGCTATTTATTGATTTTTGATTTTAGTTTACATCAAGCGTAGTATTGCGTATATAAGCCATGGATAAATATTATAATATTACTGTTCTAATAAGTTTCTTAGTTTGGATCAAGCACTGACATCTTTGCTTATTTCTACAAATGTCCATTGAAGGGAAAAGCTTAGTCATTTCTATCTTAAATTTAATTTTCTATTGAATCATTTTTATACAATTATCGCAAAGCACAATAAAAGCAGCGTACTAGCTGAAATCTCAAATGCACGGGGGTTGTCTTAGATACTGACATATGTGACCTGTTTTAAAAACTTCTATTTCTCTGAAAATCAAAACTAAGTCCGTATTTAGCACTTAGGAATTCGTGTGCCATTTATTGTACTAACCTAAGTAATAGGTCTTTCAACATACAATTTTCGTAAATTTTTTACTGCATATATTTTTATTTTATCAAAATTTATTTTTTATATAGGGTGCAGTGTCCAACAATTAAACACTAAAAATTCAGAGTCTCATATTTCTCTCATTTTAGCAACCATGGATTCCGTTTTTTAGAGGAAGGTAGCCTATTTAAGTAGACATTTATTGTATCCTTAAAAATACAAAAACATAACCAATTAAGGACGACTTAAAAATAATGGGAATTGTTTCATTGTGTACACCCTAGGTGTACACAATGAAACGCCCTGTGTCCAACAATGAAACAAGATTAATAATATTTACTTATATATTCGAAAAACTACAAAAATCACAAATAGGCATTAGATAATTTGACAGGCAATAACGTCTTACAATCAAAAGTTTCGTATAATGTCTTATAAAAATCTTTTTAGACGAACTTTAATTATAATCAGTCGCAAAACAACAAAAATCACAAATAATATAAAGTAATAGGACTAGTTACCTCTATGAGAAGAAATAACGATTTATAGTCAACAGTTACCCATATTAGGTAATAATGTCTAAGATTTTTTAGAAACATACTTTGTTCATTGTGTCCACCCTTGAAATATCTCATTGTTGGACACCTAGGGCATTTTAGAATAACCTCAAGATATAACCTACCTAAATCGAACAATTTAATAGGTAATCTAGTCCACGTGAATCTATGATACATGTACAAAACAACTTAATACTGAGGAAAATGAATATCACTATAGCATTTATTTGAAAAATCAAATAAAACTAAGAAAAAAACTAACTTTTTTGTCAAAAATTAGCTGGCTTATTTGACCTAGAATCCACTAGTGTAGGGTTTATAAAAGGGGACAACATTTTAACCGTTTTGCTCTATGACCTACCGTTTTCGAGATATTTTAATTTTAAGTTTAATTCGCCAAAAACAGTTTGTTAATTTTAATTTATTCCTTTGCCGAGGCCGAGGTTGTGACCATGGATCGTCGCCTGGAGACGCGGAGACGTGAGGCGAGTCATCGTCGCCTGGAGACGCCGCCTCGGGGCCGCTCGCGGCTTAGTGAAAGGCGTAGCCGCAGCCGCAGCCGTAGTCGAAGCCACAGCCGACGCCTAAAAGAACGTGAGGTGGCGTTGGAGCGAGAACGGGAGCGTCTTCGTTTGTTGGAGCAAGACCTGCAAAACGAGCGTGACAGAGAGAGACGGCGGCAGCGTAGCGAGCATCGAGGGCGACGAGAGGACGGCGGGGTTGACGAGAGACACCGCGAGTCTGCTAGCGTCGGACGTCGTTTGCAAAGGTCAAGTAGTCCTACTTTTTCCTCTAAAGATATTTTGCAAATAATACAGTCAATCAAAGGAGGCTTGTCACAACCTTCTCAGAATTAACATTCGAGCCATAGAAACTTAGATTACAAAAATATTTTGCCAGAATTTAATCCCTCTAATAAAAGCCAGCGCATGGATGTTTGGCTGAAAAAGGTTAACGAATGTGCTTCTGTGTATAGTTGGGATGACAAGACTGCATTCTGCAGGGACTGGCTAAAACCTGGTACGAGAGTCTGCATTCAATACTTTACAGCTGGGATGAGTGAGAAACCAAATTAATGAATGCTTTTCCATGCGAACAGAATTATGGCCAGTCCCTGGAGGATATGCTGAAGCGTAGATGTAAGTTTAATGAGCCCATTGAAAATTATTACTATGAAAAGCTTGCGCTTCTGAACCAATGTGAAATAACAGGCAAAAAGGCCGTTGATTGCATCATTCACGGTATCAACGATAGGACTATGAGGTCAAGTGCTCTAGCATTGCGTTGTGTGGAACCCGACCAACTTTTAAATTTTTTATCAAGTAACAATAAAGAATCCTTTCCCCAACAAAATTCAAACAATAACAGAAACTCCAACGCGTCGAATGATAAATCGAATAATAAATCAAATTCTAAGGTGCCCATAAATATGAATGTGCGATGCTATAATTGTAAAGAAACTGGACATCCCTATCAAAAATGCTCAAAGCCTTTAGTCCGGTGTAGTAAATGCAACAGAATAGGCCAATGTCACGAAAATTGCCCGGAATCTACGGGAACTTCAAAGAAAACCGACAACGTAGTATCAAAAACGATGCTTATTTCTGACGCGAACCCGAATGATAAATTTATCAAGGAGGTTAGCGTGAATGGTACATCCTTGCAAGCTTTTGTAGACTTGGGTAGCGAGGTAACTTTGATTAGACGCACTGAATTTGCTAAACTTGGCCTAGAACATGATGATTCTCCATCAATAATGAAAGGATTTGGTAATGGTGTCGTGCAGTCGGTAGAATCAGTAAAATTAAATTTAACCATTGATGGGGTAGACGCTATAGTCCCGTGTCGTATCGTCGAGGATTGTTTACTTGAGAAGCCCATGCTTATTGGCCAAACACACTCCGAACAGGCACATATTGTCGTATACAAGGATGCAAATAGGTGGCAATTTATCAATGCAGGTGCGGATATTCGTAATATTTGCGTAGACAGTGAAGAAGAACCATTACTTGGGATTCATGTTGCTGATAATATTAGGATTTTGGGCGCCGCTAGTATCAAGGCCGCAACCAGGACTAAAATCAACGGTGACATTTTGATTAATACGAAACTAGTAGGCAAACCATGTCAGCAATTAATTATATGCGGTGGTGTTTATCGGGTAAGAGACGGCATTACATATGTAACTGTGACACCATGCACGGTACCATGCCAGCTTTTAAAGAATTATATATTCTCTAGGGCTGAACGGGTGAATGTGGTAAATAGGCTTGTCACAACTCCTCATGACACTATTAATGAGCATCAAAATTTGAGTAGAAAAGGGTTTGATGAGAGTCTGATAAAATTAGGGGAATCTGTTTCGGACGCTGACAAAAATCGTCTTTTTGACCTACTTCGATGCTACGAAGGATGTTTTGCATATTATTTAGTGGGATTAGGTTGCACAAATGCCGCAAATATGAAAATAGAGCTTGATAGCCAACGACCCGTTGTGTATAGGCCTTATCGTTTATCCCACCATGAACGGGAGAAAGTGCGTGAAATGGTGGACGAAATGTTACAAGCTAATATAGTTCGAGAATCTGTTTCCAATTATGCCAGCCCTATCATCCTTGTACGCAAGAAGGATGGAAACGTTCGCATGTGCGTGGATTATAGAATGCTTAATTCTATTACTGTCAAGGAAAGGTATCCCATGCCAATAATAGAGGATGAAATTGCTAGATTATCTGGTCAGGCATGTTTCATCACTCTTGACCTTATGTCTAGGTACTACCAGGTGCCCATCTCTGAGGAATGTAAACACTTGACTGCGTTTGTCACGCCGGACGGACATTACGAATACAACCGTATGCCGTTCGGTTTGGCAAACTCACCCGCAGTCTTCCAAAGAATGATGAACCATGTCCTTGGGGCAGCTCGTTTTGATTAAGCGACTGTGTATATTGATGATCTATTAATTTTTGGTAAGGACGCGACCGAATGTCTTGATCGATTCGAAGAGATTTTGCAACTTCTTTCTACAAAAAGCCGATCTCAAATTGAATTTGTCAAAATGCAATTTTCTGAAAGATAGTATTAATTACCTGGGGTACGAGAAAAGCGCGGCTGGTATGCGACCAGGCAATGAAAAAATTCAAAGCGTCATTGATTTTCCATGCCCGCAAAATGTACATGGGGTCCGTCAGTTTCTTGGACTCGTAGGATATTTCCGGAAATTCATTCGAAACTTCGCGCAAATCGCTAACCCACTCACTAAACTACTTAAAAAGAATTCATCCTGGGAATGGACGGACGAGCAGAATAACGCCTTTATGGACTTGAAGGACAAATTGGTTGACAGACCTATACTCACTATTTATAGTCCTACGGCTGAGACCGAATTGCATACAGATGCAAGTAGATTAGGCATAGGCGGAATTATCTTACAGCGACCTCAGGGTAGCGCAGATCCTTTTCAACCCGTGGCGTACTTCAGTCGTCAGACCACTCCTGAGGAGAAAAATTTCCACTCCTATGAGTTGGAAACTTTGGCAGTGGTCTGCTCACTTAAGAAATTCCGAGTATACCTCCTAGGCAAAAGTTTTTAAATAGTCACAGACTGCAGTGCACTGCGCTCAACATTCCAAAAGCGAGACCTGATACCCCGAATAGCTCGTTGGTGGCTTGCTCTTCAAGAATTTGATTGCTTAATAGAATATAGGTCTGGTGCGAAGATGTCTCATGTAGATGCGTTGTCGAGAAATCCGATAGATGCTCGAGACACCGAAGATCCCGAGAACTATCCCGCAGTGATGGCTATCAGCGATGAAGACTGGCTCTTGACCCTCCAATTAGGAGATCCTGAATTGTGCAGAATTCGCGATGTTGTCGGCAGTAATCTAGATTCAAAAGGCCTAGAATATATGAAGGAAAACTACATATTGAAAGACAATAAATTGTTTCGGTGTTTGGGAGGAGATAAAAATAAATTAAGATGGGTGGTTCCAAAGGGTGCAAGGTGGCAGTTTTGTAGATTAAATCACGACGAAATTGGTCACGTGGGTTTTGAAAAAACTTTTGAGCGTATCAAGAAAAATTATTGGTTCTCCAAGATGAAACGGTTTGTGCAGAAATACGTAGCCGCATGTATCGAGTGTGCGTATGCCAAGAAAACAAATTCACGCGAAGGATTTTTGCACCCTATACCAAAAGTTGAAATTCCCTTTCACACACTTCACATCGACCACCTTGGGCCCTTTGTGAAGTCAAAAAGGGGTCACATTCATATATTGGTCGTAGTCGATTCGTTTACTAAGTTTGTATTTATAAAACCGGTAAGAAACACTAACACTTTTAATGTGATTAAAGTACTGGAAGATATTTTCTACACCTTCAGGTCTCCCAGTCGATTGATTAGTACAGAGGCAGTTGTTTCACTTCTCATTCATTCAGGAAGTTTTGCCTTGACAAGGGCATAAAACACGTGTTAAACTCTGTGGCAAGTCCTAGGTCGAATGGGCAGGTTGAACGCTATAATCGGACGATCTTGGATTCGCTGACAGCGCAAAACTTAAAGGATGATGATAGAGAGTGGGACAATAAGCTAGGAAAAATACAATGGGGACTGAATAATACTATACAAAAGACCACTGGTAGATCACCGTCGGAGATTATGTTTGGTACATCAATGAACAGTGAAATTAGCCCTATTTTGGATGAAGTGATCGAACAAACGCGTGAGAACAATGATTTGTCATCCTTACGTGATGCTGTAAAAACAAAAATTGATGAGGAGCAACAGAAACAAAAATTATATTATGATAAGGGGCGTCGACCAGCGCACGTATACCAGACTGGAGATTTAGTAAAGATAACAAAAACTGCGTTTCATAATGACGGCAAAAGCACAAAACATATGCCTTCATACGAAGGGCCTTATAGGGTTACAAAAGTCTTAGGAAACGACAGATATAGAGTAGCTCCTATTGCAGGATTCGAGGGAATGAAAAATAAAAATAAAACAACCATTGCTATAGATCGAATTAAACCATGGATCCATTTAGCAGCTTTAGAGGTTGATGATGGAACAGACACCGTGGATGATGCAAGCGATGATGAATAGTTGAGAATTAGATTTCCTTTTAGTTGTTACATCATATTAAATTGTTTACTTTTATTATATTTCTTACAAAATTTTACAATTTATATTTACATAATTTACAGTTTACAATACATTATTTTATTTTCTATTCTTATATTACGCATAAAAACATTTTTTAATTTATATAATCGATTCAACCATTTAATTTATCCAGATTTCCTTTACTACATTATTTTTCTTTTATCTTGTTTCAGGTCGAGGACGAGATGGAGTCGAGCCTCGACCTGACAAGAAGACTATGGTTAAAAAGTCCTTGAAAATGGAGTTCGAGGCATCTTTGGTTATTTAAGTCCTTGAAAATGGAGTTCGAGGCATCTTTGGTTATTTAAGTCCTTGAAAATGGAGTTCGAGGCAAATCTATGGTTATTCAAGTCCTTGAAAATGGAGTTCAAGGCAAATCTATCTCTATTTAAGTCCTTAAAAATGGAGTTTGAGGCTAATCTGTGGTTATTATATGGTTAGATTATTTCTCGAAAATGGAGTTCGAGATGACTATTTTTTAAATATATATATACTAGTTTCTGGTTATTAATTATTTGAGTTTTGCAGAAATAACATGCTTTATGTTTATGTACCCATTAAATTGTACATGGGTTTTATGGTTCTCTTTTAAGAAGTCGTTTTTTTTTTTTTTTTCTTCATTGAATAGAATAGAATAGAAAAATCTTTATTTTATAGGACATTCAGGATGTCACTTAAAACAAGTCCAGATTACAATGAAATACATACAAACATACATTAAACGATTTAAATACATACATACGCATTCGTACCTCTGATCCTACTGACTCTACGCCTATTCGCAAAGGTGCAGTCTTCCTCAGAGAAGAACAGGCAAGAAACTCTGAGGTTGCTCTTTTAAATCGCATTACAAATTTTCTTATTTACTAATTTTAACTAAATCTGAAATAACTCTAGAGCTGAGCAGTTCATTCCCATGGCTGCCTGTCTGATAGATAATCAGAAATTTTGTAATAGCCTTTTTTGCAAAGTTTTTGTTTAATCACTGTCTTAAATTTATCCAAAGGTAAATTTTGAATACACATGGGAATCTTATTATAGAAACGTATACATTGACCCATAAAAGAGTTCGTGACCTTGTGGAGACGACTGTCTAGTACATCCAGTTTATGCTTGGTCCTTGTATTAATATTGTGCCTATCGCTATTTTTCTTAAACAAATGTTCATTTTTCTTCACATATAAAAGATTGTCACATATATATTGGGATGCAAAAGTCAAAATATCTATTTCTTTGAACATTTGTCTAAGAGACATTCTAGGTCTCATTTGAAAAATCGCGCGAACAGCCCTTTTCTGCAGAACAAAGATCTTATTGATATCCGCAGCATTACCCCACAGTAAAATGCCATATGACATTAGGCTGTGGAAGTAACTGAAATATACGGTTCTCGCGGTTTCAACGTCCGATAATTGACGGATTTTTTTAACTGCGTAGGCTGCTGAACTGAGTCTGCTCGCTAACTTATCAATATGAGGACCCCATTGAAGCTTTGCATCAAGAGTTATTCCTAAGAATACAGTAGATTCCACAATGCCCAGTTTTTCATTCCTAACCTGTACATTGGTATTAACCTGTTTAACATTGGGCAAGGTAAATTTAACACATTTGGTTTTTTTCTCGTTCAAAAGAAGGTTATTTACAGTAAACCATTCAACTACCTTTGAGATCGCATTATTCACATCGTCATAATCAGAGTCGTACCTCTTCACTTTAAATATGAGTGATGTGTCATCTGCAAATAGTACGATCTCATGGGCGTCTTTAACAAGAGATGGTAAATCATTAATGTAAACGAGAAACAGGAATGGTCCTAGGATTGAACCCTGTGGGACGCCCATACAGACTGCGGACCCAGGTGACCTAGTGCCGTTAACCTCAACCTTCTGGATCCTATTACTCAGGTAAGATTCCAGAAGCCTAAGTGCGTCTCCTCTTATGCCATAATGATGTAATTTTCTGATCAGAGTTTCATAATGAACACAATCGAAAGCCTTGGACAAATCACAGAAGACTCCAAGAGCATCCTGCGAGTCCTCCCAGGCCGCAAAAATATGACGAATGAGCTCAACACCAGCATACGAATATATGGTTAATATATAGAGGTATATACAAAATTATTCTATGGTTGATTTGTAATAAATAAAATATTTAATTTTTTTAAAACTGTTATGTATCGATTTTCCACTACTTGTATTTGTATACTTTGTTTAGTTTAAAGTGAATTACATATTTGTTTTCTCGAGAATATAATCAGCCAAGTGTAAGGTTTCCGTTGGGTGTTCGCGTGTATGAGGGCATACACGACATCAGGATGATCGAGTGTAAGGTTTTTCAATTTAATTTAGAATTATTTAACGGAAGTTTGTTTCTGGGTAAATTTAATTGAGAATTGGCAACACTAAACGAAACGTTAAACGGCAACGGACGGAGGGAAGGTTTTAAAAGGCGGGGACTTGGCTGGTTTTATTCACTTTTTGACGAAGTGTGGCAGGAGTAAGAAGTCTAGTGAACATTGTGTGTTAATTTGCAAGTGATATTTAAATATAATTTCCTAAAGATTGAATCCGTATTTTCTTCTCTACGAGTAACCAGTAACCTGCTGCAGTTTCCACACCTGTATCCTGAGTTGTTCCTTACAGTATTGATCAGATTGCATGTATTAGCATAGTGATTGCCACCGCATCGGAAACAAACTATTTGACTAGTAGATGTAGTATTTTTTAATCCTGTAGGTGTCTTCTTCTTGACTGTAATAGCTTGAACCTCTTGGGTGTGTGTTCCCTCTGCCTGTGCACTTTCCATTCCAGTTGCAATGTCAATCGCCTTCTCCAATGTCAAGTCTCGCACTTCTAGTAGTCTGTCTTTTATTCTTTGAGATTTAATCCCGCAAACCAATTGATTTCTTAAGGCCGTATTCAGGAATGAACCAAAGTTGCAAGTGGAAGCCATTTTGCGTAAAGATGCTAGGTACTCTTTTATGGATTCACCTTCCTTTTGGTGTCTGTGATGAAACTTGAAATATTCGGAAATTTCCAGAAGGGTAGGGTCTAGATGATTCTTCAAGGTTGTCACATTGTCCTCGTAAGTACGTTTCTCTGGTGTAGTAGGTGAAACCAAATCGCATATTGTTTCATATAAGTCAGCTCCAATGTATAATGTAATAAATACGAATTCTTCGATGCAACTTGAGTTATCTTGTAAATCGAGAATGCTCCTTCTAACCTTTGTACCCAACGCTCGAACTTGTTTTTGGAATCGTAGAACTCGATGAAATTGGGCGGAATGTTAACCGAAGCGCCCGCCTTGGAAGCCTCGTCTTCTTAACCCATTTTCGCTGTGTAGGTTCGCCGAAAATCGTCGCCAGTGTAAAGTTCCGTATAGGTAGTAAATGTAAACCACTGTTATTCTCGTTCCATATGTATTTATTCAGCGTAATATCATTTTACAATCACGAGAACATGGTAAAAGCATGCGCACGGTAAACGCGGTAAAACGATGACAGCCCATGTCAATCTGACAGGAAACGTCAAGCAATAAAACTGCATTCGTAATTATAACAACTACTACCAATGTCTTTATTTATATACTTTGTTTTTTTTGTAACTACAGCAGAAAATCCCCTTTCACATAAATATTTACTTGAGAAGGGTAAATAGGTACAATTGAAGTGCTTTTTCTGCTATTTTGGGGTAAATTGAGAAATATTTGACTTAAGTTAAGAACATTAAGTACCTAGGTGTATATTAAGCAGTTCGATAACGACTTAAGCCCTCAGGATTTTTGACTGAGAAGCTATTACAACACTTATCCAGGATACAGAGGGTTTGAATAAAATAATTTATTTAACATAATAAATCAAGAAAATATATTAATTAAATTATAACATAGAACACGTGAAAATTCAATAACATAAAAGCCTTTAATAACTATCAAAAATGTTCAACACAGTAAACAAACAACAATAATTAGGGATTAGGTATAATATAAGTAAGGTAAATTTTATTTTCATTATTTATTTCTATACATATTATAAAGAGGAAAGATTTGATTGTTTGTTTGTTTGTTTGTTTGTTTGCATCGAATAGGCTCCGAAACTACTGGACCGATTTGAAAAATTCTTTCACCATTAGAAAGCTACATTATCCCCGATGGACATAGGCTACATAATTTTCCTGAATTCCCACGGGAACGAATTCCCGGGCGGAATGCTAGTATTCAATAAATCTATAAATCTATTTTATAAGTTTGGTATATAATCCTAAGTCTATGCTTTTAATCTATCATATTTGTCTAAACATAAGGCTTGTAACTCATCTTTCACAAAGTACCCAGAAAAATTACAATTATTACAAATACGGGCACTATTTAAATACTGGCTTATAGTGTAGAATAGAAATGACTAAGTAGGCCTCTTGACTTCTAAATTGAACTCTTAATCTTGGCACTTACCATTTATCTTTTCTTATTATCATTTACTAGCTTTCCGACTGGGGCTCCGCCCGCGTGGACTACAGGTTATATCGTGCGCAACTGTGGGATAAAATGTAGCCTGTCCTTTCCTAAGCTCTTATGTATCTCTGTACTATACTTCATCAAAATCGGTTCAGTAGTTTAGAAATGAAAGACGGACAGACAGACTATGTCTATAGTTACTTTCGCATTTATAATATTAGTAAGGATAAATTAAAAAAATTGTGTCACTTCCTACATTTATTGCTTATAGGTTACTCTTAAACGGCTAAACCAATTTTGATCAAATGTAACTACAAAAACTTTTTATAAAAAAATTGAACCAACTTCAAAAAAGCAAAAAATAAATACAATATCATTTGATGTGCTATGTAGTACCTACCTACTGATCTGTTTGAAGTCGGTGCAAAGACATTTTTAGTGCAAATTATAAACTTTTCCTTTTTTAAAGTCGGTTAATAAAACGAAGTGTAAGCTTTGCAAAAGTTTAAGCGAATCATTATAATGTATTATTTATTTTACATACACACTGATTAAACAGAGAACACCCTTTTTTTGAAGTCCGTTAATATACTAAAACCTTCTCCTGAATGTAACAAATACTTTTCTGAAAACCACATCAAAATCGGTTCAACCAAACGCGAAATAATCGCGAACAAACATACATACATACATACCTAACATACATACATACATACATACCTACATACATACATACATACATACATACCCAAAGGTTGCCGATAAGATATTGCTTCTTAGCAATGGGGCCGCCTTTTGTACCCTAACTTTATTACTGTTCATAATGTAACTTTTACTCTGTCTCATGTTCTGTAATGTTGGTGTGCAATAAAGTATATTTGTATTTGTACATACAGGTCAAACTGAGAACCTCCTTTTTTTGAAGTTGGTTAAAAATCATCTCGATTACGTTAGCTTTCAAACAAAAGAACTGCCTTCGAAATTGGTCCATTTGTATAGGAGCTACAATGCCACAGACATAGACACACAGATACACAGACTCACAGATACAAACGTGAAACTCATAACACCCCTCTTTTTTGTCGGGGGTAATGAGATGATCCTGGACAAATTACACGGTGCCATCTAAAATCTGAAACTAAGCAAGGATTGGTACTGGTGCGTTACTTTTTTTTGTAAATACATACATTACTTACAATGGCCGATTTGGTTGGTTGGTATGTGGCGCTGCCTCTATCAACGGGTCCTAGGTTCGATTCCCAGTCGGAGCAAACAATCATGTAATAAGCAGATGTTTCGGGTCACCGGGTATTTGTATTTGTCTTTGTGTATGTTTTGAGGGACCCAAAACATAAGGGAATATAATTTGAGTGAGTAGCGTTTTTTTGTTGTTAATATATACATCTACAGTAATACGTATTATATAGAGAAAAGATTTAATTGTTTGTTTGCATTAAATAGATAGGCTCTGAAACAACTGGACTGATTTGAAAAAAATCTTTCACCAAGTATACTATATTATGCCTGGATAACATAGACTACATAACTTTATCGAATTGCTATGGGACTAAAGTCCTAGATGGAATGCTAGGTGGGTTTTACCTAAATCCCTCACAAATACATATTTGAAAAAACGATTTTCAAATATTTTTGTGAGTCGGGAATTAAACTAGCAACCTTTGGATCAGAGCTATCAACTAGTGATGCAATGAATACCACTTTTACGAATACAAATCCGAATACAAATAACGATTTTAATATTCTGCGAATAAGAATAGATAAACATAATAAATCCAAGGTAATAAAACCCACTTTACAAGAAATGTGGAAATGTTCTTAATCATCAACTACGGTTAAGTTTTTATTCAAAAAAAACAAAGTGTTTGTAAATTGCTGGACTCCAAACGATTGTTTTCCCAGCACGGAGGGAGCGGGATAGTCGAGGTGGAGGGAACGACGCCCTTGCGGTTAACTCGCGCTCGCGGTGTATTTCTTAAGTCGACAATGGCTCGTATTCGATGCCCCCTGCGTGTGCAATGTTGTGTAGAACACAACAGACATTAACGATTTGAGCTGCAGTCGCTGGTGCACAATGGAGTTTTCCGTCAGCCAAAAGACTCCTTAAAAAATATATATACTTTGAAATTAACTAGTTTAGAAAGTCCCTTAATCAAATGAAAGTTTATTTAATTACTATATAAATTCCTGCACCGAGCCTCCAGCACCCCTATGCATCGCTCTACCAAGGAACGTACAGAAACGTGGAGATCCGTGAAATAACTTTCTGGGGATTCTGGCTCTGCATTAAAAATTAGAATCATCATGCATTTTCTTAAGGGATCCCCCCCCACATCACCTATGAATAAAAATACATTAGATAATAATGTAATTTTGTACGGACGGCCTCAACTCAGGTTACCACATGAGTGCACTCTGTGCTGTTGTGATAAGAGCGGTTTTGAAATGAAAATGAAGTAACCCGATGCGCTGGCCTTTGTACATTAAATATCAGGTAATTATTCTCCCAAACCTTACTATCATGGGAAGACCGCGGCTGTGAGAAGTCTGATGTTCAAATCAGCATCACATCGCCCATGTAAACACGAACAGAATAACAGTATGCTTTTTCGGCCACTTTGAATCTCTATTACTAAAAGACTTACTTTAAGAGATTGAACTTTAATGATGATTTATATAATTTTATATACCTTTAAATTTTTACTTCTTGAAAAAAAACAACGCTTAAATTAAGATCAATACGTGTACTGCACTTTTTACTCTCTTCGGTTTGTTGTTTTTAAGAGCTATGGAAGAGCCGGGTTCTCCAACATCAGGCAAATTAATTGCCTACTAGGAGTTCCCTATTCCTATTAATACAATTGTCTTTAAAGTGTTTATGAAATAAAATATTTAAATTTCTTTGAAATGTTGAATGGGCAACTACGTATATTTTAGTAGTGTTTTCTTTGATCTTTCAGGATAGGAGCAAGATAATTTTTATTCATACTTAGGTGCTTAGTTAGGATAATCCAAGGTACTTAACACAAACGCTCACCTTAGTCTCCATGTCTAGTGCATCCGAGCGATAGACGGGAGACATACCTACGTGGCCTTATTTCCTCGGCCAGTTCTAGGAACTGCTGGTGTGAGAGGTGATATATTTTCCTGAATTTCGCCTCAGTTATCACAGGCAGCCCTTCCCTGGCCGCGTTATTATTCCGCCGTGTTGCGGCTCTCTCCGCTGCCGCATCCTCTTCCATTGCATCATCAAATAAATCCCACTACAAAGCAAACATTTTTTTCCTTCTTTTCCTTCCTCTTTTTTAGAAATCGAGCAAATGAGGTCGCCGCAATAAACTTTTAAAAACAACTATACGTTTCATTTTTTTAGCATTAGAATCTTGTAAAATTGGAGTCTTTCATCTGTCACGTTAATGTGTGGCGAACGAAAAAATCTAATAATTGCATATTATATTTTTAATTTATATTTTTAGGTTCTAAATGCCCAATAATGTGAGTGGTTATTCATATTTTTAATAATATTACATTGTAATTACAATTTATACTACGAAACTTAAATTAATACAAATAAAATATACATTTCGAAAAGTTTAACCTATCAAAGACTTCATTCTTGAAGTTTATACATAAACATTGAAGCCAGAAGTTGCAAACATAAAATGTCACGGCACAGGTCAAACGTCACTCTTCTCTCACAAGTGTGCGAGTGCGATCAGTAAATTTTGCAGTTTGAGGGTTTTCATTTGTTGTTATGTTTTGTTTGTTTTTGTTGTTGTTAATTTTTAAGTGCAAATTGTTTTAAACCCCTGCAGTAAAGGGGGCCGAGAGAGGTGTGGGCGGGAATGTGTCAGCACGGTTTACCTTATAGTTGTTGTTTATCCTTACTTCCTTACTATATAAGGTCCTAATTTATTAGTCACTTACCTTCTAAGGCGTTATTGTATAGGTTGACAGTATTCCAAAAAACAACATAAAAATTATTTGTCTGAAAATTAAATTTTGTAAAAAAAATAAAAAATGAATTTTCCATTTACAGATAAAGGAATGGTTCTCTTTCTATTATAGCCGTCCACTCCCCGCTCGCCCGCTCTGCTATTGCCATTATTATTTACGTTTGAATGGATGGGTTTATTCAACATAGTAATGAAAAAATATCATAACAAAATTTTTCAAGTCCTTTTAAATTTAATATTATGCTTTTGTTTTTTGACTCAAATGATATATTTTGACCTACACAATAACGTGTTAAAAGGAAAGTGACTAATAAATTAGGACCTTATTTATACTATATTTCATATTTCTTTATTTGCCTTCAAATGGTACAATAAGTTCTTAAGCTAATTATCAAATTCATCATTTGAAACCTTGTACAAGGTACAGCAAACTTATAGTCATTTAAAAAATACAATATTTTCTCATTATTATTATTTTTATATACAATCATCTATGTCAGTTTTTTTTTCTAAGTCTAAGTCAATGTGGTAGATTCTAATAAATTCAAGGTATGTTTATATAATCAATAGTAATAATATTCAGTACGAAATTCAATGACAAATTAAATTATATTCTAATATTTTAAATGACAATTAAATTAATTAATTAATTACAGTTAGTGTGATAGTTACAATTAAAAAAGTACCTTGTCATAATTAGTAAAATTAATTAGTCAAAATTTCTTAATGTTTCTTTTTGGAGAGGTAATTCAATCATTTTAGATACTCGTCAATTTTAAAATAACATTTTTTAATTAAGTACTGTTTCAGCTTATTGGAGAAAATTTCTAAGTCAGATTCATTCTTAATGGCTTCTGGGATTTTATTATATATTTTTACGGCTGAGTAGTAAGGACCCGATCTGTACAGCTCCATCGTTGAGTGTGTTTGTTGCAAATTATTTATGTAATTTGATCTTAAATAATTGTATTTTACATGTTTGTCTCGTTTCAATGTGAATAAGTACATGTGGTTCGTGATAAATAGCGCCGTTGTGAATATGTAAAGAGAAGGTAGGGTAAGAATTTTTCGCTGGATAAAGTATTTACTATATTTATATACTATATACAGGGCGACTTGAAATTAGAGGTATTCCTTTGAAAGGGCTGTAGAAGATGGAATTTGCAGTATTTTTCTAAAGGAGTACCATATGCGAAAGTCTTGAAAGTGAACCATTTCAGAAAAATTTGAAAGTTAGTTATTTAAAAAAAATCAATAACTGATTTAAGTATATAAAATTAATAAAAAAATTACTTGGTGGTATCCTGATATTTTTTGATTAGTTTTGTGTAACTGATATTTCATTAAATCTGATAGAGCCATTAAATGTACTAGATTGACATAAACTTTAGCACTATGTAGAAAAACGTTTGAAAATTCAACAATAAAATCGAGGAAATTACACAAAAAAGCGAGTTTTAAACAAAAACTCACTGGACAATGTTCCGTACCTACAAGCACAAAAACATATTTATTTTATCAGCTTTCGAATAAGGCATAATAATCTCAAATCGTCACAGGGATTTGAGATTATTATGCCTTATTCGAAAGCTGATAAAATAAAGAGGACCAATGTAATAGGAGTAAGTCGAAAAAAAATATCAAAAAACACAATTAACATACACGAAAAAAATGATTTATTTGAGTTCATTTTCAAAGTGACTACCCCTGTTTCTACAACAAATAGGCATACTTTTACTCATTTTACTTTTCACAACATAAGTAGTCAGAGTATTGTTAATTTGTTGTGCTGCAGCTATTATTGTTCGTCTTACCGACTCACTCGGAACGGGTTGAATAGTATACAGGGTTTTTAAATATTTTAATTAAATCTATTTTATTTTGTTTCTAAGATCTACATCTAAAATAGCTTCAACTTGCTCTCTGTTTCACTACACATGGTTACGGCGGGTTACGGTCATTAAGACCTCACTTTTAGTATAATCTCGTAAAATGGCGAAATCTTTAATAATTTCACAAAGCAAACAGTAACCTTTTTTGTAATATGAATGTCTCCGGGCTACAGATCTAATGTTATTGGTGGCACAGTTTGGGCCTTTCAATAAAAAAAAAACAGCTTTTTAATTTATCATAGTTTTTTGTTTGCAACAAAAATGTTTACTACAACTGCTTCTTTGTTTGACGTATGTGTCAAAATAATATTGTTATTTTGACACATACGTTCCTATTGAAACGTTCTTTTTTAGGGTTCCGTAGTAATCTACGAACCCTTATAGTTTCGCCATGACCGTCTGTCCGTCTGTCCGCGGGTTTCCTAAGAAACCCTTGGTACTACAGAGCTGAAAGGCACGATCATACATATAAATCATGCCAATAGAACTGTAGAGTAAAATCTTAGAAAAAAAAAATTTTGAAAATTGTGAAAGGGCGATGAATTTTTTTTTCTCGTCAATATCATCGAGTGCATTCCATCGAATGGAATATCATAGGATAGCTTTTTAAAAGATAGAAGGGGTTTACTAAGAACGTTTTTCGATTCAGTACTCCGTTTGCAAAAAATATATTTTTAAAGTGAATTTTTTTGTTAAAAACAAGTGTCCGGGGGGGGGACACTACCAGCTAAAGTTTAGCTGTTACTACTTAAAAGACTGGCGACTCATTGTCTGGGAAGGCGACAGTCGTAAGGTATGACAGGTCACAGAGGAATCGCGGAGTACTTACATCGGTTCAAATTAAAGGACAATCCGGGATGCGAGTTTGATCCCGGCGTAAGCGAGTCTGTGTGGCACATATTACTAGATTGCCCACGCTTCGCAGCTGCTAGAATGGAAGTTGAAATCACCATGGACACTACACTAAACAAATCAGCTTTGCACGATACATTTACACATATGGAGTGTTAATGTGTTAAAAAGGTTATATAGGTAATAATAATATTAAATTTAACAAGACAAGGGCACGGACAAGTCTGTGGATGCAAAATTAACTGTATATAAAAAAGGTATGTGTTGATAGAACGTAAATATCTAATTTTATCCCCTTGTTAAATTTTATCAAATTGTATTTAGTGGTTTAGGCGTGAATTATTCTTTTTGGTTGATAGGTTACAAAAGATTTATTGAATATCACACACAAACTGCGGTGCGAACCCTTTTACATAAAAGAACTCGAGTCGTTTAAGTTTTTTAAAATCAACTGGAGTTGGTTAAGTCTTTCAGTCTTTTGAAAACAACTCGAGTGGTTTCAGTTTTTAGTCTTTTAATAAAACGACTAAGTCTTATTAATAAAAACTCAAACTTTCAATCTTAATTTTAGAGTCAAGTCCTGTAAGATGAAGGCGAGACTTTTTAATAAGCCTTAAAAGACTTTAGTCTCTTTCATCTCTAACTATGACCGTAACGATAGTATACCAGTTTTAAATGAATACGTAATGTAAACGATTTTTATACAACCGTTTGCATCCACGCGAGGTGGTTCTTAAACAGATGATTTTTTTTTTCATTTTACTTGTGGCGCTGGAATTTAATTCTCAATGGAATTAATTCTCATAATTCTCCTTTATTTACCTTCTTTCTTTGTGACCTCGTTTTTAGACATTATTAGCGGTTTAACCTTCAATATGCTCGTAGAATTAAGAAGCCAGCTGCATATTTGAACTATGCTGCTACGGAACCCTCAATGCGCGTGTCCCGATACGCTCTTGGCCGTTTTTTTTGTTATGAACGATTGCTTTTATACACAAATTATAACAAAATTGAACAAAATCGTAAACAAAAATGAAAAATTTAACAATAATTTTTCTTTGGTAAAATCGTTAAAATTAGCGCGATTAGGGCCCTGGACTAACCCCCGTGGTGCAGTGCTCTGTTTTACGGTATACTAATAAGTATCTGTAGAGAGCCAAGAGCTCTTACAGATTTTCACGGAATTTTCTGCCGCTCCGTTTGAAGACGGATGATACGGAGATGAAAATAATTGCTCAATGCCGTTTCCTTTCAAAAATTTACCAAATTCGAAACTAGAGAACGGGGGCCCATTATCGCTCACTACCTACCTTAGTAAACCAAATTGCGCCCATAGTTCCCGCAGATTAACTATGATATTCCTTGCTGACATCGAACCTACCTTAATTATGTCAATCCATTTAGAGTAAGTATCAACAATAACTAGGTAAGTAGCGCCCCCTATTGGACCCAAAAAATCTAGATGCAATCGCGACCAGGGACCGCTAGGACGGGGCCACGTGCGTGGGCCCTCGCGGGTCGGCGCGTCCGCCACCCGTGCGCACACGTCACATGCTCGACACATCGCTTCTACCGCCTCGTCGATGCCGGCCCACCAAACGTAGCTACGAGCTAACTGTTTCGTTTTCGTTATCCCCATATGCGAGTCGTGTAACAACCTGAGCACCCTCTCAACGCATGTGGTGGGCACTACGACCCTGTGGCCCCACATTACACAACCCAGCTCTTCGTACAGCTCGTTTTTTCTATTATGGAACGGTTTCAATTCCTTGATTTCCACCACTTCCGGCCAACCATTGCGTAAATAATATAACACCGTACCTAACAATACATCATTCGCGGTCTCTCTCTTTAATTTATTATAGTCCAGCAGTAAAGCCTCGGTAGCAAAATGTAGGTATGTTTGTTCGGGGCACTCCGGCTCGCTTCCCGCCCGTGCCGACTTATTTTCTTTATGTGCCGAGATCAATCGGGACAATGCGTCCGCTACGTTATCGCAAGATTTGACGTATTCAATCATACGCTGTTAATATTAGTGCCCACCGCTGGAGCCTACTCGCCGTCATGCTAGGTATGCCCTGGTGTGGACCAAAAATGGTCACTAGTGGTTTATAGTCCGTTCTTAATATAAAACGCCGACCGTATAAATACTGGTGGAATTTTCTTACCACAAATACTATAGATAAAGCCTCCTTCTGAATCTGGCTATAGTTTGTTTCAGCTGCGGTAAGCGCGCGCGAAGCGAACATAACCGGTCGTTCCTCCCCTCCCGCGCCGCGCTGCGCCAGCACTGCGCCCAACCCGTGCGCGCCGGCATCGCACGTCACCACCATTGGCGCTTCATGCGAGTAGTGACTCAGGGCGGTCGCTTCGCCTAATTGTCGCTTCACTTCCCTAAACGCCCAATGCTGTTCTTTTCCCTAGTGCCAAATACTATCTTTTTTTAATAATTTATATAACGGGCATAAATACATACTCAATTTTTTTAAAAAGCGACTATAAAAATTTACCATGCCTATAAAAGACCTTAGCTGCGGCACGTCTTGGGGAGTAGCCATATCTAAAATCGGTTTGACCTTATCGCTATCTACGTGTATTCCTTCGCTGTCGATTACGTAACCTAAATATTTTACTCTATTTACAAAGAATGAACATTTTCCTTCTTTATTTTTAATCCAAATTCTTGTAGCTTACGCAATACCTGCTCTAAAATTTGTAAGTGGCCCTTCTTACTCTTTGAGAATAATAGCAAGTCATCAAAGAATGTAACTACTCCTAGTATATCTTTGAATAAATTAGTCATTATTCGCTGGAAAATCCCAGGGCTGGACGCCAGTCCAAAAACGAGTTCGTTGTACATAAACAACCCTCTGTGTGTATTTATCACTGTGTACTTCTAAGTGTCATCCAATAAAATGTGGTTGTAGGCTTGTGACAAATCAATTTTACTAAAGTACTTGCTACCACCTAATTTAGTAAACAAATCGTCTACCTTCGGAACAGGATAATTATCAACCGCTAATACTTTATTCAAAGTTACCTTGTAGTCCGCGCAAAGCGGAATATCTCCGTCGGATTTGTTAACTACTACCAATGGTGTCGCCCACTCCGAGCTGTCCACAGGCTCGATGACGCCGGCGCGCAGCATGGCGTCGAGCTGAGCGTCCACCCGCTCCTGCAGCGCGTAGGGCAGCGGCCGCGCGGCAGTACACCGGCAGCGCGTCTGCCCGCACGTGCAGCCGCGTCGCGCCGCCGGTGAAATGACCCAGTGTGCCGTCAAACAAATCAGCATATTTGGCATACAATTTGTTGATTGTTTCAGGAATGTTAACATTGTCAGACACTGTCATTGTATTTAATTCTGTTCCGATTCTGTCAACCATTGTCTCCCTAACAAACTTGTTGTACCCCTATCGATGACATATAAATCTAATATTTTGTTCTGTTGTTTATACATGACATTAGTTTCACAATAACCCACCGGACTAATTTTTGTTCCATTGTAAAAACTTAAGGCTAAGTTACATTTTAATAATGGCAAATGACTAAACAGCTGTTCGTAAGTTTTTATACTAATACATGACAAAGCAGAGCCCGTATCTATCTCCATTATAAGCTGTTTATTTTCTACAGTTAGAGCCATGCTCACCGGTTTGTATGGAGAAAGTGCCATTTGCATTATTGGTTCTTCATCTTCTTCGTACCACCCTTCACCGTCCCCGTGGTCCCGGGAGTCGCCGCTAGCAGCGTAATAGGTGCCTGCGGTCCGCGACTTGCCGTATGCTCTGCGGCCGGCCTGCGCCGCCACGCCGCTGGCGCCGCTGGCGCCGCCACTTGCGTGGCACCGCGCGCCCCGTTGTTTGCCGGCCCCTTACCTATGGGACACACTCGTCGCAGGTGCCCTACAGCCCCGCACCGGCTGCACACATAACTGCTAAATTTGCAGTTAACCGCCAAGGATCGTGTCCTCCACACGACCCACAGATATCATGTATGCGCGGCGTGATAGCGCGCCCCGCGCCGCTGCCGCCGCTTCCGCCTCTGCGTGCCCCGCGTGTCCCCGACCCTGGCGCTCGTGAATCGGTTCCCGCGCGCATCGCATGTAGCCCGTTGTCACCCAGCTGTCCCGTCGATGACGTCACCGCCTTACTTGGCTCCACGATCGCTGCGTCTCGCTCAGCCGCTTCCAGTGAGCACGCTAACTTCACCGTTTTGTCGTATGTCAGATTTTCCTCCGCAAATAGCCTTTGCCGTATTACGACACTACGGAGGCCGCAAACCAGCTGGTCCCGCAAATTGTCCTCCAGCACTGACACGAACTCACAGTCTTTAGCCATTTTTTTTAACACTGCTATATAGTCATTTACTGACTCACCGCTCACCTGTCGCCGTTGTCTAAACTTATAACGCTCGGCCATAGACGATGGCTTGGGTTGCAAATGCTTACGTAACAATTGCACGGCACCGTCGTACGTTAAGTCTTTCGGTTTTTTGGGACTTGCCAATGTTGATAACAGTTCATATGCACTGACACCAATTGCCGCAATCAAAGTTGGCAATTTCACTTCGTCTTTGACACCGTTAGCGAAAAAGTACATTTCTAACACTTCCACGTAAGCTGACCAGTTCCCCGATTGTACGTCGAATTCGCGTAACTTTCCGACCGACATCTTGCACGAACGTAGTCCCTCATCCTATTTCTCGGTTTTGACACGATTATCCCGGTTTCGTACCATTAAATCCTCGTCAGCCAGTTGTTATAAATGAAACACAACCGTTTCGTTTCATAGTGCATTCTCGAATGCTCTTTATTGGTTACCCGCATACATTTTAAATCGGAAATCTACCTACACAACAATAACATTGTTCCTGATGCACTGTCACGTAACCCCATAAATGTGGGCATTATTTCTTATAATGGAGGGACTCTTCACACTTCTGATCCCTGGTATAAAAAGATTTATGATGGTGTTTCTAACAATCCTCAGATGTTTCCAGAGTATGTTATTAATGACGGAATACTTCTCCGTGGGATGTCTTCTGATTTTCCGTTGTCTGAAGACCCATGGCGGATAGTATTGCCTTCAAAACAGTATCAAAACGCAATATCTGAGGTACATAACGAGTTACCTTCTATTCACCCAGGTGTTAATAAAACTTATTATAAGTTATAGTCCCTTTATTATTGGCCAAACATGTTTCGTATTGTCTCAGAAGCGCTTAGAGCTTGTGAGACTTGTAAAGCTTTTAAGATCTCAAATACTCAACCCCGAGGCCACATGTTATTTCCTAAAGAGGTTACGGCACCGATGCAATCGATCTCTCTCGACATTATTGGTCCGCTACCGCTGGCGTATTATGGTTATCGCTATAATTATTCTAACTATAGTTGATGTGTTCACTAAATACGTCTGGCTAAATCCTTTAAAATGGGTTAATAGTCAAGCGATCGCTACGATTCTTGAGAGGGATTTCTTTTTGTGCTATGGTGTTCCGCCTACGTTGTTATGTGATAATGCAACAGTTTTTCATAGTAACCAGTTTCGTACATTTTTGGCTTCCTATGGTATTCCTTCACCTTATTATACCCCATATTATTACCCGCAGGCAAACCCTGTGGAACGCTAAAACCAGTTAGTGGTCACTTGTCTCAGTATTTTAGTTGAAAATGACCAGCGAAGTTGGGCCAAGGTACTACCTAAAGTGAAACTATATTTGAACTCATGTATAAATATGGCAACTGGATTTACCCCCAATTTTCTGATGTTTGGAAGGGATGTACATTTAGATGTCAGTTCACGGCGTGTAGGCGAGACTCGAGGCGTTGATTTAGCTGAGAGTCGCGTTGAACGTCCGGCTGCGCTCTCTTCCCTTGATCAGGTTTTTGCTAAGGTTTCAGATAGTCTTTCGTTGGCGTTTTTACGGAATGCGAGTTATTATAATAAAAGTCATAACCCCCTCATTTTAAATGTCGGTGATTTTGTGTGGCGTAGAAACTTCTCACGTTCGACAGGCGCTGACTATTTTTCGAGTAAATTTGCACCCTGATTCACTAAGTGTCGTGTAGTTCAAAGAATTTCCCGCCAAGTCTATGAGTTACAGGATGTCAATTCTCCTTCCTCTGGTACTTATCATATTAAAGATATACTCAAGTAACGTTTTTTTTTTCGTCGTTGGTTAAAGTACTTTTTTTCTTTTCCTTTTTGGTCGTCTTTGGGTCTATATCTTTTTACCCTTAGACAAAGATTTTTTTTTTCTTTATTGGTCGGGTGGGCTGTACAGCCATTGTTGCCTGTCAAGTTTGATTTGTTCGATTTTTTGTCTTTAAGGTCAGTGTTCTTTTCCAAAGACATTTTTTGCTTTGGCAATTTTTTTTGCTTTGTGGTCTTAGATTTGTGCTCGTCATAGTTAAACTATATTTATGGTATGGTTTTGCATGGCCATTATGGTGGCAACATAGACATAGAAAAATAATTTGGTGGCAACCATTCCATTATTTTCTTTGAAGTCTAGGTCTGTGGTATTTGTTATTTGTTGACAGTTGTTGTCATTTTGAAAGTTTTATGAAACTTTTACGTATTAGGTAATTAGTTAATGTTGTTTCAATTGTTGATAGCTTTTAGTGTTAGTTATTTAGGGCTAGTTTTTAATGTTGAGTCGTTTCGTTTGGGATTCCCGACTGCGTTTATTTCTCTTGTAACTTCTAGGTATTGCTCGCGTGTTGTTCTTAGTTGGTACTTGAAAAATAGCTTTGGATGTTATTCCCAGTTACTCTCCTTTTAGGTTAATTAGTTCGTTGTGATGTTTTGTGACATTGCACTTTTTGTGAATTTCGTGATTTTCAATTCGAGTTAGTAAACTTTGTTGTCATCGTGTATAAGTAGTTTTAATTAATAATTTTGTTCTACTTATGTTAATGCGCGATTATTTGTTGTTGGTATTATTAAAGTTTCTTTATTTAATATCAACCTTTTTCTTGTTTAACAGGGTTTAATTAAACTTAAACTTTTAGTTAACTTAAACTTAAATTTAACTTCAACTTAAACTTTAAATTAACTTTAACTTATACTTAACTTAACTTAAACAAAATTTATTTTTTCCATATAGGGTTGTCTTTTTTTTTGGGTATACAGGGTGTTCAAATTTTTTTTTTGTAGAAAGGGGGTGTTGCAACATTTCAGCTTGCTATCTTTTTTATGTTCTCTTATTCTTTCCGGTCTAGTTTTCTTTTCAATTCAATAGATTTCAAAATTTTAGAACTTGCTCCATTTTTGCATTTTGCTTGGGATTGAAGTTGTCATTTTCATTCGACAAAAAATTTTGGTAAAAGTGGACGAGTTTCCTAGTGTAATAGTCTGTTTTTTTAATTAAAATGATGTTTTTAACCTACTGACTACGTAAGACGTTTTTATATAAAACCATATGAAATAATTTTCCCGGAATAATACTGGAAGTATACCTATTTTATTATCAAAATTTTCAGTGTTTTTAAGAAATAGCTTAATGAAAGTCTGGGCAGCAGTACTTCGCTGAGAGGACTTTTAGACGAATACTCTGTTTACTCGCACCCCAAACCACCAGTTCCAGCCACAATTTCTTAGCAGATATACCAGCGGCCCCAAGAAGACCTATAGCGAAGTCATTTAGTACTATTCCCAAAATTTATCTATTTTTTTTACAATTAGCCAATTTGGACAGCAATAGATTTATTTGACAAGTAGGTGGGGAATTTTATTCGTTAACGAATTTAATTATTATCTTTTTATTTGCTTCAGATAATAATTTATTATAGTTAGGCCACGTGTTTCAATTTTATGT
The DNA here is from genome assembly GCA_949987775.1 of Aproaerema taeniolella. Lineage (NCBI taxonomy): Eukaryota > Metazoa > Arthropoda > Insecta > Lepidoptera > Gelechiidae > Aproaerema > Aproaerema taeniolella. Next base: position 84,027 of record CATLJT010000292.1, read on the forward strand.
ATGATATTGTTACTGTTCTAAATTAACCAACACTTCTTTCCCAAACAAAAATTTCCATACGTTAATAGCGGTTTAAAAAGTTAGGCCTTCCCATCTGTTATGTTAAAGTTTACTTTTTAAATTTAATTCTGCAATTTTCTTTTTTTTAATTTTGGTCTGTGTCGAATTTTTGTAACTGTTTGTGTTTGATTAAATCCCTTTTTTTCATTTTAAATCTCGTCTACTTTATTTATTTTGTGTTTCGGCGATACCACCACCGTAAAGGAGATCACCCACCGTCCATACAAATTTGGGCTATTTTTAAAAATGCCGGCCAACGCAAATAAATGCATTATTTTAACAGAATATAACATATGAAATATTTTTAAGTACTACACCAAAGTTCTAAATCTAGTCTCCGAGCTACTATTCAAGGTCAAACTATTTATTATAAAATGTATTTTATAGTAATTTTATGTATCAAAAAAAAAGATTCAAACGTACATATCGGAGTCACAGCACGGCAGGTATCTTACCTGGTGTTCCTAAGTCATGCTTTCTCGCTCGCACTCGTGGGATAGGTACCGAGCCAGCAAATCACAGCGTCAGCGTGGTGGGCGCATTGTTCCCTCTGATGTTTTACGAGTAGGCTTTTTGTTCTCGCAGTCACAATACCGCCGTGTGGTGATAGGTTGAGAATAACACCACCCCATCTCTTTCCGTGGCTGGCGTAAGACGTGACTAAGGAAACAAAAATGAGACCTTCCTCCTAGTAATTCATCTTAGGCAACGACACCTCATTTTGTTTTTAATCTGGGGTAGCGTCTTATGATTCCATGCGTTGTGGTAGGCTCTGTAAAGGGCCGTCTGGTTCGCGACCACCCTCCTACCGAAGTCCGTCACCAAAAAGATTGCTGTGTTCCGTCGGTGCGTGGGGTACCAGTGCCTTAATTGGCATTTTCTGGGTTAACTACCTCCATTGTTGACCTCATGTACTCATCTATGACCTTGGTCAAGATTGGGGTCAAGAGTTAACTCATCTCATAATAAAAAAAATAAGTTAGATCACTTATTTACAGGTTAGTTATCCATGCAACTTTTGTTTTATCGGACGGCCACTTTAACTGTGCTCTCAGTATCAGCGCAGATTGTTATTGCCGATCTTATAGCGAGACAGGTAAAAAATTGGTGACGTAGCATACCTGTCTCGCTATTAGATCTGCAATAACAATCTGCGCCACATCACTATGGTGTTCTTCTCGAGAACTCCAAGTGTAAGACCTTCGACCCTCACATGGTTCACGACAGTTTATGCACACCATTTTTGCCACGGCAGTAATAAATAAACATAACAATAATAAATCGGAAACAAAAACAGTCATAACAAAACGAAACAAGCGATGATACTGAGAGCACAGTTAAAGTAGCCGCCCGATGTTGTTACATCAGACGGCTACTCTGTTGAAGTTGCATGGATAACTAACCTACCTAGTAAGTAAGTGATCTAACATCTTTTTTTTTTTATTATGAGATGAGTTAACTCTTGACCCCAATCTTGACCAAGGTCATAGATGAGTACATGAGGTCAACGATGGAGCTGGTTAACCCAGAAAATGCCAATTAAGGCACTGGTACCCCACGCACCGACGGAACACAGCAATCTTTTTGGCGACGGACTTCGGTAGGAGGGTGGTCGCAAACTAGACGGCCCTTTACAGAGCCTACCACAACGCATGGAATCATAAGACGCTACCTCAGATTAAAAACAAACTGAGGTGTCGTTGCCTAAGATGGATTACTAGGAGGCAGGTCTCATTTTTGTTTCCTTAGTCGCCTCTTACGCCACCCACGGAAAGAGATGGGGTGGTGTTATTCTCAACTGATCACCACACGGTGGTATTGTGACTGCGAGAACAAAAAGCCTACTCGTAAAACATCAGAGGGAACAATGCGCCCACCACGCTGACGCTGTGATTTGCTGGCTCGGTACCTATCCCACAACGAGTGCGAGAGAGACAGCATGACTTAGGATCACCAGGTAAGATACCTGCCGTGCTGTGACTCCGATAGGTACGTTTGAATCTATAACTTACGGTTTTTGATACATAAAAGTATTATAAAATACATGTTAGAATAAATACTTTGACCTTAAATAATAGCTCGGAGACTTGATTTAGAAGTTTGGTGTAATAATAAAAAATATTCCGTATGTTATATTCTATTAAAATAATGCGTTTATTTGCGTTGGCCGGCACTTTTGAAATTAGCCCAATTTGGGTGATATCTTTTATCGCTGAATTAGGTACTACACAGCACATCAAATGATATTGTATTTAATTTTCGCTTCTTTGAAGTTTATTTTTTTTTAAGTTTTTATTTTTCCATTTTTAGTGAAAATTATAACCTCTTCATTTTTTGAAGTCCGTTAATAAAACGAATACAAAATGCTAACAAGCTTTGAAAAGTATAAGCGATTTTTGATTTTTATTTTACATACGTACAGTTTAAACTGAGAACCTCCCTTTTTTGAAGTCGGTTTACATACTAAAACCTTTTCCTAAATGTAACAAACACTTTTCTGAAAACCGCATCAAAATTGGTTCAGCAAAACGCGAGATAATCGCGGACAAACATACATACATACATATTACATACATAGGTACAGGTCAAACTGAGAACCTCCTTTTTTTTGAAGTCGGTTAAAAGATGGTTTGTTTTCGAAATATCAAAAAATAGGGAACCAACAATATGATTTCTAAACCAAAACATCCTAGTAGGCACCTCCCTGCTTGGATATATTATTTAGGTTGGTTTGTTTCCCTATTGTAAGGAATCTGAATGCTTTTTATTATATTATTATGGTGTAGTCAAGTGTGTAGCGAACTTTACTAAACCTCGTGTCAAAATTTTAAACCGCACGATCTTGGTTTTAATAACGACTGTAATCAATCGACAACAGCCAGGGCCGAGAGCTTAACGTGCCCCCGAAGAATGGAAACGCTCGTGATAAATTGCCACTTTGGTCACCCATCAGGTTCCTTGCCTCTGTGTAGATACATTGCTTAACCTCACTGATCGGTTGAGATCAGCGAGCGCCACTGGGCAACGAGCGCTTCGCTTCACATCTCACTGCTGGACAAAAGATGAGGACTTAATTTATACCTAATTGAAAGTAGGTAGGTATCTATTCGAATTAAACTAAATAATTTGAATACTTACCTACCTACAACTACTACGTAATAATAAAAAAATACCTGTCTGTACTTACCTAGATAGTGCACCTATCCAGATACCTAGCTATCTAGACTCTATTATCTAGATATCTAGACTGGACAATTAGGTACTACGTAATAATAAAAAATATCTATCTAGGTAAGTATTTACTTAGTGCACCTATCTAGATAAGTACGATCTAGGTACTTATCTAAATAGGTGCACTATCTGGGTAGCGATTTTGACGATTAATCTGTGAGACCCGTGAGACACGGAATCAAAATTCATAATTCGCGCCAATTTCATAATAACAAACTCGATTATAGCAATGTAGGTACTGACGGCCGCAGCACGACGATCTTCGCAAACTATGTACCTACTGAACAAATAATACCAGCTTGTTTCCACCATGAGTACTTACATACTTTAACATCCCACGAGATGGCAACGTCAAATACGTGTTACCTGAATCGGATATAGAAGACCCTGATTGTGAAAAATAATTAATACATTTTTAATTACAGGTTAAGTTGGATGTTTTGTAACGACTTGTTCCTTTCTCTAATTGCGTTATATTTCTTTGAACTGATCTTGAACATGATTTAATTTTGCAATAGGTTTTAATAATTATCATTACTTTGGTGCCATTACACCTTCACATTTGAAGATCATTATTGGTTTAATTATGTTTTGATTTGTTATTACTTATAAGTTACGCTTTGATATAAGTTTATTGTTTTGTTTGTTATAACTTTTAAAATGAAGAAATGATTAACTATACCTACCTAAGGTTCCTAAAAAATTGTGATACCTACATAGACATTATTGAAAACTTACACCTACGAGGTATATAAATATTGTGTTGAACTAATTGCATAGTACCTAGGTAACACTGAAAATGTTTAGAAAATGAAAAACCTCGAATTTTATCTTTAGTTCTTGGGAATAAATAATAGTCGCAGGGCGCCAGGTCAGGACTGTATGGCGGATGACTCATTATCTCAACACCTGCCATAGTCAAATATTCAACAGTCCGTTTTGCGGAGTGCGCTGAAGCATTGTCGTGGTGAAGGAGGATCCTGCTTCGAGGGCGCTGCTGTCGAATTTTTTCCAAGACAACAGGCAAACAGCGACTGACATACCAGTCTGCAGTAACTGTCCTTCCAACTTCTAGCACAACTGTCGCGAAATGACCTTTCCGACTAAAGAATGAGGCAATCATCTTTTTTCCTTGACTTCTTCCTTTCTTTACCTTAGTTGGCCGATCCTCGAAAGGAAACACCCACTGAGCTGATTGTCTTTTGGTTTCGGGTTTGTAGCAGTATATCCAGGTTTCATCACCTGTGACGATGTCAAATACAGCATTTGAGTCACCGCCGTTGAACTTATTTAACACTTGGCGACACCAGTCCATGCGAATGGGTTTCTGGTCGTCGGTTAAAGTATGGGGAATCCATCTGGCACAAAGCTTCCTGACGCCTAAATGTTCGTGTAATATTTTTTGAACTTGACTCATACCAATGGCTAATCTTGCCCGTATCTGCTGATAGGTCACTCTCTTATCTTCCTCTATCATGCGTCGCACAGCACTGATGTTATCTTCAGTAGTCACTGTTAAAGGACGTCCCTCACGCGGATCATCATTGAGATTGCTACGTCCACGCTTAAACTTGTTAAACCAATTGTAAATAGTGGCACGAGATGGGGCTTCATTAAGAAATGCTAATCGCAGCCTATCATAGCTTTGCTGTTGAGTAAGCCCACAACGAAAGTCATAATAAATCATTGACCGAAAATTTTCTCGCGTTAGGTTCATTTTCACGTGTAACAAGAGTTTTAGATTTGGCGCCAATTCTCAAAAACAAATGACAAATGAATGCAATATACTAAATAAGGTTCTAAAATTAAAATTCAAAAAAGTTTTCATGAGCAATGTTTCTAACTGGCCAGTTCTAAACATTTTCAGTGTTACCCACGTAAATATTTAAATCTTATTCTGGTTAAGTCAGAAAAAATTGTATAGGAATATAATTTCTGTACCTACTTAATTGTATTTTTCGTGAGCTTTGTGACTTTAGAAATAAGTAACTTTTTGTTGAACTGTGCCTTATATAATTAATAGTGAGACTGATTTATAAAACCCCGAGATCTCAGTGTAGTCCAAACATGATAAGTAGTAATTAAAAGCAATGGGCGGTAATCAAACACCAAGGATTTTTTTTATTAGAATAAATACAAAATAAATAGGCACCACAAACATTGTTTTAATTAATTTCATCCATACAAAATGTCGGTTAGTTTTGCAAATATTTCATTTTAATTCTTATTTGGATTATTTTTTTTGAGGATTTTTACTTAAATGAAATCATTAAGAACATTTTTCCTAGTTTATGAAATAAAGATTTCATGACTAGGATCATTTTTCCCTACTCGAATGGACATTCGCATAGGTATATCGACGCATGAAAGGCAAAACTTCCTTAGCGACTGGACCCAAAATATGTAGGAGAGCTGAACAAAGTTTTTTATTTTTATTTTAAACTAGCTTTTCCCCGCGGCTTCGCTCGCGCAAAGAACTCTTTTAGTCACCCGTTTCATTCTTGACCCTTTAGGTGATGATTTTTGAAAAATAGCGAAACACGTGTCCGTTTATTTGCTTCGAGGTATATCTTGACGAAGTTTTGAGTCAAAATGTGCAAAATAATTGTTTTCTCCATACAAACTTTGAAATCCCATTTCACCCCCTTAGGGGTAGAATTTAGAAAAATCTTTTCTTAGTGCTGTAAAGTTCATCGCCATTTTGATGATTCCTAACAAAACAAATAAAAGTTGAGATTTTATACATTTGACATTGATAGGTATTACATAGCAAGCTGCAGAAAGGTATACATAGAATACAATGGTGCTTTAAAAATACAACTTTTTGATTTGAATTACTTACTTACTAAAGACGTAAGCTGAATAGAATAATCATGTATGTTACATAGATAAAAACATCTTTCTAAACAGACGAATATTTGCTAATCCAGATTAATCTATTTGGACGAATATTTGCTAATCCAGACTTACCTAAAATAGCATATAGGTAGCCTTATTGAAGTATTTATCATATACGAAGAGGGTACTTATTCTAATAGCTTGAAATTCTCTGAGCACTTATGCAATGTGCATCTAAGGTCCGTATTATAGAACGCGATTCAGACTGATCTATACTTAAGCAGCAGTCGTCTTTGTCATTTTGATAGTGAAAGAAAGAGACAATCAATACTTAAGTATAGATCAAGCTTGGTAATTTAGGTAATACGGACCTAAATTACCAGTAGAGAGAATGTCCACCGATACTGGAAAAGCAGTCTGCATTGCTGTCATACAGCATACACAACTATAGAATATTGATTGATTTTATAACATATTATTAAACTTTCTGAAGTTTTTTTTTCATTTCTTGACATTGACTCCCCGCCCGTACGGCCCGTACCCCAGTGACGCCTACATCGCATAAGGTGCTGCCTAGCTAGCTAGCTGAGCAGGATGAGCGGCGACCACGAAACTTTTTTCTAATACTTACATTTTTAAACTCGTGATATCTTTTGAATGGAATGTCCGAATTGCATAATTCAAAAAGTTGTATAAAGATATTGAAGCAGTCCTGAATATGAAGTAATTTATTTTGATAAGGATTAATACCAAGATACAAATAAAGAGCATTTTATAGCGGGCGGCATTTCAATTAAATTTTAAAAATAAAAGAACACATACTGTGGCATAACTACAATAGTTAGACATATGCTGTCGCGACACTTTTTGTAAATATTTATGTGTTCTGCAAAGTCGTAGTACATTATTTTATTCTATCATCAATAGTTTACGCAGCGCACGCAATGTAAAGAATATTTTAGGTAATTTTTTACACCTTGGGTTACATTATTTGAGTTTCAGTAAGGATCCCTAATTTTTTTGAAAATATAATATAGCCTATGTCCATCGGGGATAATGTAGCTTTCTAATGGTGAAAGAATTTTTCAGATCGATCCAGTAGTTTCGGAGCCTATTCGATGCAAACAAACAAACAAACAAACAAACAAACAAACAATCAAATCTTTCCTCTTTATAATATTAGTATAGATAACTTCTTCAGTTTTTATCGTAGAGAAATATTTGTTAAAGCCTCGGCTTTGTAATATTATGAAACCATAACTTACAAAGCAAATCATCCTCCTATTACTTTTAATTCTTACCTTTTTGGCGGATAAATAATTATCACACCAAAAAAACATTCAGGTAATATTATCTTTACGCCAGAGCGTCCTTAGTTACGAACAGGTTTATTCGTACATATACCAATGCAAATATCCATTCTAATAGGTAAAAATGATCCTAAGTCATGAAATATTTATTTCAGAAACTAGGAAAAATGTTCTTAATGATTTAATTTAAGTAAAAATCCTCTAGAAAAATGATCCAAATAAGAATTAAAATGAAATATTCGCAAAACTAACCGACATTTTGAATGGATGAAATTAATGAAAACAATGTTTGGTATTTATTTTGTATTTATTGTAGTAAAAAATTTCCATGAATTACAAAACTATAACTTTAACCAAACGTATTGGTTCCTTGGTGTTTGATTACTGCCTATTACTTTTAATTACTATTTATCATTAAGTATCTGGACTACACTGAGATCGCGGTTTTTTTTTCAATCAGTCTCACTATTAATTATTTAAGTTCAATTCAACAAAAGTTCAACAAAAACTTACTTATTTCTTAAGTCACAAAGCTCACGAAAAATACAATTAAGCAGGTACAGAAATTATATTCATAAACAGTTTTTTTTTCTGACTTAACCAGAATAAGATTTAAATATTTACTGTGCAATTAGTTCAACACAATATTTTAAATACCTCGTAGGTAAGTTTTCAATAATGTCTGTTTATCACAATTTGTTAGGAACCTTACATAAGCGACAACAAAACTCATCGTAGCGTTACGAGACCCAGATCAATCGACGCGGAAAATTCTGGCTATTCGATTGATATATTCTATTCGACGGCTAAATTCATCCCATCAAGGATGGTTAAACACAATTACTATCCGCCCTGGTATTCTCCCGCTCTTATCAAAATAATAAAAGAAAAATATAAATATCATAAAAAATTTAAAACATATAGAAACAAGTCAGCATATCAATCGTTTTCGTTATTACGTCACAGGGAAGTCGAAGAGGAGAAAAAATGTTTTGATACATATATTGCCAAAATCGAAGCTTCCATAGTCGACGACCCCAAGTATTTCTGGTCTTATGTACAAAGTAAGCGGAAAAACAATGCATTTCCAAATGTCATGAAATATAAGGATATAAAGTGTGACTCTGGAACTGCTATAAGCGACCTCTTCGCAAATTATTTTCATTCCACATTTTTGGACGTTGGGAGCAGGGAACCTGGAGCCTCGGTCGGGAATTTGCACAACGATGGAGCAAGCTCCGCGGTGAACATCTCCTCAATTGAAATCCAGCCTGAGGAAGTGCTTAGGATTCTTAAATCTTTAGATCTATGTAAGGGCGCAGGCCCAGATTCAGTGTCGCCTATATTTATTGTCAACTGTGCGGAACGCCTGGTAGCACCTTTGTGTATATTGTTTCAAAGGTCTATAGCTGACGGAGTCATGCCTGGTATTTGGAAGTCAGCGTTCATAACACCTATCCATAAAAAAGGTGATAGGTCGGATGTTGTAAACTATAGGCCTATCTCCAAACTGTGTTTGTTTGCCAAAGTATTTGAAAAATTAGTTCACACTCAAGTATACGCTGCACTTTCTTGTGTATTAAGCGAGGATCAACACGGATTTTTGAAGAAAAGATCAACCTCATCCAATTTAATCTTGGCTCACGACTTTATCACCGCTGGCATGGCGTCCGGATCACAGGTAGATGTGGTCTATACGGACTATAGTAAATGTTTTGACCGCATCGACCATTCCATCCTGCTTGCCAAGCTTTCCAGCGCAGGAATACACGGTGATCTCTTTAGGTGGTTCTCGTCTTACATAATGAATCGAAGCCAAGCCGTAGTACTACACGGTTATAAATCCAAATGGTACCCAATACCGTCCGGAGTTCCTCAAGGGTCACTATTGGGCCCGTTACTGTTTATTTTATTTATTAATGACATTAATAAATATTTCTACAACTCCAAAATTTTACTATTCGCTGACGACATGAAAATTTTAAAAATCGTTAAAACCCATGATGACGTGCTTGGACTTCAAAGTGATCTCTCACGATTTGAGGCATACTGCTCAGCGAATAAACTGGACCTTAATGTCAATAAATGCTTTTTTAACGTTTACACACGCAAAGTTAATGTTGTTGGCGCAGGTTACACTCTAGGTAACCAGCAAATAAAGAGAGTAAACTCTATTAAGGACCTGGGCGTTACCTTTGATAGTAGATTATTGTTTGATGAACACATCAATAATATTATCAGTAAAGCCGCAAAGAGTTTAGGTTTCATTATGAGAACTTCTGCCGTCTTCCGTAACTTAAAAACCATTAAGATACTCTACTGTGCCTTCGTCCGAAGTCACCTTGAGTATGCCTCAGAAGTATGGAACCCTCAATACAAAATGTATATTAATCGCATCGAAGGCATACAAAAAAGATTTCTACGGTACCTCGACTTCAAAGCCCGTCAATGGTCAATCGACTATGCCCATAGATGCAAACGTTACCACTTTTTGCCGTTAGAAATGAGAAGAAATATAAGTGATATTTGTTATTTAATGAAGATTGCCAACGGTAGCATTGACTGCCCCGAACTATTACAGGAAATTGTACAGGAACTATTACAGGCCTTCGTACCGATCAAATGAGTCTCAGACAGCGGCCGGTGTTGGCGGTGCCTTTCGCCAATACCAACTATAGAATGAATGCATTTCTCGTGCGCGCATGTAGGACCTTTAATCAATTGCCTGAATCTCTTGATATTGATCTTTTCTGCACTCACACTACTACTGTAAAGCATAGAATATCTAGATTATTTTTCAAGGACAGCTGAACCTTCTGATAAGCGCTATATGTTAAAAAACTAAATGATTCTGTTTAAACGCTAAATGTGAAGATTTGTAATTAGCATTTTTTAAAATTTATAATTCATGTACTATAGGTTTAAAATTTGTCTGTAAATCTTCCCGAAAATGTAAAATAAAATAAAAATAAAATAAAATAATATATATAAAACGTATCCGGCCAAAAATTGTCGCTTAGGAAGTTTTGCCTTTCATGCGTCGATAAATGTACTTACGAATAAACCGTTCTCTGTTCGTAACTAAGGACGCTCTGGCGTAAAGATAATTTTACCTGAATGTTTTTTTGGTGTGATTATTATCTATCCGCCAAAAAGGTAAGAATTAAAAGTAGGTACTAGGCGGATGATTTGCTAAGTAAGTTTTAGGCCATAATAATTACAAAGCCGAGGCTGTAACAATCATTTCTCTACGATAAAAACTGAAGAAGTTATGATTATTTCTACAGCTCTCCTACACATTTTGGGTCCATGTCGCTAAGAAAGTTTTGCCTTTCATGCGTCGATATGCCACTCTATCAGATTTAATAAAATAAGTTCGTTCCATTTGTTATGAATGTTAATTCTATTTGATTAGATGGATGACCCAATGCCAAGGTGAGCACGTGCCGAAAGCTGAATGGTATGAGGGTGTATAAACAATTAAACATATCATAATTATCACTAATGTTGCACGTCAGGGTACCAGGGCGAACCCTGTTGTACTGACTTGTTCATAAAAGGAACTAAAAGGTTGATAAAAATAATTTAATTCTGATAAGAAATACGAGTATACTATTTTATATGTACATTATAACCAAATTTATTTTTTAATAGAAGCTAGGTATTTTGACGGCAAGAGAAATAATAAAGATGGTGTAACGTGCTTTTATTTTTATTGACCTTTTACAAACTTTAAGATTTATCCAAGATAAAACTAACAAAGAAACATAAACATTAACAAAAAAAATTTCTTCTTAATACTTTAATTTTAAGTATTATTTTCTTCAATTAAATTAAGTATCAAATTTTTCAATCAAGTAGGTATCCAGTCTAAAAAAATAAAAATAAATCTTGTACTTTACTTAAGGAAGTAACTTAGCGATTTCTTCAGAAACATGTCGAGGATACTTAGGCTCTCCTAGACGTTGGGACTTATAGTATGTTAACCTTCTAAGTACAACACAAAGATGTTTCTGAAGAAATCGTTGAGTTACTCCTTAGCGCACTCTACAACTTTCTTATTAACATTATAAAAAAACATCAAAATTGTATTCTAAATAATTAATTAGCGGATACCAAATAATACTTAATCCATGGTTAAAGAAAAGATTAATAAGGGCCTGCAAACCGAGTACGATAGTGACAGCGCCGCGACAACACCGCGGTCCTATGTCAAAATGTCAACATTGTCAACGCCATAGGGCGAGCAAGCCTTTGCACGGGACCCTCGCGCAATCAAAGTAAAGTTTCAGCGTGAGCCGAGCGCGAGTTTGTCGTTATCGTGCTAGAGCTGCAGTTTCACAATCTTCAAGTAAGGGCGGATTTCACCGTTGAAGGTAAACGCGATCAATTGAAGCTAAACTCGTTTACGGACTTAACCGAGATCAGTTTGACATTTTTGATTTCACCGACGTAATCTAATCTCAGTTATAGCTAAACGCGTTTTACATTCTGAACGCCCGATATTGGCCGTTTAACGCATTTAAACGCGTTCAAACAAATTTCAATCAATGTCAGAGATGACTCTGATAAGTATTGGAGAATCCCTTTAAAGTTCCGGAGGCTTGCATTCAGGCCATGCACTAGTTACAGCAATGAGGAGAGCATTAGCACTAGCTTTTGAAGATAGCGATGATCTTCTTATCGTGTAGGTATAGTCAAGTGTGTAAAGCGATGATGAAAATGTATTTGTTCGGCGTCCAAGGTGGATAAGCATCAGGGAAAAACCATTCGACACCCTTGATGAAAGATTGTTTGGTGTGTGAAAAAAAAGATTTCCAGCTATGGCTATTGGTTTAGGGGTTTCAGTACAGAATTCATTTCAAATAATCATTGCCACAGCAACCTTACAATAAAAAATGTTTATTTAGTAAAAAGTTCATACATATAAAAATAATGCTGTTAACTTAAATTGCTATAGTGCTAACTATACTAATAGTATGCCCGAACTAGGTATAAAAAAACCTGTATCTCGGGCTTCTTATGCGCTAAATAAAACTTTGTGACTTATTTCAAAATTATAAAACAACAATAAAATAGTTCATTCTAGTAACTGAGGTCTATCTACAGTTAAGTTAAAATTTACTTAAGATTAGTTAAGATTATCTTAAAATTAGCATTACATTTTCTGATTCGTCGTAGGACAAGGTCCGAAGGTAATTATTAACAATTTTCTTACAATTAAAGGAATTATGGTGGTATATATTTAATGTCCTGTTTAACTTATTATATAGAAACGGGCCAAGAAAAGTAAAAAAAATATTAGTATAAATGAATTTTGAGGTTGAGTAGGATCGGCAAACGATATCCTTTCGTCTTTTGTTAGTGTTATCAGAGGTGTAGTTAATCATTTTGTGCTGTTTTAATATAGTGCTCGAAATAAAAATCTGTCTAACAGTCAACACGTCACATGATTCGTACAGTTGCCGAGTGGGATACAGAAAAGGGCGGAAAGTGGACCAGTTGCCGAGTGGGATTAGCACAGCTCTCTGAGCTCTTTCAAGCATAATCATGTAAGTTTTTGGAGTCCCTCCCCAGGAACTTAAAATATACAGTATGTTATTATGGATTGACACAGAGAGAGATATACTTGTCTAGTTAATATGGGGTCAGCAATGTAGCGCAATGTTTTAAAAACAAATATCAATTTGCGGATTCTATTGGTCAGAACCTTGATATGTTGCTGAAAAGACAGAGTGTTGTCAATAATAACGCCAAGATATTTGAAATGAATAGTACTTAGTACTGTGGGACAACGGCACGTGTTGACTGAAGGCATAGTGCAGTTATGTGCAAATATAGGTAAGTCAGGGTTAGTTGTGGCGCGCAGATTACGCATAGAGAAGCGTATGTACTTAGTTTTTTCAGCATTTAGTGTTAGTAGATTAGATTGAAGCCATTTGTTTACAACATTAAAACCTTGCTGAGAGACATCGTAAACTGTGACGCTCGTGTCAGCGGAAAACAGTAGCGCCGTGTCGTCAGCATAAGATATGATTTTACCTTGTTTCAGCTCGAGGCTGCAGAGATCATTTATGTAGACCAAAAATAGGGTTGGGCCTAGTATGCTGCCTTGTGGCACGCCAAAAGGTGCATTTTTCTGTTCAGAACTGACGACATTTTCCATCCTCACACACTGACAGCGACCAGATAAATAGTTTGCAAAAAGTTTAAGCTGAACACCGCGGATACCAAGAGCTTCTAATTTAAGTAATAGAATAGGAATAGAGACAGTATCAAATGCTTTAGCAAGGTCCAGAAAAATACCTATTATTTCGTTGCCTTTACCTAGTTCTTGGGCTATAAAATCAGTCAAATGATGTACAGCGTCCGCGGTAGATAACTTCGGTCTAAAACCAAACTGCATGTTGGATAACAGCGAATTTGTATCTAGGTAGTTGATTAGACTATTGTTAATGTACTTTTCTAGAATCTTTGAAATTGAGGGAAGAATTGAGATAGGTCTGTAATTTGATATTATAAAAAATACCTTCAAACAGACATATACGAAATATGTGTGTCATAGGTGGGACTAAAATGTGCCTGAACTTCTTTAGGATGACATTGGAGATATTATCCCAGCCAACAGCGCAATCATCTTTCAGATTTAGAACAATACGTTCCACCTCCTTTTCGTCGATATCTATAATTACGAATGATTTTTTACAGTGTTTTGGTAGGTAGTTGTTTGTGTTACAGCTGCTTTGACTAGGTATCTGTTTAGCAAGGTTTTTACCCACATTAACAAAGAAATTGTTAACACTGTTAACAGACAAAAAGTGGGATTAATTTGTCATGAGCAAATTCGAAGAGGATTCCTTATTTTTGGTCATAAAAGTAATATTTTTAATATGTTTCCAAATTAATTTATTACTCTTTCCAGCCTTTTGTAACTCATTTTTATTGTGATCTAATTTTTCCTTTCTTAGAATATTATTGCAGAAGTTTCTGTATCTCTTAAATGACGTTAGGAGAATGACATTTCCCGGGGATGATTTTGATTTCTTGTGTAAATTGTCTCTATGTCTAATACAACGGAGGAGACCGGGTGTGATCCAAGGCTTAATGTTTTGATTTCTTTTACTTAATTTGACCTGTGTAGTATTGCGTAATATTGCCTGCTGCACATTTGTTACAAGGTATAACATTGAAGTGTCAACATCGGCGGTTTCGTAAACTGGGTCAAAACAAATTTTGCATAAATCGTCTTCCAATTTACTCATGTTTAATTTAGATTTTGTAGTAGGGCTATAATGCTTAGAAACCCTTATATTTAAGTTTAGTAGGACAGCTGAGTGATCTGTAATTGTTGAGTTAGTAACAAGGGTAATGGAGGGTAAGCTACTTTTGAGCATGACGTGATCCAGACAAGAGCCGCTTTGATGTGTTGGAAAAGTGCGCTGGAAGGAGCCCGTGAAATGAGCACAAGTTCAAGTAGTCCTGACTTCCTGCGTCACTACATTCCGAGCGAATATTTATATTAATATCACCGGTTAGAATGATATTCTTAAATGACGACAGAGACTGGAGAGTTTTATCTAGGTAATTGGTAAAAATGTTAAGATTCCTGAAAGCTGGTGGCCTGTATATGCCTATTATCGCTAGATCATTACCTATTTTTATGAAAAGACAATTGCAGTCCTTACAACTTGGTTCCTCAACAGTAACTTTTTGTATCGACTTTTTTACGAAAACAACAACCCCGTCGTTTTGGTTGAACGTAACTTTGCTGTAAAACATGTTGTAGTCAGTCATGACTGGTAGGTTTCCATTACGGTCTGACAGCCAGCACTCTGTTAGTATTATCACGTCACACTCATAGTCTAGCCTGTGTATAAAAACGTTTAATCCATCTATGTTCTTATAAATGCTACGAATGTTTTGGGTTAGTACTGTTAATGACTTAGGATTGGATGACAGATATTGTTTGCATCCCTCAACATCACACATCTTTGGTATGGTAACAGAGATATTATCTAATTCGTTAATTACATTACAGTCCATAATAAATAAAAATATTAGTCACTTACTGCTAAAAATAAACTACGGATGGATGGGATAGGCGCCGTCATAATTAATATAATTAATATATCTATATTCAGCGTATTTCTTTGTTGGGCACTCTATGTCACCTGTTTTGTGTCCACTCGGTTTTCCATACCGAACACATGTTGCACATTTTGGTGGCTCACTTTTCTTGGTGCACTCCTCAGCTTTATGACCTTTGTTTCCACAGTGGCCACATGTGGAAACCGTTTCTCTGCACGTTTTTGACGCGTGCCATATTGGTGGCACTTAAAGCACCTTGTGACCAGCGTAAAATCGCGTATAGGAACGATGACCAGCTATGCAATTCTCTAAGCAACACTTTAAAGCTGCGCTCATCGCTGTGATCACGGCTGTCGCAGCCGTAACATCGTTCGCTGCGCGCACGGGCGTTTTATTAGGTATTCTCTAAGCTCTACTTGCTCGTCGTCGATCTCTCGGCTGCAGGAACTCACGGCTGTTGGCAAGGCTGTGCAAGAGCGGTGACGAATCTTATTTTTACAGTCTATAATTTCTCGACTAGTAGATTTTGGCTATTTCCTCGTATTAAAAAATACATTAAGTACATATTTTATATTAAGAGATATGTAGTAATTGCTTGAATGTATAATATCCATAATTTACAACTTTAAAATAAAGGCACAACGATACAGATTAAAAAAAAACATAAGCTTACTTTGTGCTTGCGTTTGCGGTCGAAGTTACACAGTTGTTGGTAAACAAATACAATAATGATGAAAAAAAACTCTCCGTTCCAAGAATACTTAAGTATGGGACTGAGGTTCAACCAACGCCAGCCACTTGAAATTTTTACGCATTCTACAATCTGCTATCATCATTTTACGTCTATACCCTTTGTGACTATCACACAGTGAACACTTCGCGAAGTGTATTTTGAATCTAATAAGAAGTAAGTATTACCTACTAATTATTTATGTTTTCGTCAATAAAATCAGTGAGTTTATTCAATTTATCAAGTCAATTACTTAATAGGTTTTTGGGTGGTACTAATTTATAAATATCAACTTTATTTTCAGTGGCTCGTAATGCAGGACCATCCACAGCTCAAGAGCTCAAGTCAAAAAATTGATTGGGCTGATGGAGACGAGATCATATCTTGCCACTGGCCATGCCTGTACAGCCAATGCTAGGACCCGGATGCGAAATGGATAGGCATAAGTCGCTCTAGTATTGAATAGTGATGGCAACGGGTGTGTTAAAGATTGGAAGCAGTGGGCAAAGGTATGTAATGCACATTGCACATATTTAAGTATATAACTTTTAATTTTGTGTTATGACGTTTGTATCTAGTTCAGTGAAGTAAGATCTTTTTTTCGTTGTGTGTAGTATTGGAAAGATAAAAAGGCTACAGTTAAAAGGAAGGCCAACATGGCAGAGGACAGGTGGTGGGGTCGATGCTGAGGTGGTGGAGCTCACAGAGCTAGAACAACGAATTATAATTATCGCTGGTGGCCTAACCTTTGCTACTGGTGATAGGCACCTTTCTATTAATCCATTCCCAGTAGTTATGTACTTACCTACATGTTGAATTCTTTACTAATGACATAAAAGATATTACTGTATAAAATAATTAATCCTTACTAATATTATAAAAGCGAAAGTAACTCTGTTTATCTGTGTCTCTCCGTCTTTCACGCCTAAACTACTAAACCGATTTTGATGAAATTTGGTGCAATTAGAGATTAGAGCCTGGGAAAGGACATAGGCTACATTTTATTCCACAATTGGGCACGATATAATCTGTAGACTACGCAGGCGGAGCTGCGGATGGAAAGCTAGTGATTAATAATCATATTAATGGTTTAACTAATAGTAATGTTTTACTATAACTAACTGCCGTTGAATTTACAGCTCGCACGGACGGAGCAAGGGGCGGTGGAAGTGCGCGGCGCCCCATATTAGTGGAGACACCGACCCAGCGCGGGCACCACTCACTGCCGTCACAGAGCAAGTGGTGGGTCCCCGCAGCGACGCCGCGTGCTTCGAGGCGCGCGTACCCAGGGAGGAATGTCTGCGGCCGGCGACGTCTGCTGCGACCGTCTCCGCCATCGCAACGCCGGCTGCTCCGAAATGGCGAGCTTAACAAAACGATTTATCGCCGTTGAAAATGCCATGCCGATGCGGAGCTTGCCATTGCATGGTCGCAAGAAACGTATGCGCAGGGCTACCGCATGATGGCGGAAGCGCTAGAGAACTTTACAAACGCAGTAAGCAACGTCGCACAACAGATAGTTGAAGCCATTCTACAATCTGCTGTACGACGTTGACCTGTTTATTAGTACAGTGGTTCCAGATTATTTGTGTTTATCCATGTCACACAAAGAGCAAAGTTCTCCTAGTATGGGCCTACATGAGCTTGAGCATTATAATTATTAACAATTTGCTCATAAAAATTATAGTATATTGCACTTTTTTCAGAGTCCCTATATAATAAAATATTAAGTGACATTGATTCCAATTTTCAATTAATACTTTTAAAAACTCGTAAAATCAAGGTTATTGTATTAACATTTCTCAGAAACTAAGGTGTGTTACTATTTTATTTGAGACTGCTCGATTTTGTGGAATTTATACTACATTTTTTTCTGTTAAACTAAGAACCTTCAGGTCTTTTAATATCTATATTTCTTAAAATATTATGTTTGCAATATTACGACTGTTAGGTGTAGGTATATGTCCTAAATTAAATAAATATAATTAATTAAGAGAAAATAATTGTAATTAAGTACTTAATTTTAGAAGGCAAAAAATAAAAGCAATTTAGTTTGATGTTCTTTATTTATTTTCACTGACCCAAAAAAATTTAAATGCTAATCCAGCATTTTTTTTAACGAAAAACACACATTATTAACTAGAACAGAAAAAAACAATCAAATTAAAGCATAATGGGTTTGTTCCAATATGATGGATGGGATTTTCTTTTTCTTGTAAGTTATTGGATAATTCCAAGATTGGTAATCCAGCACGATTACATATATCATGCAACACACAGTAAGCAACGGCTATTTTAGACACCATATCTGGGTCATATTGCAGATCTTTGTGGACTAGAAGGCATCTGCACTGCCCTTCAAAATTCCAATTGTCCTTTCGACACTTTATTGTTGTGGCGTGCAGTGAATTGTAGTAATCCTCTGGTGAACTAGGCTCGAGATTAACACTGTTAAATATTTTCCAAACCAAACAAACATGCTCTCTCCTCTGCTGTTTAAGTAATTGTTCTAGGTAATGTTTTATGGCTGTGTTATTAAAAACAAAACTGTCGTGTGTGGTGTCACTGAATGTAGCATCTCCATGTAATATATTAAGGTCACAATCATCGATCTGAAATATAATAAGTTTTAAATTTAACACATTAATCAAATAAAAATATTAACATAACCTCTGTTTATAGGCCACAACTTTTTAAGTAATTTACCAAGTTTTAGGTTCACAATATAAATATCCCATCAAAAACAATACTTGTCAAAAAAACCAAGTCTCGCAACTCAGTTGTTCTGCGGTAAAAAGTTGTAAGATCCATGTAATACCAAGTCGGTTATTAATTTATTCAGTCTCTACTTAAGCGACTTTCTGTCTTAATACGTCCAGTCTCTAAGACCACGATCGTGGTCCATAATAATTGAAAATCAATTGTGTCTGGAATCTCCGTACTCGAAGCATTAAGTTGTTACGTAATAATTAACAGCATCTTATAGTGACGCATATCAATATTAAAATTCTTTAATGTTTTATATAAATATATCGAGACTTGGCCATCGCACTAAATAATTGAATTTACATGTGTTTTCATGCGATTGAATTTACACGTGTTTTCAGGCGATGGCCAAGTCTCAATATTTCTTTGCGGTCTTTTCTAGATTTTTTTAGTTTTTCCTTAATTCAAACACCAAACACTACTTATATTCCAAATTTGAAGCTTCTAGGTCTGCTAGAAGTGCCTTAGAATTTTGATGATCGGTGAGTCAGTGAGTGACAAAATTAAGAAATTTGACCCGTTATAATTCTTAAAATACCGGTTTAAATTGAATAAAATTTGAAATATACCGTGTCTTTACAATGCCTGCATGGTTACTGAAAATTTCAGTCTTCTAGTTTTATCCACAACGAAGTTACAGGGGGTCGAAAATGGTCTGAATTGCTTCGAGAAAAGGATGGTACGGCCGTGACGCTTTTTTGCTCGACTTGGTGGGGGCACTGCCGTGCCCCCAGAAAAAGGTGTGTACTTACATATTTATAATTTAATCCGATATTAGCACTTCGAATTCCACTAAAATAAATTAAAAAGCCTTGCCAACAGCCACGAAATAGAAGCTTTTGAGTTTGACATTAAAAATCGTAGGCGTACGCCGAGGCTGTGGCTGAAGTGGAGGCTGTTTTGCTTAGAGAATACCGATTTCCTTTAAGAAATGTCAAATAAGTGATTCCATATCACGCCGTCTGCAGCCGTGCGGCGCTAGTGTCGGCAGCGTTGAAAATGTTATGAAGTAGAATACGAAACGTGTATTCACCGCTGTAACAGCCGCTGCGATCAAGGCTGTAACGATGTTTGCGCTTAGAGAATCGCACTGCAGTTAATAAACACTCGATCTTGAACAATGAGTGCTTTACGAATACTAGCTGGCACCTCTATCATAAAGTTGCAAGTCTCGGCGTTCTTCTTGCCAGATTTATGGCTTAACTTAGTAGAGGCCAGGAATGATTCTCTTGTCAGGGGAATCTTTTCTGCAAGGTTTTGGTCGTAGATACACTTAAATACTTCGTTATCCGGCAAGGAAGATGGTACTCCTATCACTATTACCCTTGGTTTTCGTTTGTAGGGCTCATCTACTCTAAGTTCGGAGGTAGATTTCTCGACTGTAGATTTCAACTTTTCAATGTCCACCTGGGACTCAGTGTTAATAATGACGCCTCCCTTGGTTGTCTTGCGAACACCTCGGACTTTTATCTTTATGTCACCGGGCGAAATAATTTTTTGAACCAGTTCTTTTGTTTCATTGCTTGTTTTTATTTCGTCTGTGGGGTAAATTGCTACCGAGCTAAGATTAGATGGGCGTATAAAATTGTTGGAACCCTTCTTATCCATATCTGCGAATGTGTTTTTTTCTGTAGTAGTTCTAGGGCAATTTTCTTTTATGGTCTGTATCACATCTTCAGTAAGGACGGAAATTAAAGTTCGGTTTTCTTTAAGGTTCAACGAGAGGCTGACGCGTGCCAACCGCCAGCTGTTCCGCCAGGCACGCGACGCCGGAGCCCGTCTGAAGTGGCGCTTCGTCTGGACGAAGGACGGCAGGATCTTCGCCCGCCAACACGCCGAGCCAGGGGCCCCCCGACATCGCCTTCGTACAGTATCCGATCTTGTGCGTGTTTTTGGCCCTGATGCTGTTGGTACTTCTGAAAACGGAAATTAATATGCCTAAATTAGCGAACGATCTAATAATTTACGCAAAACATGGTTGCTTGTATAGTTCTTGGTATTGTGGTTATAAATTTTATATAAGTCTAGTGCTGCTTACCATTTCCTTGCTTGCGAATCGTGTGATGTATATCTGTTTTCAGTTATTGTTACATTTATCGATTTATAGTAATAATATTCCCACTCTTGATCTGAAATTTAAAAATGTGTCAATTATTTTTATGATTACCAACTACATACGCAAAATGAATTCGGAAGTAATACGTAAACGCCCTTCCTATTATTATTATTGTCATACCAGCTGTAACTGTAATCGTATACTCACTTCTGTGAATTGTTTACATCCTTCTCTGTCTGCTTGTTATCGCTATTATGTTGGCTTGATTTCGATTTCTGCTATGTTTGCTGCAGTGAACGTAAATGATGAACATTCGGGCACACTGAAATTAAACACATGTAAATGTAATTTGTTAGTTCTCCAATATAATTTCAGTCATAAATTCCAGTTCTTTTTACTATCAACATATTTACACTTAACACTCTCAATACAAAACAAAACACTTTGTAATACACACACTCATAATAATGATATTAAATATATTATAAATTTATTTTATTCTCATGGTAATACTGATAGGATTACATTATATTTAACTCGACATTTTGTTTATATTTTCCGGTATTTTTATGCAAGAATTTACTTACATGATGCTCCGCTCATTGTAATCAAATGTCCACTGGTTAATGGTCCACGTTGTTACATAACCGTGTTACATAGCCAATGCGGATACCTTTCACTTATAAGTTTTTTAAATGATTAATAACGACCAATACTTAAAATTGGCTCTTTACAATGCTGGATCTCTTAACACTGGTCACGATAGTTTTCTGTTGGCTATGGATAGATTTACGCCCGATATTGTTGCTATCAACGAGACGTGGCTCGGGTCGGGCGAGGAGGCGCGTGCGCCGGCTGCGCCCGGTTACCGTCTGCGGAACAGCCCGCGCCCTCTCCACATGCGTGGGGGCCGCGGCGGCGGAGTTGCCTTCTACATTCGCCGTGGAATTCGTGTTAGATATGAAAAGCATCCTGACGCAGACATTGAGCAGATGTGTGGCTATCGACTAAATTATTTGGTCAGCGTATTGTGGTCGGAACGGCTTATAGACCCCAATGGGTTAATATTGATACGTTTATTGACGCGTTAACTGATTCCGTGGCATACTTTTCACACTTTGATGCAATGGTCTTATTGGGTGATTTTAATATAAATTTGCTTTTGAAATATCGAAATTCCACTCAATTTATGCAGTTCTTATGATACATGAACCTTTGTCAGGTTGTAACCGAACCCACACATTTCACAGCGGATAGTGAGTCCCTCATTGATGTTGTGTGTACAAATGTGCAGGTAAGGGAATGTTCTGTTACAAATATTACGGGTAATCTTTTGGGTCACTGTATGATCAATGTTACGTTGAAAGTTAAAAAACCGAAATTCCCTCCTCGGTACCTTACTTACAGACCTATTCAAAGAATGGATATCAATAGTTTTAATGCAGAGTTGCAGTGCTTGGACTGGGAATCCATTTCATTTCTGCCGACGATTGACGATATGGTTGACCAATTTAATTCATATATTTTTTATCTTTATGACAAATTTGCACCTATCAAATCAATTATTCTTAAACACGAACATTCGTTCCTCTGGATCACGGACACGATCAGATTTATGTCTGGGCTGCGAGACAATGCTCTTAAACAGTATCGCCTTACTAAATCTGAAAATGATAAGAATACTTTAAAAGCTTACAGGAAACTGGTAGGATCTAGTATTGCTAGTGAAAAACGCGCCTATTTCAACCATTGTTTTAATACCCAGCTAGCTAACCCAAAAACGTTTTGGAAAAACATAAATAGTAAAATATTTGTGGACCCAAAGAGACGTCAAGTACTGCCTGAGTGCTTCGATAATCCTGACTCCATTAATGATTCTTTCCTCAATCTCCCTCGTGATGCTGATGTCCCTGATGTTCTTGGCCTCTTTTATTTTCATTGTACTATGCTGACATCATCACAGAAATCAGGCATTGTAGGTATCACTGCTATGCAGATGATATCCAACTATACATCTCGGCTTACCCAGCTAACCCTATTTCTGCTATTCAGAAAATGGAGGAAGACTTGAATCGACTTGCGAGTTGGTCTCAGAGGAATGCACTGGTTCTCAATCCTACTAAATCTCACTTTATGGTTATCGGTACAAAGGTGCAGACAGAAAAAATATTGAATCATAATCCTGTTGTACACATTCAAGATCAAGCTATTCCGTGCATTGAAGAAGCGAGAAATCTCGGAATTATTTTTGATAGGAACTTGCGATTTGAGTCTCATGTTTTGGCATTAGTTCGTAGTTGTATGTTTAGGTTGAAAGTCCTGTATAAAATACGGAACTTGCTCTGTGAAAAAGTGCGGGTCACGCTCTGCGAGACCCTCATTCTTTCTAAACTTAATTACGGGGATATTGTTTATGGGCCGCGACTCCTGTCCAAAACACAGCGTTTGTTACAACGAATCCAAAATGCTTGCTGTAGGTTTTGTTTCACTGTTCCTCCTCGAAGCCATATTACACCCTTCTTAAATGCAGCATCAATGCCAAATTTGGACGCGCGTAGAGAATTGCATTTGGCATGCCTTGTTTTCAATGTTTTAAAATTTAAACAGCCGGAATATCTGTGCCGTAAGCTGAACACAGAGACAAGATTTCATCAAATGTATGGGACTCGTAGCGTTCGACCTCCACTTGGTTGTCACAAGCATCACTCTGTTGCTTTTCGTGCCAGTTTTCGTTTTAGAGCGACAAAAATATGGAATGACCTACTCCCACCCATCAGGAATCTTAATTCGAAGTTTAACTTAAAAAAAAAATTAAGGAGCATTTACTTGCAATACAAAAGTCAGGTATCCCAAGAAGCTTTCTCAAACGATAACTGGCACTTCCATCAAGGATCAATTATTTAACAATTGACATATTTTGATAATAGTTATTAATTCAATTAATTGTTTAATTTATTGATATTTCCCTTACACACCGCACCTCACCATCACACAGTAGACATCACACATAACCAACCATAACACGCACAACACAACACAACAGCCTTATTATTTCTACACCCCGCGTTCCACTCACAGGCGAGGGCTGAAAATCAGTGTTGCCAGTCTGAAATACAGACTGACAAAAAATCGCTGAGTCCAGGCCTTTTTACTCACTGCAGCATCCATACGCAAATTAATATGTTTATATTGTATGTATGTTTGTTTATTTTAAATCTGTGTTTTTTATGTCTTTTCCCTAGTGCCAAATACTATCTTTTTTTAATAATTTATATAACGGGCATAAATACATACTCAATTTTTTTAAAAAGCGACTATAAAAATTTACCATGCCTATAAAAGACCTTAGCTGCGGCACGTCTTGGGGAGTAGCCATATCTAAAATCGGTTTGACCTTATCGCTATCTACGTGTATTCCTTCGCTGTCGATTACGTAACCTAAATATTTTACTCTATTTACAAAGAATGAACATTTTTCCTTCTTTATTTTTAATCCAAATTCTTGTAGCTTACGCAATACCTGCTCTAAAATTTGTAAGTGGCCCTTCTT
The DNA here is from genome assembly GCA_949987775.1 of Aproaerema taeniolella. Taxonomy (NCBI): domain Eukaryota; kingdom Metazoa; phylum Arthropoda; class Insecta; order Lepidoptera; family Gelechiidae; genus Aproaerema; species Aproaerema taeniolella. Next base: position 108,656 of record CATLJT010000292.1, read on the forward strand.
ACTCTTTGAGAATAATAGCAAGTCATCAAAGAATGTAACTACTCCTAGTATATCTTTGAATAAATTAGTCATTATTCGCTGGAAAATCCCAGGGCTGGACGCCAGTCCAAAAACGAGTTCGTTGTACATAAACAACCCTCTGTGTGTATTTATCACTGTGTACTTCTAAGTGTCATCCAATAAAATGTGGTTGTAGGCTTGTGACAAATCAATTTTACTAAAGTACTTGCTACCACCTAATTTAGTAAACAAATCGTCTACCTTCGGAACAGGATAATTATCAACCGCTAATACTTTATTCAAAGTTACCTTGTAGTCCGCGCAAAGCGGAATATCTCCGTCGGATTTGTTAACTACTACCAATGGTGTCGCCCACTCCGAGCTGTCCACAGGCTCGATGACGCCGGCGCGCAGCATGGCGTCGAGCTGAGCGTCCACCCGCTCCTGCAGCGCGTAGGGCAGCGGCCGCGCGGCAGTACACCGGCAGCGCGTCTGCCCGCACGTGCAGCCGCGTCGCGCCGCCGGTGAAATGACCCAGTGTGCCGTCAAACAAATCAGCATATTTGGCATACAATTTGTTGATTGTTTCAGGAATGTTAACATTGTCAGACACTGTCATTGTATTTAATTCTGTTCCGATTCTGTCAACCATTGTCTCCCTAACAAACTTGTTGTACCCCTATCGATGACATATAAATCTAATATTTTGTTCTGTTGTTTATACATGACATTAGTTTCACAATAACCCACCGGACTAATTTTTGTTCCATTGTAAAAACTTAAGGCTAAGTTACATTTTAATAATGGCAAATGACTAAACAGCTGTTCGTAAGTTTTTATACTAATACATGACAAAGCAGAGCCCGTATCTATCTCCATTATAAGCTGTTTATTTTCTACAGTTAGAGCCATGCTCACCGGTTTGTATGGAGAAAGTGCCATTTGCATTATTGGTTCTTCATCTTCTTCGTACCACCCTTCACCGTCCCCGTGGTCCCGGGAGTCGCCGCTAGCAGCGTAATAGGTGCCTGCGGTCCGCGACTTGCCGTATGCTCTGCGGCCGGCCTGCGCCGCCACGCCGCTGGCGCCGCTGGCGCCGCCACTTGCGTGGCACCGCGCGCCCCGTTGTTTGCCGGCCCCTTACCTATGGGACACACTCGTCGCAGGTGCCCTACAGCCCCGCACCGGCTGCACACATAACTGCTAAATTTGCAGTTAACCGCCAAGGATCGTGTCCTCCACACGACCCACAGATATCATGTATGCGCGGCGTGATAGCGCGCCCCGCGCCGCTGCCGCCGCTTCCGCCTCTGCGTGCCCCGCGTGTCCCCGACCCTGGCGCTCGTGAATCGGTTCCCGCGCGCATCGCATGTAGCCCGTTGTCACCCAGCTGTCCCGTCGATGACGTCACCGCCTTACTTGGCTCCACGATCGCTGCGTCTCGCTCAGCCGCTTCCAGTGAGCACGCTAACTTCACCGTTTTGTCGTATGTCAGATTTTCCTCCGCAAATAGCCTTTGCCGTATTACGACACTACGGAGGCCGCAAACCAGCTGGTCCCGCAAATTGTCCTCCAGCACTGACACGAACTCACAGTCTTTAGCCATTTTTTTAACACTGCTATATAGTCATTTACTGACTCACCGCTCACCTGTCGCCGTTGTCTAAACTTATAACGCTCGGCCATAGACGATGGCTTGGGTTGCAAATGCTTACGTAACAATTGCACGGCACCGTCGTACGTTAAGTCTTTCGGTTTTTTGGGACTTGCCAATGTTGATAACAGTTCATATGCACTGACACCAATTGCCGCAATCAAAGTTGGCAATTTCACTTCGTCTTTGACACCGTTAGCGAAAAAGTACATTTCTAACACTTCCACGTAAGCTGACCAGTTCCCCGATTGTACGTCGAATTCGCGTAACTTTCCGACCGACATCTTGCACGAACGTAGTCCCTCATCCTATTTCTCGGTTTTGACACGATTATCCCGGTTTCGTACCATTAAATCCTCGTCAGCCAGTTGTTATAAATGAAACACAACCGTTTCGTTTCATAGTGCATTCTCGAATGCTCTTTATTGGTTACCCGCATACATTTTAAATCGGAAATCTACCTACACAACAATAACATTGTTCCTGATGCACTGTCACGTAACCCCATAAATGTGGGCATTATTTCTTATAATGGAGGGACTCTTCACACTTCTGATCCCTGGTATAAAAAGATTTATGATGGTGTTTCTAACAATCCTCAGATGTTTCCAGAGTATGTTATTAATGACGGAATACTTCTCCGTGGGATGTCTTCTGATTTTCCGTTGTCTGAAGACCCATGGCGGATAGTATTGCCTTCAAAACAGTATCAAAACGCAATATCTGAGGTACATAACGAGTTACCTTCTATTCACCCAGGTGTTAATAAAACTTATTATAAGTTATAGTCCCTTTATTATTGGCCAAACATGTTTCGTATTGTCTCAGAAGCGCTTAGAGCTTGTGAGACTTGTAAAGCTTTTAAGATCTCAAATACTCAACCCCGAGGCCACATGTTATTTCCTAAAGAGGTTACGGCACCGATGCAATCGATCTCTCTCGACATTATTGGTCCGCTACCGCTGGCGTATTATGGTTATCGCTATAATTATTCTAACTATAGTTGATGTGTTCACTAAATACGTCTGGCTAAATCCTTTAAAATGGGTTAATAGTCAAGCGATCGCTACGATTCTTGAGAGGGATTTCTTTTTGTGCTATGGTGTTCCGCCTACGTTGTTATGTGATAATGCAACAGTTTTTCATAGTAACCAGTTTCGTACATTTTTGGCTTCCTATGGTATTCCTTCACCTTATTATACCCCATATTATTACCCGCAGGCAAACCCTGTGGAACGCTAAAACCAGTTAGTGGTCACTTGTCTCAGTATTTTAGTTGAAAATGACCAGCGAAGTTGGGCCAAGGTACTACCTAAAGTGAAACTATATTTGAACTCATGTATAAATATGGCAACTGGATTTACCCCCAATTTTCTGATGTTTGGAAGGGATGTACATTTAGATGTCAGTTCACGGCGTGTAGGCGAGACTCGAGGCGTTGATTTAGCTGAGAGTCGCGTTGAACGTCCGGCTGCGCTCTCTTCCCTTGATCAGGTTTTTGCTAAGGTTTCAGATAGTCTTTCGTTGGCGTTTTTACGGAATGCGAGTTATTATAATAAAAGTCATAACCCCCTCATTTTAAATGTCGGTGATTTTGTGTGGCGTAGAAACTTCTCACGTTCGACAGGCGCTGACTATTTTTCGAGTAAATTTGCACCCTGATTCACTAAGTGTCGTGTAGTTCAAAGAATTTCCCGCCAAGTCTATGAGTTACAGGATGTCAATTCTCCTTCCTCTGGTACTTATCATATTAAAGATATACTCAAGTAACGTTTTTTTTTTCGTCGTTGGTTAAAGTACTTTTTTTCTTTTCCTTTTTGGTCGTCTTTGGGTCTATATCTTTTTACCCTTAGACAAAGATTTTTTTTTTCTTTATTGGTCGGGTGGGCTGTACAGCCATTGTTGCCTGTCAAGTTTGATTTGTTCGATTTTTTGTCTTTAAGGTCAGTGTTCTTTTCCAAAGACATTTTTTGCTTTGGCAATTTTTTTTGCTTTGTGGTCTTAGATTTGTGCTCGTCATAGTTAAACTATATTTATGGTATGGTTTTGCATGGCCATTATGGTGGCAACATAGACATAGAAAAATAATTTGGTGGCAACCATTCCATTATTTTCTTTGAAGTCTAGGTCTGTGGTATTTGTTATTTGTTGACAGTTGTTGTCATTTTGAAAGTTTTATGAAACTTTTACGTATTAGGTAATTAGTTAATGTTGTTTCAATTGTTGATAGCTTTTAGTGTTAGTTATTTAGGGCTAGTTTTTAATGTTGAGTCGTTTCGTTTGGGATTCCCGACTGCGTTTATTTCTCTTGTAACTTCTAGGTATTGCTCGCGTGTTGTTCTTAGTTGGTACTTGAAAAATAGCTTTGGATGTTATTCCCAGTTACTCTCCTTTTAGGTTAATTAGTTCGTTGTGATGTTTTGTGACATTGCACTTTTTGTGAATTTCGTGATTTTCAATTCGAGTTAGTAAACTTTGTTGTCATCGTGTATAAGTAGTTTTAATTAATAATTTTGTTCTACTTATGTTAATGCGCGATTATTTGTTGTTGGTATTATTAAAGTTTCTTTATTTAATATCAACCTTTTTCTTGTTTAACAGGGTTTAATTAAACTTAAACTTTTAGTTAACTTAAACTTAAATTTAACTTCAACTTAAACTTTAAATTAACTTTAACTTATACTTAACTTAACTTAAACAAAATTTATTTTTTCCATATAGGGTTGTCTTTTTTTTTGGGTATACAGGGTGTTCAAATTTTTTTTTTGTAGAAAGGGGGTGTTGCAACATTTCAGCTTGCTATCTTTTTTATGTTCTCTTATTCTTTCCGGTCTAGTTTTCTTTTCAATTCAATAGATTTCAAAATTTTAGAACTTGCTCCATTTTTGCATTTTGCTTGGGATTGAAGTTGTCATTTTCATTCGACAAAAAATTTTGGTAAAAGTGGACGAGTTTCCTAGTGTAATAGTCTGTTTTTTTAATTAAAATGATGTTTTTAACCTACTGACTACGTAAGACGTTTTTATATAAAACCATATGAAATAATTTTCCCGGAATAATACTGGAAGTATACCTATTTTATTATCAAAATTTTCAGTGTTTTTAAGAAATAGCTTAATGAAAGTCTGGGCAGCAGTACTTCGCTGAGAGGACTTTTAGACGAATACTCTGTTTACTCGCACCCCAAACCACCAGTTCCAGCCACAATTTCTTAGCAGATATACCAGCGGCCCCAAGAAGACCTATAGCGAAGTCATTTAGTACTATTCCCAAAATTTATCTATTTTTTTTACAATTAGCCAATTTGGACAGCAATAGATTTATTTGACAAGTAGGTGGGGAATTTTATTCGTTAACGAATTTAATTATTATCTTTTTATTTGCTTCAGATAATAATTTATTATAGTTAGGCCACGTGTTTCAATTTTATGTATGATATTGTTACTGTTCTAAATTAACCAACACTTCTTTCCCAAACAAAAATTTCCATACGTTAATAGCGGTTTAAAAAGTTAGGCCTTCCCATCTGTTATGTTAAAGTTTACTTTTTAAATTTAATTCTGCAATTTTCTTTTTTTTAATTTTGGTCTGTGTCGAATTTTTGTAACTGTTTGTGTTTGATTAAATCCCTTTTTTTCATTTTAAATCTCGTCTACTTTATTTATTTTGTGTTTCGGCGATACCACCACCGTAAAGGAGATCACCCACCGTCCATACAAATTTGGGCTATTTTTAAAAATGCCGGCCAACGCAAATAAATGCATTATTTTAACAGAATATAACATATGAAATATTTTTAAGTACTACACCAAAGTTCTAAATCTAGTCTCCGAGCTACTATTCAAGGTCAAACTATTTATTATAAAATGTATTTTATAGTAATTTTATGTATCAAAAAAAAAGATTCAAACGTACATATCGGAGTCACAGCACGGCAGGTATCTTACCTGGTGTTCCTAAGTCATGCTTTCTCGCTCGCACTCGTGGGATAGGTACCGAGCCAGCAAATCACAGCGTCAGCGTGGTGGGCGCATTGTTCCCTCTGATGTTTTACGAGTAGGCTTTTTGTTCTCGCAGTCACAATACCGCCGTGTGGTGATAGGTTGAGAATAACACCACCCCATCTCTTTCCGTGGCTGGCGTAAGACGTGACTAAGGAAACAAAAATGAGACCTTCCTCCTAGTAATTCATCTTAGGCAACGACACCTCATTTTGTTTTTAATCTGGGGTAGCGTCTTATGATTCCATGCGTTGTGGTAGGCTCTGTAAAGGGCCGTCTGGTTCGCGACCACCCTCCTACCGAAGTCCGTCACCAAAAAGATTGCTGTGTTCCGTCGGTGCGTGGGGTACCAGTGCCTTAATTGGCATTTTCTGGGTTAACTACCTCCATTGTTGACCTCATGTACTCATCTATGACCTTGGTCAAGATTGGGGTCAAGAGTTAACTCATCTCATAATAAAAAAAATAAGTTAGATCACTTATTTACAGGTTAGTTATCCATGCAACTTTTGTTTTATCGGACGGCCACTTTAACTGTGCTCTCAGTATCAGCGCAGATTGTTATTGCCGATCTTATAGCGAGACAGGTAAAAAATTGGTGACGTAGCATACCTGTCTCGCTATTAGATCTGCAATAACAATCTGCGCCACATCACTATGGTGTTCTTCTCGAGAACTCCAAGTGTAAGACCTTCGACCCTCACATGGTTCACGACAGTTTATGCACACCATTTTTGCCACGGCAGTAATAAATAAACATAACAATAATAAATCGGAAACAAAAACAGTCATAACAAAACGAAACAAGCGATGATACTGAGAGCACAGTTAAAGTAGCCGCCCGATGTTGTTACATCAGACGGCTACTCTGTTGAAGTTGCATGGATAACTAACCTACCTAGTAAGTAAGTGATCTAACATCTTTTTTTTTTTATTATGAGATGAGTTAACTCTTGACCCCAATCTTGACCAAGGTCATAGATGAGTACATGAGGTCAACGATGGAGCTGGTTAACCCAGAAAATGCCAATTAAGGCACTGGTACCCCACGCACCGACGGAACACAGCAATCTTTTTGGCGACGGACTTCGGTAGGAGGGTGGTCGCAAACTAGACGGCCCTTTACAGAGCCTACCACAACGCATGGAATCATAAGACGCTACCTCAGATTAAAAACAAACTGAGGTGTCGTTGCCTAAGATGGATTACTAGGAGGCAGGTCTCATTTTTGTTTCCTTAGTCGCCTCTTACGCCACCCACGGAAAGAGATGGGGTGGTGTTATTCTCAACTGATCACCACACGGTGGTATTGTGACTGCGAGAACAAAAAGCCTACTCGTAAAACATCAGAGGGAACAATGCGCCCACCACGCTGACGCTGTGATTTGCTGGCTCGGTACCTATCCCACAACGAGTGCGAGAGAGACAGCATGACTTAGGATCACCAGGTAAGATACCTGCCGTGCTGTGACTCCGATAGGTACGTTTGAATCTATAACTTACGGTTTTTGATACATAAAAGTATTATAAAATACATGTTAGAATAAATACTTTGACCTTAAATAATAGCTCGGAGACTTGATTTAGAAGTTTGGTGTAATAATAAAAAATATTCCGTATGTTATATTCTATTAAAATAATGCGTTTATTTGCGTTGGCCGGCACTTTTGAAATTAGCCCAATTTGGGTGATATCTTTTATCGCTGAATTAGGTACTACACAGCACATCAAATGATATTGTATTTAATTTTCGCTTCTTTGAAGTTTATTTTTTTTTAAGTTTTTATTTTTCCATTTTTAGTGAAAATTATAACCTCTTCATTTTTTGAAGTCCGTTAATAAAACGAATACAAAATGCTAACAAGCTTTGAAAAGTATAAGCGATTTTTGATTTTTATTTTACATACGTACAGTTTAAACTGAGAACCTCCCTTTTTTGAAGTCGGTTTACATACTAAAACCTTTTCCTAAATGTAACAAACACTTTTCTGAAAACCGCATCAAAATTGGTTCAGCAAAACGCGAGATAATCGCGGACAAACATACATACATACATATTACATACATAGGTACAGGTCAAACTGAGAACCTCCTTTTTTTTGAAGTCGGTTAAAAGATGGTTTGTTTTCGAAATATCAAAAAATAGGGAACCAACAATATGATTTCTAAACCAAAACATCCTAGTAGGCACCTCCCTGCTTGGATATATTATTTAGGTTGGTTTGTTTCCCTATTGTAAGGAATCTGAATGCTTTTTATTATATTATTATGGTGTAGTCAAGTGTGTAGCGAACTTTACTAAACCTCGTGTCAAAATTTTAAACCGCACGATCTTGGTTTTAATAACGACTGTAATCAATCGACAACAGCCAGGGCCGAGAGCTTAACGTGCCCCCGAAGAATGGAAACGCTCGTGATAAATTGCCACTTTGGTCACCCATCAGGTTCCTTGCCTCTGTGTAGATACATTGCTTAACCTCACTGATCGGTTGAGATCAGCGAGCGCCACTGGGCAACGAGCGCTTCGCTTCACATCTCACTGCTGGACAAAAGATGAGGACTTAATTTATACCTAATTGAAAGTAGGTAGGTATCTATTCGAATTAAACTAAATAATTTGAATACTTACCTACCTACAACTACTACGTAATAATAAAAAAATACCTGTCTGTACTTACCTAGATAGTGCACCTATCCAGATACCTAGCTATCTAGACTCTATTATCTAGATATCTAGACTGGACAATTAGGTACTACGTAATAATAAAAAATATCTATCTAGGTAAGTATTTACTTAGTGCACCTATCTAGATAAGTACGATCTAGGTACTTATCTAAATAGGTGCACTATCTGGGTAGCGATTTTGACGATTAATCTGTGAGACCCGTGAGACACGGAATCAAAATTCATAATTCGCGCCAATTTCATAATAACAAACTCGATTATAGCAATGTAGGTACTGACGGCCGCAGCACGACGATCTTCGCAAACTATGTACCTACTGAACAAATAATACCAGCTTGTTTCCACCATGAGTACTTACATACTTTAACATCCCACGAGATGGCAACGTCAAATACGTGTTACCTGAATCGGATATAGAAGACCCTGATTGTGAAAAATAATTAATACATTTTTAATTACAGGTTAAGTTGGATGTTTTGTAACGACTTGTTCCTTTCTCTAATTGCGTTATATTTCTTTGAACTGATCTTGAACATGATTTAATTTTGCAATAGGTTTTAATAATTATCATTACTTTGGTGCCATTACACCTTCACATTTGAAGATCATTATTGGTTTAATTATGTTTTGATTTGTTATTACTTATAAGTTACGCTTTGATATAAGTTTATTGTTTTGTTTGTTATAACTTTTAAAATGAAGAAATGATTAACTATACCTACCTAAGGTTCCTAAAAAATTGTGATACCTACATAGACATTATTGAAAACTTACACCTACGAGGTATATAAATATTGTGTTGAACTAATTGCATAGTACCTAGGTAACACTGAAAATGTTTAGAAAATGAAAAACCTCGAATTTTATCTTTAGTTCTTGGGAATAAATAATAGTCGCAGGGCGCCAGGTCAGGACTGTATGGCGGATGACTCATTATCTCAACACCTGCCATAGTCAAATATTCAACAGTCCGTTTTGCGGAGTGCGCTGAAGCATTGTCGTGGTGAAGGAGGATCCTGCTTCGAGGGCGCTGCTGTCGAATTTTTTCCAAGACAACAGGCAAACAGCGACTGACATACCAGTCTGCAGTAACTGTCCTTCCAACTTCTAGCACAACTGTCGCGAAATGACCTTTCCGACTAAAGAATGAGGCAATCATCTTTTTTCCTTGACTTCTTCCTTTCTTTACCTTAGTTGGCCGATCCTCGAAAGGAAACACCCACTGAGCTGATTGTCTTTTGGTTTCGGGTTTGTAGCAGTATATCCAGGTTTCATCACCTGTGACGATGTCAAATACAGCATTTGAGTCACCGCCGTTGAACTTATTTAACACTTGGCGACACCAGTCCATGCGAATGGGTTTCTGGTCGTCGGTTAAAGTATGGGGAATCCATCTGGCACAAAGCTTCCTGACGCCTAAATGTTCGTGTAATATTTTTTGAACTTGACTCATACCAATGGCTAATCTTGCCCGTATCTGCTGATAGGTCACTCTCTTATCTTCCTCTATCATGCGTCGCACAGCACTGATGTTATCTTCAGTAGTCACTGTTAAAGGACGTCCCTCACGCGGATCATCATTGAGATTGCTACGTCCACGCTTAAACTTGTTAAACCAATTGTAAATAGTGGCACGAGATGGGACTTCATTAAGAAATGCTAATCGCAGCCTATCATAGCTTTGCTGTTGAGTAAGCCCACAACGAAAGTCATAATAAATCATTGACCGAAAATTTTCTCGCGTTAGGTTCATTTTCACGTGTAACAAGAGTTTTAGATTTGGCGCCAATTCTCAAAAACAAATGACAAATGAATGCAATATACTAAATAAGGTTACCAAAGAGTTCTAAAATTAAAATTCAAAAAAGTTTTCATTAGCAATGTTTCTAACTGGCCAGTTCTAAACATTTTCAGTGTTACCCACGTAAATATTTAAATCTTATTCTGGTTAAGTCAGAAAAAATTGTATAGGAATATAATTTCTGTACCTACTTAATTGTATTTTTCGTGAGCTTTGTGACTTTAGAAATAAGTAACTTTTTGTTGAACTGTGCCTTATATAATTAATAGTGAGACTGATTTATATAACCCCGAGATCTCAGTGTAGTCCAAACATGATAAGTAGTAATTAAAAGCAATGGGCGGTAATCAAACACCAAGGATTTTTTTTATTAGAATAAATACAAAATAAATAGGCACCACAAACATTGTTTTAATTAATTTCATCCATACAAAATGTCGGTTAGTTTTGCAAATATTTCATTTTAATTCTTATTTGGATTATTTTTTTTGAGGATTTTTACTTAAATGAAATCATTAAGAACATTTTTCCTAGTTTATGAAATAAAGATTTCATGACTAGGATCATTTTTCCCTACTCGAATGGACATTCGCATAGGTATATCGACGCATGAAAGGCAAAACTTCCTTAGCGACTGGACCCAAAATATGTAGGAGAGCTGAACAAAGTTTTTTATTTTTATTTTAAATCATAACTTCTTCAGTTTTTATCGTAGAGAAATATTTGTTAAAGCCTCGGCTTTGTAATATTATGAAACCATAACTTACAAAGCAAATCATCCTCCTATTACTTTTAATTCTTACCTTTTTGGCGGATAAATAATTATCACACCAAAAAAACATTCAGGTAATATTATCTTTACGCCAGAGCGTCCTTAGTTACGAACAGGTTTATTCGTACATATACCAATGCAAATATCCATTCTAATAGGTAAAAATGATCCTAAGTCATGAAATATTTATTTCAGAAACTAGGAAAAATGTTCTTAATGATTTAATTTAAGTAAAAATCCTCTAGAAAAATGATCCAAATAAGAATTAAAATGAAATATTCGCAAAACTAACCGACATTTTGAATGGATGAAATTAATGAAAACAATGTTTGGTATTTATTTTGTATTTATTGTAGTAAAAAATTTCCATGAATTACAAAACTATAACTTTAACCAAACGTATTGGTTCCTTGGTGTTTGATTACTGCCTATTACTTTTAATTACTATTTATCATTAAGTATCTGGACTACACTGAGATCGCGGTTTTTTTTTCAATCAGTCTCACTATTAATTATTTAAGTTCAATTCAACAAAAGTTCAACAAAAACTTACTTATTTCTTAAGTCACAAAGCTCACGAAAAATACAATTAAGCAGGTACAGAAATTATATTCATAAACAGTTTTTTTTTCTGACTTAACCAGAATAAGATTTAAATATTTACTGTGCAATTAGTTCAACACAATATTTTAAATACCTCGTAGGTAAGTTTTCAATAATGTCTGTTTATCACAATTTGTTAGGAACCTTACATAAGCGACAACAAAACTCATCGTAGCGTTACGAGACCCAGATCAATCGACGCGGAAAATTCTGGCTATTCGATTGATATATAAAACGTATCCGGCCAAAAATTGTCGCTTAGGAAGTTTTGCCTTTCATGCGTCGATAAATGTACTTACGAATAAACCGTTCTCTGTTCGTAACTAAGGACGCTCTGGCGTAAAGATAATTTTACCTGAATGTTTTTTTGGTGTGATTATTATCTATCCGCCAAAAAGGTAAGAATTAAAAGTAGGTACTAGGCGGATGATTTGCTAAGTAAGTTTTAGGCCATAATAATTACAAAGCCGAGGCTGTAACAATCATTTCTCTACGATAAAAACTGAAGAAGTTATGATTATTTCTACAGCTCTCCTACACATTTTGGGTCCATGTCGCTAAGAAAGTTTTGCCTTTCATGCGTCGATATGCCACTCTATCAGATTTAATAAAATAAGTTCGTTCCATTTGTTATGAATGTTAATTCTATTTGATTAGATGGATGACCCAATGCCAAGGTGAGCACGTGCCGAAAGCTGAATGGTATGAGGGTGTATAAACAATTAAACATATCATAATTATCACTAATGTTGCACGTCAGGGTACCAGGGCGAACCCTGTTGTACTGACTTGTTCATAAAAGGAACTAAAAGGTTGATAAAAATAATTTAATTCTGATAAGAAATACGAGTATACTATTTTATATGTACATTATAACCAAATTTATTTTTTAATAGAAGCTAGGTATTTTGACGGCAAGAGAAATAATAAAGATGGTGTAACGTGCTTTTATTTTTATTGACCTTTTACAAACTTTAAGATTTATCCAAGATAAAACTAACAAAGAAACATAAACATTAACAAAAAAAATTTCTTCTTAATACTTTAATTTTAAGTATTATTTTCTTCAATTAAATTAAGTATCAAATTTTTCAATCAAGTAGGTATCCAGTCTAAAAAAATAAAAATAAATCTTGTACTTTACTTAAGGAAGTAACTTAGCGATTTCTTCAGAAACATGTCGAGGATACTTAGGCTCTCCTAGACGTTGGGACTTATAGTATGTTAACCTTCTAAGTACAACACAAAGATGTTTCTGAAGAAATCGTTGAGTTACTCCTTAGCGCACTCTACAACTTTCTTATTAACATTATAAAAAAACATCAAAATTGTATTCTAAATAATTAATTAGCGGATACCAAATAATACTTAATCCATGGTTAAAGAAAAGATTAATAAGGGCCTGCAAACCGAGTACGATAGTGACAGCGCCGCGACAACACCGCGGTCCTATGTCAAAATGTCAACATTGTCAACGCCATAGGGCGAGCAAGCCTTTGCACGGGACCCTCGCGCAATCAAAGTAAAGTTTCAGCGTGAGCCGAGCGCGAGTTTGTCGTTATCGTGCTAGAGCTGCAGTTTCACAATCTTCAAGTAAGGGCGGATTTCACCGTTGAAGGTAAACGCGATCAATTGAAGCTAAACTCGTTTACGGACTTAACCGAGATCAGTTTGACATTTTTGATTTCACCGACGTAATCTAATCTCAGTTATAGCTAAACGCGTTTTACATTCTGAACGCCCGATATTGGCCGTTTAACGCATTTAAACGCGTTCAAACAAATTTCAATCAATGTCAGAGATGACTCTGATAAGTATTGGAGAATCCCTTTAAAGTTCCGGAGGCTTGCATTCAGGCCATGCACTAGTTACAGCAATGAGGAGAGCATTAGCACTAGCTTTTGAAGATAGCGATGATCTTCTTATCGTGTAGGTATAGTCAAGTGTGTAAAGCGATGATGAAAATGTATTTGTTCGGCGTCCAAGGTGGATAAGCATCAGGGAAAAACCATTCGACACCCTTGATGAAAGATTGTTTGGTGTGTGAAAAAAAAGATTTCCAGCTATGGCTATTGGTTTAGGGGTTTCAGTACAGAATTCATTTCAAATAATCATTGCCACAGCAACCTTACAATAAAAAATGTTTATTTAGTAAAAAGTTCATACATATAAAAATAATGCTGTTAACTTAAATTGCTATAGTGCTAACTATACTAATAGTATGCCCGAACTAGGTATAAAAAAACCTGTATCTCGGGATTCTTATGCGCTAAATAAAACTTTGTGACTTATTTCAAAATTATAAAACAACAATAAAATAGTTCATTCTAGTAACTGAGGTCTATCTACAGTTAAGTTAAAATTTACTTAAGATTAGTTAAGATTATCTTAAAATTAGCATTACATTTTCTGATTCGTCGTAGGACAAGGTCCGAAGGTAATTATTAACAATTTTCTTACAATTAAAGGAATTATGGTGGTATATATTTAATGTCCTGTTTAACTTATTATATAGAAACGGGCCAAGAAAAGTAAAAAAAATATTAGTATAAATGAATTTTGAGGTTGAGTAGGATCGGCAAACGATATCCTTTCGTCTTTTGTTAGTGTTATCAGAGGTGTAGTTAATCATTTTGTGCTGTTTTAATATAGTGCTCGAAATAAAAATCTGTCTAACAGTCAACACGTCACATGATTCGTACAGTTGCCGAGTGGGATACAGAAAAGGGCGGAAAGTGGACCAGTTGCCGAGTGGGATTAGCACAGCTCTCTGAGCTCTTTCAAGCATAATCATGTAAGTTTTTGGAGTCCCTCCCCAGGAACTTAAAATATACAGTATGTTATTATGGATTGACACAGAGAGAGATATACTTGTCTAGTTAATATGGGGTCAGCAATGTAGCGCAATGTTTTAAAAACAAATATCAATTTGCGGATTCTATTGGTCAGAACCTTGATATGTTGCTGAAAAGACAGAGTGTTGTCAATAATAACGCCAAGATATTTGAAATGAATAGTACTTAGTACTGTGGGACAACGGCACGTGTTGACTGAAGGCATAGTGCAGTTATGTGCAAATATAGGTAAGTCAGGGTTAGTTGTGGCGCGCAGATTACGCATAGAGAAGCGTATGTACTTAGTTTTTTCAGTATTTAGTGTTAGTAGATTAGATTGAAGCCATTTGTTTACAACATTAAAACCTTGCTGAGAGACATCGTAAACTGTGACGCTCGTGTCAGCGGAAAACAGTAGCGCCGTGTCGTCAGCATAAGATATGATTTTACCTTGTTTCAGCTCGAGGCTGCAGAGATCATTTATGTAGACCAAAAATAGGGTTGGGCCTAGTATGCTGCCTTGTGGCACGCCAAAAGGTGCATTTTTCTGTTCAGAACTGACGACATTTTCCATCCTCACACACTGACAGCGACCAGATAAATAGTTTGCAAAAAGTTTAAGCTGAACACCGCGGATACCAAGAGCTTCTAATTTATGTAATAGAATAGGAATAGAGACAGTATCAAATGCTTTAGCAAGGTCCAGAAAAATACCTATTATTTCGTTGCCTTTACCTAGTTCTTGGGCTATAAAATCAGTCAAATGATGTACAGCGTCCGCGGTAGATAACTTCGGTCTAAAACCAAACTGCATGTTGGATAACAGCGAATTTGTATCTAGGTAGTTGATTAGACTATTGTTAATGTACTTTTCTAGAATCTTTGAAATTGAGGGAAGAATTGAGATAGGTCTGTAATTTGATATTATAAAAAATACCTTCAAACAGACATATACGAAATATGTGTGTCATAGGTGGGACTAAAATGTGCCTGAACTTCTTTAGGATGACATTGGAGATATTATCCCAGCCAACAGCGCAATCATCTTTCAGATTTAGAACAATACGTTCCACCTCCTTTTCGTCGATATCTATAATTACGAATGATTTTTTACAGTGTTTTGGTAGGTAGTTGTTTGTGTTACAGCTGCTTTGACTAGGTATCTGTTTAGCAAGGTTTTTACCCACATTAACAAAGAAATTGTTAACACTGTTAACAGACAAAAAGTGAGATTAATTTGTCATGAGCAAATTCGAAGAGGATTCCTTATTTTTGGTCATAAAAGTAATATTTTTAATATGTTTCCAAATTAATTTATTACTCTTTCCAGCCTTTTGTAACTCATTTTTATTGTGATCTAATTTTTCCTTTCTTAGAATATTATTGCAGAAGTTTCTGTATCTCTTAAATGACGTTAGGAGAATGACATTTCCCGGGGATGATTTTGATTTCTTGTGTAAATTGTCTCTATGTCTAATACAACGGAGGAGACCGGGTGTGATCCAAGGCTTAATGTTTTGATTTCTTTTACTTAATTTGACCTGTGTAGTATTGCGTAATATTGCCTGCTGCACATTTGTTACTAGGTATAACATTGAAGTGTCAACATCGGCGGTTTCGTAAACTGGGTCAAAACAAATTTTGCATAAATCGTCTTCCAATTTACTCATGTTTAATTTAGATTTTGTAGTAGGGCTATAATGCTTAGAAACCCTTATATTTAAGTTTAGTAGGACAGCTGAGTGATCTGTAATTGTTGAGTTAGTAACAAGGGTAATGGAGGGTAAGCTACTTTTGAGCATGACGTGATCCAGACAAGAGCCGCTTTGATGTGTTGGAAAAGTGCGCTGGAAGGAGCCCGTGAAATGAGCACAAGTTCAAGTAGTCCTGACTTCCTGCGTCACTACATTCCGAGCGAATATTTATATTAATATCACCGGTTAGAATGATATTCTTAAATGACGACAGAGACTGGAGAGTTTTATCTAGGTAATTGGTAAAAATGTTAAGATTCCTGAAAGCTGGTGGCCTGTATATGCCTATTATCGCTAGATCATTACCTATTTTTATGAAAAGACAATTGCAGTCCTTACAACTTGGTTCCTCAACAGTAACTTTTTGTATCGACTTTTTTACGAAAACAACAACCCCGTCGTTTTGGTTGAACGTAACTTTGCTGTAAAACATGTTGTAGTCAGTCATAACTGGTAGGTTTCCATTACGGTCTGACAGCCAGCGCTCTGTTAGTATTATCACGTCACACTCATAGTCTAGCCTGTGTATAAAAACGTTTAATCCATCTATGTTCTTATAAATGCTACGAATGTTTTGGGTTAGTACTGTTAATGACTTAGGATTGGATGACAGATATTGTTTGCATCCCTCAACATCACACATCTTTGGTATGGTAACAGAGATATTATCTAATTCGTTAATTACATTACAGTCCATAATAAATAAAAATATTAGTCACTTACTGCTAAAAATAAACTACGGATGGATGGGATAGGCGCCGTCATAATTAATATAATTAATATATCTACATTCAGCGTATTTCTTTGTTGGGCACTCTATGTCACCTGTTTTGTGTCCACTCGGTTTTCCATACCGAACACATGTTGCACATTTTGGTGGCTCACTTTTCTTGGTGCACTCCTCAGCTTTATGACCTTTGTTTCCACAGTGGCCACATGTGGAAACCGTTTCTCTGCACGTTTTTGACGCGTGCCATATTGGTGGCACTTAAAGCACCTTGTGACCAGCGTAAAATCGCGTATAGGAACGATGACCAGCTATGCAATTCTCTAAGCAACACTTTAAAGCTGCGCTCATCGCTGTGATCACGGCTGTCGCAGCCGTAACATCGTTCGCTGCGCGCACGGGCGTTTTATTAGGTATTCTCTAAGCTCTACTTGCTCGTCGTCGATCTCTCGGCTGCAGGAACTCACGGCTGTTGGCAAGGCTGTGCTAGAGCGGTGACGAATCTTATTTTTACAGTCTATAATTTCTCGACTAGTAGATTTTGGCTATTTCCTCGTATTAAAAAATACATTAAGTACATATTTTATATTAAGAGATATGTAGTAATTGCTTGAATGTATAATATCCATAATTTACAACTTTAAAATAAAGGCACAACGATACAGATTAAAAAAAAACATAACCTTACTTTGTGCTTGCGTTTGCGGTCGAAGTTACACAGTTGTTGGTAAACAAATACAATAATGATGAAAAAAAACTCTCCGTTCCAAGAATACTTAAGTATGGGACTGAGGTTCAACCAACGCCAGCCACTTGAAATTTTTACGCATTCTACAATCTGCTATCATCATTTTACGTCTATACCCTTTGTGACTATCACACAGTGAACACTTCGCGAAGTGTATTTTGAATCTAATAAGAAGTAAGTATTACCTACTAATTATTTATGTTTTCGTCAATAAAATCAGTGAGTTTATTCAATTTATCAAGTCAATTACTTAATAGGTTTTTGGGTGGTACTAATTTATAAATATCAACTTTATTTTCAGTGGCTCGTAATGCAGGACCATCCACAGCTCAAGAGCTCAAGTCAAAAAATTGATTGGGCTGATGGAGACGAGATCATATCTTGCCACTGGCCATGCCTGTACAGCCAATGCTAGGACCCGGATGCGAAATGGATAGGCATAAGTCGCTCTAGTATTGAATAGTGATGGCAACGGGTGTGTTAAAGATTGGAAGCAGTGGGCAAAGGTATGTAATGCACATTGCACATATTTAAGTATATAACTTTTAATTTTGTGTTATGACGTTTGTATCTAGTTCAGTGAAGTAAGATCTTTTTTTCGTTGTGTGTAGTATTGGAAAGATAAAAAGGCTACAGTTAAAAGGAAGGCCAACATGGCAGAGGACAGGTGGTGGGGTCGATGCTGAGGTGGTGGAGCTCACAGAGCTAGAACAACGAATTATAATTATCGCTGGTGGCCTAACCTTTGCTACTGGTGATAGGCACCTTTCTATTAATCCATTCCCAGTAGTTATGTACTTACCTACATGTTGAATTCTTTACTAATGACATAAAAGATATTACTGTATAAAATAATTAATCCTTACTAATATTATAAAAGCGAAAGTAACTCTGTTTATCTGTGTCTCTCCGTCTTTCACGCCTAAACTACTAAACCGATTTTGATGAAATTTGGTGCAATTAGAGATTAGAGCCTGGGAAAGGACATAGGCTACATTTTATTCCACAATTGGGCACGATATAATCTGTAGACTACGCAGGCGGAGCTGCGGATGGAAAGCTAGTGATTAATAATCATATTAATGGTTTAACTAATAGTAATGTTTTACTATAACTAACTGCCGTTGAATTTACAGCTCGCACGGACGGAGCAAGGGGCGGTGGAAGTGCGCGGCGCCCCATATTAGTGGAGACACCGACCCAGCGCGGGCACCACTCACTGCCGTCACAGAGCAAGTGGTGGGTCCCCGCAGCGACGCCGCGTGCTTCGAGGCGCGCGTACCCAGGGAGGAATGTCTGCGGCCGGCGACGTCTGCTGCGACCGTCTCCGCCATCGCAACGCCGGCTGCTCCGAAATGGCGAGCTTAACAAAACGATTTATCGCCGTTGAAAATGCCATGCCGATGCGGAGCTTGCCATTGCATGGTCGCAAGAAACGTATGCGCAGGGCTACCGCATGATGGCGGAAGCGCTAGAGAACTTTACAAACGCAGTAAGCAACGTCGCACAACAGATAGTTGAAGCCATTCTACAATCTGCTGTACGACGTTGACCTGTTTATTAGTACAGTGGTTCCAGATTATTTGTGTTTATCCATGTCACACAAAGAGCAAAGTTCTCCTAGTATGGGCCTACATGAGCTTGAGCATTATAATTATTAACAATTTGCTCATAAAAATTATAGTATATTGCACTTTTTTCAGAGTCCCTATATAATAAAATATTAAGTGACATTGATTCCAATTTTCAATTAATACTTTTAAAAACTCGTAAAATCAAGGTTATTGTATTAACATTTCTCAGAAACTAAGGTGTGTTACTATTTTATTTGAGACTGCTCGATTTTGTGGAATTTATACTACATTTTTTTCTGTTAAACTAAGAACCTTCAGGTCTTTTAATATCTATATTTCTTAAAATATTATGTTTGCAATATTACGACTGTTAGGTGTAGGTATATGTCCTAAATTAAATAAATATAATTAATTAAGAGAAAATAATTGTAATTAAGTACTTAATTTTAGAAGGCAAAAAATAAAAGCAATTTAGTTTGATGTTCTTTATTTATTTTCACTGACCCAAAAAAATTTAAATGCTAATCCAGCATTTTTTTTAACGAAAAACACACATTATTAACTAGAACAGAAAAAAACAATCAAATTAAAGCATAATGGGTTTGTTCCAATATGATGGATGGGATTTTCTTTTTCTTGTAAGTTATTGGATAATTCCAAGATTGGTAATCCAGCACGATTACATATATCATGCAACACACAGTAAGCAACGGCTATTTTAGACACCATATCTGGGTCATATTGCAGATCTTTGTGGACTAGAAGGCATCTGCACTGCCCTTCAAAATTCCAATTGTCCTTTCGACACTTTATTGTTGTGGCGTGCAGTGAATTGTAGTAATCCTCTGGTGAACTAGGCTCGAGATTAACACTGTTAAATATTTTCCAAACCAAACAAACATGCTCTCTCCTCTGCTGTTTAAGTAATTGTTCTAGGTAATGTTTTATGGCTGTGTTATTAAAAACAAAACTGTCGTGTGTGGTGTCACTGAATGTAGCATCTCCATGTAATATATTAAGGTCACAATCATCGATCTGAAATATAATAAGTTTTAAATTTAACACATTAATCAAATAAAAATATTAACATAACCTCTGTTTATAGGCCACAACTTTTTAAGTAATTTACCAAGTTTTAGGTTCACAATATAAATATCCCATCAAAAACAATACTTGTCAAAAAAACCAAGTCTCGCAACTCAGTTGTTCTGCGGTAAAAAGTTGTAAGATCCATGTAATACCAAGTCGGTTATTAATTTATTCAGTCTCTACTTAAGCGACTTTCTGTCTTAATACGTCCAGTCTCTAAGACCACGATCGTGGTCCATAATAATTGAAAATCAATTGTGTCTGGAATCTCCGTACTCGAAGCATTAAGTTGTTACGTAATAATTAACAGCATCTTATAGTGACGCATATCAATATTAAAATTCTTTAATGTTTTATATAAATATATCGAGACTTGGCCATCGCACTAAATAATTGAATTTACATGTGTTTTCATGCGATTGAATTTACACGTGTTTTCAGGCGATGGCCAAGTCTCAATATTTCTTTGCGGTCTTTTCTAGATTTTTTTAGTTTTTCCTTAATTCAAACACCAAACACTACTTATATTCCAAATTTGAAGCTTCTAGGTCTGCTAGAAGTGCCTTAGAATTTTGATGATCGGTGAGTCAGTGAGTGACAAAATTAAGAAATTTGACCCGTTATAATTCTTAAAATACCGGTTTAAATTGAATAAAATTTGAAATATACCGTGTCTTTACAATGCCTGCATGGTTACTGAAAATTTCAGTCTTCTAGTTTTATCCACAACGAAGTTACAGGGGGTCGAAAATGGTCTGAATTGCTTCGAGAAAAGGATGGTACGGCCGTGACGCTTTTTTGCTCGACTTGGTGGGGGCACTGCCGTGCCCCCAGAAAAAGGTGTGTACTTACATATTTATAATTTAATCCGATATTAGCACTTCGAATTCCACTAAAATAAATTAAAAAGCCTTGCCAACAGCCACGAAATAGAAGCTTTTGAGTTTGACATTAAAAATCGTAGGCGTACGCCGAGGCTGTGGCTGAAGTGGAGGCTGTTTTGCTTAGAGAATACCGATTTCCTTTAAGAAATGTCAAATAAGTGATTCCATATCACGCCGTCTGCAGCCGTGCGGCGCTAGTGTCGGCAGCGTTGAAAATGTTATGAAGTAGAATACGAAACGTGTATTCACCGCTGTAACAGCCGCTGCGATCAAGGCTGTAACGATGTTTGCGCTTAGAGAATCGCACTGCAGTTAATAAACACTCGATCTTGAACAATGAGTGCTTTACGAATACTAGCTGGCACCTCTATCATAAAGTTGCAAGTCTCGGCGTTCTTCTTGCCAGATTTATGGCTTAACTTAGTAGAGGCCAGGAATGATTCTCTTGTCAGGGGAATCTTTTCTGCAAGGTTTTGGTCGTAGATACACTTAAATACTTCGTTATCCGGCAAGGAAGATGGTACTCCTATCACTATTACCCTTGGTTTTCGTTTGTAGGGCTCATCTACTCTAAGTTCGGAGGTAGATTTCTCGACTGTAGATTTCAACTTTTCAATGTCCACCTGGGACTCAGTGTTAATAATGACGCCTCCCTTGGTTGTCTTGCGAACACCTCGGACTTTTATCTTTATGTCACCGGGCGAAATAATTTTTTGAACCAGTTCTTTTGTTTCATTGCTTGTTTTTATTTCGTCTGTGGGGTAAATTGCTACCGAGCTAAGATTAGATGGGCGTATAAAATTGTTGGAACCCTTCTTATCCATATCTGCGAATGTGTTTTTTTCTGTAGTAGTTCTAGGGCAATTTTCTTTTATGGTCTGTATCACATCTTCAGTAAGGACGGAAATTAAAGTTCGGTTTTCTTTAAGGTTCAACGAGAGGCTGACGCGTGCCAACCGCCAGCTGTTCCGCCAGGCACGCGACGCCGGAGCCCGTCTGAAGTGGCGCTTCGTCTGGACGAAGGACGGCAGGATCTTCGCCCGCCAACACGCCGAGCCAGGGGCCCCCCGACATCGCCTTCGTACAGTATCCGATCTTGTGCGTGTTTTTGGCCCTGATGCTGTTGGTACTTCTGAAAACGGAAATTAATATGCCTAAATTAGCGAACGATCTAATAATTTACGCAAAACATGGTTGCTTGTATAGTTCTTGGTATTGTGGTTATAAATTTTATATAAGTCTAGTGCTGCTTACCATTTCCTTGCTTGCGAATCGTGTGATGTATATCTGTTTTCAGTTATTGTTACATTTATCGATTTATAGTAATAATATTCCCACTCTTGATCTGAAATTTAAAAATGTGTCAATTATTTTTATGATTACCAACTACATACGCAAAATGAATTCGGAAGTAATACGTAAACGCCCTTCCTATTATTATTATTGTCATACCAGCTGTAACTGTAATCGTATACTCACTTCTGTGAATTGTTTACATCCTTCTCTGTCTGCTTGTTATCGCTATTATGTTGGCTTGATTTCGATTTCTGCTATGTTTGCTGCAGTGAACGTAAATGATGAACATTCGGGCACACTGAAATTAAACACATGTAAATGTAATTTGTTAGTTCTCCAATATAATTTCAGTCATAAATTCCAGTTCTTTTTACTATCAACATATTTACACTTAACACTCTCAATACAAAACAAAACACTTTGTAATACACACACTCATAATAATGATATTAAATATATTATAAATTTATTTTATTCTCATGGTAATACTGATAGGATTACATTATATTTAACTCGACATTTTGTTTATATTTTCCGGTATTTTTATGCAAGAATTTACTTACATGATGCTCCGCTCATTGTAATCAAATGTCCACTGGTTAATGGTCCACGTTGTTACATAACCGTGTTACATAGCCAATGCGGATACCTTTCACTTATAAGTTTTTTAAATGATTAATAACGACCAATACTTAAAATTGGCTCTTTACAATGCTGGATCTCTTAACACTGGTCACGATAGTTTTCTGTTGGCTATGGATAGATTTACGCCCGATATTGTTGCTATCAACGAGACGTGGCTCGGGTCGGGCGAGGAGGCGCGTGCGCCGGCTGCGCCCGGTTACCGTCTGCGGAACAGCCCGCGCCCTCTCCACATGCGTGGGGGCCGCGGCGGCGGAGTTGCCTTCTACATTCGCCGTGGAATTCGTGTTAGATATGAAAAGCATCCTGACGCAGACATTGAGCAGATGTGTGGCTATCGACTAAATTATTTGGTCAGCGTATTGTGGTCGGAACGGCTTATAGACCCCAATGGGTTAATATTGATACGTTTATTGACGCGTTAACTGATTCCGTGGCATACTTTTCACACTTTGATGCAATGGTCTTATTGGGTGATTTTAATATAAATTTGCTTTTGAAATATCGAAATTCCACTCAATTTATGCAGTTCTTATGATACATGAACCTTTGTCAGGTTGTAACCGAACCCACACATTTCACAGCGGATAGTGAGTCCCTCATTGATGTTGTGTGTACAAATGTGCAGGTAAGGGAATGTTCTGTTACAAATATTACGGGTAATCTTTTGGGTCACTGTATGATCAATGTTACGTTGAAAGTTAAAAAACCGAAATTCCCTCCTCGGTACCTTACTTACAGACCTATTCAAAGAATGGATATCAATAGTTTTAATGCAGAGTTGCAGTGCTTGGACTGGGAATCCATTTCATTTCTGCCGACGATTGACGATATGGTTGACCAATTTAATTCATATATTTTTTATCTTTATGACAAATTTGCACCTATCAAATCAATTATTCTTAAACACGAACATTCGTTCCTCTGGATCACGGACACGATCAGATTTATGTCTGGGCTGCGAGACAATGCTCTTAAACAGTATCGCCTTACTAAATCTGAAAATGATAAGAATACTTTAAAAGCTTACAGGAAACTGGTAGGATCTAGTATTGCTAGTGAAAAACGCGCCTATTTCAACCATTGTTTTAATACCCAGCTAGCTAACCCAAAAACGTTTTGGAAAAACATAAATAGTAAAATATTTGTGGACCCAAAGAGACGTCAAGTACTGCCTGAGTGCTTCGATAATCCTGACTCCATTAATGATTCTTTCCTCAATCTCCCTCGTGATGCTGATGTCCCTGATGTTCTTGGCCTCTTTTATTTTCATTGTACTATGCTGACATCATCACAGAAATCAGGCATTGTAGGTATCACTGCTATGCAGATGATATCCAACTATACATCTCGGCTTACCCAGCTAACCCTATTTCTGCTATTCAGAAAATGGAGGAAGACTTGAATCGACTTGCGAGTTGGTCTCAGAGGAATGCACTGGTTCTCAATCCTACTAAATCTCACTTTATGGTTATCGGTACAAAGGTGCAGACAGAAAAAATATTGAATCATAATCCTGTTGTACACATTCAAGATCAAGCTATTCCGTGCATTGAAGAAGCGAGAAATCTCGGAATTATTTTTGATAGGAACTTGCGATTTGAGTCTCATGTTTTGGCATTAGTTCGTAGTTGTATGTTTAGGTTGAAAGTCCTGTATAAAATACGGAACTTGCTCTGTGAAAAAGTGCGGGTCACGCTCTGCGAGACCCTCATTCTTTCTAAACTTAATTACGGGGATATTGTTTATGGGCCGCGACTCCTGTCCAAAACACAGCGTTTGTTACAACGAATCCAAAATGCTTGCTGTAGGTTTTGTTTCACTGTTCCTCCTCGAAGCCATATTACACCCTTCTTAAATGCAGCATCAATGCCAAATTTGGACGCGCGTAGAGAATTGCATTTGGCATGCCTTGTTTTCAATGTTTTAAAATTTAAACAGCCGGAATATCTGTGCCGTAAGCTGAACACAGAGACAAGATTTCATCAAATGTATGGGACTCGTAGCGTTCGACCTCCACTTGGTTGTCACAAGCATCACTCTGTTGCTTTTCGTGCCAGTTTTCGTTTTAGAGCGACAAAAATATGGAATGACCTACTCCCACCCATCAGGAATCTTAATTCGAAGTTTAACTTAAAAAAAAAATTAAGGAGCATTTACTTGCAATACAAAAGTCAGGTATCCCAAGAAGCTTTCTCAAACGATAACTGGCACTTCCATCAAGGATCAATTATTTAACAATTGACATATTTTGATAATAGTTATTAATTCAATTAATTGTTTAATTTATTGATATTTCCCTTACACACCGCACCTCACCATCACACAGTAGACATCACACATAACCAACCATAACACGCACAACACAACACAACAGCCTTATTATTTCTACACCCCGCGTTCCACTCACAGGCGAGGGCTGAAAATCAGTGTTGCCAGTCTGAAATACAGACTGACAAAAAATCGCTGAGTCCAGGCCTTTTTACTCACTGCAGCATCCATACGCAAATTAATATGTTTATATTGTATGTATGTTTGTTTATTTTAAATCTGTGTTTTTTATGTCTTTTCCCTAGTGCCAAATACTATCTTTTTTTAATAATTTATATAACGGGCATAAATACATACTCAATTTTTTTAAAAAGCGACTATAAAAATTTACCATGCCTATAAAAGACCTTAGCTGCGGCACGTCTTGGGGAGTAGCCATATCTAAAATCGGTTTGACCTTATCGCTATCTACGTGTATTCCTTCGCTGTCGATTACGTAACCTAAATATTTTACTCTATTTACAAAGAATGAACATTTTTCCTTCTTTATTTTTAATCCAAATTCTTGTAGCTTACGCAATACCTGCTCTAAAATTTGTAAGTGGCCCTTCTTACTCTTTGAGAATAATAGCAAGTCATCAAAGAATGTAACTACTCCTAGTATATCTTTGAATAAATTAGTCATTATTCGCTGGAAAATCCCAGGGCTGGACGCCAGTCCAAAAACGAGTTCGTTGTACATAAACAACCCTCTGTGTGTATTTATCACTGTGTACTTCTAAGTGTCATCCAATAAAATGTGGTTGTAGGCTTGTGACAAATCAATTTTACTAAAGTACTTGCTACCACCTAATTTAGTAAACAAATCGTCTACCTTCGGAACAGGATAATTATCAACCGCTAATACTTTATTCAAAGTTACCTTGTAGTCCGCGCAAAGCGGAATATCTCCGTCGGATTTGTTAACTACTACCAATGGTGTCGCCCACTCCGAGCTGTCCACAGGCTCGATGACGCCGGCGCGCAGCATGGCGTCGAGCTGAGCGTCCACCCGCTCCTGCAGCGCGTAGGGCAGCGGCCGCGCGGCAGTACACCGGCAGCGCGTCTGCCCGCACGTGCAGCCGCGTCGCGCCGCCGGTGAAATGACCCAGTGTGCCGTCAAACAAATCAGCATATTTGGCATACAATTTGTTGATTGTTTCAGGAATGTTAACATTGTCAGACACTGTCATTGTATTTAATTCTGTTCCGATTCTGTCAACCATTGTCTCCCTAACAAACTTGTTGTACCCCTATCGATGACATATAAATCTAATATTTTGTTCTGTTGTTTATACATGACATTAGTTTCACAATAACCCACCGGACTAATTTTTGTTCCATTGTAAAAACTTAAGGCTAAGTTACATTTTAATAATGGCAAATGACTAAACAGCTGTTCGTAAGTTTTTATACTAATACATGACAAAGCAGAGCCCGTATCTATCTCCATTATAAGCTGTTTATTTTCTACAGTTAGAGCCATGCTCACCGGTTTGTATGGAGAAAGTGCCATTTGCATTATTGGTTCTTAATCTTCTTCGTACCACCCTTCACCGTCCCCGTGGTCCCGGGAGTCGCCGCTAGCAGCGTAATAGGTGCCTGCGGTCCGCGACTTGCCGTATGCTCTGCGGCCGGCCTGCGCCGCCACGCCGCTGGCGCCGCTGGCGCCGCCACTTGCGTGGCACCGCGCGCCCCGTTGTTTGCCGGCCCCTTACCTATGGGACACACTCGTCGCAGGTGCCCTACAGCCCCGCACCGGCTGCACACATAACTGCTAAATTTGCAGTTAACCGCCAAGGATCGTGTCCTCCACACGACCCACAGATATCATGTATGCGCGGCGTGATAGCGCGCCCCGCGCCGCTGCCGCCGCTTCCGCCTCTGCGTGCCCCGCGTGTCCCCGACCCTGGCGCTCGTGAATCGGTTCCCGCGCGCATCGCATGTAGCCCGTTGTCACCCAGCTGTCCCGTCGATGACGTCACCGCCTTACTTGGCTCCACGATCGCTGCGTCTCGCTCAGCCGCTTCCAGTGAGCACGCTAACTTCACCGTTTTGTCGTATGTCAGATTTTCCTCCGCAAATAGCCTTTGCCGTATTACGACACTACGGAGGCCGCAAACCAGCTGGTCCCGCAAATTGTCCTCCAGCACTGACACGAACTCACAGTCTTTAGCCATTTTTTTTAACACTGCTATATAGTCATTTACTGACTCACCGCTCACCTGTCGCCGTTGTCTAAACTTATAACGCTCGGCCATAGACGATGGCTTGGGTTGCAAATGCTTACGTAACAATTGCACGGCACCGTCGTACGTTAAGTCTTTCGGTTTTTTGGGACTTGCCAATGTTGATAACAGTTCATATGCACTGACACCAATTGCCGCAATCAAAGTTGGCAATTTCACTTCGTCTTTGACACCGTTAGCGAAAAAGTACATTTCTAACACTTCCACGTAAGCTGACCAGTTCCCCGATTGTACGTCGAATTCGCGTAACTTTCCGACCGACATCTTGCACGAACGTAGTCCCTCATCCTATTTCTCGGTTTTGACACGATTATCCCGGTTTCGTACCATTAAATCCTCGTCAGCCAGTTGTTATAAATGAAACACAACCGTTTCGTTTCATAGTGCATTCTCGAATGCTCTTTATTGGTTACCCGCATACATTTTAAATCGGAAATCTACCTACACAACAATAACATTGTTCCTGATGCACTGTCACGTAACCCCATAAATGTGGGCATTATTTCTTATAATGGAGG
This sequence comes from Aproaerema taeniolella, assembly GCA_949987775.1. NCBI lineage: Eukaryota > Metazoa > Arthropoda > Insecta > Lepidoptera > Gelechiidae > Aproaerema > Aproaerema taeniolella. The sequence continues at coordinate 136,798 of CATLJT010000292.1, forward strand.
GACTCTTCACACTTCTGATCCCTGGTATAAAAAGATTTATGATGGTGTTTCTAACAATCCTCAGATGTTTCCAGAGTATGTTATTAATGACGGAATACTTCTCCGTGGGATGTCTTCTGATTTTCCGTTGTCTGAAGACCCATGGCGGATAGTATTGCCTTCAAAACAGTATCAAAACGCAATATCTGAGGTACATAACGAGTTACCTTCTATTCACCCAGGTGTTAATAAAACTTATTATAAGTTATAGTCCCTTTATTATTGGCCAAACATGTTTCGTATTGTCTCAGAAGCGCTTAGAGCTTGTGAGACTTGTAAAGCTTTTAAGATCTCAAATACTCAACCCCGAGGCCACATGTTATTTCCTAAAGAGGTTACGGCACCGATGCAATCGATCTCTCTCGACATTATTGGTCCGCTACCGCTGGCGTATTATGGTTATCGCTATAATTATTCTAACTATAGTTGATGTGTTCACTAAATACGTCTGGCTAAATCCTTTAAAATGGGTTAATAGTCAAGCGATCGCTACGATTCTTGAGAGGGATTTCTTTTTGTGCTATGGTGTTCCGCCTACGTTGTTATGTGATAATGCAACAGTTTTTCATAGTAACCAGTTTCGTACATTTTTGGCTTCCTATGGTATTCCTTCACCTTATTATACCCCATATTATTACCCGCAGGCAAACCCTGTGGAACGCTAAAACCAGTTAGTGGTCACTTGTCTCAGTATTTTAGTTGAAAATGACCAGCGAAGTTGGGCCAAGGTACTACCTAAAGTGAAACTATATTTGAACTCATGTATAAATATGGCAACTGGATTTACCCCCAATTTTCTGATGTTTGGAAGGGATGTACATTTAGATGTCAGTTCACGGCGTGTAGGCGAGACTCGAGGCGTTGATTTAGCTGAGAGTCGCGTTGAACGTCCGGCTGCGCTCTCTTCCCTTGATCAGGTTTTTGCTAAGGTTTCAGATAGTCTTTCGTTGGCGTTTTTACGGAATGCGAGTTATTATAATAAAAGTCATAACCCCCTCATTTTAAATGTCGGTGATTTTGTGTGGCGTAGAAACTTCTCACGTTCGACAGGCGCTGACTATTTTTCGAGTAAATTTGCACCCTGATTCACTAAGTGTCGTGTAGTTCAAAGAATTTCCCGCCAAGTCTATGAGTTACAGGATGTCAATTCTCCTTCCTCTGGTACTTATCATATTAAAGATATACTCAAGTAACGTTTTTTTTTTCGTCGTTGGTTAAAGTACTTTTTTTCTTTTCCTTTTTGGTCGTCTTTGGGTCTATATCTTTTTACCCTTAGACAAAGATTTTTTTTTTCTTTATTGGTCGGGTGGGCTGTACAGCCATTGTTGCCTGTCAAGTTTGATTTGTTCGATTTTTTGTCTTTAAGGTCAGTGTTCTTTTCCAAAGACATTTTTTGCTTTGGCAATTTTTTTTGCTTTGTGGTCTTAGATTTGTGCTCGTCATAGTTAAACTATATTTATGGTATGGTTTTGCATGGCCATTATGGTGGCAACATAGACATAGAAAAATAATTTGGTGGCAACCATTCCATTATTTTCTTTGAAGTCTAGGTCTGTGGTATTTGTTATTTGTTGACAGTTGTTGTCATTTTGAAAGTTTTATGAAACTTTTACGTATTAGGTAATTAGTTAATGTTGTTTCAATTGTTGATAGCTTTTAGTGTTAGTTATTTAGGGCTAGTTTTTAATGTTGAGTCGTTTCGTTTGGGATTCCCGACTGCGTTTATTTCTCTTGTAACTTCTAGGTATTGCTCGCGTGTTGTTCTTAGTTGGTACTTGAAAAATAGCTTTGGATGTTATTCCCAGTTACTCTCCTTTTAGGTTAATTAGTTCGTTGTGATGTTTTGTGACATTGCACTTTTTGTGAATTTCGTGATTTTCAATTCGAGTTAGTAAACTTTGTTGTCATCGTGTATAAGTAGTTTTAATTAATAATTTTGTTCTACTTATGTTAATGCGCGATTATTTGTTGTTGGTATTATTAAAGTTTCTTTATTTAATATCAACCTTTTTCTTGTTTAACAGGGTTTAATTAAACTTAAACTTTTAGTTAACTTAAACTTAAATTTAACTTCAACTTAAACTTTAAATTAACTTTAACTTATACTTAACTTAACTTAAACAAAATTTATTTTTTCCATATAGGGTTGTCTTTTTTTTTGGGTATACAGGGTGTTCAAATTTTTTTTTTGTAGAAAGGGGGTGTTGCAACATTTCAGCTTGCTATCTTTTTTATGTTCTCTTATTCTTTCCGGTCTAGTTTTCTTTTCAATTCAATAGATTTCAAAATTTTAGAACTTGCTCCATTTTTGCATTTTGCTTGGGATTGAAGTTGTCATTTTCATTCGACAAAAAATTTTGGTAAAAGTGGACGAGTTTCCTAGTGTAATAGTCTGTTTTTTTAATTAAAATGATGTTTTTAACCTACTGACTACGTAAGACGTTTTTATATAAAACCATATGAAATAATTTTCCCGGAATAATACTGGAAGTATACCTATTTTATTATCAAAATTTTCAGTGTTTTTAAGAAATAGCTTAATGAAAGTCTGGGCAGCAGTACTTCGCTGAGAGGACTTTTAGACGAATACTCTGTTTACTCGCACCCCAAACCACCAGTTCCAGCCACAATTTCTTAGCAGATATACCAGCGGCCCCAAGAAGACCTATAGCGAAGTCATTTAGTACTATTCCCAAAATTTATCTATTTTTTTTACAATTAGCCAATTTGGACAGCAATAGATTTATTTGACAAGTAGGTGGGGAATTTTATTCGTTAACGAATTTAATTATTATCTTTTTATTTGCTTCAGATAATAATTTATTATAGTTAGGCCACGTGTTTCAATTTTATGTATGATATTGTTACTGTTCTAAATTAACCAACACTTCTTTCCCAAACAAAAATTTCCATACGTTAATAGCGGTTTAAAAAGTTAGGCCTTCCCATCTGTTATGTTAAAGTTTACTTTTTAAATTTAATTCTGCAATTTTCTTTTTTTTAATTTTGGTCTGTGTCGAATTTTTGTAACTGTTTGTGTTTGATTAAATCCCTTTTTTTCATTTTAAATCTCGTCTACTTTATTTATTTTGTGTTTCGGCGATACCACCACCGTAAAGGAGATCACCCACCGTCCATACAAATTTGGGCTATTTTTAAAAATGCCGGCCAACGCAAATAAATGCATTATTTTAACAGAATATAACATATGAAATATTTTTAAGTACTACACCAAAGTTCTAAATCTAGTCTCCGAGCTACTATTCAAGGTCAAACTATTTATTATAAAATGTATTTTATAGTAATTTTATGTATCAAAAAAAAAGATTCAAACGTACATATCGGAGTCACAGCACGGCAGGTATCTTACCTGGTGTTCCTAAGTCATGCTTTCTCGCTCGCACTCGTGGGATAGGTACCGAGCCAGCAAATCACAGCGTCAGCGTGGTGGGCGCATTGTTCCCTCTGATGTTTTACGAGTAGGCTTTTTGTTCTCGCAGTCACAATACCGCCGTGTGGTGATAGGTTGAGAATAACACCACCCCATCTCTTTCCGTGGCTGGCGTAAGACGTGACTAAGGAAACAAAAATGAGACCTTCCTCCTAGTAATTCATCTTAGGCAACGACACCTCATTTTGTTTTTAATCTGGGGTAGCGTCTTATGATTCCATGCGTTGTGGTAGGCTCTGTAAAGGGCCGTCTGGTTCGCGACCACCCTCCTACCGAAGTCCGTCGCCAAAAAGATTGCTGTGTTCCGTCGGTGCGTGGGGTACCAGTGCCTTAATTGGCATTTTCTGGGTTAACTACCTCCATTGTTGACCTCATGTACTCATCTATGACCTTGGTCAAGATTGGGGTCAAGAGTTAACTCATCTCATAATAAAAAAAATAAGTTAGATCACTTATTTACAGGTTAGTTATCCATGCAACTTTTGTTTTATCGGACGGCCACTTTAACTGTGCTCTCAGTATCAGCGCAGATTGTTATTGCCGATCTTATAGCGAGACAGGTAAAAAATTGGTGACGTAGCATACCTGTCTCGCTATTAGATCTGCAATAACAATCTGCGCCACATCACTATGGTGTTCTTCTCGAGAACTCCAAGTGTAAGACCTTCGACCCTCACATGGTTCACGACAGTTTATGCACACCATTTTTGCCACGGCAGTAATAAATAAACATAACAATAATAAATCGGAAACAAAAACAGTCATAACAAAACGAAACAAGCGATGATACTGAGAGCACAGTTAAAGTAGCCGCCCGATGTTGTTACATCAGACGGCTACTCTGTTGAAGTTGCATGGATAACTAACCTACCTAGTAAGTAAGTGATCTAACATCTTTTTTTTTTTATTATGAGATGAGTTAACTCTTGACCCCAATCTTGACCAAGGTCATAGATGAGTACATGAGGTCAACGATGGAGCTGGTTAACCCAGAAAATGCCAATTAAGGCACTGGTACCCTACGCACCGACGGAACACAGCAATCTTTTTGGCGACGGACTTCGGTAGGAGGGTGGTCGCAAACTAGACGGCCCTTTACAGAGCCTACCACAACGCATGGAATCATAAGACGCTACCTCAGATTAAAAACAAACTGAGGTGTCGTTGCCTAAGATGGATTACTAGGAGGCAGGTCTCATTTTTGTTTCCTTAGTCGCCTCTTACGCCACCCACGGAAAGAGATGGGGTGGTGTTATTCTCAACTGATCACCACACGGTGGTATTTTGACTGCGAGAACAAAAAGCCTACTCGTAAAACATCAGAGGGAACAATGCGCCCACCACGCTGACGCTGTGATTTGCTGGCTCGGTACCTATCCCACAACGAGTGCGAGAGAGACAGCATGACTTAGGATCACCAGGTAAGATACCTGCCGTGCTGTGACTCCGATAGGTACGTTTGAATCTATAACTTACGGTTTTTGATACATAAAAGTATTATAAAATACATGTTAGAATAAATACTTTGACCTTAAATAATAGCTCGGAGACTTGATTTAGAAGTTTGGTGTAATAATAAAAAATATTCCGTATGTTATATTCTATTAAAATAATGCGTTTATTTGCGTTGGCCGGCACTTTTGAAATTAGCCCAATTTGGGTGATATCTTTTATCGCTGAATTAGGTACTACACAGCACATCAAATGATATTGTATTTAATTTTCGCTTCTTTGAAGTTTATTTTTTTTTAAGTTTTTATTTTTCCATTTTTAGTGAAAATTATAACCTCTTCATTTTTTGAAGTCCGTTAATAAAACGAATACAAAATGCTAACAAGCTTTGAAAAGTATAAGCGATTTTTGATTTTTATTTTACATACGTACAGTTTAAACTGAGAACCTCCCTTTTTTGAAGTCGGTTTACATACTAAAACCTTTTCCTAAATGTAACAAACACTTTTCTGAAAACCGCATCAAAATTGGTTCAGCAAAACGCGAGATAATCGCGGACAAACATACATACATACATATTACATACATAGGTACAGGTCAAACTGAGAACCTCCTTTTTTTTGAAGTCGGTTAAAAGATGGTTTGTTTTCGAAATATCAAAAAATAGGGAACCAACAATATGATTTCTAAACCAAAACATCCTAGTAGGCACCTCCCTGCTTGGATATATTATTTAGGTTGGTTTGTTTCCCTATTGTAAGGAATCTGAATGCTTTTTATTATATTATTATGGTGTAGTCAAGTGTGTAGCGAACTTTACTAAACCTCGTGTCAAAATTTTAAACCGCACGATCTTGGTTTTAATAACGACTGTAATCAATCGACAACAGCCAGGGCCGAGAGCTTAACGTGCCCCCGAAGAATGGAAACGCTCGTGATAAATTGCCACTTTGGTCACCCATCAGGTTCCTTGCCTCTGTGTAGATACATTGCTTAACCTCACTGATCGGTTGAGATCAGCGAGCGCCACTGGGCAACGAGCGCTTCGCTTCACATCTCACTGCTGGACAAAAGATGAGGACTTAATTTATACCTAATTGAAAGTAGGTAGGTATCTATTCGAATTAAACTAAATAATTTGAATACTTACCTACCTACAACTACTACGTAATAATAAAAAAATACCTGTCTGTACTTACCTAGATAGTGCACCTATCCAGATACCTAGCTATCTAGACTCTATTATCTAGATATCTAGACTGGACAATTAGGTACTACGTAATAATAAAAAATATCTATCTAGGTAAGTATTTACTTAGTGCACCTATCTAGATAAGTACGATCTAGGTACTTATCTAAATAGGTGCACTATCTGGGTAGCGATTTTGACGATTAATCTGTGAGACCCGTGAGACACGGAATCAAAATTCATAATTCGCGCCAATTTCATAATAACAAACTCGATTATAGCAATGTAGGTACTGACGGCCGCAGCACGACGATCTTCGCAAACTATGTACCTACTGAACAAATAATACCAGCTTGTTTCCACCATGAGTACTTACATACTTTAACATCCCACGAGATGGCAACGTCAAATACGTGTTACCTGAATCGGATATAGAAGACCCTGATTGTGAAAAATAATTAATACATTTTTAATTACAGGTTAAGTTGGATGTTTTGTAACGACTTGTTCCTTTCTCTAATTGCGTTATATTTCTTTGAACTGATCTTGAACATGATTTAATTTTGCAATAGGTTTTAATAATTATCATTACTTTGGTGCCATTACACCTTCACATTTGAAGATCATTATTGGTTTAATTATGTTTTGATTTGTTATTACTTATAAGTTACGCTTTGATATAAGTTTATTGTTTTGTTTGTTATAACTTTTAAAATGAAGAAATGATTAACTATACCTACCTAAGGTTCCTAAAAAATTGTGATACCTACATAGACATTATTGAAAACTTACACCTACGAGGTATATAAATATTGTGTTGAACTAATTGCATAGTACCTAGGTAACACTGAAAATGTTTAGAAAATGAAAAACCTCGAATTTTATCTTTAGTTCTTGGGAATAAATAATAGTCGCAGGGCGCCAGGTCAGGACTGTATGGCGGATGACTCATTATCTCAACACCTGCCATAGTCAAATATTCAACAGTCCGTTTTGCGGAGTGCGCTGAAGCATTGTCGTGGTGAAGGAGGATCCTGCTTCGAGGGCGCTGCTGTCGAATTTTTTCCAAGACAACAGGCAAACAGCGACTGACATACCAGTCTGCAGTAACTGTCCTTCCAACTTCTAGCACAACTGTCGCGAAATGACCTTTCCGACTAAAGAATGAGGCAATCATCTTTTTTCCTTGACTTCTTCCTTTCTTTACCTTAGTTGGCCGATCCTCGAAAGGAAACACCCACTGAGCTGATTGTCTTTTGGTTTCGGGTTTGTAGCAGTATATCCAGGTTTCATCACCTGTGACGATGTCAAATACAGCATTTGAGTCACCGCCGTTGAACTTATTTAACACTTGGCGACACCAGTCCATGCGAATGGGTTTCTGGTCGTCGGTTAAAGTATGGGGAATCCATCTGGCACAAAGCTTCCTGACGCCTAAATGTTCGTGTAATATTTTTTGAACTTGACTCATACCAATGGCTAATCTTGCCCGTATCTGCTGATAGGTCACTCTCTTATCTTCCTCTATCATGCGTCGCACAGCACTGATGTTATCTTCAGTAGTCACTGTTAAAGGACGTCCCTCACGCGGATCATCATTGAGATTGCTACGTCCACGCTTAAACTTGTTAAACCAATTGTAAATAGTGGCACGAGATGGGACTTCATTAAGAAATGCTAATCGCAGCCTATCATAGCTTTGCTGTTGAGTAAGCCCACAACGAAAGTCATAATAAATCATTGACCGAAAATTTTCTCGCGTTAGGTTCATTTTCACGTGTAACAAGAGTTTTAGATTTGGCGCCAATTCTCAAAAACAAATGACAAATGAATGCAATATACTAAATAAGGTTACCAAAGAGTTCTAAAATTAAAATTCAAAAAAGTTTTCATTAGCAATGTTTCTAACTGGCCAGTTCTAAACATTTTCAGTGTTACCCACGTAAATATTTAAATCTTATTCTGGTTAAGTCAGAAAAAATTGTATAGGAATATAATTTCTGTACCTACTTAATTGTATTTTTCGTGAGCTTTGTGACTTTAGAAATAAGTAACTTTTTGTTGAACTGTGCCTTATATAATTAATAGTGAGACTGATTTATAAAACCCCGAGATCTCAGTGTAGTCCAAACATGATAAGTAGTAATTAAAAGCAATGGGCGGTAATCAAACACCAAGGATTTTTTTTATTAGAATAAATACAAAATAAATAGGCACCACAAACATTGTTTTAATTAATTTCATCCATACAAAATGTCGGTTAGTTTTGCAAATATTTCATTTTAATTCTTATTTGGATTATTTTTTTTGAGGATTTTTACTTAAATGAAATCATTAAGAACATTTTTCCTAGTTTATGAAATAAAGATTTCATGACTAGGATCATTTTTCCCTACTCGAATGGACATTCGCATAGGTATATCGACGCATGAAAGGCAAAACTTCCTTAGCGACTGGACCCAAAATATGTAGGAGAGCTGAACAAAGTTTTTTATTTTTATTTTAAATCATAACTTCTTCAGTTTTTATCGTAGAGAAATATTTGTTAAAGCCTCGGCTTTGTAATATTATGAAACCATAACTTACAAAGCAAATCATCCTCCTATTACTTTTAATTCTTACCTTTTTGGCGGATAAATAATTATCACACCAAAAAAACATTCAGGTAATATTATCTTTACGCCAGAGCGTCCTTAGTTACGAACAGGTTTATTCGTACATATACCAATGCAAATATCCATTCTAATAGGTAAAAATGATCCTAAGTCATGAAATATTTATTTCAGAAACTAGGAAAAATGTTCTTAATGATTTAATTTAAGTAAAAATCCTCTAGAAAAATGATCCAAATAAGAATTAAAATGAAATATTCGCAAAACTAACCGACATTTTGAATGGATGAAATTAATGAAAACAATGTTTGGTATTTATTTTGTATTTATTGTAGTAAAAAATTTCCATGAATTACAAAACTATAACTTTAACCAAACGTATTGGTTCCTTGGTGTTTGATTACTGCCTATTACTTTTAATTACTATTTATCATTAAGTATCTGGACTACACTGAGATCGCGGTTTTTTTTTCAATCAGTCTCACTATTAATTATTTAAGTTCAATTCAACAAAAGTTCAACAAAAACTTACTTATTTCTTAAGTCACAAAGCTCACGAAAAATACAATTAAGCAGGTACAGAAATTATATTCATAAACAGTTTTTTTTTCTGACTTAACCAGAATAAGATTTAAATATTTACTGTGCAATTAGTTCAACACAATATTTTAAATACCTCGTAGGTAAGTTTTCAATAATGTCTGTTTATCACAATTTGTTAGGAACCTTACATAAGCGACAACAAAACTCATCGTAGCGTTACGAGACCCAGATCAATCGACGCGGAAAATTCTGGCTATTCGATTGATATATAAAACGTATCCGGCCAAAAATTGTCGCTTAGGAAGTTTTGCCTTTCATGCGTCGATAAATGTACTTACGAATAAACCGTTCTCTGTTCGTAACTAAGGACGCTCTGGCGTAAAGATAATTTTACCTGAATGTTTTTTTGGTGTGATTATTATCTATCCGCCAAAAAGGTAAGAATTAAAAGTAGGTACTAGGCGGATGATTTGCTAAGTAAGTTTTAGGCCATAATAATTACAAAGCCGAGGCTGTAACAATCATTTCTCTACGATAAAAACTGAAGAAGTTATGATTATTTCTACAGCTCTCCTACACATTTTGGGTCCATGTCGCTAAGAAAGTTTTGCCTTTCATGCGTCGATATGCCACTCTATCAGATTTAATAAAATAAGTTCGTTCCATTTGTTATGAATGTTAATTCTATTTGATTAGATGGATGACCCAATGCCAAGGTGAGCACGTGCCGAAAGCTGAATGGTATGAGGGTGTATAAACAATTAAACATATCATAATTATCACTAATGTTGCACGTCAGGGTACCAGGGCGAACCCTGTTGTACTGACTTGTTCATAAAAGGAACTAAAAGGTTGATAAAAATAATTTAATTCTGATAAGAAATACGAGTATACTATTTTATATGTACATTATAACCAAATTTATTTTTTAATAGAAGCTAGGTATTTTGACGGCAAGAGAAATAATAAAGATGGTGTAACGTGCTTTTATTTTTATTGACCTTTTACAAACTTTAAGATTTATCCAAGATAAAACTAACAAAGAAACATAAACATTAACAAAAAAAATTTCTTCTTAATACTTTAATTTTAAGTATTATTTTCTTCAATTAAATTAAGTATCAAATTTTTCAATCAAGTAGGTATCCAGTCTAAAAAAATAAAAATAAATCTTGTACTTTACTTAAGGAAGTAACTTAGCGATTTCTTCAGAAACATGTCGAGGATACTTAGGCTCTCCTAGACGTTGGGACTTATAGTATGTTAACCTTCTAAGTACAACACAAAGATGTTTCTGAAGAAATCGTTGAGTTACTCCTTAGCGCACTCTACAACTTTCTTATTAACATTATAAAAAAACATCAAAATTGTATTCTAAATAATTAATTAGCGGATACCAAATAATACTTAATCCATGGTTAAAGAAAAGATTAATAAGGGCCTGCAAACCGAGTACGATAGTGACAGCGCCGCGACAACACCGCGGTCCTATGTCAAAATGTCAACATTGTCAACGCCATAGGGCGAGCAAGCCTTTGCACGGGACCCTCGCGCAATCAAAGTAAAGTTTCAGCGTGAGCCGAGCGCGAGTTTGTCGTTATCGTGCTAGAGCTGCAGTTTCACAATCTTCAAGTAAGGGCGGATTTCACCGTTGAAGGTAAACGCGATCAATTGAAGCTAAACTCGTTTACGGACTTAACCGAGATCAGTTTGACATTTTTGATTTCACCGACGTAATCTAATCTCAGTTATAGCTAAACGCGTTTTATATTCTGAACGCCCGATATTGGCCGTTTAACGCATTTAAACGCGTTCAAACAAATTTCAATCAATGTCAGAGATGACTCTGATAAGTATTGGAGAATCCCTTTAAAGTTCCGGAGGCTTGCATTCAGGCCATGCACTAGTTACAGCAATGAGGAGAGCATTAGCACTAGCTTTTGAAGATAGCGATGATCTTCTTATCGTGTAGGTATAGTCAAGTGTGTAAAGCGATGATGAAAATGTATTTGTTCGGCGTCCAAGGTGGATAAGCATCAGGGAAAAACCATTCGACACCCTTGATGAAAGATTGTTTGGTGTGTGAAAAAAAAGATTTCCAGCTATGGCTATTGGTTTAGGGGTTTCAGTACAGAATTCATTTCAAATAATCATTGCCACAGCAACCTTACAATAAAAAATGTTTATTTAGTAAAAAGTTCATACATATAAAAATAATGCTGTTAACTTAAATTGCTATAGTGCTAACTATACTAATAGTATGCCCGAACTAGGTATAAAAAAACCTGTATCTCGGGCTTCTTATGCGCTAAATAAAACTTTGTGACTTATTTCAAAATTATAAAACAACAATAAAATAGTTCATTCTAGTAACTGAGGTCTATCTACAGTTAAGTTAAAATTTACTTAAGATTAGTTAAGATTATCTTAAAATTAGCATTACATTTTCTGATTCGTCGTAGGACAAGGTCCGAAGGTAATTATTAACAATTTTCTTACAATTAAAGGAATTATGGTGGTATATATTTAATGTCCTGTTTAACTTATTATATAGAAACGGGCCAAGAAAAGTAAAAAAAATATTAGTATAAATGAATTTTGAGGTTGAGTAGGATCGGCAAACGATATCCTTTCGTCTTTTGTTAGTGTTATCAGAGGTGTAGTTAATCATTTTGTGCTGTTTTAATATAGTGCTCGAAATAAAAATCTGTCTAACAGTCAACACGTCACATGATTCGTACAGTTGCCGAGTGGGATACAGAAAAGGGCGGAAAGTGGACACTTTTAGCACAGCTCTCTGAGCTCTTTCAAGCATAATCATGTAAGTTTTTGGAGTCCCTCCCCAGGAACTTAAAATATACAGTATGTTATTATGGATTGACACAGAGAGAGATATACTTGTCTAGTTAATATGGGGTCAGCAATGTAGCGCAATGTTTTAAAAACAAATATCAATTTGCGGATTCTATTGGTCAGAACCTTGATATGTTGCTGAAAAGACAGAGTGTTGTCAATAATAACGCCAAGATATTTGAAATGAATAGTACTTAGTACTGTGGGACAACGGCACGTGTTGACTGAAGGCATAGTGCAGTTATGTGCAAATATAGGTAAGTCAGGGTTAGTTGTGGCGCGCAGATTACGCATAGAGAAGCGTATGTACTTAGTTTTTTCAGCATTTAGTGTTAGTAGATTAGATTGAAGCCATTTGTTTACAACATTAAAACCTTGCTGAGAGACATCGTAAACTGTGACGCTCGTGTCAGCGGAAAACAGTAGCGCCGTGTCGTCAGCATAAGATATGATTTTACCTTGTTTCAGCTCGAGGCTGCAGAGATCATTTATGTAGACCAAAAATAGGGTTGGGCCTAGTATGCTGCCTTGTGGCACGCCAAAAGGTGCATTTTTCTGTTCAGAACTGACGACATTTTCCATCCTCACACACTGACAGCGACCAGATAAATAGTTTGCAAAAAGTTTAAGCTGAACACCGCGGATACCAAGAGCTTCTAATTTAAGTAATAGAATAGGAATAGAGACAGTATCAAATGCTTTAGCAAGGTCCAGAAAAATACCTATTATTTCGTTGCCTTTACCTAGTTCTTGGGCTATAAAATCAGTCAAATGATGTACAGCGTCCGCGGTAGATAACTTCGGTCTAAAACCAAACTGCATGTTGGATAACAGCGAATTTGTATCTAGGTAGTTGATTAGACTATTGTTAATGTACTTTTCTAGAATCTTTGAAATTGAGGGAAGAATTGAGATAGGTCTGTAATTTGATATTATAAAAAATACCTTCAAACAGACATATACGAAATATGTGTGTCATAGGTGGGACTAAAATGTGCCTGAACTTCTTTAGGATGACATTGGAGATATTATCCCAGCCAACAGCGCAATCATCTTTCAGATTTAGAACAATACGTTCCACCTCCTTTTCGTCGATATCTATAATTACGAATGATTTTTTACAGTGTTTTGGTAGGTAGTTGTTTGTGTTACAGCTGCTTTGACTAGGTATCTGTTTAGCAAGGTTTTTACCCACATTAACAAAGAAATTGTTAACACTGTTAACAGACAAAAAGTGGGATTAATTTGTCATGAGCAAATTCGAAGAGGATTCCTTATTTTTGGTCATAAAAGTAATATTTTTAATATGTTTCCAAATTAATTTATTACTCTTTCCAGCCTTTTGTAACTCATTTTTATTGTGATCTAATTTTTCCTTTCTTAGAATATTATTGCAGAAGTTTCTGTATCTCTTAAATGACGTTAGGAGAATGACATTTCCCGGGGATGATTTTGATTTCTTGTGTAAATTGTCTCTATGTCTAATACAACGGAGGAGACCGGGTGTGATCCAAGGCTTAATGTTTTGATTTCTTTTACTTAATTTGACCTGTGTAGTATTGCGTAATATTGCCTGCTGCACATTTGTTACAAGGTATAACATTGAAGTGTCAACATCGGCGGTTTCGTAAACTGGGTCAAAACAAATTTTGCATAAATCGTCTTCCAATTTACTCATGTTTAATTTAGATTTTGTAGTAGGGCTATAATGCTTAGAAACCCTTATATTTAAGTTTAGTAGGACAGCTGAGTGATCTGTAATTGTTGAGTTAGTAACAAGGGTAATGGAGGGTAAGCTACTTTTGAGCATGACGTGATCCAGACAAGAGCCGCTTTGATGTGTTGGAAAAGTGCGCTGGAAGGAGCCCGTGAAATGAGCACAAGTTCAAGTAGTCCTGACTTCCTGCGTCACTACATTCCGAGCGAATATTTATATTAATATCACCGGTTAGAATGATATTCTTAAATGACGACAGAGACTGGAGAGTTTTATCTAGGTAATTGGTAAAAATGTTAAGATTCCTGAAAGCTGGTGGCCTGTATATGCCTATTATCGCTAGATCATTACCTATTTTTATGAAAAGACAATTGCAGTCCTTACAACTTGGTTCCTCAACAGTAACTTTTTGTATCGACTTTTTTACGAAAACAACAACCCCGTCGTTTTGGTTGAACGTAACTTTGCTGTAAAACATGTTGTAGTCAGTCATGACTGGTAGGTTTCCATTACGGTCTGACAGCCAGCACTCTGTTAGTATTATCACGTCACACTCATAGTCTAGCCTGTGTATAAAAACGTTTAATCCATCTATGTTCTTATAAATGCTACGAATGTTTTGGGTTAGTACTGTTAATGACTTAGGATTGGATGACAGATATTGTTTGCATCCCTCAACATCACACATCTTTGGTATGGTAACAGAGATATTATCTAATTCGTTAATTACATTACAGTCCATAATAAATAAAAATATTAGTCAATTACTGCTAAAAATAAACTACGGATGGATGGGATAGGCGCCGTCATAATTAATATAATTAATATATCTATATTCAGCGTATTTCTTTGTTGGGCACTCTATGTCACCTGTTTTGTGTCCACTCGGTTTTCCATACCGAACACATGTTGCACATTTTGGTGGCTCACTTTTCTTGGTGCACTCCTCAGCTTTATGACCTTTGTTTCCACAGTGGCCACATGTGGAAACCGTTTCTCTGCACGTTTTTGACGCGTGCCATATTGGTGGCACTTAAAGCACCTTGTGACCAGCGTAAAATCGCGTATAGGAACGATGACCAGCTATGCAATTCTCTAAGCAACACTTTAAAGCTGCGCTCATCGCTGTGATCACGGCTGTCGCAGCCGTAACATCGTTCGCTGCGCGCACGGGCGTTTTATTAGGTATTCTCTAAGCTCTACTTGCTCGTCGTCGATCTCTCGGCTGCAGGAACTCACGGCTGTTGGCAAGGCTGTGCAAGAGCGGTGACGAATCTTATTTTTACAGTCTATAATTTCTCGACTAGTAGATTTTGGCTATTTCCTCGTATTAAAAAATACATTAAGTACATATTTTATATTAAGAGATATGTAGTAATTGCTTGAATGTATAATATCCATAATTTACAACTTTAAAATAAAGGCACAACGATACAGATTAAAAAAAAACATAACCTTACTTTGTGCTTGCGTTTGCGGTCGAAGTTACACAGTTGTTGGTAAACAAATACAATAATGATGAAAAAAAACTCTCCGTTCCAAGAATACTTAAGTATGGGACTGAGGTTCAACCAACGCCAGCCACTTGAAATTTTTACGCATTCTACAATCTGCTATCATCATTTTACGTCTATACCCTTTGTGACTATCACACAGTGAACACTTCGCGAAGTGTATTTTGAATCTAATAAGAAGTAAGTATTACCTACTAATTATTTATGTTTTCGTCAATAAAATCAGTGAGTTTATTCAATTTATCAAGTCAATTACTTAATAGGTTTTTGGGTGGTACTAATTTATAAATATCAACTTTATTTTCAGTGGCTCGTAATGCAGGACCATCCACAGCTCAAGAGCTCAAGTCAAAAAATTGATTGGGCTGATGGAGACGAGATCATATCTTGCCACTGGCCATGCCTGTACAGCCAATGCTAGGACCCGGATGCGAAATGGATAGGCATAAGTCGCTCTAGTATTGAATAGTGATGGCAACGGGTGTGTTAAAGATTGGAAGCAGTGGGCAAAGGTATGTAATGCACATTGCACATATTTAAGTATATAACTTTTAATTTTGTGTTATGACGTTTGTATCTAGTTCAGTGAAGTAAGATCTTTTTTTCGTTGTGTGTAGTATTGGAAAGATAAAAAGGCTACAGTTAAAAGGAAGGCCAACATGGCAGAGGACAGGTGGTGGGGTCGATGCTGAGGTGGTGGAGCTCACAGAGCTAGAACAACGAATTATAATTATCGCTGGTGGCCTAACCTTTGCTACTGGTGATAGGCACCTTTCTATTAATCCATTCCCAGTAGTTATGTACTTACCTACATGTTGAATTCTTTACTAATGACATAAAAGATATTACTGTATAAAATAATTAATCCTTACTAATATTATAAAAGCGAAAGTAACTCTGTTTATCTGTGTCTCTCCGTCTTTCACGCCTAAACTACTAAACCGATTTTGATGAAATTTGGTGCAATTAGAGATTAGAGCCTGGGAAAGGACATAGGCTACATTTTATTCCACAATTGGGCACGATATAATCTGTAGACTACGCAGGCGGAGCTGCGGATGGAAAGCTAGTGATTAATAATCATATTAATGGTTTAACTAATAGTAATGTTTTACTATAACTAACTGCCGTTGAATTTACAGCTCGCACGGACGGAGCAAGGGGCGGTGGAAGTGCGCGGCGCCCCATATTAGTGGAGACACCGACCCAGCGCGGGCACCACTCACTGCCGTCACAGAGCAAGTGGTGGGTCCCCGCAGCGACGCCGCGTGCTTCGAGGCGCGCGTACCCAGGGAGGAATGTCTGCGGCCGGCGACGTCTGCTGCGACCGTCTCCGCCATCGCAACGCCGGCTGCTCCGAAATGGCGAGCTTAACAAAACGATTTATCGCCGTTGAAAATGCCATGCCGATGCGGAGCTTGCCATTGCATGGTCGCAAGAAACGTATGCGCAGGGCTACCGCATGATGGCGGAAGCGCTAGAGAACTTTACAAACGCAGTAAGCAACGTCGCACAACAGATAGTTGAAGCCATTCTACAATCTGCTGTACGACGTTGACCTGTTTATTAGTACAGTGGTTCCAGATTATTTGTGTTTATCCATGTCACACAAAGAGCAAAGTTCTCCTAGTATGGGCCTACATGAGCTTGAGCATTATAATTATTAACAATTTGCTCATAAAAATTATAGTATATTGCACTTTTTTCAGAGTCCCTATATAATAAAATATTAAGTGACATTGATTCCAATTTTCAATTAATACTTTTAAAAACTCGTAAAATCAAGGTTATTGTATTAACATTTCTCAGAAACTAAGGTGTGTTACTATTTTATTTGAGACTGCTCGATTTTGTGGAATTTATACTACATTTTTTTCTGTTAAACTAAGAACCTTCAGGTCTTTTAATATCTATATTTCTTAAGTAGATGTTGTAAAAGTGTACTGTATAGCGTAGGTAAGGTAGAGTAGGCGTGTGAGAACAAAAAAAGAAAAAGTGAAAAACCTACATTTTGATAATAAAATAAACTTCTACTTTTCAAATAGTTATATCCTTTCTTAAAATAAATATTGGTAGCAAATAGTATGATAATTTTCAATATATAAAATGGACTAATTTCACTGAGAAATAAGACATGTTTAACCAAAATTTTTTGTCGAATCTAAATGACGACTTCAATCCCAAACAAAATGCAAAAATGGAGCAAGTTCTAAAATTTTGAAATCTATTCAATTAAAAAGAAAACTAGACCGAAAAGAATTAGAGAACATTAAAAAAGATCGCAAGCAGAAATGCTGCAATCTACAGTAATACGTATTATAAAGAGAAATGATTTAATTGTTTGTTTGCAATAAAAAGATGAGCTCCGAAACTACTGGACTGATTTGAAAAAAATCTTTCACCAAGTATACTATTCTATCCCTGGATAACATAGACTACATAACTTTATCGAATTGCTATGGGACTGAAGTCCTAGATGAAATGCTAGGTGGGTTTATACATAAACCCCTCACAAATATATATTTGAAAAAACGTTTTTCAAATATGTTTGTGAGTCGGGAATTAAACTTGCAACCTTTGGATCAGAGCTATCAACTAGTGATGCAACGAATACCACTTTTACGAATACGAATCCGAATACAAATAACGATTTTAATATTCTGCGAATAAGAATAGATAAACATAATAAATCCAAGGCAATAAAACCCACTTTACAAGAAATGTGGAAATGTTCTTAATCATCAACTACGGATAAGTTTTTATTCAAAAAAAACAAAGTGTTTGTAAATTGCTGGACTCCAAACGATTGTTTTCCCAGCACGGAGGGAGCGGGATAGTCGAGGTGGAGGGAACGACGCCCTTGCGGTTAACTCGCGCTCGCGGTGTATTTTTTAAGTCGACAATGGCTCGTATTCGATGCCCCCTGCGTGTGCAATGTTGTGTAGAACACAACAGACATTAACGATTTGAGCTGCAGTCGCTGGTGCACAATGGAGTTTTCTGTCAGCCAAAAGACACCTTAAAAAAAAAATATATACTTTGAAATTAACTAGTTTAGTAAGTCCCTTAATCAAATGAAAGTTTATTTAATTACTATATAAATACCTGCACCGAGCCTTCAGCACCCCTATGCATCGCTCTACCAAGGAACATACAGTATCTTTCTGGGGATTCCGGCTCTGCATTAAAAATTAGAATCATCATGCTTTTTCTTAAGGGATCCCCCCCCCCACATCACCTATGAATAAAAATACATTAGATAATAATGTAATTTTGTATGGACGGCCTCAACTCAGGTTACCACATGAGTGCACTCTGTGCTGTTGTGATAAGAGCGGTTTTGCAATGAAAATGAAGTAACCTGATGATATCAGGTAATTATTCTCCCAAAACTTACTATCATGGGAAGACCGCGGCTGTGAGAAGTCTGATGTTTAAATCAGCATCAAATCGTCCATGTAAACACGAACAGAATAACAGTATGCTTTTTAAGCCACTTTGAATCTCTATTACTAAAAGACTCACTTTAAGAGACAGAGATTTGATGATGGTTTATATGATTTTATATACCTTCAAATTTTTACTTCTTGAAAAAAAAAACAACGCGTAAATTAAGATCAAAACGTGTACTGCACTTTTTACTCTCTTCGTTTTGTTATTTTTAAGAGCTATGGAAGAGCCGGGTTATCCAACATCAGGTTAATTAATTGCCTACTAGGAGATCCCTATTCCTATAAATACAATTGTCTTTAAAGTGTTTATGAAATAAAATATTTAAATTTCTTTTAAACGTTGAATGGGCAACTATTTTAGTAGTGTTTTCTTTGATCCATCAGGATAGGAGCAGGAGAATTTTTATTTATACTTAGGAACTTAGGTGCTTAGTTAGGATAATCCAAGGTACTTAACACAAACGCTCACCTTAGTCTCCATGTCTAGTGCATCCGAGCGATAGACGGGAGACATACCTACGTGGCCTTATTTCCTCGGCCAGTTCTAGGAACTGCTGGTGTGAGAGGTGATATTTTTTCCTGAATTTCGCCTCAGTCATCACAGGCAGCCCTTCCCGGGCCGCGTTATTATTCCGCCGTGTTGCGGCTCTCTCCGCTGCCGCATCCTCTTCCATTGCATCATCAAATAAATCCCACTACGAAGCAAACATTTTTTTCCCACTTTTCCTTCCCCTTTTTTAAAAATCGACCAAATGAGGTCGCCGCAATAAACTTTTAAAAACAACTATACGTTTCATTTTTTTAGCATTAGAATCTTGTAAAATTTGAGTCTTTCATCTGTCACATTAATGTGTGGCGAACGAAAAAAATCTAATAATTGCATATTATATTTTTAATTTATATTTTTAAGTTCTAAATGCCCAATAATGTGAGTGTTTATTCATATTTTTAATAATATTATATTGTAATTAGAATTTATACTACGAAACATAAATTAATACAAATAAAATATTCATTTCGAAAAGTTTAACCTATAAAAGACTTCATTCTTGAAGTTTCAAACATAAACATTGAAGCCAAAAGTTGCAAACATAAAATGTCACGGCACAGGTCAAACGTCACTCTTCTCTCACAAAAGTGCGAGTGCGATCAGTAAATTTTGCAGTTCGAGGGTCTTTCATTTGTTGTTGTGTTTTGTTTGTTTTTGTTATTTTTAATTTTTAATTTTTAAGCGTTAATTGTTTTAAGCCCCCGCAGTAAAGGGGTCTGACAGAGGTGTGGGCGGGAATGTGTCAGCACGGTTTACCTTATAGTTGTTGTTTATCCTTACTTCCTTACTATATATACTATATTTATATACTATATACAGGGCGACTTGAAATTAGAGGTATTCCTTTGAAAGAGCTGTAGAAGATGGAATTTGCGGTGTTTTTTTTAAAGGAGTCCCATTTGCGAAAGTCTTGAAAGTGAACCATTTCAGAAAAAATTGGAAGTTAGTTATTAAAAAAAATCTATAACTGATTTAAGTATATAAAAGTTAATAAAAAATTACTTGGTGGTATCCTGATATTTTTTGATTCATTTTGTGTAACTGATATTTCATTTAATCTGATAGAGCCATTAAATGTACTAGATTGACATAAACTTTAGCACTATGTAGAAAAACGTTTGAAAATTCAACAATAAAATCGAGGAAATTACACAAAAAAGCGAGTTTTAAACAAAAACTCACTGGTCAATGTTCCGTACATATAAGCACAAAAACATTTTTAATTTATCAGCTTTCGAATAAGGCATAATAATCTCAAATCCTCACAGGGATGTCAAAAATATGATAAATGTGATAGGAGCAAGTCGAAAAAAAAATCAAAAAACACAAATAACATACACAAAAAAAATGATTTATTTGAGTTCATTTTCAAAGTGACACCCCTGCTCCTACAACAAATAGGTATACTTTTACTCATTTTACTTTTCACAACATAAGTAGTCAGAGTATTGTTAATTTGTTGTGCTGCAGCTATTATTCTTCGTCTTACCGACTCACTCGGAACGGGTTGAATAGTAGGTATACCGGGTTTTTAAATATTTTAATTAAATCTATTTCATTTTGTTTCTAAGATCTACATCTAAAATAGCTTCAACTTGATCTCTGTTTCACTAAATATGGTTACGGCGGGTTACGGTCATTAAGACCTCACTTTTAGTAAAATAAAATGGCGAAATCTTTAATAATTTCACAAAGACAAACAGTAACCTTTTTTGTAATATGAATGTCCCCGGGCTACAGATCTAATGTTATTGGTGGCACAGTTTGGGCCTTTCAATAAAAAAAAATCCGCTTTTTAATTTATCATAGTTTTTTGTTTGCAACAAAAATGTTTACTACAACTGCTTCTTTGTTTGACGTATGTGTCAAAATAATATCGTTATTTTGACACCTACGTTCCTATTGAAACGTTCTTTTTAGGGTTCCGTATTAATCTACGAACCCTTATAGTTTAGCTATGACCGTCTGTCCGTCTGTCCGCGAGTATCCTAAGAAACCCTTGGTACACAGAGCTGAAAGGCATGATCATACATATATAAATCACGCCAGTAGAACTGTAGAGTAAAATGTTAGAAAAAAAATTTTTTTCGGGTGTCACCCATAGACGTGAAAGGGCGATGAATTTTTTTTCTCGCCGTTATCATCGAGTGCATTCCATCGAATGGAATGTCATAGGATAGCTTTTTAAAAAATAGAAGGGGTTTATAAGAACGTTTTTCGATTCAGTATTCCGTTTGCGAAAAAAATATTTTTAAAGTGATTTTTTGTTAAAAACAAGTGTCCGGGGGGGACACTACCAGATAAACGGTTGTTTCTATTCACGTTGGTAGAAAATACTACGAAAATAAAAGGAAAACTATCACACATAAGTTGGCCCTTCAAGTTTGCGAGTAATAGTCGACCAAGTGCGAAACACTGTTGGCATTAATAAGAATACATTTACTAATATTAGATCCTTGGTACTACAGAGCTGAAATTTGGTATGGTTATAGATATTGATTGCGCCGAGAGATCTAAAACATAAAATTTTGGAAAAAAAATATTCGGATGTTTCCCATAAACGTGAAAGAGGTTGTTTTTTCTCGCCGATACCATCGAATGGAATGTCGTTTTTTGATACTATATTATTTGGAGATTTTAACATTGACCATGACTAGTGATGAAAAAAACTCAGTCTTTTAAGGCTTTTTATACAGACTTGCCTTAGTTTTGATGCCTCACGACTGACTCAGTCTTTTAGTTCCCAACCTTTAGTTATAAGACTAGTTTTTTAGTCGAGGTCTTTTAACGTAAAAAGCTGAGCTGTTACTTAAACAGCTTAAGGCGACTACAGCACCCGATAAAAGCAGCACACATAGCAATAGTGCCATCTCCGTCTCTCAACAGGCCTAGGCCGGCAGTGCGAACAGTGTCCATATACGAAGTTTACGGTCTATGAAAGCGTGCGTGCGTAAAAACATGTTCGAAAGTTAGAAAAATGAGATTTATGGAAAGGGAACAGCTTAAATCGAAAAATGCGTTAGCTACTTATCGAGAGTGTTCAATTACGAACATTTTGATAGCAAATTCAAGTTCCTGTGTGCATTTTATTATCGTTTTTACAGCTTAAAAGATACACCATATTGGTATTTAGAGGTGACTTTGTGAGCTTTTTCTATCGAATCAAAAGTGCTTGTGGTGACACATTATTTTGACGCGGCGTTTTGCACGTCGCCCGAGCTTAGAGGAGCGAGGGGAACGACAGTGGTTTTCCAACCGGTTTTCCAACCGGTTTTCCATCCGGTTTTCCAACAATTATTGCTTCAGTACATAATTCCTTCACATTAGTATACGCGTAAAATAAGTGAGTTTATAAGAAAGAAATAAAAGTATAGTGATACGGATTTCGGACTTTAAATTATACTCCCGCTAGCTGCTCCTGCACCAGTCAACGAACACTCCAATCTGACTAAATATATCTACAAATAAACAAAAAAACATTTTAATCACGAAACTGGTGATCCCGTGAATAAGGTGCGGAGCAGCGCTGTGTAGTGAACAGTGGATTTGAAAGGGAACCACTCACCAACATCCGGCGTGGCGGCGGCAGAACATTTCTCCAGCTACAAGTAAGTGGGCGGCTGAGAAATTAACTTGAAAGCCCATATTTCATTATAACCATTGCGGAAGAAGAAGGCACAAAGAACGTGTCTGGCATTTCAATCACATCCGGATTGCCAGAATTCTGGAAAGACGTACCTAAATACTGGTTTATTCAGGTTGATGCAGTCCTAGCTCCACAAAAAGTTTCAGATGACGCAAAATACCAACTGGTTTTGGCAAAATTAGACAAAGATGTTATAATGCAGATTACGGATTTATTATTAAACCCGCCTCCTACAGGAAAGTATGAAGCTTTGAAAAAGAAATTAATATCAATCTATGAGGAATCAGAAACGAGAAAAATATAAAAATTAATAAGTGAAATGAAATTAGGTGATCAAAAACCCTCTCAGTTATTGAGAAGAATGCGAGAGTTGGCTAGAGACAAAATATCAGACAATGCATTGGAAATCCTGTGGCAAAACCTCCTTCCACCGTCAGTTCGCAGTGTGTTGGCAGCGGCAGAAACCCACGAGTTGGAACAACCGGCTAAAATGGCTGATAAGGTTAGCGAAACCATTAGAAATACATCAAATATATCGGTGGTGCAGCCGGAAGCTTCTACATCAGAGGGCAATATAATAGCTGAAATAAAAAATTGGGCGATAGATTACAAAAACTGGAGACAGCACGAGGGCGCCAGAATAACAAGGGCGACCGAGGTCGTTTTAGGTCGCGTTCATGTTCTAGATCCACTAGATTTGGTAATAAAAAAAAGAACTGAGACAGATCCTGATTGGTTATGCTACTACCATTATAAATACAAGAACAGAGCGCACAAATGTGTGGAACCCTGTAATTGGAAAGATGACAAAAAACCGGAAAACTGAGGGCGACGACGGGCGGCTGTACCATCAGCAAAAATTACCGTATTTGTGTGTGTGATGTGAAATCAGGTTTAAATTTTTTAATTGACAGCGGTGCAAACGTGTCAGTGTTACCTAAATGGTCAGTGTATTTTCAAAAAAAAATATATAGTGTGTGACGATTATAAACTCTATGCTGCAAACGGTACACCTATTAAAACTTATGGCTTAAATACTATGGAACTGGACTTAAAATTAAGAAGAGCTTTCGCATGGACTTTTATAGTAGCAGATGTTAAACAACCCATTATTGGGGCAGACATTTTAGTTAAATATAAGTTATTAGTGGATTTCAGTGCGCGTAAATTGTTGGATCAGGTAACAAATCTTAATATAAAGACTAATATATCAAATTCGCAAGAATTTCAATAACAACATTAGATCAAAATCACCCTTATTACGATTTGTTATCGATTACGATTGTTACATTACCCTGATTTGACGAAACCTGTGTGATTCAAAGAAACACCCAAACATAATGTATGTCATTTTACAGAAACTGAAGGTGCACCTATTCAGGCACGAGCCAGGCCACTAACGCCTGATCCTTATACTAGGGCGAAAGAGGAGTTTAGGATTATGACTAAAATGGGTATTTGTAGACCAAGCAAGAGTCCATGGGCGAGTCTTTTGCGCATAGTTCCCAAGAAAAACGGTGAGATTCGGCCTTGTGGTGATTATAGGTGACCAAATGCTTTCACCAAGCCCGATAAGTATCCCGTTCCTAGGCTACGTGACTTCACTTACGTTCTGGCAGGTAAAAAAAAGTGTTCTCTAAGCTAGATATAAATAGGGCCTTTAATTGTATTCCTGTAAATGAAAGTGATATAGAGAAAACAGCGGTAATAACATCGTTTGGTTTATTCGAATTCACTCGAATGCTCTTTGGTTTAAAAACTGCTGCTCAAAATTTTCAAAGATTTATGTCTCACAGCGTTCTATCAGGTTTGGACTATTTATTTATCTGTTTGGATGACGTCATAGTAGCCAGCGATGACGTCACACAACACAGGAAACACTTAAGGGAAGTTTTTGAAAAATTAAATAATTATGGAATCTCTATTAATCTTGGAAAATGTGTTTTTGGAAAGAGTGAGTTGGAATTTCTAGGTCATCAAGTCTCGTCATCTGGGATACGGCCACTGGGGCAGAAGGTAAAGGCGATCATCGACTTCCCCAGGCCAAACACCGTCGAAGACATGAGAAGATTTTTAGGTATGTTAAATTTTTATAGATCTTTTATCCCAAAGGCAGCAGAGGATCAATCAGAGTTAGATAAATTTTTACATAATACGAAACGAAAAAAGGCGATTCAACAGTTTGAGAAGTGCAAGAAAAACTTGCAGGTAATTACTACTTTATCGCATCCGACATCTGACACCCCTTTAGCGCTCATGACAGACGAAACTGACTCGTGTGTGGGCGCTGTACTTCAGCAAAAAGAAGGTAAGGATTGGAAACCATTAGGATATTTTTCTAAACGATTGTAAGAGGCACAAAAGAAATATAGTACTTATGATAGGGAGCTTTTAGCCATATATTTGGCGATTGCTCACTTAATTTATTTTATTTATTTATTTATACTTAATTGTACACAAACATTTTACATTTCTTTTTTACAGAGAACAGGATACACAATGGCGAGCTTAACTCAAAGTGAGTTCTCTTCCAGCTAACCTCTTAAGTGAGAGAAAAATAGTATTGGAGTGGGCAAAAGTGTACAACACGGGGAACAATATTAGTGACACGATAATATAATACCTTATTGGAATACATAGTCAAATAACATAAGCTAATTCATTAAATAAATATCTTACTTACCATACTTATATACTCATATATAATATATACTCATTATATACTCATTCACATGTTAGAATTGTCGACATTCTTAAAAAAATTTAAGATGTTAAATATAAAAAAGGCTGCGGACCTTGATGGTCTTTCAGTAAAGGTGATAAACTCCATAATAGATTGTATTGCTCCACACCTAGCGTTTATTTTTAATAAATGTGTTGATGATGGTGTGTTTCCTGATTTGATGAAACATAGTAAAGTAATTCCTCTATTTAAAGCTGGTAGTACATCAGACCCCACCAACTTTAGACCAATTTCAATACTACCAGCCCTTAGCAAGATATTTGAAAAAATTATCCTTAATCAAATAACCACTCATTTCTACGCTAACAACCTTATGAATATAAATCAATTTGGATTCACACGGGGTCGCTCTACAACCGATGCTGGTGTTGAGCTCATTCGTCATATTTTTGCGGCCTGGGAGGACTCGCAGGATGCTCTTGGAGTCTTCTGTGATTTGTCCAAGGCTTTCGATTGTGTTCATTATGAAACTCTGATCAGAAAATTACATCATTATGGCATAAGAGGAGACGCACTTAGGCTTCTGGAATCTTAGCTGAGTAATAGGATCCAGAAGGTTGAGGTTAACGGCACTAGGTCACCTGGGTCCGCAGTCTGTATGGGCGTCCCACAGGGTTCAATCCTAGGACCATTCCTGTTTCTCGTTTACATTAATGACTTACCATCTCTTGTTAAAGACGCCCATGAGATCGTACTATTTGCAGATGACACATCACTCATATTTAAAGTGAAGAGGTACGACTCTGATTATGACGATGTGAATACTGCGATCTCAAAGGTAGTTGAATGGTTTACTGTAAATAACCTTCTTTTGAACGAGAAAAAAACCAAATGTGTTAAATTTACCTTGCCCAATGTTAAACAGGTTAATACCAATGTACAGGTTAGGAATGAAAAACTGGGCATTGTGGAATCTACTGTATTCTTAGGAATAACTCTTGATGCAAAGCTTCAATGGGGTCCTCATATTGATAAGTTAGCGAGCAGACTCAGTTCAGCAGCCTACGCAGTTAAAAAAATCCGTCAATTATCGGACGTTGAAACCGCGAGAACCGTATATTTCAGTTACTTCCACAGCCTAATGTCATATGGCATTTTACTGTGGGGTAATGCTGCGGATATCAATAAGATCTTTGTTCTGCAGAAAAGGGCTGTTCGCGCGATTTATCAAATGAGACCTAGAATGTCTCTTAGACAAATGTTCAAAGAAATAGATATTTTGACTTTTGCATCCCAATATATATGTGACAATCTTTTATATGTGAAGAAAAATGAACATTTGTTTAAGAAAAATAGCGATAGGCACAATGTTATTACAAGGACCAAGCATAAACTGGATGTACTAGACAGTCGTCTCCACCAGGTCACGAACTGTTTTATGGGTCAATGTATACGTTTCTATAATAAGATTTCCATGTGTATTCAAAATTTACCTTTGGATAAATTTAAGACAGTGGTTAAACAAAAACTTTGCAAAAAGGGCTATTACAAAATTTCTGATTATCTATCAGACAGGCAGCCATGGGAATGAACTGCTCAGCTCTAGAGTTATTTCAGATTTAGTTAAAATTAGTAAATAAGAAAATTTGTAATGCGATTTAAAAGAGCAACCTCAGAGTTTCTTGCCTGTTCTTCTCTGAGGAAGACTGCACCTTTGCGAATAGGCGTAGAGTCAGTAGGATCAGAGGTACGAATGCGTATGTATGTATTTAAATCGTTTAATGTATGTTTGTATGTATTTCATTGTAATCTTGACTTGTTTTAAGTGACATTCTGAATGTCCTATAAAATAAAGATTTTTCTATTCTATTCTATTCTAATATATATGTATATAAAGTATATTTAATAAATATTTCCAATACATACATAATATATCAATATAATATTTAAATATATAAACATACATGCATACAAGCATGCATACATGCATACATGCATACATACATGCATACTGTTACAGCCTTGGTCAAGGTTACAGAAGACATCCGCTGGAACATTGAAAACAGGAAGCTGACGTGTTTGGTGCTCCTTGATTTTAGTAGCGCCTTTAACACCGTAGATTTCGACGTACTGTTGGCAATGCTGAAAACATTAAACTTGCCTCCCTTGGCTATATCGTGGTTTAGATCCTACCTTTTTAATCGACGACAACTTGTGAGGATCGGTGACAGGCACTCCGACTGGTGTGACCTGGCCTCCGGTGTCCCACAAGGTGGTGTCTTGTCCCCTATTTTATTTTCTATATTTATAAATAGTATTTCCTCTTCTCTTACTTCCTCTTTTCACTTGTACGCAGACGACTTGCAAATTAATGCATCGGCCACGTTGGATAACATAAAACTTGCATTTGATCAAATCAACCGCGACCTTGTCGCAATTTCTCAGTGGTCTCGCGAATTCGGTCTGGTAGTAAATGCGGCAAAATCTCAAGCCATTGTGATTGGTGGTCAGTCCTTCGTCTCTAGATTGAAGGCTATGGTGGTTCCCCAAATACTTTTCAACAATTCAGCAATTCCTCTTTCTCAAACTGTCAAGAATTTGGGGGTCACTATGGATGAGACCCTGTCTTGGGCTCCACATGTGAATGAAGTGAGCCGTAAGATATTCGGCTCCCTTCATTCACTACGCCGGTTGCAGGGTTTTCTTCCCCTGGAGACGAAGGCTTTACTCGCCAGGTCACTGTTGCTTCCTTTAATTGATTACGCCGACATTGTCTTTCTCGATGCCACTGAGGAATTGGTGAACAAGTTTGAGAGACTCCAGAACGTGTGCATTCGGTTTGTCTTCGGGCTGCGCAAGTTTGACCACGTTTCGGAGTTTCGATCAAGATTAAACTGGCTCCCCATCCGCTTGCGCAGGGACTTGCATGTTCTTTCCCTCCTATTTAATGTCCTCCACTCATCTTCGGCTCCCTCATATCTACGGGAAAGTTTTCAACTCAAAGCCGACATCAGCGGCAATCGTTTGCGCTCTGGCCTTAACTCCGCTCTTACTATGCCACCACATACAACTCGTACTTGTGGCAGATCGTTTGCGGTGCACGCTGTGAGGCTCTGGAATAATCTGCCAGTATCAGTTCGTCAGTCCCCGTCACCGGATAGCTTCAAACTGAGACTGAAAAAGCATTTTGGCTTCAACGCTGAAGCCCTGAGCTGAATTTTAAAGGCATCTCTCTTAATTATGTTTATATGTATATATATGTATATTTATAATTATATATTGTAGCATATATGTTATTTATATGTATTTGTAGTATATTTTCATTATAGTATAAACTTATACATAATATAATATTCGTTTTTATAATAATAATATAATTTTAAATAAGTACCTACCTACTTACTGACTGATATGTTTTTCTTCTTTTTTTTTTTTTCTTGTGTACAAAAATATTTAATTTGTCATTACGCCGAGTAGTACTGTGTTCTCTTAAATACTCTTACTAGGTTGACTGGAATAAATCCCCTCGTGGGATAAGTCCGCCTTTGTAAACTTCCTATTACTGTAAACCTGTTATCCTCTGTATTATCATTGTACAATAAAGAATAAATACATACACTATACCTGTAGGATAAATACGTAAGTTTATGTTGACAGATAATGCTCTTTCAGTTGTTTTTTGAACACGTCCAATGATCGACTCGCCTGGATCGAAAGCGGCAGAGAATTCCACAAACGAACAGAGTGTACTATGGTATGCAGACCTTCACAGAGGATCGGGCATAACGCAACTTCTTTCTCATTCGATCATTTCGAAGAAGATAATTCGAATATCAATTTCAAAGGTTTGAAATGGTATTCGATGTCATGATTCGAAATGATTGAAGATCTGGTCTTGTGGCATTCATTGTTTGATCGTGGCGTATTGAGTATTTGTTCGTTGCGGATTAATGGTGTATAGCCCGCGATATAATTGTATTCGATGATAGGCGTGCAATAGCACTGTTTAAGCAGGTGTCTTAGTTTTTCAGCTGTGAATTTATTAACGAAGTAAATGATTGTATTACGAAGAAATAACTGTTATTAATTATAATCAAACTCCACGAAGAATCCAGCTGCTGTTTTATTAACGCCCCCCTAGAAGACATCTTGCAAATGGTGTCAGGCGCTTAATGATCCCAGGATTACAAGCTAAGTAAACCTAAAATTTTTATTTTACAATGACTCCATTGAAGAGTTTCTAGCCCAATTTGAGGCACAGGCCATCCTTAAGAAACTCGAGGACGAACACAAATTAATTATAACACAGTCTGTACTAGCAGGTCCGGCTTTATCCTTTTATAAAACAATTATATCTCAATGCAAGACCTTTGCCGACCTGAAGAATTTGCTATTAGAGGAATTTCAATCTTCAATTAATTTCCAAGAAAAATTTTACAACCGACAACAACTTAATGACGAGAATTTACTCGAATATTTCTATGCCTTACAAGAATTGGCAACAAAAGCGAAAATTCCAGATGATATTTTTATTAGACAGTTTATTAAGACCACACGTCCATTCTTTAAATCCAAGCTTGCCACATCACTACATAGTGACAAAAATAAATTGAAGGAACTGATTAAGCAGATGACGGAGCTATATGTTAAAACACCAGAAAAGCAGCTGAATATAAGTTTAAATAATGGCAATAATACAGTTTATTGCCACTGCAACCCTTCTGGAGACTCGACGTCGCATTCGCCGTTTTTTACTCCGGGTCGTGAACCACGCCGTGCGGAAACGCATCAGACCCCAGAATCGGAGGCAGGGACCTCCTCTGGAGGACCTTCACCAGGCGCAGAGCGTGTTGACCACAGCACGTCTAACTGGCGCCAGCGGCCGGGTGGCAATGGTTCGCCAGCCCCGCGAGGAAGATACAACTTCCGCCCAAGGCAAGCGCGGAACCAAGCAGGAAGCGACTCGGGAAACGCCAGGCGGCTCCGCTAAGGGAAACGGTAGAAGAGCCGTCTACACCATCCTCAGTTCCCCAACAAGAAGAAGTATTGGTTGGTAACCAGAACCACATTTCTCCAAACGGTTCAACCGATGAAGAGGACATTAAGAAGAAGCTATTTGGTTACAAGAGCAAACCTTTGGTTATTTTACAATTGAATGATCCGGCCAAACGTAAGGTGGTAGCTCTCATAGACACTGGTGCCGCTGTTTCGTGTATTTCAGCATCTATGTGCCATATTTTAAACATTCCGTTAAAATCTGCGCCACCAATGTCTCTTAGAGCAATTAATAATCAATTGATTCAGGTTGCAGGTTACATAGAAACACCAATATTACTTCCTGGAGGATGAGAAGTTACTTTTCGTGGAATGGCAGTATTAATTCCTTCCTGTCCATTAATTCTTGGACAAAATTTTCTTAATGAATTTAAAGCTTGTGTTGATTTTAATAATCAATGTTTGAGCCTACAGGGAGCTTCTATTTCTTTTATAACCAAACATGATGAAAAAACTTCATTAGACGCGATTTATAGCGAAAAGTTACGTAATAACGACTATGTTTATTTTTCAGAAGCGATGGATTGTAATTTGGGTGTCGATGTTTTTCAAAGTACCACTGAAGGTTCTTTTATAATTAATGAAGAATTAATTGATAGTCAGAGGACGACACTGCATGACTTGTTAATAAAATACAAAGATCGATTTGCATTCGAGAATCACCAATTGGGCCGATGTAGTATCATTCCGGTCCACATTCAAACTAAAGATGAAGAACCTGTGTTTTCAAGACCTTATAGAGTGTCCCCAGTACAAAGAGACATAATTGAGTCACAAGTACAAGAAATGTTAAAACTTGGCATTATCTCGGAAAGCCAGAGTTCATATGCTTCTCCTGTCGTACTTGTCAAAAAACCAGACGGAACATGGAGGTTTTGTGTTGACTATCGACGTCTAAATAAAAAGATTATAACGGATTCGTACCCAATACCAGTGATTGACGACATAATTAATTATCTATCTGGAGCTAAGTATTTCGCTGAGCTGGACCTCAACAGCGGGTACTGGCAATCTGTCATCAGTTCAGGAAAAGAGAAGACCGCATTTATTACAAGTTCCGGTTTATATGAGTTCAATGTGGTACCCTTTGGCTTGCGTACAAGTCAAGCTGTATTTCAACGCATGATGGACAAGATCATAGGCGATATGAGGTATAAGAATGCTATTGTCTATGTGGACAACGTAGTCCTGTATGCTAAGAGTTTTTCAGAATTTTTAGAGGTTTTACAAAAATTATTTGAGCGACTACGGAACGCTAATATCACTCTTAAGCCTTCAAAATGTAAATTTGTTTTTACAGAATTGTCAATTCTAGGTTATTTCATATCGGGCAATGGATTTAAACCCGACCCAAGGAAAACCCAAGCCATTAAAGAGGTAAAGCCGCCAACCACTTTCAAGGAAATAAAGAAAGTACTTGGTTTATTCTCGTATTATAGAAAATTTGTGGAGAATTTCGCTAAGATTGCACAGCCACTCACTTCTCTACTAAAGAAAAATACAAAGTTTATTTGGCAGGAGCAACAACAGCAGGCATTTGAACTTCTAAAGGACAAGTTGTGTAATCCACCTATTATATCTTATTTCAGCAGTGATCCTAAGGTGACCACCCGGTTATACATTGATGCCTCTGATTTGGCATTAGGTGCATATTTGGCTCAAGGATATGATGTTATGAGACCGATAGCCTATGCATCACGAAGACTTTCAGACCCTGAAACCCGTTATACAACCACTGAGAAGGAATGTCTGGGTTTGATCTGGGCCTTGAATTATTTTCGTCAATATTTATTTGGTCTTCGATTCCAGGTTGTCACTGATCATAAAGCATTATGTTGGTTAACCTCAAAAAAGGATACTACTAGTAGACTAGCCAGATGGGCATTAGCCATCCAGGAATGGGATTTCGAAGTTGTACACTGCCCGGGACGTGAAAATGTGGTGGCAGATTTCTTAAGCCGAAATCCATTAGAAAAGGAAAGATCTAACACTTCAGAGGTTCAGGCTGTCCCTGAGGATTTAGAAATTTTTCCATGCGATCTATCCATGCATGTGAACGCTCAAGAAAGTGATGAATTTTGCATTAATATTAGAGCTAAAATAAATAATGGTAATAGCTCTTCCTATAAATCATATATTATGATTAATAATCTTATTTACAGAGTGGATAAATGCCATGGTCAAGATAGGAAAAGACTTGTATTGGCACGTGAATTATTTTCAAATGTGATGGAAAGATTGCATGATGACCCATATTTAGGAGGTCACTTAGGCCTCACAAAAACATTTGAAAAATTCAAAAATAAATATTTCATGTCTGGAGCTTTGAAAAGTATAGAGAGGTATGTAAAATCTTGTTTAATTTGTCAAGAGCGGGCAACTACGAAAACAAGAATGGAACTTCACCCTATTGAAGTGAAAAATATTTTAGAAAGAGTGGGAGTGGATATTCTGGATCCGTTCAAAAGATCCTATAGAGGTAATGAGTATATAATTGTGGCAGTTGAGTTCCTGTCTAAATATGCTATCTGTAAAGCGGTGCCAAGAGTGAATGCTGATGTGATATGCAATTTTCTTCTTGAGGAAATTTTTTGCAGATTAGGAGTAGTTCAGACGATATTAACTGACAGAGGAACTGTCTTTACCGCTCATGCTGTGAAGGAAACTGTGGAATCTTTTGGTGCTAAATTAACCCATACTACTTCTTTTTACCCACAGACCAATGGGTTAGTGGAACGCTTCAACAGGACTATCACTGACATGTTAGCAAAGTATTGTTCACCAAATCAACGTGACTGGTGTGCGGTTGTTCCATTGGTGGTACACGCTTACAATACGAGCAAGCAGAGCTCCACTGGCATGTCACCCTATCTCTTATTACATGCAAGAGAAGATTCTACGCAAGAAGAAAGAACTTTGAATATAAATTGCACTGGATTGTTGGGAAATATGTCTCAAAGGCAAGAATTCTCTAAGATGCTTATTCGTAAAGCTGTAAATAATATAAAGAAGGCACAAATGAGGCAAATAAGGAACTACAACAAAAGGATTAAACCAATTTTATTTAATGAAGGGGACAAAGTATTAATTTTTGTACCAAGGAGAGTTACAGGAAGATCTGTCAAATTAATGCGGTTCTTCCAGGGTCCTTTTCGTGTCGTCAGAAGAATTTCAAGATATTCTTATGTGGTGAAGAGATTCTCATCGGCACTTCAATTTGTGGTCCATCCTAATCGGATGAAACGATTGGTCTTGAGACAATGACGCATGTTTTTTCTTCATGTTTTTGTTCTGCGTTGTGTAGAATTTTTTCCATTATATTGTGTCAATATTCTTTTATGTTTCAGATCTTGATTAATATTATGCTATGTAAGTTTTGTTGTGATAAAGAAAGATGTCACAGACTCCATATTTCGGTTTATGGTAATGTTTTTCTTTTTTCATTGGGGTTTGTGATTGATTCGTTCATCAATCTTTCTGGCATAAAAGGGGCGGTGTACGCCAATGCCAATTAATTTACCTTTGCCTAAATTAAAAAAAAAAAAAAAATATGGTTATTTGTTGATGGCATTCTATACGTCAGTCATGTCACTGTCATGTCATAGCAAAAATTTTCTTTGTATAATATTTTCTAAATTTTATTAAAAATCTATCATTTTTAGCAGGTAATATTAATAAAAAACATCCCTGGGCTCTTAGTTAGTTTTTTTTTAAATGTGTTAATGTTAGGTGTGTTCTGTTCGTAGTGAAACGAAGACAACGATGGATTGTGAATGGAAGAATGCGGGAAGTCTCCGGCTCTGTTCTGCCTTCGCTTATGTTGGCGAATATGATGGGCGTCCGAAGCTGAGCATCCCAACCTCTTCCATCGTTAGCTGAGGCCCGCGCCGTGCAGCAGCAAGTTATAAGCCGTATCAAGACGCTGGTGCTACGCCGCGAGTTTCAAGCCCTTATTTGTACGGAGTGCTACATATCAGGTGCAGAAGTTTCAATGGAAGGACCATGGAAAGGGGAGAGTGACATGGTTTATGTCCCCTCTCAATGGCCCTCCTTTGTTATTGGCCTCTTTTCATTAATTTTCTTTTCAGCGAGGTCCGCATGGGAAAAACTCCCTTTTTCCAATTAAGGAGGGGAGGAGGGTTTATGTTGGCCCTCATACTCAGTGGTCCTCCGCCTCTGAGACCATAACATGGGCACTCCGACAAAATATGCATGTGAGGGAGAGGTCAATGCAATTTTGTGCACTCACATGTTATATCTTTTGGGCATACTGTGATAAGGGCATTATGGTACAGGGACGTTTTGGTAATATATGGAGACATTATGGTAATATGGGGCATTATGGGAATGCATGTATAGGTGCAATGTAAGGAATATGCACATGCATATAAATATTTTCCCAGTTTCACTAATGCTCTGTTTTCAGATTTTTGTTATTGTGTTCTGATCTGTTTTATTTGTTTTTCATGTCATATGGACTTCGAGCAACGACGCTGAAGACACCCGTAGCTTCGAAGTTAGGCGCGTGTGTTAAAGTGCGGTTTTGAAATTTTTTAAGTCCGCGTCTTTGACTTGGGGTCAGGGTCCACCACCACCTGGTGACCTTCGGCTTCATGTTCATAAAGGCAGTACCCGGGTGTGCAGCGTCGAGCTAACACTTGTTTACTCCTTTTAATTTTTAGTTAGGGACAGGTGCGGGTTTGATAGGTGCTATTAATATTCGGTCTTATTTCCCCATCATCCGAACAAAGAAGATCTTTATCCTGATGGAAGAAAGAAGACCGACCCGACCACCTGATCCAATGCAGCCCAGAGAGATGCTACTTCAAGGCCAGAGATGTTACTTCAAGGCCACCCCGATGGATTAAAAAACTTAGGGCCATCGTATAGGAAGTTAGGTAGGCCTATTGAAAAAATTTTCGACCGATCGAAAATTTTTCAATGGGGGGGAGGCAGTTGTGGTATGCAGACCTTCACAGAGGATCGGGCATAACGCAACTTCTTTCTCATTCGATCATTTCGAAGAAGATAATTCGAATATCAATTTCAAATGTTTGAAATGGTATTCGATGTCATGATTCGAAATGATTGAAGATCTGGTCTTGTGGCATTCATTGTTTGATCGTGGCGTATTGAGTATTTGTTCGTTGCGGATTAATGGTGTATAGCCCGCGATATAATTGTATTCGATGATAGGCGTGCAATAGCACTGTTTAAGCAGGTGTCTTAGTTTTTCAGCTGTGAATTTATTAACGAAGTAAATGATTGTATTACGAAGAAATAACTGTTATTAATTATAATCAAACTCCACGAAGAATCCAGCTGCTGTTTTATTAACGCCCCCCTAGAAGACACCTTGCAGTACCGTGAAGGAACCCCCATAACGGGAGGAGGAGTGTGATGGGAAGCGAAGAAGGAGGGATCTGTAGGACCGGCAGGGCTTGCCACGAGGTATCTGATACTCAAAACGCTCACGGAGGTATTGCGGAGACGTAGGATTATTTAAAATAGAGTAAAGTGTGGAGAGCACATGAACATCTCGCCGCCGCCTAATTGGGAGCCATTTTTGTTGAGATCTTTATTCAGAAATATAGTCATATTTGCGTAGTCCAAATATAAAGCGGATGCACAAGTTCTGTAGCCTCTCCAACTTTTTCAACAATTCCTCCGTGGCATCCAAGTAGCAGACATCTGCGTAGTCAAGTATAGGAAGGAGCAAGGATTGGGCAAGGATAACCTTCGTTTCAAACGGCAGAAACCACTGAAGACGCTTTAGGGACTGGAATGAATAGAACACCTTTTTACTCACTTCATTTATGTGACTTGACCAAGAAAGATGCCAGTCGAAAATTACACCAAGGTTTTTAGCAGTCTTAGTATAGGCAATCGGAGTGCCGTCAAAAATCACTGTAGGTAAATTGGTGTAATCAACGCTACTACACATATACGAGCTACCAACCAGTAGGACCTGTGATTTAATTGGGTTTACAAGAAGCCCGTATGACTTAGCCCAGATTCGGATCCAGTCCAAATCTGCGTTAAGGTCCGCGATACCTTGCGCAAGTTCGCCAGCGTGGAAATGACGATATATCTGCAAGTCATCTGCATAGAGATGGTATCGAGAATTAATATCATGAGTAATTTCATTAATGAATATTGAAAACAAGAGAGGAGATAATACGCCGCCTTGGGGAACGCCCGCAGTGAGGTCACACCACTTCGATACAACATCGTCAGAGCAGACACACTGAGACCGACCCCGAAGATATGAATTGAACCAAGTAAGTACAGGTGGAGATACGTTAAGAGATGTAAGGATACCTAGGAGGATGTCAAAGTCGACTGAGTTAAATACACTGCTGAAATCGAGTAATGTCAATACAGTCAATTGTTTCCTGTCGATAGCCAGGCGAATGTCATCACTGACCTTGACCAAGGCTGTGATGATACTATGACCCGGTCGAAAACCTGACTGATATGGGCTAAGTAGGTTATGTCGGGTAAGGTAAATGGAGAGCTGTCTTTGGACAAGATTCTCCAGGACTTTAGAAAGGATAGGAAGAATGGATATCGGGCGGAACTGGGAAAAAGAGGAAGGATTTGATATCTTCGGCAGAGGGAGAACATGGGCCTTTTTCCAACTGCTTGGGAACGAGCCAGTAGAGAGAGAGTGGTTAAGGATGTATGTGATAACTGGTAACAACTCATTCACAAGCAGAAGGATCATCTGAAGATGAATCCCATCCTCTCCCACCGCTTTGGTGGAAATAGCGAGGATAGATCTCTTAACGTCACACGCTGTTACTGGTGAGAAGGCGAAAGGTGTGCACTTGGGTAAAGGCTTTTGTGAGATTTGTGATAGTGTAGATGATTTAACACTATCATCAATTAAACAAAGGGATTGAGAAAAGTGCAAATTTAAATGATCAAGATCGATATTCTGTGTCATTTCATCTCCTGTTTTGCCGATACCCAGTGACTTCAAAAACTTCCATGTTTGGGCAATATTAAGTTTATCAAGAGAGTTATGAATATGGCGTTTTTTAGCGTCCCTACACAGACGATTGCAGGTATTACGTAGTTTCTTATATATCGCGAGATTTTCCTCCGTCGCAAGTTTCCAATAGTGCCGTTTTGCCTTATCCCTTTTAGCCATCATCTTTTTGATAGATTCAGACAACCTTGGTGCAGGCAGATGTTTGACTCTGACACGTCTGACTGGGGAGTGAATATCATAGAGTTGGAGAAGAGAACTGTTAAATAAAGATACCATCTCGTCAACCGTATCACAGTCAAACACCACTGACCAGTCGGTGTTGTCTGCATCGGCCCGTAAACGCTCTAAGTTAATGCCTCTAAAACTACGGATATATACAAATTTTGGCTTTGGTTTAGGTGGTCGAATTTTATAAGACAAGTATATTAAGTCATGGTAGGAGAAAGGAGGCGATGTCTGGCCGTGTGTTGCAACCATGCTGGGATCAGAGACAATAATAAGATCAATTAGTGAGGGATTAGGATATTGAGGTGCATGATGGGTAGCTGAAAGGGGAAGAATATGCAT
The DNA here is from genome assembly GCA_949987775.1 of Aproaerema taeniolella. Lineage (NCBI taxonomy): Eukaryota > Metazoa > Arthropoda > Insecta > Lepidoptera > Gelechiidae > Aproaerema > Aproaerema taeniolella. Next base: position 175,118 of record CATLJT010000292.1, read on the forward strand.
GTTGACAGAACTGATAACAGCTCGAAGTTTATCAGCACGGTTGTCATTTTTAAGGAAGCAAGTATTAAAGTCACCGAGAAGGATAGTATGATCATAAAGGGGGGATAAGGTTTCAAGTTTAGACTCAAGAGAAGAAAAGTAATCGACACGGGAAGAGGGACTATAGAGTACACCCAAAAGAAGTTTAGTATGGTGGAAAGTAATATCAATAAAGAGATGTTCCGCTGATTCAGTATACAGATTTGGTGACGCATCCACAACAGACGAAGGAATATCAGCGCGGAGGTACAGTGCTACTCCACCACAACCCCTTCCAATCCTGTCATTTCGTAAAAGGCGATAGCCAGGTAGTGAATATTGGGTGGAAGGGATAGCAGGTTTTAGGAATGATTCCGAAATAAGCACGGCGTGTACTGTATTGCAGTCAAAGGAAGAAAGGAGATCAGGGTAATGTCCTGGTACACTCTGAGTGTTGATGTGAACGATGTCAAGAAATTTCGGAAAGCTAGCAAATTTTGCGTGAAGCAAGTCACGTAGCTGTGTGGAATCCTCTGCATCGTCACTAAATGCACTGGCGTAGTGTTCATCAGATGCGCAAGAAGAGGAGCATGAAAAGAAGTCATCATCAAAATCAAACATAACTATGCAAATATGTATACTAAAAGAATAATATAATATAAAATATATGTAATATATATATGTATGTAGTAAAAGAATACAGTAAAATAAAATAAAATAAATTAAAATAAACTATAGGTATGCCAACTTTGTCCACTTCAAACCGACCCTACACACGCTCTATACACAGAAAAAGATAAATACGAGTTTCTAGGCCAAAAGACTTAAATAAATAAAAAAAACCCGTTATTATTTCCTTCTTCGTTATTATTTCGTTATTAACCGTTATTATTTCCGACCTTCGACCATTTATATGGTCGAAGGTCGTCAATTAGTCGTTTATACTGGCCACAAGCCTCTTATTTGCGCATTCAGTAAACTAGGGAGTGAAAGGGAGTTGCCTAGAAGGGCGCGACATATAATGTTCATTAGTGAATTTACAAAGGACATTAGGCACGTGTGTGGTAGTGACAGTGTAGTTGCTGATGCCTTATCGCGCGTGGAGGAAATAACATGCCCCACAGCGTTAGACTTCGCAGAATTAGCTCGTGACCAAAGCCGTGACAAACAGCTTGCGCAATTGTTATGCGAACCAAATGGCAAGTTGCTTTATAAACATATTTCCTTACCGGATAGCACGGATCAAATTATTTGTGAAACGTCAACAAGTCAATGCAGGCCATATTTAACGGAAAAATTTAGACGCATAGTTTTTGACACTTTTCATAATTTAAGCCATCCTGGAGTTAGGACAACTTTGAATCTTATTAACAAAAGATATTTTTGAACCGGAATGAATAAAGATGTTAGGAATTGGGCAAAGACTTGTAATGCCTGTCAGCGAGTTAAAATTCAGAGACATACTGTATCCGACTTAGGTAAATTTGAGGTCATAGATCGTTTTCAACATGTGCATATTTGGCCCATTAAGCACACCACCCGAAGGTTATAGATATTTAGTAACGATTATTGACCGTTACACGCGGTGGCCAGAAGCATTTCCAATTAAAGAGATGACGGCGGAGGTTGTCTGTAGAGTATTTTATGAAGGGTGGATTACAAGATTCGGATGTCCTGTAAAAGTGACTACGGATCAAGGTAGACAATTCGAAAGTACCTAACCTTTTTTCACTCCTTACGGAACGCTTGGGAATTAGGCGTATAAGGACAACCCCATATCATCCTCAAAGTAATGGTGCTGTTGAACGTTGGCATCGATCTTTAAAAGTAGCTTTGGCAGCTAGATTTTCAACAAAATCATGGGTAGATGAATTACCAACTGTTTTGTTAGGATTAAGGACAGCAGTTAGGGTTGACAGTGTTGACACAAACATTAGTGCCTCAGAAATAGTTTACGGTACAACTTTAAGGTTACCAGGGGATTTTTACAATTCAGATATTAAGGTAGAAACTGATATTCAGAATGATGTAACGAATTTGAAGGAAGCTATCAAAGAAATTCAACCTTGTAAAAGTGAAAACGTAAATAGTAGGAAGATAATTGTCAGTAAAGATTTAAAAACATGTGAAAAAGTCTACGTAAGGGTGGTACGGTAAGAAAACCGTTACAACCACCTTTATTTAGTTATTACTAGGACGGACAAAGTTTTTCAAGTTCAGTTACCCGAAAGAAAAGCATTTATATATATAGATAGGTTGAAGCCAGCATATGAATTAATAGATGAAAATATTAAAAACAGTCAGAAAAAGAAAAAATTTGTGACAGCCCTGACGCTGAAATTACGCGTAGTGGTAGAATAAGTAGGAAACCAGTAAGATTTATGCAATAAGGAAATAAACGTAAGTAAGTAAGTACGTGCGTTTCTTGTATTTTTGAAGGATAAATAAATAAGCATACTCAGTTAAATCAAGTATATATTAAGAGAAGTCGAAACAATAGGCGAAACGACAGCTGAGAAGAAGAGTTGGAAAGTTTATTACAAAGCAGATTACGTACGTAAACACGTTACCAGTGATTAAAGTGGAAGGTGTACAACCTAAAGCACAAACAACAACAGCTAAAGTAGTGTATTCCTAGTTTAAATCTGCCGTGTTACGCGTATCTCAGTTATCTCGAGTTACATGAGTTACGCTAAACCATTGCAAATAGCATTTTTTTGACACTTTCTATATGGTAATATCAAAAACTTGGAAAAAAACTGTGGTTTTGCTAAGAAAATGAAATTGTCAAACTCATGTAACTCGACTAATTTTAGCGCCAGTCGCACCAAACTCATGCAACTCGAGTTACATGAGATGTATTTGTTCGAGTTTTGGCCAAACAATTATTCTTTGCGTCAGCCTATCTCCGCTAACACGAGTTAACTGAGTTGTGCAGATCGACCAATCATAGGAAAAATAAAACAAAGAAGCCAGAAACCCATCGTGGTCACACTAACTTCGCAAAGTGGGCACAACCAGTTAATTATTTTTATCCATAGTTTATCAAATTAATGGATCCACTGCCCCCTTTCATGCACCGGGATGTACACAGATTTATACTTTTCATATAATTATTTTTATCTAACTGGTTCTCAAACTTTTAAGATACCTAAGCCCCCATTCATTTTAGGTTAGGATGAACTATTAGTTAATACACACACGCACACACTTAAAATTTATTTTTTGGAAAACTGTAAGGCCAGCAGCAATTTCAGAACTTTAGATCTTAGATTCAGATTCAAAGGATTAAGTTTCCGTTTTGGAATTAACAGTAAATATTATTTAATCCACGAAACTATTGTTTAATTTAAGCAATACCAATTACTGTGAATTCCACCTCAAGAGCCTTGATATTACTCTTTCAAAGGCTGCAATACCTAAACTCTTCGATAAGTCATTTCAAATTTTGTTCGATGGCAGTTTCTTGCGTGTCAACGTCCTTAGAGCCATATTTGAATTAAGTTTGAGTATTTTTTACCAACTACTAATTGGTCGTTTTTAAAACCTCAAGTTAAAACCATCGAGACACACGGCGAAGCTCTTGCAGTGTCACTCAACATCTCGAAGGCATTTGACAGGGTTTAGCACGCAAGCCTGCTAAGCAAGCTTCCTGCGTATGGCGTCCCTGACAACTTTTGTAGTTAGATAGCTGACTTCCTGAGCAAACGGTTGTTCCGAGTGATCATAGATGGCTGCTCATTTGACCAATAACCTCACGGTTATTGATGCCGGAGTTCCTCAGAGGTTCGAGAAAGGACTGCGGCTCTTTCCTGCAGCACACTAACGACATGCTGCTTGTTCCTGGAGTTGTTGCGTACGCAGATGACAGGTACAGTCATGAAGAGGTATCTGACTAGTGCAAGAGCCAGTGGGGATGAAGTTCGAAATGAGAGGAACAATGATAGAGCGAGTAAACTCAACCTTAGGCTTAGGTCTCGTCTCCCAATAAGGAGACTTTAATATGCCTTTATAGGCATTTTCTGGGTTAACTCGCTCCATCGTCGACCTCATCTTTGACCTTATGGTCAAGATTGAGGTCAAGAGTTAACCCATCTTATAATATAAAAAAATGGTTAGTTTTAACGTCACCAAAACACAAGCGTGTCTATTATCCGCAAAACGGAGTCCTTTTAACCTGACTCCAACTTTGCGGAGTACATCTGTACCGGTCACTGATGAGCTTGAACTCCTTGGCATGGAGGTTTGCCACCTCCATCGAATTTCAGCCCAAAATCTCAAAACTGCGGCCAAAAAGCTGGGCATCCTCAGTAAGGTCAATACCCCTTATAAGGCACGCATAGAATATTGCAGCCACCTTTAGGATGGTTCGGCCAAACATCAATTAGCCACTCTGGATTCGGTGGACCACAGAGCCAGGGGGCCCATTGGTGACAGAAAGCTAGTAAAAAACGAACTCCGAAGATTAGCTCATAGACACAAAGTAGCTTGCCTATGTGTTTTCTACAAGATTTACTTTTGGGAGTGTGCTCATGAGCTGCACGAGCTCATTCCACCTGCCCCTTTTTTTTCGGAAGTTCAGACGCACCGCGGGGTACCATTTACCTTGTCGAGATTCCTCGAATCCGTACTGAGCGCTTCTCTTGATTTTTTATATTGCGTACCGCTAAGGAATGGAATTCTCTGCCTGCGTCTGAATTTCCGGGCTCATACAACCCGACTCTCTTTAATAAAGTTCAAGTGAATACTCATCTTCTGGGTAAGCTCGTACATCCTCGACTACATCTTCGCTCCTGAGCTAGATTGTGGTCAAGAGCGAACCTCTTCTTAGAAAAACTTTTTTTTTAAAGATCTTCACGTAAATAAAGATTCCTTCGATCTGGATAGTATATCGCATGATTATACTGATTTGATGATGATGTTCAGCAAGTGGTTTTTTAGACTTAATACTATTTTTACGTAATTGTGATCAAAGTAAAACCTAAGACTTTTTTGTTTTTGAGATTCTAAAACTCGTAATAATTTACTATCGTCTTTATAATTTTATTGAAATATTTTTTTAGAATCTTATTATATTTTGTCGATTAAATGTTTGCTTAACTTATAACCAAAAAAAATATTCGTTATTTCTCTAACCATGCGAATATCCAACATAAATAATAGGTATGTCCAATTGTCCATACCACATAAAAAAATCAAAGTTTGAGAACCAGTTTTAATTTTTTAATAATTTTTAAAGTATCCTAACCTTAGGTAACATTAAAGAAATGATGTAGAAAAAGTGTTACTTCTTTTCTGGTTTGATGCCATTTATAACAATTACAATAAAATTATCTAATCCAATAACTACAGGTAACGGTCATCTCCGGTAAGTATACCTGCATGAGATAGGTTTCGTCTTTCAAAATGTCTCGTGGTCATGCACAACTCGTGTAACTCTAGTTACAGTCAGACGCAAAACCACGATTGTATGGAACTGTGGTTATGCCCAACTCAGTTTTTGTAAATAATTTGAAAACTACAATAGATCCGAAAAAAAAATATGCTTGTTAATTACTTCTGTTATTTTTGACCTCATATACATAGAAATATATCCATATTCATGAAAATTGTAACTTTAAAATAGGAAAATATGTTTAAAACTTTGAACTCGATTTTCTCAAATCGACCTATAAAAAGATACATGAGTTGTGCGTAACACGGCAGAAATGTCTTAGTTAAGTATTAGAATTTTAATATTTTAAGGTAAATGTTAGGATTAGTTGGTGGACACAGTAAAATAAAAGAAGTTTTGATTTCAGTAAGAACATTTAATTTGAAAATTTGTGTTAGGACGATGCTCTGCCTACCCTTATAAAAACATAGCGTGATATTGCAAGTAAGTTTGAGAATTCTTTAACAAACATCGTTTATTAAAAGAGTCGTGTTACGTTCCTCGCTTATCGCGTCACAGCGGGCGAGACGGCGACCGTAGACATAGCATCAGCAAATTCCGTTGACTTACATTGTACTTGTGTCGTACTATTAAAATATTTAGAGTAAGTTTTAATTTTAAGATATTTTAAGGATAATATTTTTTTTTAAAAAAGGGGAGGAATGGTGTGGTGACACATTATGTTGACGCGGCGTTTTGCACGTCGCCCGAGCTCAGAGGAACGAGGGGAACGACAGTGGTTTTCCAACCGGTTTTCCAACAATTAATGCTTCAGTACATAATTCCTTCACATTAGTATACGCGTAAAATAAGTGAGTTTGTAAGAAAGAAATAAAAGTATAGTGATACGGATTTCGGACTTTAAATTATACTCCCGCTAGCTACTCATGCACCAGTCAACGAACACTCCAATCTGACTAAATATATCTACAAAGAAACAAAAAAATATTTTAATCACAAAATGCTGAATCATGTTTTCAGCAAACTACTTATCTAGTTTATGTCCTGAATATTACCGTAGTATTTTTTATCTTCGATTTAATGCAGTGCGTCGTCATGCTTATCTACGCATCATAAAATCGTAATTTAGGTGCTGTAGTCGCCCTTAAAAGACTGGCGACTCATTGTCTGGGAAGGCGACAGTCGTAAGGTATGACAGGTCACGGAGGGATCGCGGAGTACTTACATCGGTTCAAATTAAACGACAATCCCGGATGCGAGTGTGATCACGGCGTAAGCAAGTCTGTGTGGCACATATTACTAGATTGCCCACGCTTCGCAGCTGCTAGAATGGAAGTTGAAATCACCATGGACACTACACTAAACAAATCAGCTTTGCACGATACATTTACACATTTGGAGTGTTAATGTATTAAAAAGGTTAAATAGGTAATAATAATATTGAATGTAACAAAAAAATAATACTCCACGCTGTGTCCGGCTATGGCGACTCCAGCATGTTTAATTCGGATTGATGTTGTCGCGATGGTACGCTCTACTGTGACTTGCAAATCCAAATTTAGTTTTAAAAGTTCTACTACATGGAATGCAGAAGAGCTGAAATCAAAAGCGCCTCGAAGATCTTGATGTTAACAGGAAGAGTTTCGAACTCGAAATTTGGGACTTGAAAAAATTCTGAGAAGTATTAACGAATTTTACTAGTGTATCAATTGTTGATTAAGGATTTATTTGGAAAGATCTATGCATTATTTAATATCAACTGCTTAAGCTTTTTAAATACTGAATTAAAATACTGAACAAAGAAGAGTTAGTAAGTCTCTAGGTACATTTCTTCTTTGTTTTATACAAACTGTTAGTTTTATTGACATTGTAGTCCATTATGAGCTTCATTCAGCTCATAATGGATTTGAATAAATTACAGTGGTAATTATGTGATAAGAGTTTTAGTATTAATTAGTTAACATTCTATTAACAAAAGCAGAAAAAATAATGGATTGATATCGCTTCAACAAAACCGCAATGTTCATTTTTATAACTTAAATACAAGGACAATAGAGAAGTAATATTAATTAAAACCACATACAGCCGATTATTATTGAATATACACTGTTTTTCCTTATCAACAATTATCCTGGTTAGTAACATTTTAAATGGATCAGTTTTAAATAAATCGTCATGCAGGACGCGAGTGTTTCTTTGTTTCCTATTTCGAAGACTATGCGCAGAAGATTATGTGCTTTTTGCGCCCGTTGCAGTCGAGGGATGTAAGTATAAATTTTCCATATTTCAAACCTTAAGCTCTTCTGTTAGATTCTAAAACGGGTCTTTGTTCTAGAGTCCCACCTCGACCAGGAAAATACAAAGCAAAATCGCTTCCAGATTTAAGTAAAGACCCAGGGAAGAAACAAGAAGTTCCTATGAGGCGTGATAGCATTTAGTCAAAGTGTTTATTTTTGTAAGATTTAATATTGTAAAGAGTTATTAAAACGATGTTTTTGTAAAAATAGTTTCAATTATAGGTCTAATTACAATTAAATACCAGCTACTAAAGTACAAACTTAAAATGACAGATATAGAGACACGGTAGTGCCTCGCGTAAAGTAGACGTCTGACATATGTTATAAATTTTAATCTAAGTCAAATTTTATCATTTTACTGCGATAACACTTGACAATTTTCACTAGAAATCATAGTTTGGCTCAGTATGACTCACTGTTGTTAACCAAAGCTTCACGAACTGTCATCAGAATATCTATCAGCTATAAAATTGACATAAGCTGCGTCATTGATCCTCAAAAGCTGCATCATTCTGCAATCCCGCGCTTTGAAGGCTATTCTATAAGCAGTTTCGTAATTAAAGTTTACTGCTTCTTTCTGGACACTAGGCTGCTTGCAAAGCCATTCAGCAAGTTGGTAATTTTTAGTTTTTACAGCGATATGCAACAAAGTATTTCCTGTTCTAAGCTCTCTAGCGTTCAAATCTTCGCAATTTTCCACGAGGGTTTCTATTTTCTTGACAGCATTCTCCTGGTCTTGAATAGCGACAATATGAATGTATTTTCTTCCGAAATGATCATAAGTATCTTTGATACTAGCCCGTACGTTACCTTCCATTGCAACGTAGATTGTTACTGACTTGAAAAGCCGAATCCTGAAATAGAATAAGACTAAACTACGCAATATGTAACAGCTGTGCCAACTCACTATGCGCGTGCATGAACATGTTTGATAATATATAAAATACAATATAGGCATTTTTAGGCCTACTACATGATACTGAGGTCCAGTGTCAAGCTTAATGGATTTTGTTACTAGGTCCGGGATCTAAAGACCTGATTATATCAACAATAACAATGATAATATTATTCGAAATATTTCCGAGCACGTGTCCGATAAAACTTGGCACACTTTTTTAAGCTTACCACATGTTTACTATTCATTCAAGCCCTTTACTATGCCAAGGTTACTACGCCTGACATAACACACGTTGTGTAACAGGCTAATGACTTCGAAACTGTTTATCACTTTTCACTATTTAGTTGGTAAAGATAACTGCGAAAAAAAGTGCGTAACTGATCTATCTCAACGAGCGATGAACCAGCGACCTACAATTGTTTGTCCAAGGCGTTTGACGTCAATGTGATCGATAAGGAGCCACGTGCGTATGCAGGTGAATACACTCGAGTCCTCGAATGGTTACTGAAGGTTAGCAAAAGCTGTAAACTATCGATTTTATTGATGTGTTTGTGTCACACCTCCCCTTTAGTTTTCAGTAGACCATAAAAATCTAACTATTGTATTCGTCCTTATGACACAACTTTTTAAGAATTCGTTACATCTGTTACATACAAAATATATGTGCGGTCGTTTTGGCAATTTGTTTTTTTTTTATACTTTAGGATGCTGAATAGCCTTCTTTATTTCCGTCAGAAAAAAACTTTTCTTATCTACTCCCTGGTGGTCGGTTTTGTGACCTAACATTCGAACTGTGATAAGTGTATTGTTTAATCAAGACTCCCTATAAAATTGCTACAGACTTGCGCAGCCGTATCATAAGACATATTCTTTTGGACACTGGCAGTCGCTCTTTAATTTTTGAAAATGCCTATAGTGTAAGTTTAATTATTTAAAAACTATTCAGTGGGTTAGGTATCAGAAAGTAAACTCCAGGTGTTGTTACAGAATGGAGGTAGAACCAGAACAGCGGAAGAAAACTGGACTCTTCTGTTCAAGAGCGGAGTGTCCTACGGCTGGTTTTCCTTTGCTCGTTATCACGTTAATGTTATTTTTTATAATAGGCTGTGTTTATATTAGTTTTTACATCGCGCAATATTTTGTGTCATGTATCCAAAGTGTTGTTGTCATACCAGTTAATTTCGTAAAAGATTACTTGTAAGTATTAAAATTGTAAGCATTTTCAAATATTTTTTTCTTCTTTCTATTAATAGAAACGTAAACACCGCGTGGGTTTTCGTTTGCAAACAAGTTCGGTAAGCTTATTACAAAAGTCAACACTTAGACGTGCGTATATACGCCCACGAGGTTATTGAAAGCTCAAAATGTCGCCAGTTTGTCTGTAACAGTCGTCTCACCTGTACGTTTTTCGCGTTAGGCTTGAAATGGAGTCACATTATGCTGAAATTATTTACGTGGAATTGAAACGTAATATCCATATTCCTATCGACTGGCCAATTCAAGGAATAAAAGGACTTGTGATCCGTTTAGCAGAGAAGATTATCAGTGATCCTGAAGCCTCGTACGTTCTGCAGGTCAACAACATACCTGCTAAGTTAATACGACATCAAACGGAAAGTGGCTGTGTTAATGTATTTCAAAAAATACCTCACAAGTAAGTGTCTCTATAATTTTATTTTGCTAAAGAAGAAATAGATATTTAATATAGGATTTCATTTCAGAAAAATGGAAAATTCTCACCTGTATGACGTCGTATTTTCTATAGACGACCATGAAATCAAGGTGGAAATTTTCAGCGAAGAATATCAAAAATCCTGGCCAAATTATTGTGCAATCACTTCGTTGAAAGAAAAGGAAATGTCTTATCACACAATACCTTCGTATTTAAAGTAAGCTTTTGTTTGATCTGACGTCACATACTACTGATTGTTTTTCAGGTGTTACAGATAGTAAATATTTTGATTTCAGAGAAAAGCTTCGTCGTACTGTCAGTGACCCTGTTCCACGTCACATGCTACGAAGAATTAAACGGTCAGTACCCTTATTGCAAAATATTTACATACTTTGAAAATGCATCACTTATGCTTATATTTTTTTTCAGGATTTTCAAATAGCCACCGAAACGCAGCCTGTACCTGTTTTAATCTCTTTGTTTACATTACCAACAATTTGAACAACTATTTAGAGATAAGTAACTAACCTACTTTGTAATATGTAATCGTTAGAGTGTAAGGTCAAGAATTAAAACATATAACAATGTTTACTTTTTATCGTCAATGTAACGGATGATAAATACGTCATTCAACGATTTCTTACTTCTAGACAAGTATTACATCAAACACCTGTAGCTTCAAGGCCAAAGTTCGTTGATCGATAGCCAAAACCAGTTGTATAACCTCTAAACAAGATTTTTTTGTATAAAGCTATCGCAAAATTGAACGCTATGGTTTTTAGAGATTTTTTAAAAGATGACTTATACTTCTAACAATATTAAAGCTGTTCTAAACAAAGTTTTAAACTTATCTGTTACAAATCTATCCCACAAATAGGACAAGTTTCAATTCCCGAATCCATTTCTTCTCTGTCTCCAACATCTCGGCTTAAATTCTGCGACTCATGGAAATCTATTTCAAACACAGAATATTTGAATGGGTTTGGCTCAGTACTGCGATCGTTAATCTTCTTGAACCACGTGCGATAGTTTGCCATCACAAATTCTGCTGTAACACCATTCAAAGACCCTTTAAGGCCTTGCATTGATCTGTGAGTAGTCTGCCACATTGTCATCATTTCGGTCAATTCCTTTTGTAGCGTCATTGGTGATATTGTTTTCCACTCATTTGGTATTATCAATTTCAAGGACATGATGAAAAGTAAGGCACTGGAGAACACATTGACACTTTACTTAAGAAAGACAAGTCTTACAGAAAAATTTATAATTTATATTTATAAAATACGTCCGTAGAGGACAGCTACGAGATTTATTGTGAATACTTTGGTCAAAACAACATAATATGATAACTTGAAAAACAGACTATGTGTAGTCTTTGTTTATGCAAGCTGTAAATATTTATTAGTCATTATGTGATACTTTTACATATGACGGAGTTGACTAGTAAGTAATGAGATTAAGGTTAACAAGAAAATACTTTCAATTAAAACCACATGTAATTGGTACAGTTTACTAACAATTAAATGTTTGTGTAATTATCATAATCGGAGCCAATCCAATAAAACAATTTGTACATTGAAACTCCGCCCAAAGGTTAAAGGCTGATACACACCAAACTAGTTGATTAGAAAAAATATTTATATTTATTTTGTTCTATTATTAGTAATAAAAGAGAGGGATATATTTATTATTATATATTAATATATATATCCCCTCAATGATATCTAATAAAAGAATAAAATATTTATAAAAAAAACAGTGCTACTTCGTAAAAGGGGCGGATACTTTCGTGAAGTTCCAAGAATTTGACGTCAGTTGTTGGCTTCTTTCAGTGCTGCCATCTCTGTGTATGAGAAGCAGTTAGTATCGACTGGTCGGTAAGGGTATGACTTTGAGGTTATATCAGTGGAAAACAAACTTAAAACTTGTCAGAAATGTAATAGTGATTATAAAAAATTGGCTAAAGTCATTAATATTTGATATTAAGACATTTTTTTTTAATTATTCTTTTATTAGATATGATTGAGGGGATATATATAATAATATATAATAATGTATATATCTCCTATGTCATTACTAATAATAGATAATACTTTTAGAAACAATTATTTAAATGACATTATTTATTTAACTACTTATAAATTATCAATCGTGAAATGATAACTAGGCCGGAGACAAAGATAAGATGGTTCTAAAAATATTTACCAGACACTCGTATTATTATTTCCCACGTGGCTATAACCAATAAAATTGCTCGGCTGATAGTCTGATCTATTATTAGGCGAAGAGTTTTTATGTTGTACCATACAGAGTACAAACTTTAATTTTATTGTACAACTGAATGTAATTTATTGAGGGTGCCACAGCTTATGTGAAGTAATAGTGAGCTCTTTACTAATTTATGTAATATCTACTGCGCATAAGAAACACATGTCGAGCACGTGGAACCGTTCCCGCGCAGATGGAGTTAAAATATGAAAAAAAAACTGTCATTTACTTAACTATTATTGAATTTTATAATAAAACGACCCATGAAAAACAGTAAATTTATTTAAAAATAGTAAAAAATGAGTATCCAAGAAATTTATAATTAATTTAGATCACATGTCCTCACAGCACATTGTTTAAGTCCGAAACTAATGGAATTCTTTGGAATAAATTCAAATACTCCTAAAATCTAAATTTAAACATGTGACTTTGATCCTTAAAAAAAATAACAGTATCAATACTTTTTCTCGAGATCGAAGACTAATTTTAAAAAAATGGGTCTTTTGAACTCTCTTCATGAACCGGTGAAGCACTTTTACCGTTCGAAGACAAGATTTTTTTGACAAAGACGCTACCGTCGCTTGTCTTTATCCACAGTGCTTCATAACTTTCCTGAAAAAAAATATTTTTGTTAGATTTTATCCTAGTACCATTCCCAGTCAAAATTTGAAGCTTTTAAGCTTTTGCGGATTTAACAACTAGTTAGATACGGAAAAGTTTATGTAAGCTTAAAATTTGACTCGGGATGGTTTTGGTATAACTAAGTTTACCTCAAGGTTATGAAATCCAGATTGTATTTTATGCAAATCAAATCCTGTGATAATATTTGCTTAGATCCTTATTTTAACGTACCCCGTCAGATGGTCTTCCTTGGACTATCATCAAAATTACCGCGCAGATTAAAAAGTAGAGTACTAGTTTGATGTAGCCCATTTTTGATTTGATATCTGCAAGTTAAAAATCATCCTTGTAACATCTCGAATGAGAAAAATTGAAACAAGCTTGGCTAAACCAAAACTGCACAACTCATAATGCTTATTCACTCTGTAAATTTTTGATAAATGCAATCCTTCAAAAGTTATTCAAGGACAAAGGTTTTTAGACGTACAAACACTGCACGTGTATTTCATTTCAGTTTTTTTATTAATATTCAAACGAAAAAAAATGTTTGAGGAATTTTTTTTGGCTATTTCAATAGTGTTTTCAGGTTATATTGTCTTAAATCAATTTTTAATAGTAACAGAATCAATTTCTATTAAATTATCTATCACATGGTGTCTAGATTGATGAGATTACATAGATTACTAATTTTTTGATAATAGATAACTCTCTAATGTTTCGCAATATGAGTCGTGCAATTCCAAAACCACAAAATAATGATTTAAAATAAAAACTTACGTGAATATGAGATCCAACTGAGCACTATCACATGAGATAAAAAACTGGAAGTCTAGATCAAATAAACGAGCTTTATATACCCAGCGGAGCGCCAGAATTTTTTTCGGAGCACAAAAAATGACTGGGGTGACATTGTAATATGTTTTTTGGAATACTTTCCTACCTACCAATTTTTCAAATTCTATCCTTACTTAATATTTTAATCAATTTATTAATTTCTTTGTTAATTAATTTTTTAAGACTCGTTATTTCGTGGCTGCTACACACTCTTAAGTACACATCACTGAGTACTAGAAATGCATCTAAAAATCGAAATTTTTTGGACATTGCCATAAAAAAATTTTTGTTCAAAATTTAAATATAAATCTGCAGCATCTTTTACACTAAATCATTTGATTTTGAATGCTTTTTAAATCTATGATAGTTTCGATGTCTAAAAAAATGATAAATTTAAAAAAATATATATACTTTTGAATACTATACAAATTTTAACTGATGTCTTAGTAATCTCTTAATCAAAACTTCATTTAAAATTTATATTTTACCCCGAAAAAATGCACCACAATTTTTGGCCACCCTAACGCTACAGTAGACGGTAATAATTTATAGATCTTGGTGCTCTGTACAACTATTAATAAAAAACCGTCTGACCAAAGTATTAAACGTTGCTACGTGCCAATAAAATGAATTCGGCTCGATGTTACCATGCGGTTTCATAGACGCCCAAATTAGTTTGGCCTATATTTAATGTAATAAATATCTTGTTAAAGCTCAAATTTTACTTCCGACTATTTAAGACAATTATTATACAGGATACTTATGAATAACATTCAAAATTACTAAGGAACTGTAACAAAATTGATTTTTGAGGTTAAGTATATCCCACGTGTTCGAGCGTGGCATTTTACAGCGAATTCCTAATGGACAGTATCAAGTGCCAATTAATTTCTTTTAGACGTTTTGGCAGTATTAGCACGGGCAGATAGCCAGAGAAAATTATTTTTGTATTCTTGCTTTTACAGTTAACAACACGTTTTTTGGAATTTACTTTAGTTTAACTGGGAAATAATTTGATGCGCATAGACGAAAACTGAAACAATTTTTTATTGAAAAATTGTTTTTATTAGCAAGTTTTGAATGCGAATAAATAAATAAATTGATAATTACCAAAATATTGCGTCTTAAATATAAGTCAAAGTTAAATTAAAAGTACATAGTTACATATCACGTTTCATAATTATTACAATTACAATTGTTTAAATAAATTAAATATAACATTTAATTCACTTGTTTCACAACGTGTCAGTCTAACCTTAAAATTACAAACAAAACAACTGTTGTTACAATAAATTAGCCACAGAAGGTAAAGTAGGTTTCTTAATGTTTTACAATTTTTGATCTGAATAAGTTGCGCCCAAAAATTTCACTCAGTTTAACCAGTGAAAAAAATTATATTATGTTACGTAGTATCAGATAAGCTGAAATTTTTGAGTTCAATAACTGTTACCTATGTAAAACTTCTGTAACTATAATCATTTACAATTTACTAACCTCAAAATTAATCAACACGCACAATTAAAAAATACAGACTAAATACAATTAAACATAAGATCGGACAACTGGTGACGTATATTGCAGATGATTTCTCTTTTTTTGATTTTGAATATAAACACGAAACAGAAGCCCGATATGTTTCCTTCTGTTCTTCAAAATTAGTGCTGTTCAAATTGGCAGTTAGGTTCATGTATTCCTGAAAGTTTTCGATGTTTTCCTTGATCTGACACCTTCCATTTCCAAATTTGAAGCATGTCACTGGTTTTGTTAAGTATCCACTACAACGAGCTGGACAGCAAGGAAGTTTTGAATTTAAACACTGAAAAATAACGATATTCATTACTGAAATTGGCTAAGGGAAAATTGCACGCCTCAAAAGATTAAATTTAATTTACTTACGCGTTGTCCCAATGGTAGGCAGGTTTTTTGAATTATCGGGGGTCTGAAGTATCGTGACGCTGCAGACTCAAAAATTATTGTCACAATTATAAAACTAATTAACATCTTGATTTACAAGATTTGATCTAAAACCGATGGAAGACGTCCTACGGTTGGAAGGCTCGGAGGGTTATGATTTCTGATCATGACCTGTTATAGATTTTCAGGTAGGCTGCTGAATATATTAATTTTCATTCATCTGAATAAACAGAGATGTAGGTGGATTCTCAGTAAAGGGTCTAAGTTACGAGAAAATTCGTACGTAATCACTACTAGTAATCCCTGTTCTAAACAATTGATATTCTTGGAGGAAATATACCTGTTTGTTTACATCAAGAATATGTATACTGCCTGCAAAGAAACTTTGATTTAAAATATTCGGTATTCCAAGTAGAAGTCTTTTTTTTGTTATGGGATATATAAACAAAACACAATAACGTTTAAAATAATTCATCCGTACTTAAATCTATTAATTTTAATTATTTATAAAATAATCATAATATTGTTGTAGTGTATTTAAATGCTTTAAATACTCAACAATCGCTACCTCTTTTAAATTAAGCCAAGCTTAAGTATATTCCACCAGACGTCATTCTATCTAAATTTAGGTAAATTACGCCTACTCTAATTTGAAAAATTCATAACAAATTATTTCCACGTAAAACTATCTCTCAATAGATATTAGGAATTATTTATAAGATTGTATAGTGTACAAAATTATTAATAATCAAACCATTTTGATCATTTTGGTTAATTAGGCTACCAGTAAACTTTTTCCAAACTCTCTGATGAAAAAAGATGGCTTCAATGACTTTCGATCCGACAAAACTTAAATATTGTTTCCTAAGTTATAATTTGACTTTCAATGTCATTTTGTTTTGATTATACAAAGCCTAAGTTAACTTTCTAACAAGAACCAAACAAAACTAGAAGCCATCTAGCGGTGTTTGATTGTATCATTGAAACTTAGAACAGTTGACGTGATTTCAATACTTGAAAGTACGGAAAAAATACGGCAGATGGCGTGATTTTAACAATTAGAGTCCTCAGTTTCTGTTATCGCGATATTTTGTATAAATATTATAATTATAATTTGAAATCTAATAAGTTCCGCTCAAAGAACTAGAACGTAGTTAAGGAATTAATTTAATGACATGCTTACGTACTTTTCTACATGATTAAACGTTACGAGTTTGGTACAGTTTGATACAGCGATGAATGTATACACTTACAAAAAAGTATCTATCTACTAAAAAAATTTCTACTTCTAATAAAGAAACTGGTATATTTGTAGTAATCATACTAGTTTAGTTGCGATGACAATAGTGTAGCAAAATTTGGTATACTTATGGACAATTTTGCACCTATTATCCGACGGCGCGCTGCCGGAGTGCATCGATCACGGCTCCTGCTCCACCGCACATGTGACGTCGCCCGCTCAGTACGTCTCAAGACTCCAGCGAGAGCGCTTGTCCGTTTTTTCGTCATTTTTTTTGTTCAAGTTTTTCAATTTTAACGATGAAAATGAAGCTCAAAGATTTTCTTTCAGTGTGCTTAGTCCTTGCATTGACGTTATCGATTGCTGGAGCCGAAAATCGGAAGAGAACAAGGCATTACTTGCACAGGTGAGGTCATTGTACTAATTTATCACATTGTGGCGGGAGAATCGAATAGCTCCTTGAATTTTTCTGTAAAACAATCGTAGAACTATTACATTATGTTAATAGTAGAACTATCAGATTAAAATAGATTTTTTACCATTTTGAATCGTTGTTAGATGGAATTTGACCTTGATCGTCTGCGCTACCTGACCAAAAAGACAGCCACGCCTTTCTTCAAAATTTCTTTGCGATCTTATTGATACCGAAATTGTGTAATCTAGTACTTACATTTATCTTATCGATCTGAATGAATCTAAAAATAGACCAGTGAGGTGTTTTTATAAAAATAGATCATTACATCACGCTATCAACTTCAATTGATATGCATCGTTCTATGTCCAAAGGTTGAAAAATTATCTAATGATTATTACTTCGCTGAGAGTGTGATTAATTGTCGGCAAGCAGTAATCTGAATTGTTAATGGTGTCAGACCCATTTATAAGGGTAATTCATTGGAACGTTAACTTGAACGATCACCTTGACGTCGCATCCAGACAGCTCGGGACCGCTGACGCAATATTTTATAACTTCAGAGTAACGCATGGACGTTCTTTTTAATAGGCTTTGGAATGCATCAGAAATATGCGTCCTAATTGTGCAGTTAACGAGTTAGATTGATTTAGACTTGAATACTTTTAAACTAGATCTAGAATGTTTGATTAATAATGACAATTTATTTTGTAATTTACAGCTCAAGAAGTAACGCTCCGGATTCCTTTTTTCACCAATTTCCGGCTATGCGAAGATCTCATAGAACTTCGTTTAGACCTACCAGGATACCCATGGCCGAAATCGGGTTCAAAACGGCTCGTTCTGAACAGCAATTTACATCGGACGCGTCACCTGATATGAGGTATGTATGGAGCGAAATCAGCTATGAAACAAATTGTTGCATGGTTTCATGCACTAGGTTCTGTTATAGTTCTAATCATAATTTTGCAACTTTTCAGACCATATCCGGATATTGAAGATTATAGTTCAGAGAGAGATTATCCTGATAATGATAACTATGAAATGAATTGGGAAAGAAATCAAAATTACGAAGAAGAAAGGGCTGCGATACGATCTACAGGGTCATTCAGACCTCATATTCGATTGGAACAATATCAGCGAAGGAGGAATTTCATTCCGCAACAAAATTCGAGGTATTGTCTTAGGTCTAACTTATGATTGTTGTAAATAACAAGTTATTTTTTGTATTTAACATCAACATTTTTACTATTTCCAGAATGTGGCCCACACACGTAGTATGTAATTGTGAAACAAATTTGGGAGGTGTCTACCCACTATCAAATGAAATTCCAACTGGGTCGTTTTCTCCATACCCAAGACCTTATGTTCAAGAAAACTCAGCCTATGGTGAACCTCAAACTCATCATGGATCAGCATACCGTCCGCACTATCCTCCAAGGTACAAAAGTCTTAACCCTGTTTTAATCCTACCAATCATTCGATTTTAATCAAATATTATTCATTTTTAGAATGAAATTAATGGACTAACTTTACTTATTACAGGACCAAGCTGGCAGGATGGAATTCAGGGGAAAATGATTACAATCATATAAACTTCCGTGGTTCTACTTTTGAAGATACCCAAGCTTCGAAGCTTCAGTCTACGATCCGTCCAAAATTTACAACTGCTTATCCGATCTCAGTTAGTTCTACAACCCCAACCAAAGACGAATCTCCTGATGCTTTAATACGAATCATCGCCTAATGAATCTCAGCAAGAGACTGATTTTTATAGGAATGTTAGTTACTTTTTAAAAGTATTCGCTCAGAACACATTCCAATGTTCCTAAAACCTTTGTCCTATTTATCAGCCATTTTTTAAATATTCAATATTATACTCGATTTTTTATGCACTATTAACTAACATTGTGATATCGATATTATTTTTACTAATCCATTAGTTATAAGAGCACTTATAGAAGCTAAATTGACTGATGTGACCGTTCTTAGAAAGAACGTTACGTTGTGAAAGTATTTGAGACTTAAGATATTTATATTATACCAAAAGTACTCCTTACATGACAAGTCATTGTTGTATTAGTTTTTAAGAATGATACTTAATTATCTTTAGAATTTCACTTAGTGAATTCCAGATGTGCCGATCCACTAGTTGTAAGTTCTGTTAAAGCTTAATTTATTGCAATCTAACCCTAGCTTAGTATTTATCTTATCAATATACTGCGTTTCTTACTCTTGTAAATATTGTTTTATTTTTCAAGCTCTACATTGTAATATATTCAACACAATTCGATCACTTCTTGTCATAACTAAATCTTGATAGTGAGTCATTGTCGCGATTAGCGATGGACTGAGGCGGGCGGGCGAGCTCAGTGACGTCACATATGTTTCCGCATTAAGAAAATTAGGTGTCAGATTATTTGCAAGTTAATTTTTACGTGATAAAAGCACGCAGTGGTTTATAAATTTCTACATGGAAAACTTTCCTTGTTAAACGCGCAGAAAGAAAGACTCGCCCTAAGCTGAATGTAACAAGACAAGGGCACGGACAAGTCTGTGGATGCAAAATTAACTGTATATAAAAAGGTATGTGTTGATTGAACGTAAATATCTAATTTTATCCCCTTGTTAAAGAGGTTCGAACATTTTTGTATGAAGCCTGACTTGCCTAAAGTTGCAAGTACATACAAGTACTTATTGTAACGGTACTGTGGTATGCAGACCTTCACAGAGGATCGGGCATAACGCAACTTCTTTCTCATTCAATCATTTCGAAGAAGATAATTCGAATATCAATTTCAAAGGTTTGAAATGGTATTCGATGTCATGATTCGAAATGATTGAAGATCTGGTCTTGCGCCATTGATTGTTTGATCGTGGCGTATTGAGTATTTGTTCCTTGCGGATTAATGGTGTTTAGCCCGCGATATAATTGTATTCGATGATAGGCGTGCAATAGCACTTTTTAAGCAGTCCAAGATCTATCACTTCAGAGGTTCAGGCTGTCCCTGAGGATTTAGAAATTTTTCCATGCGATGTATCCATGCATGTGAACGCTCAAGAAAGTGATGAATTTTGCATTAATATTAGAGCTAAAATAAATAATGGTAATAGCTCTTCCTATAAATCATATATTATGATTAATAATCTTATTTACAGAGTGGATAAATGCCATGGTCAAGATAGGAAAAGACTTGTATTGGCACGTGAATTATTTTCAAATGTGATGGAAAGATTGCATGATGACCCATATTTAGGAGGTCACTTAGGCCTCACAAAAACATTTGAAAAATTCAAAAATAAATATTTCATGTCTGGAGCTTTGAAAAGTATAGAGAGGTATGTAAAATCTTGTTTAATTTGTCAAGAGCGGGCAACTACGAAAACAAGAATGGAACTTCACCCTATTGAAGTGAAAAATATTTTAGAAAGAGTGGGAGTGGATATTCTGGGTCCGTTCAAAAGATCCTATAGAGGTAATGAGTATATAATTGTGGCAGTTGAGTTCCTGTCTAAATATGCTATCTGTAAAGCGGTACCAAGAGTGAATACTGATGTGATATGCAATTTTCTTATTGAGGAAATTTTTTGCAGATTAGGAGCAGTTCAGACGATATTAACTGACAGAGGAACTGTCTTTGCCGCTCATGCTGTGAAGGAAACGGTGGAATCTTTTGGTGCTAAATTAACCCATACTACTTCTTCTCACCCACAGACCAATGGGTTAGTGGAACGCTTCAACAGGACTATCACTGACATGTTAGCAAAGTATTGTTCACCAAATCAACGTGACTGGTGTGCGGTTGTTCCATTGGTGGTACACGCTTACAATACGAGCAAGCAGAGCTCCACTGGCATGTCACCCTATCTCTTATTACATGCAAGAGAAGATTCTACGCAAGAAGAAAGAACTTTGAATATAAATTGCACTGGATTGTTGGGAAATATGTCTCAAAGGCAAGAATTCTCTAAGATGCTTATTCGTAAAGCTGTAAATAATATAAAGAAGGCACAAGTGAGGCAAATAAGGAACTACAACAAAAGGATTAAACCAATTTTATTTAATGAAGGGGACAAAGTATTAATTTTTGTACCAAGGAGAGTTACAGGAAGATCTGTCAAATTAATGCGGTTCTTCCAGGGTCCTTTTCGTGTCGTCAGAAGAATTTCAAGATATTCTTATGTGGTGAAGAGATTCTCATCGGCACTTCAATTTGTGGTCCATCCTAATCGGATGAAAAGATTGATCTTGAGACTATGACGCATGTTTTTTCTTCATGTTTTTGTTCTGCGTTGTGTAGAATTTTTTCCATTATATTGTATTAATATTCTTTTATGTTTCAGATCTTGATTAATATTATGCTATGTAAGTTTTACTGTGATAAAGAAAGATGTCACAGACTCCATATTTAGGGCCATCGTATAGGAAGTTAGGTAGGCCTGTTAAAAAAATTTTCGACCGATCGAAAATTTTTCAATGGGGGGGAGGCAGTTGTGGTATGCAGACCTTCACAGAGGATCGGGCATAACGCAACTTCTTTCTCATTCAATCATTTCGAAGAAGATAATTCGAATATCAATTTCAAAGGTTTGAAATGGTATTCGATGTCATGATTCGAAATGATTGAAGATCTGGTCTTGCGCCATTGATTGTTTGATCGTGGCGTATTGAGTATTTGTTCCTTGCGGATTAATGGTGTTTAGCCCGCGATATAATTGTATTCGATGATAGGCGTGCAATAGCACTTTTTAAGCAGGTGTCTTAGTTTTCAGCTGTGAATTTATTAACGAAGTAAATGATTGTATTACGAAGAAATTACTGTTATTAATTATAATCAAGCTTCACGAAGAATCCAGCTGCTGTTTTATTACTGCCCCCTAAGAGACACCTTGCAGTACCAACCCACCCCAATGATTTTATTTCATTTTCAGAGTAGTCTATTACCTTTCTTAGCTGTGATCGTCTATAAAATTGCATCAGTAAACTAGCTTAATTATTTTTCTTTGTCATTTCTGTTGACAAACTTATTTGACTTCATATATTTGTCACCATTAGAGAGAGTTCTTAGGTCAAGACTTTTATTTTATCTCTAGATGTTTATTCTTCGTAATAAAGACAGGAAGGCAAATACATGACTCAATCCTGAGTCTATTAAAAGGTTTTGTCCATAAACAAGCGGAATACAAGATGCAGACGCCGTATTTCATACCAGGACGAACCGACAGTAGAAAGCCTTACATACCCTACTTGTAGATGGACAGAGATAATGAGTTACTAATAATAAAAACAAGAAGGCAAATACATGACTCAATCCCGAATTTATTAAAAGTTTTTACCCGTAACCAAGCGGGATACAAGATGCAGACGCCGTATTTCATACCAGGACGAACCGACAATTGCCAGCCTTACATACCCAACTTAATAATAATAATAATAATAATACGTTTATTTCTTCAAAACAGCACACACATACATTAAAAAAAAAAAAATTCAAAATATTCTTATCCTAATAAACAAGTTTAAGCTTGCATATGTCTGCCGCAGTGAGGAAAAAGGCCTGGGCTCAGCGACTAATGCCAGACTGATTATCAGGCTGGCAACACTGATTTTCAGCCCTCGCCCAAGTGAGATGCGAGGGACAGAGTTAATACTGTATAATGTTAAGACTACAAATTTAGGGCCTAATTCAAGTGTTAAGTGTCTGTGTGAGTGTAATGAGGTGTGAAGGTGCAGTAGATGAAGGTACGTTAATATGCAGAAACAGAAAATTTAAATTTAAATAGAGCCGAAACACAAAAAATGAAAGAAATGATTACGTGGTTGCTAGTGACCGAGATAACTATTTGGTATACCTAACTTCTGTATTTCAAGTAAGAAAAGTTTCATTTTTGTCTTGAAATTAGATTTAGAAGTTAGGTTCCTAATCGGTGGGGGTATATCGTTCCAACATTTTGTTGCCCGGTAACGAAAGCTGCCACGAAAGGCCACAGAACGATGAATATACCCACCAAGCGGAGGTCGAATGTTGCGAGTACCGTACTTTTGGTGAAACCTTGTCTCAGTATTCAACTTACGATGTAGATATTCAGGCTGTTTAAATTTTATAACATCATAAACAAGACAGGCCAAATGTAATTCCCTCCGCGAATTCATGTTAAGAGAAGATGCTGCGTTCAAGACAGGTGTAATGTGACTACGTGGAGGAACTGTATAACAGAATCTACAACAAGCATTTTGGACACGTTGAAGTAAACGCTGAGTTTTTGATAGAAGACGCGGCCCAAAGACAACATCCCCGTAATTAAGCCTAGACAACACTAGGGTCTCGCTCAGCGCTATACGTACTTTTTCGGAGAGTAGATTTCGTATCTTGTAAAGAACTTTTAACCGAAACATACTACTTTTGACCAGGGACAAAACGTGTGACTCAAAGCGCAGCTGACTATCAAAGATTATTCCGAGGTTTCTGACCACCTCAACGCGTTGTATTGCCTGACCTTGTATCCGGACCACAGGGTCAAAGCTCAGCATTTTTTCAGTTTGTCTCTTTGAACCAATAATCATGAAATGGGACTTAGCGGGGTTAAGAGCTAGTGAATGAGTTTGGGACCAGTGAGCAATTCTTGTCAAATCTTGATCCATTTTCAAAATAGCAGCATTCAAGTTTTCTGGGTAATCGGATATATAAAGTTGAATATCATCTGCATAACAGTGATACCTACAATGATTGATTTTGGACACAATATCAGCGCAATATAAAATAAATAAGAGGGGCCCCAGGATAGACCCCTGAGGGACACCTCTTGTGACTAATTTAATTGCCGATTTTAGCATCACACCATTACTTTTATAGATAACCACTGACTGATAACGTTCACTAAGATAATCTTCAAACCACAAAACCGATAGAGAATCTAAGCCGTAATATCTGAGTTTTGAAAGTAGAAGTGGAACGCTAATACTATCAAAAGCACGGGAGTAGTCCAAAAGTGTAAGAACAGTGCCCCGACCAGAGTCTTGTTCAGACAGAATATTATCTACTACGTCTAAAAGAGCCGACGTCGTGCCACGGCCCCTTCGAAACCCTGACTGCATTTCAGGCAGAAGCCCATTAGCCTCGACAAATCCAGTCAGCTGAGCAGAAACAGCTTTTTCTAATATTTTTGATAAGAACGGCAGAATACTTATAGGTCTGAGATGCTTAGGTTCAGTAGGATCGTCAACTTTGGGAATGGGCTTAACCATAGCCTGCCTCCATTGTCGAGGGACAGTTCCAGTGACAATAGATCTATTTATGATATCAGTTATCACTCTTAGTGTACGAGGAAGAGTCAAGACTATCATATCCCTACTAATTCCGTCACAACCAATCTTACAGATATAGCAATATTCTTTATTTGTGGGGCCCCATTTATATATTTGCGCTTTTATTATGTATTTGTAATTGTGTATTGCTGTAGTCTATGACTCAAAGTCCCTCTCTTTATATGGTATACTTGATATCATGTTTATAGTTCAGACTATACAGTGCATTGTTTATTGATGCAATAAATCAAAAGAGCTCGACTTTAATAATGGAATTGAAGTCGTTGTGTCTTGAACTCAATTACTTTGTTTATAACTCGAATGAAAAATCAGGTACTTAATGTTGGAATTAAATGACCATTATGTTAATGTTATATTTTAAAGAATAAAAAGATTTCAAGAATGTGATCAATGAATCCAGCTTTACTTTGTGAATAAAATAACTACATCGATTAATAATTGAAAATGCTAAGATTTAGTAAATAGAGAACTAGCTTTATAAGAATGATATTGAGAGATTATAAATGAGGCTTGAGTTGTCTTGATCATGAGAGTTATGAAATTAAACCAACCAAGAACTTTTAGAAGATTTATTGGGGTAATGCACAGGAAATCAGTACATATAAGCAAAGCTTAGGTGTTTTATAAATATTCAGAAATTGTTATGCGATCAACAATAGAAATAATTCAATAAATATGGAAAATAGCTCTTCCACCGCTACTTACTATAGCATAGAAGCCACAACAGTAGCGGTTTCTATTCCTTAGTAAACCCTTAGCCTCGGGGCAAGCCCTTGTTTCATACGGAGACAAGTCCCCCTATCAGAGCTAGAAGACACCGAGAGATTCTACTTTACTGAGCCTTGATTAGGCATTATAGATTTAACTGGCTTTAACAGTCGCATAACAATCCCTTGCAGAATACAGGAAGTATAGAGCGTCTTAGGACTAATACAGTTTTACTTAACTGTTATTGCGCCGGCCGGACACAAACACTACAACCACTATAATAACAAGATTCTAGACTAATTATTTTTTAGTATATATAATAACCTAGTGGGTATTTTCTAGTTATATTTAACAGAGAAAATGGCTGAAGGCCCACACGCGTGCTGTCAGTTTTACGGTTAAAACTTGAGTGTCCACCTCTTCCTTCTCTTCATCTTCAGCTCCTGCGCAGCCTGGAGCCAACCACATCATCCTCATTGGTAAAACGATTCTTCCCGCTTCAAAGTAGGTCCACGTTTCATGTCGTCATTGGTGGAGCCTTTAGGGGTAGCCTGCGACATTGTCTCTCTTTCTCGCAAGCGTCTTTAATCCACGCTCTCACTCGCTCTAGGGGTTGAACACTTGTGTGTCCGCTGGCTATTATGTTCCTGGAACTAGAAAACATTTGGCGAGCATCAATACCTCTTAAAATAATAAAGATAAGAAAGAATATTGTTTCTAAGTATAGAGAATAAAAACTCTCATAAATTTATAAAATTTATGGGTCACAAATGTTCGTTTCCTGGGGTGTTAAGTATTTCAAAGATTTACGCATTGCTTCTCAGCTTACAATTTTAAATTGGTCGCAAAGGATAGTAAAAAATGTGTTCCTTTGAATTTGGCTGGTGCGGCGTTCTAATTTATAACATTCAATTTGATGTCTAGGTTGTACCGTCACAATATAAAGTCGCGTTTTTAATGAACACGTATGAAACATATTTCAATCGACAGAGAAAATAATTACAAACAACAAATACTTATTGTCAAAATGTCGTAAGTGATTTACTTTCTGAGTAATTTCAGTTTGAAAATGTAATTTTTTTTTTTAAATCAACGTTTAAACTGATTTAAAAGTCCGTTATCATCATTTAAGCATCCCGCGTCACGACTAGCATTAAATTAGATTTTCTTACTACTGAAATAATACGATAGAATGCAAAAAATTATGTAAAATATGTTTTCGGTAAAATCAATATCAAACAAAATCCTTACAAGCCTGAGTCATCCATTAGTATTTAAAAAATACCACAAAATTAATGCCTCGCCAAGAGTATGGGGTGAGCGGATAAGTGTCACGAGCCGGATCTCTTCCCGTCCCCCTCTTCACCACTGACAATGAACCATAGGGCTATTCTTTACCATGCCAGGAGGCATGACTAAGCTTCTGTACGCATGCTGTCACGTTCGTTTTAATAAAGAATGAAAAAGACAGAATGTTAGAGAAGCTTTGTCACCAGGCTTATGTTAGACGGGCACGTCAAGTCAATCACTGCGTCACCGTAACTTGCACCGTGTCACAGAATAAATAATAGTACTAACGTACAGAAGTCTCACTCCCTAACAAAAGTCAACTTTAGGCATAAAAAATTGCCTACCATTGCAAGCAAGAGAAATTGAAACTTATAGTCGGCCGCTAGCGTTCATATTCTATTGCGCACCGCCGACTCGATGCCGCGTTCGCGACGAGAGCTCAGGGTTAACACTCGCCGCCGATTTAGAGGTAAAATTATCATTGAACTTAATGAAGTAAGATAACAAAGATTATAAAATCAAAAGTAACTTTAGTTAGGAACTGTAAAAAGTAAAAACACAAGTTAACTTAACCAACCATGTTATTTGATATCTAGCCTACACACTAGGGTGGGTCACGAATGTATGGAGAAAAATAAAATGTCTTATATTAAAACGTAATAGTGATAAAATGTGTATTAATGCGTTATTCTTATATATGCAAAAAATGGTTACGATCAGATATCATCTTCAACCTCCGGATTGACCTTGAAATTAAGAAAAAGATACAAATAAAGGTTTTTAGGAAATTCCCTTAAGAAGTATCAAAATTGGTTTTTAATATGATATTTTGTAATAAAACACTAGCCTATAAAACATACTTGTATAATTTTGAAAATTAAATATCGTACCTTATCTAATTATATCTAATTTATTGCCTTTAATTCAAAAAAATCCTTCTTGCTGTCAAATTTTAGCATATCTTTGCGAGACGCTAACTGATTTTTAATGTAGCCTTCTTTTACAAATTTGCTGCACAAAGCACTTAAAGCTTCTGTACAGTCTTAACTGCCCTTTCCACTGATTGGGTATGACAGGGAAGACGTAGCAGAGGCTATTCACCCTCACCTTTTTGATCAACTCTCTCTTGCCAGCCCATATACATACGTCCCCACCGAGGGGCACGGGCCTCCCTTCGAAACACGAAGGGGATCAACTATCAAATGTAAATTTTCGTCACTAATTTCTTTTAGAATCGGTGGTTTGGTGATATTTTGCTGCCAATCCATCAGATCTATGCAGGAAGATGCATCTAGCTTTATCTACAGAACTTCAAATAGATGGATTTTGTTCTATGTAATGGGGCGAGGTTTCAGTAATCGTCGCGCAGCTAAGTCACGAATGTGTTTTAGCGGGTCAGTCAGCATTACCAATAATAAATTTTCGGGATGGGCAAAATAACCATTTCTTTGAAATACAGGTTCGACTTTGGTTTTAAGTTCAGCTGACAGGTACCTAGATGAAGAGATCAGCTTCCACAGGTGTCGTGCTCCATCCTTGTATGTAAGATGAGTCTTGATAGCGAACCAAGTCGGAGCGTAAACTTTAACAACATAGGTTTCTAATATTATTAAACTTTCAGATGGAGTTTTTGTTGAAACGTATGCACGAAGAACACGATTCGCTCGAGTCAGCCATCTAGCATGAGACATTTTATCTGGAGATTTGTTGGCTAAATCTTCAGGTAGCTTTCCTTTTGTAACAGCTGGTTTTCGTTCGTTCTCTGCGTAGCTTATTGGGATCAATTTCTGGTACAGTCGAGTTAATGGCTTGCAGAACTGCTGATGCGATAGCTGCTCCTGCTCTGTTTGATACTCCATATCTGTCACAAGTACAATAATTCATGGAAACGGTGGCAGTCCAGTCCGCGGAGCTGGATCAGTTTTTGCATGCAGTGCAAGCTCGCTGTTGCTGTGATTAGACTCACCGGAATAAAAAGAAGTAGAAAGTGCATCAAGTGGCACAGAAGATGCCTAGTTTTACATACTTCCTGATATTTGCGCAAAGATTCTTGCTGTTGGAATTTCCTTTTCAAAAATTTCCTAGCTTGACTTGTAGTGGCGATATGTAGTAGCATAAAACTTCATTTTATCCTCAGAAGAAGGTAATATATTTTTTTTCAAGTCACAAATTTCACCAAACACACATTTCGTCGAGTTTTGAGTGCGTTCCATAGTATCAACGAGCAAAAAACAACCTACGACTTTATTAGCTTCCGTGCTACTGACGCAAGAAATGTGTCGCGCTAAGTGCAATCAGTGACCCCCCTCACGCCTCAAGTAGCTAACGAGAACAGGTTTATTGACCTTATTTAGCAAAATAATAATATGTTCGGTCAAACGGCGTTATAAAATATTTTAAATCCTGAGTATAATTAATAACTAAAGCTCTAGAAGTTACCTCCTATAACCATAATTTCAAAAACTTTTAAGTAAATCCGGAGGCAGTTAATCATATGCGAATGTTATAATATTTAAAACATGTCATTTCTAGTCCATTTTGCACCCTTCTGTCGCTATTAGAATACAGGAATCAAGAAAAAAAAATTTGACCCACCCTGCTACACACCCACTAACTACAGACTATTGTGATGGCAAAACGAGTTTCTGTCTGGTTTTTATATTGTTAATAAGTAGGTACATTATTATTTTGTTCAATACGCGACTAACGCGGTGAGCGCGCGCGCGGAGAGTTTCAACCCGCGCTCACTGGCATATTCAGTACGCTCGCCGCGCGAACATGCCTGAACTGCGGAGTGACACCCCTCTGACCGTGTACAAACGTTCTCATTCCTGTAGAATAAGTTTAAGTTTTGAAGTTTTTGTTGTTGATATTTTTGTTCTTTACCTTTAACGTTAGTTTTATTTATTATTATTGACATTTACGCAATTTCAAGTAACTTAGGCCTGCCAGGGTCGCAGTGTTTCTTTTGCGGAATTAGTACTGCTCGCCCTAGAGTACGCCGTCCGCAATCACAAATATGATGTAATGAATGAGCTTTGCGAGGGATATCTAAACCATCACCTTTATGTCCAAGAGTATGCCAACCATATACTCCGCGGTAAACCTCACAAATCCTGGTGTCGAAGTTATTGACCCCTAAAGACTTTCGCAGTGGCTCATGTACCCACTACTATCGCAGATAGTAGCCGGCTTTAAGTGCCTTGCGAATCATCTTTCTTTCGGACAATCAGGTGATTCCCTTCCGGTCTAGTGTCCCCACCGGTTACCTCTACCAATGGGGCCACAAGCATTATTTAGTCTTGATATCCTGTAGTAAATCAGGAGGGACAAGAGGACTTATCAGTTCTTATTTCTCCACTCATTATGTTGAAGAACTAGCCACTTCTTAGTTTTTATGCTGTCATTGATACGAAGTCAAGATCAAATGTCAGTGTCTTAACCAAACTGAGGAAAGTTTCAAAATGATAAAGTGATGTTTATTCGATTCCCGGTGGGACCGGAACCTTCTAGATGGCCGCGGCGGCGTGGTAAATGGCGTACGAGCGGCGCGAGAAGCTGCGTACCAGCGCAGCGGCGCGGGAAGCGGTCTACGAGGGGCGCTTCCAGTGGAGCGATGTCTCTGTATAAGGTTTGATTGATGTGTATTTCACCAAAAACATATTTAACATTTTTTTTGCATATAATCCTATTATTTTAGTATAACTGGAATCCAATTTAATGCTAGTCATGACGCGGGATGCTTTAAAATGATGATAATGGACTTTTAAACCAGTTTAAACGATGATATTCTTTTAATTATATTTTAATTTTCAAACTGAAATTACTCAGAAAGTATATCACTAACCACATTTTGTCAATCAGTATTTGTTGTTGGTAATTATTTTCTCTGTCGATTGGCATATGTTTCATACATATACATAAAAAACGCGACTTTTTATGTACTTGTATGTACTTGCAACTTTAGGCAAGCCACAGAGGTTCGATGCTCTTTTATCTAATTGTATTTAGTGGTTAAGGCGTGAATTATTCCTTTTGGTTGAAAGGTTACAAAATATATATTGAATATCACACACAAACTGCGGTGCGAACCCTTTTACATAAAAGAACTCGAGTCATTTAAGTCTTTTAAAATCAGCTGGAGTTGGTTAAGTCTTTAGAAAACAACTCGAGTCGTTCCAGTTTTTAGTCTTTTAATAAAACGACTAAGTCTTATTAATAAAAACTCGAACTTTCAATCTTAATTTTAGAGTCAAGTCCTGTAACATGGAGGCGAGTCTTTTTAATAAGCCTTAAAAGACTTTAGTATACCAGTTTTAAATGAATACGTAATGTAAACGATTTTTATACAACCATTTGCATTCACGCGAGGTGGTTCTTAAACAGTTTTTTTTTTCATTTTCCTTGTGGCGCTGGAATTTATAATTCTCCTTTATTTACCTTCTTAACTCAATTCAATTCAATTCTTTTTCTTCAATTCGTTGTGACCTCGTTTTTAGACATTATTAGAGGTTTAACCGTCAATACGCTCGTAGAATTAAGAAGCCAGCTGCATATTTGAACCATGCTGCCACGGAACCCTACAATGCGCATGTCCCGATACGCTCTTGGCCGTTTTTTTTTGTTATGAACGATTGCTTTTGTACACAAGTTATAACAAAATTAAACAAAATCGTTAACAAAAAAGAAAAATTTAACGAAAATTTTTCTTTGGTAAATTTGTTAAAATTATCGCAATTAGGGCCCTGGTAGGCGATTTACCAAGAGTCCAGAGGCATTTGTTTTAGGTCTCACCGATTAGAGGTGACTTATATATCCAACCTTTTAACTTTTCAGTAAAAAGAGTAATGAGTGAAGTAAGATGTTCTTTATACTTCTAATACACCTTGCAGGCAATTATTGTGTACTCCATAGGCAAATGTCCTGAGAACAATGGTTAAACGCCCCAAAGGCAATTTTATACAGCCCCAAAGGAAACATTAATACAGCCCCGAAGGCAAAAATTATACAGCCCAGAAAGCAAACATTATACAGACCGAAGGCAAAAATTATATACCCATAAAGGCAACTGTGAATTTGTAGGCTCTTAGGCAACTGTGTCTGATGAGCCCCTGAGGCAAGTGTTAAGCCCTATAGCATTAATTTCATGAGGCCCTGAGGCAATAATTTCGTAAGCCCCTGAGGCATAAAATTAAACTGAGCAAAGGTCAAATATTGTAGATCGGAGAAGATTGATAAGTTATGTTATTACAATTGTTACTGATAATTATTGTGAAAATATTTCTGAATTTAAATATATCAAATCTAATACATTGAACAACTCATGTTCCCAAAATTTATCACATTACATTCAGTTCCCTCAATATTGATAAATAATTAATTTCTAATTATTATTAACCTTTATAATTGAATAATACGTAAACAAATAACACACACAAAGGTTCAGGTGTTAGTTCACTAAGATTTTTTCCCATATTTCTTATCCACTTGCAATAAAGGTGAAATTAGAACAAACTTGCATATCTAATTCTGGAAGAGTTTGTACCTCTCTCTAATATATATATTACTAGCTTTCCGCCCGCGGCTCCGCCCGCGTGGACTACAGGTTATATCGTGCCCAACTGTGGGATAAAATGTAGCCTATGTCCTTTCCCAGGCTCTAATCTATCTCTGTACCAAAATTCATCAAAATCGGTTCAGCGGTTTAGGCGTGAAAAGGTAACAGACAGACAGACAGACAGAGTTACTTTCGCATTTATAATATTAGTAGGGAAGTAGGGATTCCTTCGGATTATTCCAGGTAAGCTGTTGAAACATTCACAACATCCTTGTTTAGTGATAGGGTTCATATGGAATATTTAATGAAATAATTAATTTATTCAACTCCGATAAGTCTTTATAGGTGAAATTCAATCATTTGTTATATTGTTAACAATTTAAAGTGATCATGCTGTTATAACATGTTGACAACATACACACTTTCACATATGAAATTATGGTCTTGTCCTTTGTGGATATCAGAATAAAATAACATCATAGGTAAGTCAGTGAGTTCACCAAGTAACTTAATCTTGTCACTTCACTTCATAATACAGAACTAACAAAACATTATCATTTACTACTAGAATATTATGTATGTGTCACTAACATAAAATTAAATGGACTGTGTAACATTAAATATCTGAACATTCTTACCAAAACACAATGTTAGGTATTTGCACATTATGTTATACTTATCTAGCTGTACCATCCTCATCTAGTGTGCAATCATAAGTTTATGTTATTGTCATTCTGTTTTGGCCATGTCTTTTCTCAAGTTCTAATCGCATTTCTTCATTGCGTTTTCAATCCAAGACAACCACACTCAATGACCTTGAAAACTGAAGAAAATACTAAAAATGGGGAAGTAAGCTGCCCCTTTTCCGACAGTTCCGACACGCCGACCATTCGTTGTTACGCAATTAAACCGGCACTATTATTTGTAACTTTAACTTTGTTTTAGGCCATTATTTGTAAATTTTCTTCCGACAGATATTGAGATTTTCTTTTTTTATCACAGTTCTTTGTGGACTATTGTATTTACGGATTCAGATGCCACTTCTAAAGTTGTTACACTAAAACACCTTTTACTCATTAAGCAGTAGGGTGGGTCAAATTTTTTTTTCTTGATTCCTGTATTCTAATAGCGACAGAAGGGTGCAAAATGGACTAGAAATGACATGTTTTAAATATTAATACTTTCGCATATGATTAACTGCCTCCGGATTTACTTCAAAGTTTATGAAATTATGGTTATAGGAGGTAACTTCTAGAGCTTTAGTTATTAATTATACTCAGGATTTAAAATATTTTATAACGCCGTTTGACCGAACATATTGTCATTTTGCTAAATAAGTCCAATAAACCTCTAGTCGTTAGCTATTTGAGGCATGAGGGGGGTCACCGATTGCACTTAGCACGACACATTTCTCGCGTCAGTAACATGGAAGCTAATGAAGTCGTAGGTTGTTTTTGGCTCGTTTGTTACTATGGAAAGCATTCAAAACTTGACGAAATGTCCCCTATTTGGTGAAATTTGTGACTTGAAAGAAAATATATTACATTCTGAAGATATTATAATGAAGTTTTATGCCACTACATATCGCCACCACAAGTCAAGCTAGGAAATCTTTAAAAGGAAATTCCAACAGCAAGAATCTTTGCGCAAATATCTGAAAGTATATAAAAATTGGTATCTTCTGTGCCTTTTGATAGACTTTCTACTTCTTCTTATTCCGGTAAGCCTAATCACAGCGACAGCGAGCTCGCACTGCATGCAAAAACTGATCCAGCTCCGCGGACTGCCACCGTTACCATTTCTTTTTGTACTATCTCCAAGACTTGTGACAGATATGGAGTATCAAACAGAGCAGGGGCAGCTATCGCATCAGCAGTTCTGCAAGCCACTAACTCGACTGTACCAGTAATTTATCCAAAATAAGCTACGCAGAGAATGAACGAAAACCAGACACAGCATTGTCTCAGCTGTTACAAAAGGAAAGGTACCTGAAGATTTAGCCAACAAATTCCCAGGTGAGATGTCTCATGCTAGATGACTGATTCGAGCGATTCGTGTTCTTTATGTATACGTTTCAACGAAAATTCCATCTGAAAGCTTAATAATATTAGCAATCTATGTTGTTAAAGTTTACGCTCCGACTTGGTTCGCCATCAAGACCCATCCTACTTGCAAGGATGGAGCACGACACCTGTAGAAGCTGATCTCTTCATCTAGGTACCTGTCAGCCGAACTTAAAACCAAAGTCGATCCTGTATTTCAAAGAAATGGTTATTTCGACCATCGCGAGAATTTATTATTGGCAATGCTGACTGATCCGCTAAAACACATTTGTGACTTAGCTGCACGACGAATACTGAAAGCTCGCCCCATTACACAGACCAAAATCCGTCTATTTGAAGTTCTGCAGATAAACCTAGATGCATTTTTTTACATAGATCTGATTGATTGGTAGCAAAATATCACCGAACCACCGATTATAAAAGAAATTAGTGACGAAAATTTACATTTGATAGTTGATCAAAAAAGTGAGGGTGAATTGCCTCTGCTACGTCTCCCCTGCCATACCCAAGCAATGATAAGGGCAGTTAAGCCGGTCACAGAAGCTTCAAGTACTTTGTGCAGCAAATTTGCAAGAGAAGGCTACATTAAAAACCCGATATCGTCTCGCAAAGATATGCACAAATTTGACAGCAAGAAGGATTTTTTGGTGAATTAAAGGCAATAAATTAGATATAATTAGATTAGAGGTACGGTATTGAATTTTCAAAATTAAACAATTATGTTCTATAGGCTTGTGTTTTATCACAAAATATCATATTAAAAACTAATTTTGATGGTCCTTAAGGGAATTTTCTAAAAGCCTTTTTTTGTATCTTTTTCTTAATTTCAAGGTCAATCCGGAGGTTGAAGATGATATCTAATCGTAACCATTTTTTGCATATCTAAGAATAACGTATTAATACACCTTTTTATCACTATTACGTTTTAATATAAGACATTTTATTATATTTTAGACATTATATTTTCTCCATACATTCGTGACCCACCTTATTAAGCAGTCCTTTTAATTCGATATTTTACAAATTACAATGCAAGAACACATAAACACCTATCTACGCGCGAAACCGATTTGTCAAAGTGCCGTGTACTGTTTCGCCACACTACGTGGACCGGTAGTGTTGTACCAATTGTGTCGTTGATCGATTTTTCTAAGCTTGAAATAAAATAAAAACTGAACCCCTGTGCTCGGTACTTGTACCGATTGTTAAAATTGTTGCGCGCGATTTTCAACTTACAGCTATAAATTAATCAAAGAATGTGTACCTCTGA
The DNA here is from genome assembly GCA_949987775.1 of Aproaerema taeniolella. Lineage (NCBI taxonomy): Eukaryota > Metazoa > Arthropoda > Insecta > Lepidoptera > Gelechiidae > Aproaerema > Aproaerema taeniolella. Next base: position 210,902 of record CATLJT010000292.1, read on the forward strand.
AAATTTGTCAGTACCCCAACCAAAAGTAATAGCATTTGTTTGAGGAACTTCAAAGTCTTGTATGAAGGTGACATATGTAAAACCTGGCTCATGTTCACATTTATTTCCTCGATTATGAACTAAAGACATCCTATTTTCTGTTCTGAGAAGAGCAACGTCGTACAGTTTCCATTCTTTTTGTTTTACTTTAGCGTAGTCTGAAAATAAAAAAAAATGCATTGATTTCAAGTTTGTTACTTTTATACTTGGGGATGTCTTTCCCCTGTCAAGGCGAGCAAAAAAAGTTAAAGGCAAAACCTTACCATCTTTTTCTTTTGCCATCACCTCCTTACTTTGCAAGGTTATGGAAAGTGTACCAAAATAGCAAGCTGCTGTGCTATCAAACCTGAAACGAGACGATTTTCTCAGTGATCGTAAATATGACTTTCGCCAGGGACGGTCAACTGGGGATCTTTTGGTATATGTCACGCACTGCCGGAGCAAAGCCATCGAGAAATATGGCAAAGCTCTCGTCTTGCATTGGATATCTCGAAGGCATTTGACAAGGTTTTGCATGCAAGTGTGCGAAGCAAGCTTTCTGTGTACGATGTGTAACTGACTTCATGACTGAACGGTCAATTTGCTCCTCTGACCTGATGGCTATTGACGCTGTAGTAAATAATCATATATCTCAGTAAAATAATCAAATCCTTGTTTAAGTGTCATAATTTGCGCAATGTTTTTCTAGACTACATGAATTACAGCAACTTTCAAAATGTGTTATGATATTATATAATTATACATATTTTTATCCCTCGGAAAATCTGTTATCCTACGCTACAAGTGTGCTAAGTTGGATATTACCGAGAGTCCGAGCCGAAGGCGAGGGCTCAATGGATCCGAGAACGTAATATCCAATGCGCACGCGTGTCATACGACATTTTTCAACACATTTGCGAGGAAAGAAAGAAATAAAAACTTTCCTTTGACATTGACGGCAACAAGCTATCACTTGAAGTATTTTTGACGCTGTACCCACGTAGGTTTTCTGTTCTGCACTTGAAAAATACATTTTTTGTGTTGTATTTCTGACAATAATAACAATCTGATGAAAACAAATGCCGTTTGTGAAAACCAAGTGAAAACATCTGAAAATTCTGAAAAGAGGCGGGATTATTTTTTTCCTTTTTTTAGCTCGCAAAATGAGATTCACATTGACAAGTATGCCATACAGCCAAATAATAAAAAAATACTTATCTCTATATTTTCACGTTTTAGCATAAATAAATGATAATTTTCTGTTAAATTTTAATAATTTTGTGGAATTATATTTCTATTTACAAATAGTTTAATATTTTAAATATAAAATAAGATCTAATCTCTTCGCTGAAATTAAGAAAAAAAAACCATTACGTACTTGTGCTTTATTTTTATTACTCACGGGCTGGGTAATACATATCATTATGAACCTTAAAACAATGACTTAAGACCCACTTTATGAGCAAATGTGTTCAAAATATGTGCCTATTTGACATGTGTTGAAAGCCAAGACGCCAAAAAATAATGACTCCTTGAAGTTTAGTGATTGGACGACAGTGGGAATTTACAAAAGCAAGGAAAGGCTATACCGCCTGAAGGGAAACACCACCTGAAGGGAAAGTACTTTTAATATTGTAGATAGAAAAATTTTACTTAAAGAAAATATTCTTTTATTTTTGAAAAGAAAGAAAACTACATTCAAAGATTTTCGAAAATTCGATTGCTACATCTGGGAGTCGAACTGACTAAAATCTGAAGGAAATCCCGTAATTTTATTTCATCGATCGTAAGAGTTATTTATAAGAATGAAATCTCTATTTATTTTTTATTATGAGATGGGTTAATTCTTGATCCAAATATTGACCGAGGTCATAGATGAGGTCGACAATGGAGCGAGAAAAGGTGGGTCGCCTCCTGATGAGGAGGAGAATCCAAAGATGTCGAGGTTTTCCCATACTCACCGGAAAATACTGACCACACTTCCTATACATCATTTTCACCTCCCGACCCTCCTTATGTGGGAACAATAATGTCAATCAGTCAGTCAGTCAGTGAGTGAGTGGTAATGTAGCTTTATAGAGGATAACTAATTTTTGCGTTGTGCGCTACCTGCTAACGCAGGCCGCGAGGCGGTTGTGCTACCCTATTTGTAGGGTCAAAAAGGCGTTCATTCTTTTTTTTGTTTTTCACGGCAACCATCTTGGATTTCAAAATCGATGTTATTTTAAAAATTAGTACCCTTGAAAACCTAAAAAATGACACCCATGACGAATTGTTCCAAAAAATGCATGTCCGCCATATTGGATTTGAAAATAAATGTCATTTTCGGGATCAGCATCCCCGAAAACCTATCACACGACACCCATGACAGTTTTTCACAAAAAATGCATGTCCGCCATCTTGGATTTCAAAATGGATGTCATTTTTGGAACCACAAACCCCGAAAACCTATTAAACGACACCCATGTCGGTATGCCCGAAAATATAATATCCGCCATATTGGATTTTAGTTGGGGAAATCGTGACGCGAAGGGCGAAGCCCTGAGGCGGTTTCGGATGGCGGTCGGCGGGTAAGATGCTTGGTGACGCTTCGGAATTCGCCCTACATGGAGCTGGGCCTTCGGCCTCGCCCTCTAAGCAGCTCATTGGGGGGGGGGAAGCTCCAGGCTTCGCCCTACGCGGAATTTGGCCTTCGGCTGCACCCTATACGCGGCTCGCCTAAGCCTTCGGCCTCGACTCACCTTCAGATTCTAAACTTGTATGGTGGCCACCTTGGATTAGGGGGGGGGAACGCTCTGGGCTACGCTTTACGTGGAGCCCGGCCTTCGGCCTCGCCTTTTACGTAGCTCGCCTTGGCCTACGGCCTCGCCTCACCACTCCTTGTATGGCGGCCATCTTGGAAAATTGCGAAATCAAAAATTTTACCAGAAATTCAGATTTAGCGACCCCACAAACCCCCGGAAACCGAATTTGGTGCAAATCGGGAAAGATAATGAAATCTCATTTTTGTATGGTAGCCATCTTAAATTTTTTAATTCGAAAATAAATTGTCAACGGTAGACTTCGACCAGGGTGTGGGTTGACCTTTGTTCGATCAGCACCAGTCCGACTCCAACGGTTCGCCCGAAAAAAGTGGGTCGCGACCTGATGAGGAGGAAAATCCGAAGAAGTCGAGGTTTTCCCATATTCACCGAAAAATTCTGACCACACTCCCCATACATCATTTTCACCTCCCGACCCTTATTCTGGGAGAAGAATTATGTCAGTCAGTGGTAATGTAGCTTTATATAGTATAATAACTAGTTTTCGCGTGGTGCGCGACCTGCTTAATAAGGCCGCGAGGCGGTTGTGCTACTCTATTTGTAGGGTCAAAAAAGTTTGCCTTTTTTTTTTCACGGCCGCCATCTTGCATGTCAAAATGAATGTCAATTTTGTAATCTGCAACCCCGAAAACCTATCAAACGACACCCATGATGGATTTTAACCAAAAATGCATGTCCACCATCTTGGATTTCAAAATGGATGTCATTTTCGGAATCAGCACCCCCGAAAACCTATCAAACGACACCCATGTTGGTATGCCCGAAAATTTCATATCCGCCATCTTGGATTTTTGGTGAAGAGAACCGAGACGCTCCGGACTTCGCCCTTCGCGTCACGATTCCCCCAACTAAAATCCAAGATGGCGGATATGAAATTTTCGGATTGCGGTCGGCTGGTAATATGCTTTGTGACGCTTTGGGCTTCGCCCTACGCGGAGCTTGGCCTTTGGCTCGGCTCTGTCTAAAACTTCGCCTCACCTTTAGAATCTAAAGTTAAACGGCGGCCATCTTAGAAAGGGGGGGGACGCTCCGGGCTTCGCCCTACGCGGAGCTCGGCCTTCAGCCTCGTCTAATACGCAAATCGCCTCGGCCTCTGTCTAAAACTTCGCCTCACCTTTAGAATCTAAAGTTAAACGGCGGCCATCTTGGAAAGAGGGGGGGACGCTCCGGTCATCGCCCTACGTGGAGCTCGGCCTTCAGTCTCGCCTTACACGCAGATCGCCTCGGCCTGCAGCCTCGCCAAGCGGCGCGTCGTTCCTCTGATTCGGCGTCCTTGTATAGCGGCCATCTTGGCAAATGTCGGAATAGAAAAGCTTACTAGATATTCAGATTCAGCGACCTATGATACCCCCGGATCCCGAATTTGGTCCGAATCAGAGGACATACAAAAATATAGTTTTGTATGGCGGCCATCTTGTTTTTTTTTAAAATAAAAAAAAAATTGTCACCGGTAGACTTCGACAAGTGTGTGGATTGACCTTTGTTTGAGCACCACCGGTCCAAGTCCAACGGTTCGCCCGGGAAGGTGGGTCGCGACCTTATGAGGAGGAGAATCCGAAGATGTCGAGGATTTCCCATACTAGACGGAAAATTCTGACCGCACCCCACATTCATCATATTCAACTCCCGACCCTCCTTCTGGAAGAACAATTATGTCAATCAGTGAGTGAGTCAGTCAGTGGTTATGTAGCATTATATAGTATAACTAAGTTTCGCGTGGTGCGTGACCTGCTAAAGCAGGCCGCGAGGCGGTTGTGCTACCCTATTTGTAGGGTCAAAAAGGCGTTCATTCTTTTTTTGGTTTTTCACCGCCACCATCTTGGATTTAAAAATCGATGTTATTTTAAGAATCAAATCCCCCGAAAACATAAAAAACGACACCCATGACGGATTTTTCCTAAAAATGCATGTCCGCCATCTTTGATTTCAACATAAATGTTATTTTTGGAATCACCACCCCAGAAATCCTATTAAACGACACCTATGTCGGTATGCCCGAAAATTTCATATCCGCCATCTTGGATTTAAGTTGGGGGAATCGTGACGCGATGGGCGAAGCGGTCGGCCGGTAAGATGCTTGGTGACGCTTCGGGCTTCACCCTACGCGGAGCTCGGCCTTCGGCCTCGCCCTATACGCAGCTCGGCTCGGCCTTTGGCCTCGCCTCGCGCGGTCTTAGAATCTACACTTAAATGGCGGCCATCTTGGATTGGGGGGGGGGGACGCTCCGTGCTTCGCCCTACGTGGGGCTCTGCCTTCGAACTCGCCTTATAGGCAGCTCATCTTGGCCTGCGGCCTCGCCTCGCGGCGCGTCGTGGTTCGGCTCGGCCTTCGGCCTCGCCTCACCACTCCTTGTATGGCGGCCATCTTGGAAAATGGCGAAATCAAAAATCTTTTCAAATATTCGGATTCAACGACCCCTATAACCTCCGGATACCAAATTCGGTCCGAATCAGAGGAGATACAAAAATCTAGTTTTTGTATGGCGGCCTTTTTGTTTTTTTGAAAATCGAAAAAATTTTGTCACCGGTAGACTTCGATCAGGGTGTGGGTCGACCTTTGTTCGAGCACCACCGGTCCAAGTCCAACGATTCGCCCGGGATGGTGGATCGCGACCTGATGAGGAGGAGAATCCGAAGATGTCAAGGTTTTCCCATACTTGACGGAAAATTATGACCATACTCCCCATACATCATTTTCACCTCTAGACCCTCGTTCTGGGAGAACAATTATGTCAGTCAGTCAGTGAGTCAGTGGTAATGTAGCTTTATATGGCCTGTTGTGCTACCCTATTTGTAAGGTCAAAAAGGCGTTAATTCTTTTTTTGGTTTTTCACGGCCACCATCTTGGATTTAAAAATCGATGTTATTTTAAGTATCAGTACCCCCGAAAACCTAAAAAACGACACCCATGACTAATTTTTCCAAAAAATGCATGTCCGCCATCTTGGATTTGATAATAAATGTCATTTTCGGGATCAGCAAACCCGAAAACCTATTAAACGACACCCATGACAGTTTTTCACAAAAAATGCATGTCCGCCATCTTGGATTTCAAAATGGATGTCATTTTTGGAATCACCACCCCCGAAAACCTATTAAACGACACCCATGTCGGTATGCCCGAAAATTTCATATCCGCCATCTTGGATTTTAGGTGGGGAGAATCGAGACGCTCCGGGCTTCGCCCTTCGCGTCACGATTCCCCCAGCTAAAATCCAAGATGGCGGATATAAAATTTTCGGATGGCGGTCGGCCAGTAAGATGCTTGGTGACGCTTCGGGCTTCGCCCTACGCGGAGCTCAGCCTTCGGCCTCGCCCTATACGCAGCTTGGCTCGGCCTTTGGCCTCGCCTTGCGCGTTCGGCTCGGTCTGCGACCTCGCCTCACCCTTAGAATCTAAACTTAAATGTCGGCCATCTGAGATTGGGGGGGGGACGCTCCGGGCTTCGCCCTACGCGGAGCTCGGCCTTCGGCCTCGCCTTAAAAGCAGCTCGCCTCGGCCTGAGGCCTCGCCTCGCGGCGCGTCGTGGTTCGGCTCGGCCTTCGGCCTCGCCTCACCACTCCTTGTATGGCGGCCATCTTTGAAAATGGTGAAATCGAAAAACTTACCAGATATTCGGAATCAGTGACCCCAAAAACCCATGGATACCGAATTTGGTCCGAATCGGAGGATATACAAAACTATCAATTTTGTATGGCGGCCATCTTGTTTTTTTGAAAATCGAAAAAAAATTGTTACTGTTAGACTTTGACCAAGGTGCCGGTCGACCTTTGTTCGAGCACTACCGAACCAACTCCAACGGTTCGCCCAGGAAGGTGGGTCACGAGCTGATGAGGCAAAGAATCCGAAGATGTTGAAGTTTTCCCCTACTCGACGAAAAATTCGAACCACACACCTCATACATCATTTTCATCTCCCGACCCTCCTTCTGGGAGAACAATTATGTTAATCACCCAGTCAGTGAGTGAGTGGTAATGTAGCTTTATATAGTATAACTAGGTTTCGCGTGGTGCGCGACCTGCTAAAGCAGGTCGCGAAGCGGTTGTGCCTTTTTTTATAAATTTTAAAAAAGTTTTTAATTTTTTTTTGTTTTTCACGGCCGCCATCTTGGATTTAAAAATGGATGTTATTTTCTTAAACAGCACCCCTGAGTACCCAAAAAACGATACCCATGACGATATTTAGCAAAAAATTTATGTCCGCCATCTTGGATTTCAAAACGTATGTCATTTTCGGAATCAGCACCCCCGAAAACCTATTAAATGACACCCATGTCGGTATGATGGCGGTCGGCTGGTAATATGCTTGGTGACGCTTCGGGCTTTGCCCTACGCGGAGCTCGGCCTTCGGCCTCGCTCTATACGAAGCTCGCCTCGGCTTACGGCCTCGGCTCGCGCGTTCGGCTCGGTCTGCGACCTCGCCTCACCTTAAAAATCTAAACTTGTATCGCGGCCATCTTTGATTGGGGGGGGACGCTCCGGGCTTCGCCCTACGCGGAGTTCGGCCTTCGGCCTCACCCTATACGCGGCTCGCCTCGGCCTTCGGCCTCGCCTCGCGCGTTCGGCTCGGTCTTCGACCTCGCCTCACCTTTAGAATTTAAACTTGTATGGCGGCCATCTTTGATTGGGGGGGGGCCGCTCCGGGCTTCGCCCTACGCGGAGTTTGGCCTTCGGCCTGACCCTATACGCGGCTCGCCTCGGCCTTCGGCCTCGCCTCGCGCGTTCGGCTCGGTCTTCGACCTCGCCTCACCTTTAGAATCTAAACTTGTATGGCGGCCATCTTTGATTGGGGGGGGGGACCGGTCTTCGACCTCGCCTCACCTTTAGAATCTAAACTTGTATGGCGGCCATCTTGGATTTGGGGGGGAACGCTCCGGGCTACGCCCTACGCGGAGCTCGGCCTTCGGCCTCGCCTTCTACGCAGCTCGCCTTGGCCTACGGCCTCTCCTCGCGGCGTGGCGTCGTGGTTCGGCTCGGCCTGCGGCCTCGCCTCACCACTCCTTGTATGGCGGCCATCTTGGAAAATAGTGGAATCGAAAAACTGACCCGATATTTGGAATCTTCGTCCCCCAAACCCCCCAGATACCGATTTTCATCCGGATCGGAGCAACTTCATTTCCGGCCGCCATCTTGGATCCGCCATCTTGAAAAAAAATTTTAACAGCCACCTGCCCCTCAACCCCCTGTAAAACATTTGTTTGAGCACACCCCACTTATGTCAAACGGTTCCGGAGATACAGCAATAATCATTTTGTATGGCGGCCATCTTGTTTTTGCGAAAATCGAAAAAATGACGTCACCGGTAGAATTCGACCAGGGTGTGGGTCGACCTTAGTTTGAGCACCACTGCTCCATCTGCAACGGTTCACCCGGCAAGGTGGGTCGCCACCTGATGAGAAGATGGATCCGAGGATCTCGAAGTTTTCCCGTACCCTGCGCACCACCCTTTCCACACCCCCTATACAAAGTTTTCACCTCCCGCCGCTCCATCTGGGAGAACAATTCTGTCACCCAGTGAGTGAGTGAGTGAGTGGTATTGCAGCTTTATATAATATAACTAGGTTTCGCGTGGTGCGCGACCTGCTAAAGCAGGTCGCGAGGCGGTTGTGCCTTTTTTTATAAATTTTAAAAAAGTTTTTAATTTTTTTTTGTTTTTCACGGCCGCCATCTTGGATTTAAAAATGGATGTTTTTTTCTTAAACAGCACCCCTGAATACCCAAAAAACGACACCCATGACGATATTTCCAAAAAAAATTATGTTCGCCATCTTATATTTCAAAATGGATGTCATTTTCGGAATCAGCACCCCCGAAAACCTATTAAACGACATCCATGACGGTATTTTCCAAAAAATCCATGTCCGCCATCTTGGATTTCAAAATGGATGTCATTTTCGAAATCAGCACCCCTGAAAACCTATTAAACGACACCCATGTCGGTATGATGGCGGTCGGCTGGTAATATGCTTGATGACGCTTCGGGCTTCGCCCTACGCGGAGCTTGGCCTTCAGCCTCGCCCTATACGTAGCTCGCCTCGGCCTACGGCCTCGGCTCGCGCGTTCGGCTCGGTCTGCGACCTCGCCTCACCTTAAAAATCTAAACTTGTATGGCGGCCATCTTTGATTGGGGGGGGGGGGACGCTCCGGGCTTCGCCCTACGCAGAGTTCGGCCTTCGGCCTCACCCTATACGCGGCTCGCCTCGGCCTTCGGCCTCGCCTCGCGCGTTCGGCTCGGTCTTCGACCTCGCCTCAGTTTTGGAATCTAAACTTGCCGCCATCTAGAATTGGGGGGGGGGGGACGCTCCGGGCTTCGCCCTACGCGGAGTTCGGCCTTCGGCCTCACCCTATACGCGGCTCGCCTCGGCCTTCGGCCTCGTTTCGCGCGATCCGCCATCTTGAAAAATAAATTTGACAGCCAGCTGCCCCCCACACCCCTGTAAAACTTTTGTTCGAGCACGCTCCACTTATGTCAAACGGATCCGGAGATACAGCAATAAACATTTTGTATGGCGGCCATCTTGTTTTTGCGAAAATCGAAAAAATTACGTCACCGGTAGAATTCGACCAGGGTGTGGGTCGACTTTTGTTCGAGCGCCACCACTCCATCTGCAACGGTTCGCCCGGGAAGGTGGGTCGCCACCTGATGAGAAGGTGGATCCGAGGATTTCGAGGTTTTCCCGTACCCTCCGCACCACCCTCTCCACACCCCCCATACAAAGTTTTCACCTCCCGCTGCTCCATCTGAGAGAACAATTCTGTCACCCAGTCAGTGAGTGAGTGGTATTGTAGCTTTATATAATATAATAACTAGGTTTCGCGTGGTGCGCGACCTGCTAAAGCAGGTCGCGAGGCGGTTGTGCCTTTTTTTATAAATTTTAAATAAGTTATTAATTTTTTTTTGTTTTTCACGGCCGCCATCTTGGATTTAAAAATGGATGTTATTTTCTTAAACAGCACCACTAAATACCCAAAAAACGACAGCCATGACGATATTTAGCAAAAAATTTATGTCCGCCATCTTGGATTTCAAAACGTATGTCATTTTCGGAATCAGAATCCCCAAAAACCTATTAAAAGACACCCATGACGGTATTTTCCAAAAAATCCATGTCCGCCATCTTGGATTTCAAAATGGATGTCATTTTCGAAATCAGCACCCCTGAAAACCTATTAAACGACACCCATGTCGGTATGATGGCGGTCGGCTGGTAATATGCTTGATGACGCTTCGGGCTTCGCCCTACGCGGAGCTCGGCCTTCGGCCTCGCCCTATACGCAGCTCGCCTCGGCCTACGGCCTCGTCTTGCGCGTTCGGCTCGGTCTGCGACCTCGCCTCACCTTAAAAATCTAAACTTGTATGGCGGCCATCTTTGATTGGGGGGGGGGGACGCTCCGGGCTTCGCCCTACGCGGAGTTCGGCCTTCGGCCTCACCCTGTACGCGGCTCGCCTCGGCCTTCGGCCTCGCCTCACTTTTAGAATCTAAACTTGTATGGCGGCCATCTTTGATTGGGGGGGGGGGGGGACGCTCCGGGCTTCGCCCTACGCGGAGTTCGGCCTTCGGCCTTACCCTATACGCGGTTCGCCTCGGCCTTCGACCTCGTCTCGCGCGTTCGGCTCGGTCTTCGACCTCGCCTCACCTTTAGAATCTAAACTTGTATGGCGGCCATCTTGGATTTGGGGGGGGGACGCTCCGGGCTACGCCCTGCGTGGAGCTCGGCCTTCGGCCTCGCCTTTTACGCAGCTCGCCTCGGCCTACGGCCTCGCCTCGCAGCGTGGCGTCGTGGTTCGGCTCGGCCTGCGACCTCGCCTCACCAATCCTTGTATGGCGGCCATCTTGGAAAATGGTGGAATCGAAAAACTTACCCGATATTCGGAATCTTCGTCCCCCAAACCCCCCAGATACCGATTTTCGTCCGGATCGGAGCAACTTCATTTCCGGCCGCCATCTTGGATCCACCATCTTGAAAAAAAAATTTGACAGCCAGCTGCCCCCCACCCCCCTGTAAAACATTTGTTCGAGCACACTCCACTTATGTCAAACGGATCCGGAGATACAGCAATAAACATTTTGTATGGCGGCCATCTTGTTTTTGCGAAAATCGAAAAAATGACGTCACCGGTAGAATTCGACCAGGGTGTGGGTCGACCTTAGTTCGAGCGCCACCGCTCCATCTGCAACGGTTCGCCCGGGAAGGTGGGTCGCCACCTGATGAGAAGGTGGATCCGAGGATCTCGAGGTTTTCCCGTACCCTCCGCGTCACCCACTCCACACCTCCCATACAAAGTTTTCACCTCCCGCCGCTCCATCTGGGAGAACAATTCTGTCACCCAGTCAGTCAGTCAGTGAGTGAGTGGTATTGTAGCTTTATATAATATAATAACTAAGTTTCGCGTGGTGCGCGACCTGCTAAAGCAGGTCGCGAGGCGGTTGTGCCTTTTTTTATTAATTTTAAATAAGTTTTTAATTTTTTTTTGTTTTTCACGGCTGCCATCTTGGATATAAAAATTGATGTTATTTTCTTAATCAGCACCCCTGAATACCCAAAAACGACACCCGATATTTTGCAAAGCTTATGTCCGCCATCTTGGATTTCAAAACGTATGTCATTTTCGGAATCAGCACCCCCGAAAACCTATTAAACGACACCCATGATGGTATTTTCCAAAAAATCCATGTCCGCCATCTTGGATTTCAAAATGGATGTGATTTTCGAAATCAGCACCCCTGAAAACCTATTAAACGACACCCATGTCGGTATGATGGCGGTCGGCTGGTAATATGCTTGGTGACGCTTCGGGCTTCGCCCTACGCGGAGCTCGGCCTTCGGCCTCGCCCTATACGCAGCTCGCCTCGGCCTACGGCCTTGGCTCGCGCGTTCGGCTCGGTCTTCGACCTCGCCTCACCTTAAAAATCAAAACTTGTATGGCGGCCATCTTTGATTGGGGGGGGGGGACGCTCCGGGCTTCGCCCTACGCGGAGTTCGGCCTTCGGCTTCACACTATGCGCGGCTCAGCTCGGCCTTCGGCCTTGCCTCGCGCGTTCGGCTCGGTCTTCGACCTCGGCTCACCTTAAAAATCTAAACTTGTATGGCGGCCATCTTTGATTGGGGGGGGGGACGCTCCGGGCTTCGCCCTACGCGGAGTTCGGCCTGCGGCCTCACCCCATACGCGGCTCGCCTCGGCCTTCGGCCTCGCCTCGCGCGATCGGCTCGGTCTTCGACCTCGCCTCACCTTTAAAATCTAAACTTGTATGGCGGCCATCTTGGATTTGGGGGGGGACACTCCGGGCTACGCCCTACGCGGAGCTCGGCCTTCGGCCTCGCCTTCTACGCAGCTTGCCTCGGCCTACGGCCTCGCCTCGCGGCGTGGCGTCTTGGTTCGGCTCGGCCTGCGGCCTCGCCTCACCACTCCTTGTATGGCGGCCATCTTGGAAAATGGTGGAATCGAAAAACTGACCCGATATTCATAATCTTCGTCCCCCAAACCCCCCAAATACCGATTTTCGTCCAGATCGGAGCAACTTCATTTCCGGCCGCCATCTTGGATCCGCCATCTTGAAAAAAAAATTTGACAGCCACCTGCCCCTCAACCCCCTGTAAAACATTTGTTCAAGCACACCCCACTTATGTCAAACGGTTCCGGAGATACAGCAATAATCATTTTGTATGGCGGCCATCTTGTTTTTGCGAAAATCGAAAAAATGACGTCACCGGTAGAATTCGACCAGGGTGTGGGTCGACCTTAGTTCGAGCGCGACCGCTCCATCTGCAACGGTTCGCCCGGGATGGTGGGTTGCCACCCGATGAGATGGTGGATCCGAGGATCTCGAGGTTTTCCCGTACCCTCCGCACCACTCTCTCTACACCCCCCATACAAAGTTTTCACCTCCCGCCGCTCCATCTGGGAGAACAATTCTGTCACCCAGTGAGTGACTGAGTGGTATTGCAGCTTTATATAATATAACTAGGTTTCGCGTGGTGCGCGACCTGCCAAAGCAGGTCACGAGGCGGTTGTGCCTTTTTTTATAAATAAAAAAAAAAGTTTTAAATTTTTTTTTGTTTTTCACGGCCACCATCTTGGATTTCAAAACGTATGTCATTTTCGGAATAAGCACCCCCGAAAACCTATTAAACGACACCCATGACGGTATTTTCCAAAAAATCCATATCCGCCATCTTGGATTTCAAAATGGATGTCATTTTCGAAATCAGCACCCCTGAAAACCTATTAAACGACACCCATGTCGGTATGATGGCGGTCGGCTGTTAATATGCTTGGTGACGCTTCGGGCTTCGCCCTACGCGGAGCTCGGCCTTCGGCCTCGCCTCACCTTAAAAGTCTAAACTTGTATGGCGGCCATCTTTGATTGGGGGAGGGACGCTCCGGGCTTCGCCCTACGCGGAGTTCGGCCTTCGACCTCACCCTATACGCGGCTCGCCTTGGCCTTCGGCCTCGCCTGGCGCCTCCGGCTCGGTCTGCGACCTCGCCTCACCTTAAGAATCTAAACTTGTATGGCGGCCATCTTTAGTTAGGGGGGGGACGCTCCGGGCTTCGCCCTACGCGGAGTTCGGCCTTCGGCCTCACCCTATACGCGGCTCACCTCGGCCTTCGGCCTCGCCTCGCGCGTTCGGCTCGGTCTTCGACCTCGCCTCACCTTTAGAATCTAAACTTGTATGGCGGCCATCTTTGATTGGGGGGGGACGCTCCGGGCTTCGCCCAACGCGGAGTTCGGCCTTCGGCCTCACCCTATACGCGGCTCGTCTCGGCCTTCGGCCTCGTCTCGCGCGTTCGGCTCGGTCTTCGACCTCGCCTCACCTTTAGAATCTAAACTTGTATGGCGGCCATCTTGGATTTGGGGGGGGGGACGCTCCGGGCTACGCCCTGCGCGGAGCTCGGCCTTCGGCCTCGCCTTTTACGCAGCTCGCCTCGGCCTACGGCCTCGCCTCGCGGAGTGGCGTAATCGAAAAACTGACCCGATATTCGGAATCTTCGTCCCCCAAACCCCCCAGATACCGATTTTCGTCCGGATCGGAGCAACTTCATTTCCGGCCGCCATCTTGGATCCGCCACCTTGAAAAAAAAATTTGACAGCCAGCTGCCCCCCTACCCCTCTGTAAAACATTTGTTCGAGCACACTCCACTTATGTCAAACAGATCCGGAGATACAGCAATAAACATTTTGTATGGCGGCCATCTTGTTTTTGCGAAAATCGAAAAAATGACGTCACCGGTAGAATTTGACCAGGGTGTGGGTTGACCTTAGTTCGAGCGCGACCGCTCCATCTGCAACGGTTCGCCCGGGAAGGTGGGTCGCCACCGGATGAGAAGGTGGATCCGAGGATCTCGAGGTTTTCCCGTACCCTCCGCGTCACCCACTCCACACCTCCCATACAAAGTTTTCACCTCCCGCCGCTCCATCTGGGAGAACAATTCTGTCACCCAGTCAGTCAGTGAGTGGTATTGTAGCTTTATATAATATAATAACTAGGTTTCGCGTGGCGCGCGACCTGCTAAAGCAGGTCGCGAGGCGGTTGTGCCTTTTTTTATACATTTTAAAAAAGTTTTTAAGTTTTATTTGTTTTTCACGGCCGCCATCTTGGATTTCAAAATGGATGTCTTCTTAATCAGCACCCCTGTATACCCAAAAAACGACACCGGATTTTTTTCAAAAAATTTATGTCCACCATCTTTGATTTCAAAACTTATGTCATTTTCGGAATCAGCACCCCCGAAAACCTATTAAACGACACCCATGACGGTATTTTCCAAAAAATCCATGTCCGCCATCTTGGATTTCAAAATGGATGCCATTTTCGAAATCAGCACCGCTGAAAACCTATTAAACGACACCCATGTCGGTATGATGGCGGTCGGCTGGTAATATGCTTGGTGACGCTTCGGGCTTCGCTCTACGCGGAGCTCAGCCTTCGGCCTCGCCCTATACGCAGCTCGCCTCGGCCTACGGCCTCGGCTCGCGCGTTCGGCTCGGTCTGCGAACTCGCCTCACCTTAAAAATCTAAACTTGTATGGCGGCCATCTTTGATTGGGGGAGGGGGGGGACGCTCCGGGCTTCGCCCTACGCGGAGTTCGGCCTTCGGCCTCACCCTATACGCGGCTCACCTCGGCCTTCGGCCTCGCCTCACCTTTAGAATCTAAACTTGTATGGCGGCCATCTTTGATTGGGGGGGGGGGACGCTCCGGGCTTCGCCCTACGCGGAGTTCGGCCTTCGGCCTCACCCTATACGCGCCTCACCTTAAAAATCTAAACTTGTATGGCGGCCATCTTTGATTGGGGGAGGGGGGGGACGCTCCGGGCTTCGCCCTACGCGGAGTTCGGCCTTCGGCCTCACCCTATACGCGGCTCACCTCGGCCTTCGGCCTCGCCTCACCTTTAGAATCTAAACTTGTATGGCGGCCATCTTTGATTGGGGGGGGGGGACGCTCCGGGCTTCGCCCTACGCGGAGTTCGGCCTTCGGCCTCACCCTATACGCGGCTCGCCTCGGCCTTCGGCCTCGTCTCGCGCGTTCGGCTCGGTCTTCGACCTCGCCTCACCTTTTTTTAGAATCTAAACCTGTATGGCGGCCATCTTGGATTTGGGGGGGGGACGTTCCGGGCTACGCCCTGCGCGGAGCTCGGCCTTCGGCCTCGCCTTTTACGCAGCTCGCCTCGGCCTACGGCCTCGCCTCGCGGCGTGGCGTCGTGGTTCAGCTCGGCCTGCGGCCTCGCCTCACCACTCCTTGTATGGCGGCCATCTTGGAAAATGGTGGAATCGAAAAACTGACCCGATATTCGGAATCTTCGACCCCCAAACCCCCCAGATACCGATTTTCGTCCGGATCGGAGCAACTTCATTTCCGGCCGCCATCTTGGATCCGCCATCTTGAAAAAAAAATTTGACAGCCACCTGCCCCTCACCCCCCTGTAAAACATTTGTTCAAGCACACCCCACTTATGTCAAACGGTTCCGGAGATACAGCAATAATCATTTTGTATGGCGGCCATCTTGTTTTTGCGAAAATCGAAAAAATGACGTCACCGGTAGAATTCGACCAGGGTGTGGGTCGACTTTTGTTCGAGCGCAACCGCTCCATCTGCAACGGTTCGCCCGGGAAGGTGGGTCGCCACCCGATGAGAAGGTGGATCCGAGGATCTCGAGGTTTTTCCGTACCCTCCGCACCACCCTCTCTACACCTTCCATACAAAGTTTTCACCTCCCGCCGCTCCATCTGGGAGAACAATTCTGTCACCCAGTAAGTGAGTGAGTGAGTGAGTGGTATTGCAGCTTTATATAATATAATAACTAGGTTTTGCGTGGTGCGCGACCTGCTAAAGCAGGCCGCGAGGTGGTTGTGCTACCCTATTTGTAGGGTCAAAAAGGCGTTCATACATTTTTTGGTTTGTCACGACCGCCATCTTTGATTTCAAAATGGATGTCAGTTTCGTAATCAGCACCCCCGAAAACCTATTAAACGACACCCATGACGGTATTTTCCAAAAATTCTGTGTCCGCCATCTTGGATTTCAAAATAGATGTCATTTTCGCAATCAGCACCCCAGAAAACGCATTATACGACATCCATGACGGTTTTTTACAAAAAATTCATGTCCGCCATATTGGATTTCAAAATGGATGTCATTTTCGGAATCAGCACCCCCGAAAACCTATTAAACGACACCCATGTCGGCATGCCCGAAAATTTCATATCCGCCATCTTGGATTTTTGGTGGGGAGAATCGAGACGCTCCGGGCTTCGCCCTTCGCGTCACGATTCCCCCAACTAAAATCCAAGATGGCGGATATAAAATTTTCGGATTGCGGTCGGCCGGTAAGATGCTTGGTGACGCTTCGGGCTTCGCCCTACGCGAAGCTCGGCCTTCGGCCTCGCCATATACGCAGCTCGGCTCGGCCTTCGGCCTCGCCTCACCTTTAAAATCTAAACTTAAATGTCGGCCGTCTTGGATTGGGGGGGGGGGACGCTTCGGGCTTCGCCCTACGAGGAGCTCGGCCTTCGGCCTCGCCTTATACGAAGCTCGCCTCGGCCTGCGGCCTCGCCTCGCGGCGCGTCGTGGTTCGGCTCGGCCTTCGGCCTCGCCTCACCACTCCTTGTATAGCGGCCATCTTGGAAAATGGCGAAAATGAAAATCTTTTTAGATATTCGGATTCAGCGACCCCAAAAACCCCTGGATACCGAATTTGGTCTGAATCGGAGGATATACCAAAATATCAATTTTGTATGGCGGCCATCTTGTTTTTTTAAAAATCGAAATAATTTTGTCACCGGTAGACTTCGACCAGGGTGTGGATCGACCTTTGTTCGAGCACCACCGGTCCAACTCTAACGGTTCGCCCTGGAAGGTGGGTCGCGACCTGATGAGGAGGAGAATCCGCAGAAGTCGAGGTTTTCCCATACTCACCGGAAAATTTTGACCACACCCCCCATGCATCATTATCACCTCCCGACCCTCCTTCTGGGAGAACAATTATGTCAGTCAGTCAGTGAGTGAGTCAGTGGTAATGTAGCTTTATATAGTATAATAATAATAACTAGGTTTCGCGTGGTGCGCGACCTGCTAAAGCAGGTCGCGAGGGTTTTGTGTGGTAGGCTACAGGAGCGGGAAGGAGGGGCTTTTGGAAAGGTAGGTATTATGGACTTTGCGAAAACTAAATGTTAAGAATCGAAAGTTTTGAAATAATCACTTTGCGTAGTAGGCATGAAATAACTACTGGTCATAATTATTTTTCTTTATTTTTTAACCAATGTAATTTTGATTTACAATTTTAACTGGGTAGAAAGAGCGATATTTCTTAGAAAATCAAAATAAAGCTATTGCATAGCATTTTGTATCACACCTCCGTGCCCGTCGGAGTGGGGAGCGTTAGGTTTTTTTTCGTTACGGAATTTTGGGATTCGGTCCCCGCGCTCAAGGCCCGCGATAGAAGCTATGCAATAGCTTAAAAAAATTGAGAGACAATAAGGGAAAACATAGAACACGACGGCTGCATGGGTAAGCAACCCTTTGCTTTGCTTTATTTGTGCAGAATTACTTATTTTCATGTTTATGGTGTCACGTAAAAGATTTGGCTGTATGTCTTTGTCTATCCTGAAGAATAAAGAAAACTACCACTATAATCTATGGCCTGGGAAAAAAATTTTAAAAAAAGTTAGTTGTGTTGTTCGTCGAAAGATGGCACTGCATGTCAGTAGGTACCAATGACTAAAGATGATGTACAGACAGCAATACGTCAAGTTACTCATTAGCACAAAGCCGACGCAATCTAAGCGGAATAAGGGCCGATGTAGAGGTCAACATGAAAAGCCTAATGTGTCGTCGTCTATATACTTGAATAATAATAGATGTGAGTGTTAGTATGGTCATTAGCTATATTGAATTGAAAAACTTGTGACGTATCGACAAAATGGTTATTATCATTTATTTTAAAGTTAATCCATTCAAACCTAATATTTCCTACTGGGTAGACAGAACTGCAGTTTTAAAACCATTTGATACCAGACGAACTATTTTTAGTAATTTAATGAAACAAAAAATGAGTTCATAATAAATAAAAATTTAATCATATCAATTATTTATTACTAATTTATTTATCTAAATTAAATCATTTTCTGCCTTGGCGTGGTTGGAAGATTTCAAAATAATTTTGACAGTGTCGCCGAATGGTTGTCGCTTTGTTATCTGAAAAAATAATAAAAATGTTAATTATCTAAGTTGTTGTATCTGTAACATCTATTTTTGACTTTTATAAAATGGTGCTCGTCTTTAAAAGCGCACAGAATGTATTCCTTTGTATGTTTTATGATTATTAGTTTAATATAATGTTTTAACGTAAATTTGAAAAAATCAGAGTAGGCTAAGTTCAGTATTGACTTTTATAATACATGAATATTGCTACCTACTCTTCTCATAAGAGGGATGCGAAGGGTTTTGCTGTATACTGGGCGAAAGGCTGACCACTTCTCACCATTATACAACTTGTACCATCTGATAACCCTCACAATTTGTATCAAACGTAGCATCTAGTGGTTCTAGAACCACTGATTCTCTGCATACCCCGTTAGGGATTATGGGCGTGAGCGTATATATGTAAGTATATATGAATATTGCTATTTAAAATGCACATAGCAATATTTAATTTAATTTACTGTGTTTGTGTAATATCACATACATACGTAAGTTCATGCCAATAATCTCTAACCGGGTAGGCAGAGTATTAGTGAGTCATGAATATTAGAGTTATCAACTATGATGATACGTGATATATTGTGGAGAAAGATCGGTAGTCTTTCGCTTATGACGTTATGACACAGCAAACCTTCGTGTGCCGTCTACCTACTGACTTTTACTGAAGTGTTTCTGTCACTACCAGTTCAGTGTGAAAACATTGTTTAAATTGCTCTGTATGAATTTACAAACAAATGCCTGATGAGTACGTACATACATAGCGCTACATCAGTTAGTGCAGACGGTGCTGTAGTCCCGGCCCGGCCGCGGCTCGCGTCACTTGGTCGGCTTGATGCAGCGTCATTTATATATCTGATGCGATTTGTTTCATCTGTAATAAAATAATATTATTGTTTATACTTCAATGTATGAAATAAGATTTAAATATAATTAAATCAATACTAATGAGTCTCTTTCTGTAATATAGGCGTTCTGTAATAGGTCGGCGTTGTATATCAGTTCAGCCCTTTGACAACCATTTGTGATGTTGCAGACTCCGCGGTCATCCACAAGATCTAAAGGAAATTTGAACAAGGAATGCGCGGTCATTCCACTGGGATAATTTTGGGCGGCTATTGCGGATGACGCACAATTCAAAACTACGCCGCAGCTGCTACGAATATGAGCGGAAATGACGTTTAATAAAAGTGTTTTGCCCGTTCCGGCGGGTCCATCAATGAAAATAGCAGTATTATTTGAGTCACGGAACTCCCTATCCCTGCAAAGCCTATCAACGTAATCGAAAATGGATCTTTGTTCGGACGATAACCGCGGTAACCATTCGTCGACGAATGATTTAGCACTGTCAAAATCGTGCTCCGTACGTTCCCTATCTAGCTCGGTACTACTATCAAAGACTTCCGGCAAGCCTTGATCTACTAAAGACGACCCGTGTCGTCGTAGCAAGCGACTTATTTGAATGAGGCACATTTTAATCGCGTCTTCTTCGTCACCTGGCATTCTATGCAAAAAGTCCTCAGCCAACTGACGTTTAAATTTGTCCCACAGTGTTGCGACCGGGGCACCGTTAACAGCCAAGAGCACGAAAAAGCTACGAAGGCGTGGTCCTGTGAAAAAAGTTGAAGCTTTCGACATAGCCATATCGTACTCGACTTCATCATCCGCGAGACCTACTGCTTTGGCAGCTTCCTGAAAGGTTGTGCAATTCGGACCACCGATCAACAATAAATCTGTGTAACTGCGACACGGGTAAACATTTAATAAAATTCTTAAGTAGAATTGCTCACCCCTGTTCGGCTCGACCCAGAAAAGACGCGCGACGAGCTCACCCCTCACTCTTTTAGTAACGTATTTTCCATTTTCAGTGCGTATGGATTGGACAGTTTTCAAATTTGGGTCCTTTGCATGCATGTTATATTGTTCAAAAAAGTCCAGGTAAGTCAGTCTGTCAAATTCTGCAGTTAAAGGTCTATTGAAATAATCTATAAGATCGGAACTTGCGCGGTTTACTGAATTCTCTATGTCGTTGGGTCTGAAAAAAACTGAATGTTGATTAGGCAAATGGACACAAAGATTTTTAACTGTTGGCGCCAATTGTGTCAACGGAAACGCTAAAGTTCTCCACGCTGCATCGCTAGATCCGATGTAGCGTTTCGTGACATATTGTTCGATTTCGTTGTTACGATTGGCTTCGTCAACGACGGCGACACGGGCTTCGTCGGGACCTTTGGTCATATACTTAAAAAGATATTTAATTACAGTGCGCTGTGAAGAAACTTCTAAATTTATGTGAGCGTCATATTTCAAAAGCAAGGCGGCATTGTACGGGACGACCCATAAATCGCTAACTTTAACATCTCTGCCGCGGAATTTAATGGTGGCCTCGTTTTCACCATTGCGGCGGAGATTAATAAAACCCTTATCGTCACAGAAGGTGACAGACGTTTCCCGCTTTGGAAAAAATTTCGTGCATTTTCTTTTCTCGCTATCCCAACACAGAAGATCTGTGCGGTGAGGCGGGCCGCACGGTCCGTGAATCATATGGTCGAGGACTGCCTTACGCAACCTGCCCTCAGCTTCGGACGGGTCAGGTATGTCAGCACGAACAAATTTATCTATCTCTACACTATCTGCAGGCCCACCGCCTTCAACCCTGAAACAAATATGCGCATGCGGCAGTCCTCTTTTTTGAAACTCTATTACGTGCATCATATATGAAATATGACCAAACCATTGCCCGCTCTTCAAATCCCTAATCAACTGAGCCAAACGCAACTTAAAAACTCGAGCACAAATTTGGGGGTTCGCTCGTTGACCCGGCAATATTGATTGCCTTATTTCGGGCCAACGTGTGTTGCAAGTGAAAGTTAAAAAGAATGACGGTGGGCCTAACCTGTTCACTATTGCTATAGCGTCCAGGTACCTCATTTTCATGTAACGCGGACCCCCTGTAAATGAGCTGGGCAAGTAAATTCGTCCCGGTACAACACCGCCTTCGCCTAATATTGTCTCATCGTTTTGAATTTGCGTTCGCGTCTCTAATAATTCTGAGAGTGGTGCAACCCTAAGCGGGTCTTGTTGACCTCTCGCTTGGGCATGTTCTATAAACCGGAGACGCTCTTCAATGATTCTACAATATAAATCAACTAACCACTCCTCAGACAACCGGCTAAAATTACTAAATCGCGATTCGGACAAGAGTAAACAACGAACATATTGAAGCTGACTAAGCTTGTTGCCGCTGTTGTCGACTTTCCCAAGGCACTAGCCCGGATTCCCATGTGGATATAATAAGGGATATTGAAAGCTCTCATAAAGAGGATGCATTATATCCACGGGATGCGGCCTGCTGTCTCCAATTTTCCATATCGCAATGCTTCGCGGGACGTACTGTTCACGATCCGTACTGATAATGGCCGAAACTTCGTGACCGAAAGGTTGGTCACCAAGAATGTTGCCGTGAGTGGCGCGAGAAGTTCTCTGGAACTGTATAAAGGCCTCGGACGATGGTTCTAAACTTAATCTCCTAAAACAATCTATATAAGGATTGACGCTATGTAAAAAACTCGAAATCGATCTAATTACCTGTCTATCGAGGCTTAGATCGGCGGCCAAATTTTCCCTTTCGGTGTTGTCGTTAATGTAAAAATTAATGTTATTGGGAGTTTCATTATAAGATAAATCAAAAACCCTGTGATAAATACGGCCCTGAATTTTAATAAAAGATAAACCCTCAAGATGCTGAAACCCATGCGAAACTCCCAGTGCGGAAAACGAAAACAAGTTGTTATACGCACGGGGCCTACCAAGAAAAGCTGGATGAGAGTAAAAATCTTCATCCAGAGGGGGAAAGTTTTGAACTTTGCATGCCCCCTGACGACAACACCATTGTCTACTACTTTTTTCCTCATCAAAAAGAGGGGCCCCACAATGCGGACATATAAATGTCTGCTGACTCAACAGTGATGTGTTTTTAAGTGAAAAAATCGGAATGAGATCAAGTTCAGAACCACGTTTTTCTCCGATCAGATTTCTGGATCGCCGCAACGGTACGTCCACGTTCCGCATTGTTTCGTTATATTGTCGCGTCGCGGTTTGGTTTACTTCGGGGTGTTGCTCGCTGTAACGTTGAACTGCGGCGCGATTCACCTCGGGATGAATTTCAGAATATCTCTGAACAGCGTCACGATGCACTTCCGGGTGCGTTTCTGTATACCGTTCTACAGCAGCGCGATGCACTTCCGGGTGCGTTTCTGTATACCGTTCTACAGCAGCGCGATGCACTTCCGGATTATTTTCAGTATATTTCTGAACGGAGGCGCGGTTCACCTCCGGATTATTTTTTTTATATTTTTTTACCGCGTCCAGATGTGCATTTTCTTTAGTCGGTTTCCTACCACGTTTTCGCTTTCTGGGCCGACCGCCTTTGTTGGTTTCGTTTTTTTTTTCAGTTTCGAGTGGCTCTACGAGGACAACTGGCTTTAATTTCGTTAATTTTAAATCCCTTACTTTTTCAACCACAACCACGGGTTTTAGAAGAGTCAGTTTTTGATCTGTTTGTATATTTTGCGCGGTTTCGCAGTTTGTTGTGGTTGCAGGTTGAATTACTGCGGAATTGATTTGCACAGAACTTGACATAGACCTTTCGGAACATTGGGTGATACCTAACGAAATCGGTTCAGGCGTTTCAATGGAAGGAGTCATCATTTGTTGGTTTAAATTTGATTCAGAGTTTTGAGTCAACGGCATGGAAAGTGATCGAAGCACCTGTGTCTGAGATGAAATCGGTCCAGGAGATTGGTAATCTTTTAAAAGCGATTCAGAGTTTTGAGATGACGACGGCATGGAAAGTGACCTGAACATTCGTGTCAAGTCACTTACCGGTTCAGTCGTTTGGTTCATCGGTTCAGTCGTTTGGTTCATCGGTTCAGTCGTTTGATTCATCGGTTCAGTCGTTTGATTCAGCAAAATCGATTGGGAGTTTTGAGAGGAAGGCCTTCCCAGTACGCGCACTCTGTACATCACGTATCTATCACCAAACCTGCCACCAGCAAAAAGAAGTCTAGCTAAGTGTTCAGTAGTGCTGCAACTGAACAAACGAGCAACAAATGGTCCTACGCTACTCATTCCTTCATTAAAGTTATGTGCATCCACAGCGTGACTATTGAATAAATAGTACACGTCCTTATGTCTCCAAAAGGAGTATGTGTAGCCCTGCCCTGTGAACAAAATAGTATCAGTGCCGTCTACATGAGCGGCACTGAAAACATATTTTCGTAAAATTTTGTCAAGCGTCGTAATTTTCTCCTCGTAATCAGAAAGACTGTTCGGAAAACAGTCATATGCGACACAGTTGTCCCCCACATTCGCAATTTTTACGTCAACATTTTCAACGCGGAATTCGGTGAATAGTTCATCCGGGCATAAAAGACCTGATTCGAATCGATTTTGGGACTTCAGATATTGAATAATATCCTTATATAAAGAGTCCCCACCAAGCAAAATGGTGTCGATATCTGTATCGGTTAATATATTATCGCGGTTTTTTAAAATTGAAAATACTCCGGCATATGCTGCGATGGCAGTACACTGCGTACCTCTGCCTTGAAAAATGTCAGACCCTTGATGGAAGGAACCTAAAAATATAACATTTATGTTAGACGTAATGGTAAATAAACTATTTGTAATATCATAATCATAATGTATTCCTAATTTATTAGTGACTTTTCGTTTAAGCCGTTATTGTAGAGGTCAAAAATGTTCCAAAAAACAAATTAAATAATAAATTTTCAATTTAATAAGGAGAAAATATGTTATTATCCTATCACAAATCAGTAAAATCATGAATATAAAGCCCCCTATCACTGTTACTAAAAGTACCTATTAATAATTTTATTAAGGAACCTAATTGTAACAGATCATTCCTATAAACCTAAACACGCTATATTTACAGTAACTTTCTAATGAGTTGTATACCTACTACAGACTATTTGATGGTACAGTATCAGTTCAAGGTTAACAAAAAAAATTTCAAATCAGTCGGACCTACAAAAATTAGAAAGACCCTTTTATCACGTCGGAATCACCTCGATCATGTCAGCTTCCAAAAAAAAATTACATCTAAATCGGTTCATTCGTTTAGGAGCTGCGATGCCACAGATATACACACAAATATACACGTCAAACTTATAACACCCCTTTTTTGTCAGTTTGCACGACGAAAAAGAAAGTCAGTTTGCACGACCCGCTTTAACTTGCTAAGTGATAAACTGATAAAATAAAAGTGACAATGATAACATAACTGTTTTAAACTTGGTGAAATGTTATATAAATTCATATCTACAGCACATACAACTTAAGGGCAAAATAGATAAACTAAAAAAGATTTCATAATAAGTAAGTATGTACAGAGGCCAGCACATTAGGTTACTCCATTTTTTCATAGTAAAACCGCTCTTTTATCTCAACAGCACAGAGTGCACGCGTGTGGTATTCTGAGTAACGGCCGTCATTATTATAATACCTACTGGACAATTTGAGTATGTTTCCCCCTTTTTGTGTATGATATTAAAATGATAAGTCCAAAATGTAAGCTTGATGTGCATTTGAGTATGCCTACTCACTCTGCAGTAGAAGGTACCTAACGTCAAGTTAATTATTTGTTTAGATTTCTTAATAAGGTCTTAATAAATAATAATAAAAAAAAGACTTAAAGAAAGCGATAAATAAAGACAACATAATTTAATGTGCTTCGTATTACCTACCTACTGATTTGTTTTAATTCAGTGTAAAGGCGGCCAACAAACTCATTTGGTTTGGGAGATTATGAAATCGGTTAATTTTATTCTAAAAAAATCACTTATTTTTCTATTTTTAGTGTACAGTCAACAGCACATCAGGTTACCACAAACTGTCAAATTTCCCCAATGGATAGTAAACTCTAATGCTCGGAGATAAAATTGAAAATCGATTGAAGAAATTTGACAGTTTTGGATAGCATGATGTGCTGTTGACCCTGTACTTACATGAGAATTATCGCGCACAAACATACATACATACGAATCAGACTGATAACCTTTCTTTTGAATTCGGTTAAAACACCAAAACCTTCTCCTAAATGTAACAAATACTTATCTAAAAACTGCATCAAAATCTGTGCAACCAAACGCGAGATAATCGCGGACAAACATACATACATTCAAACATACAGATGAAACTGAGAAGCTCTTTTCTTTTTAAGTGAATTAAAAAGTATAGGTAGGTACTATCTAGTGACTGTATCTTAATCGACACGGTTCCAGGTTCAATTTCTCGCTGTTAGTTTCGTATTAAAATGCATACCTAATAATTGTTCGTCTCTTATCTGGGTATTTATATTTATATATGTATGTAGGTAGATACACTTCCTCATGTTGGACTGGGAATTAAAGAAACACTTAGAATATGCTAACTGCCAACTCTTCCCACAAAGTAGAAACCAGTAAATAAGACGCGAGCCTTCAGCTTTATCGCGGGCGGAAGGCTGTCTACCTATCACCACTATACCTATTCATGTTCTATCTTATGGTTATGATTATGACCCTCGAAATGTACTTATGTCAAATGTAGTGTCATATAGCTCTAGAACCACATGGTGCTCTCTGCCTACTCCGACAGGAATTATAGACGCATATAGTATACATACGTATGTATGTGTACGGCCGGTTTGGTCGAGTGGTACTGGCGCCGCTGCCTTTTGATCGATTCCCAGTTGGGGTAAATATTTGTGTAAAAAGCATTTGTGTCCATCTTTG
This sequence comes from Aproaerema taeniolella, assembly GCA_949987775.1. Classification (NCBI taxonomy): domain Eukaryota; kingdom Metazoa; phylum Arthropoda; class Insecta; order Lepidoptera; family Gelechiidae; genus Aproaerema; species Aproaerema taeniolella. Next base: position 237,235 of record CATLJT010000292.1, read on the forward strand.
TGTATGTTCCGAGGCACTCACGACACAAATTAAAACCTTAATATTTGAGCTTAAGAATGTGCAGCGATTGTATGTATGGAGGTAGGTAGGCTTCAAAAGATACACGGTACTACAAGACAAACCTTTAATGTCATTAAGTGAGTAGGTATGTAATTTATAGATGACCTACAAATAAATTTACTATAATGATTAATTGATGGTAATAGCCAGACCGCCAATCAGTGTTATCTAAAGTAAGGTGTATAAATATGGTTGTGTTTCCCTAATAAATAAATAAATAAAGATCATGTGATATGGGGGTCGCTTTACTATCCCTACTATCCCTACTAATATTATAAATGCGAAAGTAACTCTGTCTGTCTGTCTGTCTGTCTGTTACCTTTTCACGCCTAAACCGCTGAACCGATTTTGATGAATTTTGGTACAGCCCTACTTAATATTATAAATGCGAAAGTAACTCTGTCTGTCTGTCTGTCTGTCTGTTACCTTTTCACGCCTAAACCGCTGAACCGATTTTGATGAATTTTGGTACAGAGATAGATTAGAGCCTGGGAAAGGACATAGGCTACATTTTATCCCACAGTTGGGCACGATATAACCTGTAGTCCACGCGGGCGGAGCCGCGGGCGGAAAGCTAGTACATAATATTTAAAGGGTACATCCAATTAAAATGCTCACCAAAATGTGTTTCCTGAAGTATTGTAGATATGAAGCTATATAACATCTACCTATTTATTAGGTACTTATTTGAAATATGTATTTATAAATTATATTTTAGCTAACATACCTACCTTAAACTCTTACTTCATCATATCTAAAAATACTTCCCTGCTGGACAAGGAATGAAAAAAAACCATAGAATGTACCAGTTACCAACTCTTCCCAGGCATACTGTAAAAGCCAGTAAGTGAGATGCAAGGGTTTTGCTATAACTACCATTATTGCTTACCCCTAAGAATAAAAAATTTGAGAGTATGGACCTAAAACTCTCATACTCGTAGGTCAAAAGAAATATTAGGTACTAAATTTAAAAATAAAGTGTAGGTAGCAGGTGTTTTTGTATTTATAAAGTTAAAAATACTTGGATAATTAGTTTTTCTAACAAATAAAACTACACCTACCAAGCATGCAGTTTTAAAAAGACAGAGAGAAAACACAACTAAAAAGAAAACCAGTTCAACAATGAGATTGAAAAAAAAGGAAGGTTCAGCTTATTCTATATCAATAGGTATGTAGATTTCTTAGACGGTTATTAAAAAAAAACAGTCTTCTGACAACATATTTTAGCATTAGATGGGAAACACAATTAAGTGCCTAATATTTTCTATAATAATACTATTGAATAGGCCTTGAGAAAATACTCTTACTTTTCATATTTTCTGGCATCATTAAATTAAAGTTATAAGAAAATCATTGGGTCAGAGGGTCATGTTAGGGACAATAGTTACTAACATGACCCACTGACCATATTTTTAGTTAATAAAAATAGGTACATACCGGCAGCTACGCTAATTGGCGAGGCTTCCATTTCCATTGATGATACTTGAACCTATGAAGTAAAATTACATTTTAGTTAAATATTCTTCCTATTAAGAGGTAGGTACTTAAGTAAGTACATACTTACTTCTATTTAAATTTACTTACCTAAGAATCCCATTTACATTTCAAACTTTATTAATCTCAAACCTAATAGCACAGAGGGAACACCTAATTAACATGACCTTGACGTGGGAGCCCCCTGCAAGTAAGTACCTACTTACGTACCTACCTACATTAACTGCATAGGTACCAAGCTTTGATTATAATCATAGGTACCAACCAACTATACTTAAAAGACGCTTTTACGGCGAAGGAAACATTGTGGAGAAACTTGCATACCTATTAGTTAGAATATTAATATGATTCAACCCGATTGTGAGGTACCTACTTAAGTGGTTGGCGCGCCGCGTCGCAAAAGGTAGATAGGTAGGTATCTACCTAACACACTCCTACTCACAATGGTTTGACCTCATAAATCTTTCACGGTTTTTAAGCGTAGAGTACCCACTCTAAATGAAAAACTAAATAAAGCACTAAGAATAATTAAGATATTACACAGAAATCTCGTACTTAACATAAAACAATCATTCCAACGGTAACTAAGTTACTTGGGAATTTTCAGGGGTTATTTTTAGTCTTACTTACCTATATGACAATCGTTTTAGTAAATATCACTTCAAATACTTATCAACACTGTTTGCATTAAATATTATTGAAACACAACATTTAAAAACAAAAAAAAGACAAAAGATGCTACTGATTTTTTGAAATGATAGCTACTTTGTAACGGTCGTTACTAACTGTAACAAATGCACAAACTAAAACAAATAAACTTAGAAAGAAATGTTACACATATAATAATAATCACCAATAACTTAATACATTCATAAAAACATTAAAAACTGCTAAATTTATTAATAAAATAGAAATAAAACACAGTACTTACCAAGCTTCATCAAAAGGAAAATGAATTAAAAAAAATGGGAATACCATACCATGCTAAATCAAAATCAATAACTCAAAAATGTCCTAAAATAATAAAAATTAAATAGATTTTGTCGCAATGCTTTTTTTCATACAGTTGTCATAAAAAAGGATTTAACATTTAACATCATTTACATAACAAAAAATGAGGATTTCCGGACTATTATTGGCTTCATAAGATATTAAGTAGCCAAAATTACCGAAAGTAAACCGAAAACCGAATTTGATAAACTAAATTGTTTATAAACCCATAAGTTATCGAAATAAATCTAATAAAACTGTACACGTAGTGCCAACAATGGACAGTCTTTTGCCTCAATGGAAACAATGCTGACCTTTTAAAGATTCAGATAGGTATCATATCATAAAGTAACTTTCTATTTATTATCTTTATTGTGTTTTACAGCAATAATTGAAACGTGTTGTCAAACAAGTTACCGCCTGCCATATAAAAAAAAATATGTAAGTCATTCTTAATTTTGTTTATTTTATTTTATTTATTGTACAAAACCATTGTTTTAAATCTGACCGAAAAGGAACAGTATTCTTAATCTGTTTGTCACAGCAGTATACCTTGTTGATTAACGGACGAGGCTTTGACATATAACAACTCGTAATGGCTATCTCCTTGATATTGGAGACTTCGCCAGTCCATATTTTAATTTTTATTAATTTGATAAGAACATTAGAGATTTCTTTAATATTTTGGTTCGCGCGGAGTGGATTATGGAGGGAAGAAGGGGGTGGATAGGAGAGGGTACTATCCCCTTATGATTCCCACCGCGTGGAAACCGATATTATTATTTTTAAATGAAATTTAGATTTTAAAGTTACGTATGGGACGGTTGCGCGGAACTGCGACAAGAGCTGAACGCAAACAAAGTCGTTTCTGGTACTCCGCCGTCCGCTGCCGCGGCACGCTCACTTCTGGACTACTGTAATATGAATTTATTAATTGGACGCTATTTTGTCCACCAGTTTATTTTGTCTACGTTCACTATGTAAGTAAATGAGAAAATAAGTAAAAGCTGTTACGGGAAAAATCCCAGCGAACTATCAAATGTGCTTCTGACTTAATACAGTAATAATAATTTTCACTTATTTTAGATTCAATTTAAGTACTTTGATTAAGTTCCTCATATTTTTCATACACTTTTTTATAATTTAAAATGTGATTTTTTTTGTTTACCTTTGACTGACAAAATTAGCTAAGATTGTAAACATTCGCCTTATTTTGGCAACACCGTTTTTGTTAAACATTTATTATTATAAGGCAGAGGTCAACACTAAGATACAGCCAAAACTTTTGTATAAAATATTGATCCTCAGAAAAGCATATTGATCAAAACATGAAGCAAATATATTTATATGAATATATGGTATGAAAACAGCGTAAGAGCTACATTTTTCTTTAAGGAAAATAAAATATTTAAATATGTAATGATGAAATAATTTTAAAAAAATGGCTGTACGTACGGCTCAGTTCTTTGCCTATTTAAATACACTCGTGCTCGTGCCTATAGTGCATCTATCTATTATTGTGATTTTAAATTTACTTTGGAAACGAAGGAAAACTTCTTTCCTCATTTGCCCTATTTGCCCTAGTCTTATCTCGATCTTATCCTCGTAGGTACCGCTTATTGTTTGTACCGTAATCTCTTGTAGTTTCCAACCTTGACATTGGTCGCTGGGTCATTATCTTAACCTTTAAAGACAGAGCCCTAAACATAAAAGTTGATTGATTGATACTCGGATCTGTTTAGAAAGTCATAGTCGCTTGATTGTGTGTTATTAGAGACAAAGGTAAATCTTATTTGTTTCCTAATTTAATTAATAAGTCACTAACTACTCAAGAGATAAAAATAAATTTTTATATTTTATTGTAATTATAATTGGTTAAAGTTATCATTAGTCACTGCTCATCCAAACTTGCCAAAGTTATTATAGTCGGACAAAGGAAAAGGGGCAGTTACATAGAATTAATGTTTTAATGTTGAGGGTTTATATCTATTTCAATTAATTGGCTTTTAAAGATTATTAACCCAACATGGAGTAATTCTAACAAATAATTTGTTTTACAGATTCATGAAACGCTTATACAACCAACTAAGTATATGAATGAGTTACCAGCAGACTTAAACTTAATTAAGTACCTTGTTCACAAAAGTGATAGCCATTGAGGTAGATATGGTCAGGAGCAGTGACCACATACTGGAAAGCATGGTGAAAGGAGACAAAGTGAGCAAAGTGGACCGATGATGATTGTGACTTTAGTAACAAACGCATTAGAAAAATTATAGCCATTGAGGTAATACGGTCTGGAGCAGCATCCACTTACTGGAAAGCATGGTGAAGGAAGGCAAAGTGGACCCATTATGATTGTGACTTTAGTAACAAGTGCATTAGAAAAATTAAAGGCTTCCTACCTGAAATAATATTGTTTAATTTGATCATTTAAGTACTTACTTCAATTTGTGGGGATGAAGAAATGTTTGTTAGTCCTTTTAGTAAAATTTACTGGATGGATTATAACAAAACTGCTGTAATATTATTTAAATAGTGAATTTAATTGACTAAGTAACACAGAGAGTGCCACTTATCAAATTTCCATAGGAATGAAGTCTCTAACGGTAAGCTTGTATAGTAGCTATTTATGTTTCTATGGGCTACTCTCAGTGACCATAAACATACACCTACATGACCTACGACCAGAATCGTGTTTTAAATAGGTATGTATACTTACTGAAGAGAAGTATCCCAATGGTAAAGCTCGTCTTCAGAATCAGTTTTTGAAAGCAGTGTGGTCTTTTTAAACAAGTTATGAGTACCTAACTACTAACGAGTAAAATATTAGTTAATGCTTTAATAGGTAATGCTCTTTTTAATTAGCGTTGAAAAAGCCAAAATTTTGTTAGAAATTCTAATTCTTGTTTATACCTACTTACTTACCTGAAAAGTATACTTTTACTTTCTAAATGCTTCCCTATACTTATTACACAATTGCTCTAAAAAATTTTTAGGTTAAGAATTGTGTGAAGATTGTAATTATGTATACTTACCAACCTACTTAATAAGTCGCTAATTTAGTTTCGACACACATACTTAGGTACTTAAATGTTTCTATATAATTAAAAAAAAATTCACTTCACCATAGGCACCTAACCTAAAATAAAATAAAAACTTATTTTAAGTATTATTTACTTAGTGTTTTTTGTACATACACTAAACATACCTACTTATAAAAGAAATATGCAAAGAGGAGACGACACAACAGGCACGGCTTATTTATAGGAATACATTTCTTACAGCAGACCTAACAACATAGATTGGATTGGTTTTGTATAAACCAAATTTGTATTTTACTTGCCTAAAACTTATAAGTCATTTTTATTTTGTGAGCAACAATAGCCAAAGACAAACTAAACAGGTAATAAAATAAGTAAATACTTACTTAGGTACCTATTTATTTCTTGGAAATGTAAGTACTTATATAATTCACTTAAATTACCATGGTAGCAGCGTAAAGAATCTATTAAGTAAGTAAATAATTAAAAAGCAGCTCCCCTAAAAACAACCTAGGTACAAACCTATGCCGATGAGTATGGTATACCGATAGGTACTTACAATTAAATACGTGTCCGTTTCTATTTTTAACCCTCGGCATACCAGGTAAAAATTTGTAACATGCCATACAAGGTGGGGTCTGACATACCCTAACAAAATGGTCGCTGTAATCAGATAGGAATAGGGGTACTGAATTATTATTGCATATTTTTGAAATTGAACATAACCTGAGTAGCACTATATAAAAAAAAAATGAAATAGATTAAATGGTTTGTTGAAAAAGGGTAGCGAAAATGCCATCTTCTGACTACTAATTTAGACTTGAAATCACCCTAAGAATTGATAATTACCAATTTTTGTAATTAAACTGACTAAATTTAAAAAAATTGAACAACGATGATACATCTTTAAATTTTTACTTCAATCTCGAGGTAGGAGTTCTTTAGTTCGCCATAATTGCATTTTGTATATGCTCAAATAACAACAATTCTAAACAAAAACGCATCTAGAGCCCTAAAAAACGCACGCACCACTAAACTAATGGTACTTGCCAGTGTAAGAACGTCGCAACTCCAGCTACTGAGAGCTTCAGATTCCGCGCACGAAAATTTTTGAAAATATATCGATTTTTCACCGCCTGGGGTTTATTAGACCCCACCTGGTATGCGGAGGGTTAATAGATAACATTTTCAAAATCAATAACTCAGAAAACCTGTTAAACAAAACCCGTTCTCAATAGGTACCTACCTAGTATCAAAAAAGTGCAAGTCCGCCATCTTGGTTTTAAATTTAAAATCAATGTCATACACGGTATTAAAACCTTATTATTTTTTTTTTTTATTTATTTATTAAAAAGGCAAACCAACAGCATAACATATGAATATTACAATTTAAAATTAGATTAGGTTACATTTTCTATATGCATGCCAATTACAGGTATGCTCATCATTGGCCACATTACAGTCAAACTTAATTTACAAATTAAGCTTTAAAAAATAACATTTAAGAAAAATTAACAATAGTAAGATCGACATTTACAAGCTTTTTTATATAAAATTGTTGGGAAAGCTAATAACTAGTTACGTAAATATTTACAGAGGATAACACAAAAATGATAAAAATGATAGTGACAGAATGGATTAACCGATGAGTTTCAGCAATTTACTTCGGAATACTGTAAGAGAGTCACTAAAGATATCAATGTCGGGAAACTTTGCATTAAGTTCGTTATAAACCGCACACATTCTTTTAATTGGTTCGTGTAAGCCTAAATTAGTCCTACTCCTTTCCAAGTCAAATATTTTCGTGATTGGCTGTCGAGGATAGTTATATGGGACCCCAATGTTGATCTTATTTAGCAGTTCGGGGCACTTAATCTTATTGTTAAGAATTTTGTAAAGAAACAACAAATCTGAAATCATTCTTCTATTCCGAAGGGTTTTCATATTGAAAAACGCTAGTCGTTGGTCGTAAGGATGTTTTGGGGAAATGCCAGATGTGAGATAGGCAAGATGTCTCGTATGTGCACGTTGTATACCTTCGACACGCTGGGACGGTGCACTGTAAACAGGACTCCAGACAGTGCTTGCAAAGTCCAAATGGCTTCGAACAAGATTATTAAATAAAATCTTCCGAGTAACTGACTTCTTAAACTCACGACAGTTGCGCTTCAGAAATCCAAGCATTTGGGCTGATTTCTTAACTATTTTGTCAATTGGGCTGTAAATTTCAGTTTATCGTCCAAAATAACTCCTAAATCTTTGATTTGTTTAACTTTTTGTAGTGCCGTGTTATCAAGCAGATAAGCTGTCGAAACCGGATTCGTTTTCCTAGTGAAAGAGATGTGATTACATTTCTGGGTATTGAGGATCATATTATTGCTATCACACCATTTTTTAATATTTTCTAGATCTGATTGAAGCAAGTCAGCATCTGTTAAATTACTTACAGTCCTATAGAATTTTAAATCATCGGCAAAGATAGAGATGTTACAATGTTTTATTTGAGTGGTAATATCATTTAAAAAGATCAAAAAAAGAGTAGGTCCCAAGTGAGAACCTTGTGGAACACCAGATGCAGCAGTGAAAACCGCAGATTCAAAACCATTAACCACAACTACTTGGGGCCGTTCAGTAAGGTAAGAGGAAAACCAATTAAGCAACGACCCGCCTATCCCATGCCCTGAAGTTTGCATAACAGAGAAACATGACTAACCTTGTCAAAAGCATTACTGAAGTCTGTGTAGATAACATCGACTTGGTGTCCCTTGTCTACTTCGCGGGATATTGTTGACACTAACGATACCAAGTTGGTCTCCACTGAACGTCCGCATCTGAATCCGTGCTGAAATTCTGATAAGTTGTTTTCGACTTGACGGAAAATAATGGGATTAATAAGGGACTCAAAAAGCTTTGAGAAACAGGACAAGATTGATATAGGGCGATAATTTTTAACGTTTAAATTGTCACCTTTTTTGTAGACAGGAACTATTCTAGATTTCTTCCAAACTGCAGGAAACACCCCATTTAAAAGAGAAAAATTAAAAATTAGTGTAAGTGGAAGTGATATATTAGGACCACAACGTTTAACAAATAAACCTTCAAAAACATATTACCTAACCGACACCCATGACGTCATTTTCAAAAAAAGTGCACGTCCGGATTCAAGATGTTGAATTTCGAAATGAATGTCGTAATCGAAATAAGCATCCCCGAAAACCCAATATATAACACCGATGACTGCTTTTTACAAAAAATACATGTCCGCCATCTTGGATTTCAAAAAAGATGTCATTTTTGGAATAAGCACCCCCGGAAACCTAAGAAACGACACCAATGACGGATTTTATTCAAAAATGCATGTCCGTCATCTTGGATTTCAAAACGTATGTCATTTTCGGAATCAGCACCCCCGAAAACCTATTAAACGACACCCATGACGGTATTTTCCAAAAAATCCATGTCCGCCATCTTGGACTTCAAAATGGATGTCATTTTCGAAATCAGCACCCCTGAAAACTTATTAAACGACACCCATGTCGGTATGATGGCGGTCGGCTGGTAATATGCTTGGTGACGCTTCGGGCTTCGCCCTACGCGGAGCTCGGCCTTCGGCCTCGCCCTATACGCAGCTCGCCTCGGCCTACGGCCTCGGCTCGCGCGTTCGGCTCGGTCTGCGACCTCGCCTCACCTTTAGAATCTAAACTTGCCGCCATCTAGAATTGGGGGGGGGGACGCTCCGGGCTTCGCCCTACGCGGAGCTCGGCCTTCGGCCTCACACTATGCGCGGCTCAGCTCGGCCTTAGGCCTCGCCTCGCGCGTTCGGCTCGGTCTTCGACCTCGCCTCACCTTAAAAATCTAAACTTGTATGGCGGCCATCTTTGATTGGGGGGAGGACGCTCCGGGCTTCGCCCTACGCGGAGTTCGGCCTTCGGCCTCACCCTATACGCGGCTCGCCTCGCGCGTTCGGCTCGGCCTTCGACCTCGCCTCACCTTTTGAATCTAAACTTGTATGGCGGCCATCTTGGATTTGGGGGGGGGGACGCTCCGGGCTACGCCCTGCGTGGAGCTCGGCCTTCGGCCTCACCTTTTACGCAGCTCGCCTCGGTCTACGGCCTCGCCTCGCGGCGTGGCGTCGTGGTTCAGCTCGGCCTGTGGCCTCGCCTCACCCCTCCTTGTATGGCGGCCATCTTGGAAAATGGGGGAATCGAAAAACTGACCCAATATTCGGAATCTTCGACCCCCAAACCCCCCAGATACCGATTTTCGTCCGGATCGGAGCAACTTCATTTCCGGCCGCCATCTTGGATCTGCCATCTTGAAAAAAAAATTTGACAGCCACCTGCCCCTCACCCCCCTGTAAAACATTTGTTCGAGCACACCCCACTTATGTCAAACGGTTCCGGAGATACAGCAATAATCATTTTGTATGGCGGCCATCTTGTTTTTGCGAAAATCGAAAAAATGACGTCACCGGTAGAATTCGACCAGGGTGTGGGTCGACTTTTGTTCGAGCGCAACCGCTCCATCTGCAACGTTTCGCCCGGGAAGGTGGGTCGCCACCCGATGAGAAGGTGGATCCGAGGATCTCGAGGTTTTTCCGTATCCTCCGCACCACCCTCTCTATACCTTCCATACAAAGTTTTCACCTCCCGCCGCTCCATCTGGGAGAACAATTCTGTCACCCAGTCAGTGAGTGAGTGAGTGAGTGGTATTGCAGCTTTATATAATATAATAACTAGGTTTCGCGTGGTGCGCGACCTGCTAATTTGTAGGGTCAAAAAAGTTTGCCTTTTTTTTTCATGGCCGCCATCTTTGATTTCAAAATGGATGTTATTTTCTTAATCAGCACCCCCGAATACCCAAAAAACGACACCCATGACGATATTTTGCAAACAAATTATGTCCGCCATCTTGGATTTCAAAACGTATGTCATTTTCGGAATCAGCACCCCCGAAAACCTATTAAACGACACCCATGACGGTATTTTCCAAAAAATCCATGTCCGCCATCTTGGATTTTAAAATGGAAGTCATTTTCGAAATCAGCACCCCTGAAAACCTATTAAACGACACCCATGTCGGTATGATGGCGGTCGGCTGGTAATATGCTTGGTGACGCTTCGGGCTTCGCCCTACCCGGAGCTCGGCCTTCGGCCTCGCCCAATACACAGCTCGCCTCGGCCTACGGCCTCGGCTCGCGCGTTCGGCTCGGTCTGCGACCTCGCCTCACCTTAAAAATCTAAACTTGTATGGCGGCCATCTTTGATAGGGGGGGGGGGGACGCTCCGGGCTTCGCCCTACGCGGAGTTCGGCCTTCGGCCTCACCCTATACGGGGCTCGCCCTGGCCTTCGGCCTCGCCTCGCGCGTTCGGCTCGGTCTTCGACCTCGCCTCACCTTTAGAATCTAAACTTGTATGGCGGCCATCTTGGATTTGGGACGGGGACGCTCCGGGCTACGCCCTACGCGGAGCTCGGCCTTCGGCCTCGCCTTTTACGTAGCTCGCCTTGGCCTACGGCCTCGCCTCGCAACGTGGCGTCGTGGTTCGGCTCGGCCTGCGGCCTCGCCTCACCACTCCTTGTATGGCGGCCATCTTGGAAAATGGTGGAATCGAAAAACTGATCCGATATTCGGAATTTTCGACCCCTAAACCCCTCAGATACCGATTTTCGTCCAGATCGGAGCAACTTCATTTCCGGCCGCCATCTTGGATCCGCCATCTTGAAAAAAAAATTTGACAGCCAGCTGCCCCCCACCCCCCTGTAAAACATTTGTTCGAGCACACGCCACTTATGTCAAACGGTTCCGGAGATACAGCAATAATCATTTTGTATGGCGGCCATCTTGTTTTTGCGAAAATCGAAAAAATGACGTCACCGGTAGAATTCGACCAGGGTGTGGGTCGACCTTAGTTCGAGCGCCACCGCTCCATCTGCAACGGTTCGCCCGGGAAGGTGGGTCGCCACCTGATGAGAAGGTGGATCCGAGGATCTCGAGGTTTTCCCGTACCCTCCGTGTCACCCACTCCACACCTCTCATACAAAGTTTTCACCTCCCGCCGCTCCATCTGGGAGAACAATTCTGTCACCCAGTCAGTCAGTCAGTCAGTCAGTGAGTGAGTGGTATTGTAGCTTTATATAATATAACTAGGTTTCGCGTTGTGCGCGACCTGCTAAAGCAGGTCGCGAGGCGGTTGTGCCTTTCTTTATAAATGTTAAAATAGTTTTTTTTTTTTTTTTTTCACAGCCGCCATGTTGGATTTAAAAATGGATGTTATTTTCTTAATCAGCACCCCTGAATACCCAAAAAACGACACCCATGACGATATTTTTCAAAAAATTTATGTCCGCCATCTTGGATTTCAAAACGTATGTCATTTTCGGAATCAGCACCCCCGAAAACCTATTCAACAACACCCATGACGGTATTTTCCAAAAAATCCATGTCCGCCATCTTGGATTTCAAAATGGATGTCATTTCCGAAATCAGCACCCCTTAAAACCTATTAAACGACACCCATGTCGGTATGATGGCGGTCGGCTGGTTATAAGCTTGGTGACGCTTCGGGCTTCGCCCTACGCGGAGCTCGGCCTTCGGCCTCGCCCTATACGCAGCTCGCCTCGGCCTACGGCCTCGGCTCGCGCGTTCGGCTCGGTCTGCGACCTCGCCTCACCTTAAAAATCTAAACTTGTATGGCGGCCATCTTTGATTGGGGGGGGGACGCTCCGGGCTTCGCCCTACGCGGAGTTCGGCCTTCGGCCTCACCCTGTACGCGGCTCGCCTCGGCCTTCGGCCTCACCTCGCGCGTTCGGCTCGGTCTTCGACCTCGCCTCACCTTTAGAATCTAAACTTGCCGCCATCTAGAATTGGGGGGGGGGACGCTCCGGGCTTCGCCCTACGCGGAGTTCGGCCTTCGGCCTCACCCTATACGCGGCTCGCCTCGGCCTTCGGCCTCGCCTCGCACGTTCGGCTCGGTCTTCGACCTCGCCTCACCTTTAGAATCTAAACTTGTATGGCGGCCATCTTTGATTCGGGAGGGGGACGCTCCGGGCTTCGCCCTACGCGGAGTTTGGCCTTCGGCCTCACCCTATACGCGGCTCGCCTCGGCCTTCGGCCTCGTCTTGCGCGTTCGGCTCGGTCTTCGACCTCGCCTCACCTTTAGAATCTAAACTTGTATGGCGGCCATCTTGGATTTGGGGGGGGACGCTCCGGGCTACGCCCTGCGCGGAGCTCGGCCTTCGGCCTTGCCTTTTACGCAGCTCGCCTCGGCCTACGGCCTCGCCTCGCGGAGTGGCGTCGTGGTTCGGCTCTGCCTGCGGCCTCGCCTCACCACTCCTTGTATGGCGGCCATCTTGGAAAATGGTGGAATCGATAAACTGACCCGATATTCGGAATCTTCATCCCCCAAACCCCCCAGAAACTGATTTTCGTCCGGATCGGAGCAACTTCATTTCCGGCCGCCATCTTGGATCCGCCATCTTGAAAAAAAAATTTGACAGCCAGCTGCCCCCCACTCCCCTGTAAAACATTTGTTCGAGCACACTCCACTTATGTCAAACGGATCCGGAGATACAACAATAAACATTTTGTATGGCGGCCATCTTGTTTTTGCGAAAATCGAAAAAATGACGTCACCGGTAGAATTCGACCAGTGTGTGGGTCGACCTTAGTTCGAGCGCCACCGTTCCATCTGCAACGGTTCGCCCGGGAAGGTGGGTCGCCACCTGATGAGAAGGTGGATCCGAGGATCTCGAGGTTTTCCCGAACCCTCCGCGTCACCCACTCCACACCTCCCATACAAAGTTTTCACCTCCCGCCGCTCCATCTGGGAGAACAATTCTGTCACCCAGTGAGTCAGTCAGTGGTATTGTAGCTTTATATAATATAACTAGGTTTCGCGTGGTGCGCGACCTGCTAAAGCAGGTCGCGAGGCGGTTGTGCCTTTTTTTATAAATTTTAAAAAAGTTTTTAATTTTTTTTTGTTTTTCACGGCCGCCATCTTGGATTTAAAAATGGATGTTATTTTCTTAAACAGCACCCCTGAATACCCAAAAAACGACACCCATGACGATATTTAGCAAAAAATTTATGTCCGCCATCTTGGATTTCAAAACGTATGTCATTTTCGGAATCAGCACCCCCGAAAACCTATTAAAGGACACCCATGACGGTATTTTCCAAAAAATCCATGTCCGCCATCTTGGATTTCAAAATGGATGTCATTTTCGAAATCAGCACCTCTGAAAACCTATTAAACGACACCCATGTCGGTATGATGGCGGTCGGCTGGTAATATGCTTGGTGACGCTTCGGGCTTCGCCCTACGCGGAGCTCGGCCTTCGGCCTCGCCCTATACGCAGCTCGCCTCGGCCTACGGCCTCGGTTCGCGCGTTCGGCTCGGTCTGCGACCTCGCCTCACCTTAAAAATCTAAACTTGTATGGCGGCCATCTTTGATTGGGGGGGGGGGACGCTCCGGGCTTCGCCCTACGCGGAGTTCGGCCTTCGGCCTCACCCTATACGCGGCTCGCCTCGGCCTTCGGCCTCGCCTCACCTTTAGAATCTAAACTTGTATGGCGGCCATCTTTGATTGGGGGGGGGGACGCTCCGGGCTTTGCCCTACGCGGAGTTCGGCCTTCGGCCTCACCCCATACGCGGCTCGCCTTGGCCTTCGGCCTCGTCTCGCGCGTTCGGCTCGGTCTTCGACCTCGCCTCACCTTTAGAATCTAAACTTGTATGGCGGCCATCTTGGATTTGGGGGGGGACGCTCCGGGCTACGCCCTGCGCGGAGCTCGGCCTTCGGCCTCGCCTTTTACGCAGCTCGCCTCGGCCTACGGCCTCGCCTAGCGGCGTGGCGTCGTGGTTCGGCTCGGCCTGCGGCCTCGCCTCACCACTCCTTGTATGGCGGCCATCTTGGAAAATGGTGGAATCGAAAAACTGACCAATATTCAAGTCAGTCAGTCAGTGAGTCAGTGGTATTGTAGCTTTATATAATATAATAATAATAATAACTAGGTTTCGCGTGGTGCGCGACCTGCTTAAGCAGGTCGCGAGGGTTTTGTGTGGTAGGCTACAGGAACGGGAAAGAGGGGCTTTTGGATAGGTAGGTATTATGGACTTTGCGAAAACTAAATGTTAAGAATCGAAAGTTTTGAAATAATCACTTTGCGTAGTAGGCATGAAATAACTACTGGTCATAATTATTATTTTTTATTTTTACCAATGCAATTATTATTTACAATTTTAATTGGGTGGAAAGAGCTATATTTCTTAGAAAATCAAAATAAAGCTATTGCATATCATTTTGTATCACACCTCCGTGCCCGTCGGAGTGGGGAGCGTTAGGTTTTTTTTCGTTATGGAATTTTTGGATTCGGTCCCCGCGCTCAAGGCCCGCGATAGAAGCTATGCAATAGCTTAAAAAAATTGAGAGATAATAAGGGAAAACATAGAACACGACGGCTGCATGGGTAAGCCACCCTTTGCTTTGCTTTATTTGTGCAGAATTACTTATTTTCATGTTTATGGTGTCACGTAAAAGATTTGGCTGTATGTCTTTGTCTATCCTGAAGAATAAAGAAAACTACCACTATAATCTATGGCCTGGGAAAAATAATTTTAAAAAAGTTAGTTTTGTTATTCGTCGAAAGATGGCACTGCATGTCAGTAGGTACCAATGACTAAAGATGATGTACAGACAGCAATACGTCAAGTTACTCATTAGCACAAAGCCAACGCAATCTAAGCGGAATAAGGGCCGATGTAGAGGTCAACATGAAAAGCGTTGTGTGTCGTCGTGTATATACTTGAAAACCGCGTTTAGTTTATTTAAAGTTTCTGTATTACAGGCCGTTCTGCCTACCCCGAAAGAATAATAATAGATGTGAGTGTTAGTGTGGTAATTAGCTATATTGAATTAAAAAACTTGTGACGTATCGACAAAATGGTTATTATCATTTATTTTAAAGTTAATCCATTCACACCTAATATTTCCTACTGGGTAGCCAGCAGGGCAATCGCGCTAAAAAAAGTGGATTGAATCGCAATTGAAACGTAGCTGGGGGGCTACCACCTAAGCGAAGCTGATGCTGGTTAAACGAATGGAACGTTGTTGATTGCTTCTTTATAAGGAGACCTTCATTAACGACATGAACCAAACACAGCAATGTACATCATTACATTCGTTCAATCAGCATTAGCATCGCTTAGGTGGTAGCCCCCCAGCTACGTTTCAATTGCAATTCAATCCACTTTCTTTAGCGCGATTGCCCTGCAGAACTGCAGTTTTAAATTCATTTGATACCAGACGAACTATTTTTAGTAATATAATGAAACAAAAAATGAGTTCATAATAAATACAAATTTAATCATATCAATTATTAATTACTAATACAGTTTATTTATCTAAATTAAATCGTTTTCTGCCTTGGCGTGGTTGGAAGATTTCAAAATAATTTTGACAGTGTCGCCAAATGGTTGTCGCTTTGTTATCTGAAAAAATAATAAAAATGTTAATTATCTAAGTTGTTTTATCTGTAACACCTATATTTGACTTTTATAAAATGGTGCTCGTCTTTAAAAGCGCACAGAATACATTCCTTTGTATGTTTTATGACTGTTATTAGTTTAATATAATGTTTTAACGTAAATTTGAAAAAATCAGAGTAGGCTAAGTTCAGTATTGACTTTTATAATACATGAATATTGCTACCTTCTCTTCTCATAAGAGGGATGCGAGGGTTTTGCTGTATACTGGGCGAAAGGCTGACCACTTCTCACCATTATACAACTTGTTCCATCTGATAACCCTCACAATTTGTATCAAACATGGCATCTAGTGGTTCTAGAACCACTGATGCACTGCCTACCCCGTTAGGGATTATGGGCGTGAGCGTATATATGTAAGTATATATGAATATTGCTATTTAAAATGCACATAGCAATATTTAATTTAATTTACTGTTTGTGTAATATCACATACATACGTAAGATCATGCCAATAATCTCTAACCTAATAATATGAGAGTTATCAGCTATGATGATACGTGATATATTGTGGAGAAAGATCGGTAGTCTTTCGCTTATGACGTTATGACACAGCAAACCTTCGTGTGCCGTCTATCTACTGACTTTTACTGAAGTGTTTCTGTCACTACCAGTTCAGTGTGAAAACATTGTTTAAATTGCTCTGTATGATTTTTCAAACAAATGCCTGATGAGTACGTACATACATAGCGCTACATCAGTTAGTGCAGACGGTGCTGTAGTCCCGGCCCGGCCGCGGCTCGCGTCACTTGGTCGGCTTGATGCAGCGTCATTTTTATATCTGATGCAATTTGTTTCTTCTGTAATAAAATAATATTGTTTATACTTCAATGTATGAAATAAGATTTAAATATAATTAAATCAATACTAATGAGAGTCTCTTTCTGTAATATAGGCGTTCTGTAATAGTAATACGGGTGTGCAACTTAAACAATTATTTATCAATTGTTCATTGGCAGTATTAGGAATCGAACCCAATACCCCTTTTTTATAATTATCAGCAATGATGTGATGATACATCCATCATACATGATCTATTGTGGAGAAAGATTGGTAGTCTTTCGCCCATGACAGCAAATCTTCCTTTGCTGGTTAAAACTATTGACTTTTACTGAAGTGTTTATGTCACTACCAATTCAGTGTGGAAGATTTTTTTTAAAATCTATTGCTCTGTATGATTTTTCAAACAAATGCCTCATGAATATGTACAGACAACAGCACGTCATTACCCATTTGCTCTACGAAATCTGGCGCAATTACGACTGGTATAAGGGCGACGTCGAGGTC
This sequence comes from Aproaerema taeniolella, assembly GCA_949987775.1. NCBI lineage: Eukaryota > Metazoa > Arthropoda > Insecta > Lepidoptera > Gelechiidae > Aproaerema > Aproaerema taeniolella. Next base: position 254,651 of record CATLJT010000292.1, read on the forward strand.
ACGTCAGGCTAGGGTAAAGGCGGGATAGATGCCCCAGTGGGATAGATGCCTCAACTTCAAAAAACCTAACTTCCAAAACCCGCGATTTAAAAATAATAGTATAACTAGGAGCCGTAGTCACCCCGCACCTCAGTGAGCCGCGGACCATCGTGCGGTAAGGACGCGTGTCGCTCGTGTGTGCGATCAACTCCGCGGCGACCTTCACGAACACTTCGAAAATTTAATGGTTAGTACTTTGCTGTTGTATAACTTTTAAAGTAGTCTGTAATTCAGTTTTATTTTTTATTACGCCAATATACTTATTGATTAAGTATGAATCTAGATGAAAATAGTTGCTCATTTGTTTTGTATTTATTTAAAAAATACGAGGGCATCTATCCCTATCAAAAAGGATAGTTGCCCTGATTTTTTTAGGGATAGATGCCCTTAGGGGCATCTATCCCTCCATACACAATGTATACACGTATGTAGTTTCAGTGTATGTTTTGAACATATTTTTGTAATTTGTTACATTATTAAGTATAATTAGAATTTTTCCTTATTGTAGCACGATCATGCCACGAAAATATAAAAGAAAATTAGGAGTTAAAGCTCGAGTGTGCAGCTGGACTTCATAAGATTTGCAGGCGGCTTTCGACGAGATGGACAAACATATCATGGGGATAAACTCCAAATGTGGAAAAACAAAGGCACTTAGTGGATCCACGTAAAGAACGATCTCAGTGTGATCAATAAGATTATTTGTTATTTCATTATTGTTTTTAAAAGCCTTTTATAATTATGCATGTTGAAGTTGAAAATTAATATTTTTTGATAATAATTTAGAATTATAATTTTTGTTGAACAATTTTGAATTTTGCTATGGCAAATTTTTTGATCTCTTATTATTATGATCACAATTAAAATATTTCTAACACTTACTACGAGATGCGTTTTATTACATAATAGGTCCATGTTTTTTGGTAGATAATTTCTATTTTAGAATTAAATAAAACACTAATTATTGTCCCCATAAGCGCATAAACATTTGGTTGAGTTTTTTTGTTTACACCGAAAGTATGAAGGGCATCTATCCCGCGCCGCAGGCGTCTATCCTTCTTCCTATTTTCATGGTGGGGCACCTATCCATAGGGGTAGGCGTCTATCCTCAAAAAAGGAGTTCCACGAAAAGCTAAAATCCGCAAAATCCGTATTTTATAGGTCCAGAAAAACGAATCCTTGTTAAACATAAAGAATTAAACTAGTTGCATTTGTAGAAATTACCTAAAAAAAAATATTATTTTGGAAATTATGACGACATTTCAAAAAGTGGGGCATCTATCCCGCCTTTACCCTACACCTACGTCGAGGTATGTGTAGCCTGACGTGCTACCGTGTGTACATTGCGCTATATTAGTTAGTACAGAGGTGCTGTACCTGCTGTAGTCCCGCCCTCGGCCGCAGGTCGCGTTATGTGGTCCTCGGTTTTAGGCAAAGCAGCTTTTTTTTTCTTTAATACGATTTCCTTCTGTAATAAAATAACATTATTGTTAATTATTAATATTACTTAAATGAATAAAACTTGAATATAATGAAATCAATACTAATGAGATATCGGATGAGTATTTATTTAATCACTTTAATATTAGGTACTTTTATTCATCTTCATAACTTCTCATCTGAATTCCGTGATCTTGACAATAAGAGAACCAGACTGGACAGAAACATAATTTCAATTATAAACGCATCGGACAGCATTTAGATCCGTATTACAAAATGCGACTCGGACTCAGATCTACACTGAAGTAGGAGTCATCTTGGTCATTTTGATAGTGAGAAAAAGAAACAATTAAGTACAGTATAGATAAAGACTTGAGTTTCCTTCTGTAATGCGGGCGTTCTGTAACAGTAAACCGATGTAACTCAGAAAATTATCACTTGTTTATTGGCGGTACCTATTAGGAATCGAACCTAAGGGTCAGCTCACACCGCGACGCGACATTGCGGATAGAGTCACTCAAAATTGAACTATATTTATCACAAGTGAGAATTAAAAACACGTCGCACCACGCAGCGCCGCACCACGCAGCGCCGCGCCTCGCCGCTCGCCGCGGCGTTCGCACAATGAAATGTTTATCTTTTCACGTAGTAAATAAAATTCAGTTTTGAGTGGCTCTATTCGCAACGTCGTCGCGTCGCGATGTGAGCTGACCCTAATACCCCTTTTTTATAAATAAAGTTTTATTAAATAAGTTTTACTTTCATTCTTGAAATCTGTAACAGTTGTCTATATTGCTTTAAGATAATGACGATTTCTGCTCTTATGACCGATTCAGTTTCTAAGTTTTACTTTTTTAGTAATTGAGTGCAAAACAAAAAATACGTTTTTGTTTTTGCACTCAATTACTAAAAAAGTAAATAATTTGTTTAAATTCACAAAAAATTAAAACAGTGAAAATATTTTATAATTTTTGAACATAAACTTCGGAATGGAATGGTTTAATCAAAAAACCGGAACAGAAACGGATTGAATACATTTATTGTAAGAAGATTCAATTAAATGAGCGGTTTAAAAAATGTGAACGAGATTATGTTAGGACAAAATTGTAACCTCATTGCCGCAGTACGCTAACTTAGTTGTATCAACATAAGAGTAACAAACATAGTGGGTGGACAGTAGGACATTAAATTATTTTTCACATTTACATAAATATCCATATCGTTCATCCTTCCTATCGTGTAAGTATAATGAAGTGAGTGGCGAATTTGACTAATAAATTTCTTTTATGTATCAGAATTTTAAATCAGATTCCACTGAGCGCCTTTCATCGTATTTTATATTGCGCCCTGCCAAGGAATGGAATTCCCTGTGTTGGCGATAGACAATCTCTTTAGGTTATGTTAAGATCTCTTTTATATTATTTTTATTTTCTTGTCAATGCTATGTGTATTTTAGTCTTTTATTTTTACTTAATGTCTTAATGTCAAACAATTAAACAAGAAATATCGGAATTTATTTTCTAAATTTTATTAAATTCCCTAACACCCTGCCTGCGTTTGTATATCCGAGCCCATATAACCCGAATCTCTTTAAAGTTGGAGTGAATCGGCTTCTTCTGGGTGAGCTTGCTAAATCCTCGGCCGCATCTTCGCCCTTATGCTATATTGTGGTCAAGAGCGCCCCTTGTAAATAAATAAATAAAATAATTAATAAATAACATATGTACGGTGACATCTCATTTTGTATTGAATTTAAAAACAGAATTTATTATTAGTAGCGTTAATAATTAAATGCAATACTTTGCCCTGTGACTGTGACGTAGGGCCCGGGAGAGCTGCGTGACTGCACGCCTGTTTTTGCGACAAATTTTCCTTTCCCAAACAGAATTCTATATTCAAATTAACACTGCAGCGAAATATTGTGATTATAAAGTAGGTTTCGTAAGCAAAAATTAATAAATTATGTCAAATGCTGACACTTACGATTTCATTGTACCTATTGTGGGTCTCTTGTCAGTGACATAAATAAATAGAACACAGGTTTTTAAATGATAGTTTACAACTGACCTTCATACTCGTTGATCCCGTATACCATTTTAAAGGGAATAGGAAATAGCTGAAATAAATCTTTATAGCTACGGAGCAAAGGTTTTTTTCCGAAAATAGAAGCAGAAAGAGACATCCTCTGCCTGAAGACGGGCGAAAAAAACCCTTGCCTCGTCGCCATTAAGATTCATTTTACGTTGTTTTAATCGCCTCGCCGCCGCGCCACAGCGCAGCGTTTAAGATCTTACTATACTTTCGATTGACTGCGAAAAGGACGAAATGATGCTGAACGCAGTGCCAAAGAGAGAATTAGTTTATGCGTTGAAATATTACGCGTTGATGTAATGGCACTTTCAGGGTGGAATATTAAAGCATCTAACCTTCAATTAACACTTAGGTCCGCCCACGATAGGGTCCAGGAATACTTCAATGTATCAAATAAGATTTAAATATAATTAAATCAATACTAATGAGAGTCTCTTTCTATAATATAGGCGTTCTGTAATAGTAATACGGGTGTGAAACTTAAACAATTATTTATCAATTGTTCATTGGCAGTATTAGGAATCGAACCCAATACCCCTTTTTTATAATTATCAGCAATGATGTGATGATACATCCATCATACATGATCTATTGTGGAGAAAGATTGGTAGTCTTTCGTCCATGACAGCAAATCTTCCTTTGCTGGCTAACTATTGACTTTTACTGAAGTGTTTATGTCACTACCAATTCAGTGTGGAAGATTTTTTTTTAAATCTATTGCTCTGTATGATTTTTCAAACAAATGCCTCATGAATATGTACAGACAACAGCACGTCATTACCCATTTGCTCTACGAAATCTGGCGCAATTACGACTGGTATAAGGGCGACGTCGAGGTCACGTCAGGCTACACCTACGTCGAGGTATGTGTAGCCTGACGTGCTACCGTGTGTACATTGCGCTATATCAGTTAGTACAGAGGTGCTGTACCTGCTGTAGTCCCGCCCTCGGCCGCAGGTCGCGTTATGTGGTCCTCGGTTTTAGGCAAAGCAGCTTTATTTTTCTTTAATACGATTTCCTTCTGTAATAAAATAACATTATTGTTAATTATTAATATTACTTAAATGAATAAAACTTGAATATAATGAAATCAATACTAATGAGATATCGGATGAGTATTTATTTAATCACTTTAATATTAGGTACTTTTATTCATCTTCATAACTTCTCATCTGAATTCCGTGATCTTGACAATAAGAGAACCAGACTGGACAGAAACATAATTTCAATTATAAACGCATCGGACAGCATTTAGATCCGTATTACAAAATGCGACTCGAACTCAGATCTACACTGAAGTAGGAGTCATCTTGGTCATTTTGATAGTGAGAAAAAGAAACAATTAAGTACAGTATAGATAAAGACTTGAGTTTCCTTCTGTAATGCGGGCGTTCTGTAACAGTAAACCGATGTAACTCAGAAAATTATCACTTGTTTATTGGCGGTACCTATTAGGAATCGAACCTAAGGGTCAGCTCACACCGCGACGCGATATTGCGGATAGAGTCACTCAAAATTGAACTATATTTATCACAAGTGAGAATTAAAAACACGTCGCACCACGCAGCGCCGCGCCTCGCCGCTCGCCGCGGCGTTCGCACAATGAAATGTTTATCTTTTCACGTAGTAAATAAAATTCAGTTTTGAGTGGCTCTATTCGCAACGTCGTCGCGTCGCGATGTGAGCTGACCCTAATACCCCTTTTTTATAAATAAAGTTTTATTAAATAAGTTTTACTTTCATTCTTGAAATCTGTAACAGTTGTCTATATTGCTTTAAGATAATGACGATTTCTGCTCTTATGACCGATTCAGTTTCTAAGTTTTAGTTTTGTTTTTTTTGGAGAATTGATGGCAGATTGTCGATATCTCTATAGGTATATATAATCTGAAAAAGTATAACAAAGACTTGAAAAACACACACATTAGACAGAACTGCATGAAAAGGCACAAGCAGCGGCGTTGCGAGCTGCGTTAGTCTGTATCATCGTTTTTTAACTTATTTACTTCGATTACACCAAAACAAATACTATGAAATATCTCTGCTTGGTTATATCCACTGAAGCAGTGTGGAAATGAAATATGAGGCACCGGAAATAAAATTAATTCATTAAAAAAAGTATTTGTATTTAATATAATGACCTAGTTTCATTTTATTGCTTCAGTTTGAAAAGACGTTCACTTTTAGAGTTAGCCTAAAGTGTCCATGGCAGTGCTGCTAGCATCTTCCATCGGTGGTTTCAGTTACGCGTTCAGTGCCGCGCCGCTTCAAATCGTCGCTTTCGTTACTCATTTAGAGATGTATCTTCACTATGAGTAGCGTAGTTTGTTTGATGAATAAGGCGATAGTTTCTGTAAAAAAATTAATTCAAAATTACATAAATGCATAGGTACATACGTTCACGCCTATAACCTCTATCGGGGTAGGCAAAACCAGTGGTTCTGGGACTATTTCATACCACATTTGACATAAATTTCGAGGGTTATAAGATGAAACATGAGGTACGTATAATGGCGAAAGGTAATAAATTCAAAATTCGTTTTTAAAATTATTTACTCAGTGTGGAATAAGTTGCAATAAATTAAATTAGTCTAAGTATACTTTAATGATTGTTTTTATTTATTTATGTTTATTGTATAATATTTTTATTATTTAAGTAGGTACCTTGAATTGTCCACCAGCTGTCTTCGGTAACATATTTCTTGATTGTTATAGTGATGGTCATTGTTGAATATCTTCATGTTTACTTCTTCACGTAATTGATGGTTGAACATTAGTATTTCAATATAATCATTTAAAACTGAAAGAGAAAAAAACTTAAAAATGTGAAGTGGTGCAGTTGTGATGTCATTCGCTTCACTTCAGACTAAAGATACTACTTATAAAACCGCACTGGTACATGATCGGAAAAGGAAAAAAAAAGAATAAAAAGAGCTTTGTATTATTTAAAATAGTATAGCAAGTACAGTGCAGTTAATTTAGTCTGAAGTTACTGAGCCCCTCCGCCACGTCAAGGCTGACCATCTTGGAGGGGAGCTAACTACTCTAACTACAAAGATAAAAGAGATATACAATAAAAATATACATAAACACCATGTACAATAAATACATAATAATAATTCGTAAAGAGCTAACTACACAAACTATTAAAATAATCACAAAATATTAAAATAAAAAGAAATGAATAATTTAATACATAAAATATCCTACAAGAGAGCTAACTAATTAAAATTACTATAACATATACATGTATAATAATATAAAAAATGACTATAATATATGAAATAAATAGAAATGCAATTAAGTGGAAAAAATTTTAATAAACGAAGTACATAAAGTATTAACTCATTAAAAAAAAAATATCTACAATAAATACATTTTATAAATAATTTTAAAAATATATACTTACGAATAATAAATATTTCGAATTAAATTCTATCTAAAGCTAAATAGCTATAAATGAAAAATAGAAACAAAACAATCTCGTGGGATAACAACGTCGAATCAGGTACTTCCCCGACCAAATAAGAACCGGAGTAAATACAATGACGTGTAGCCAATGATTGAGAAATCACCGTTATTCGCCAAACTCCTTTAGCTGAAAAACTGAAATTGCAAAAAACTTCTATCTACAAAATCGCTTAACTACGATCTAATACTACTATTAAAGGAGCAAAAAGAATTACTTCAGCATTCATGTATTACAATTTCATGCCATCCATCGATCATACCAGTCTTCATGCGTAACCACTAAAAAGCAAAATTTAGTTTATGAGTAATGTTGTAAGTGTACTGAGGTGATGTATGTGTAAAAAAGCATCTACTAAAGGAACTAATATGCAAACTACATTTAATGAAGAGCTGAATCAAAATACAAATCGCCAAAGACCTTGACAAACAACGTAGAACCCGATGTATCTTTAAGTTAAAAAAAGCCTAAGCAGAATCTAAAGAACAAAAAGGACTAAGAAAAATGAAGAATAACAAAGTCACAAATCACCTCTCGATATCCTATATTAACAATTAAAAATGACCCAAAGGCTTTGACGAACAACGTAGAACCCGATGTCTCTTTAAGTTAAAAAAAAGCTTAAGCAGAATCTAAAGAACAAAAAGGACTAAGAAGACTGAAGAATAATAAAGTCACAAATCACCTCTCGATATCCTATATTAACAACTAAAAATGACCCAAAGGCTTTGACGAACAACTTAGAACCCGAAGTCTTTTTAAGTTAAAAAAAGCCTAAGCAGAATCTAAAGAACAAAAACGACTAAGAAGAATGAAGAATAACAAAGTAACAAATCACCTCTCGATATCCTATATTAACAACTAAAAATGACCCAAAGGCTTTGACGAACAACGTAGAACCCGATGTCTCTTTAAGTTAAAAAAAAGCCTAAGCAGAATCTAAAGAACAAAAAGAACTAAGAAGAATGAAGAATAACAAAGTCACAAATCACCTCTCGATATCCTATATTAACAACTAAAAATGACCCAAAGGCTTTGACGAACAACATAGAACCGGAAGTCTCTTTAAGTTAAAAAAGCCTAAGCAGAATCTAAAGAACAAAAAGAACTAAGAAGAATGAAGAATAACAAAGTCACAAATCACCTCTCGATATCCTATATTAACAACTAAAAATGACCCAAAGGCTTTGACGAACAACATAGAACCGGAAGTCTCTTTAAGTTAAAAAAGCCTAAGCAGAATCTAAAGAACAAAAAGGACTAAGAAGAATGAAGAATAACAAAGTCACAAATCACCTCTCGATATCCTATATAAACAACTAAAAATGACCCAAAGGCTTTGACGAACAACGTAGATCCTGATGTCTCCTCAAAACAAAGAAACCGACGCAGAATCTAAACAAAAAAAAAGGATAGAACAGATGACGAACCTCGTGCAGATTATGATGGAGCTGAAACGAATCTTATGAAATTCTAAAATCCGAACAATAAGCAAACTACTTTTAGGACTCATACTATACATCTCATTCGATCATGCAAGTATCCATCCCTTGTATTCAGCTATATTGTGAGTGAAGTGTAGTGTAGTGACATCATTTAATGAGGTTGGTACAATGGTAAACATATTTTTTCAACTGTAATTGAGTAAGATATCTACAGTAAGTAAACTATTGCCGACTATAGGGTCCACAAGTAAAGGTCGGAACCATGTGTACTGATTGGAAATCAATGATATGTGGGTGAACCATTTCTCTGTTAGAACAGTGCAAACCAATCTCGGAGACCGAGTGAAAAAGAAAGAAGCAGACCCGCCGGTTGAACGTATTGAAGGTGTTAAGGTTGATATCTGGGAGTGACGTGGAGATAGCATGAGGATAATGTCGGAGAGCCGTTGATTCTCGAGTAAGGTCTCACTCAGATCAGGTAACTGACCCCAAAGTAGACCGTCGGTTTGGCTGTACTGGTTCAGAACTGATCACTGGTTGCCCTCACCGTAGGACGACTCGGAGAAGGATGGAGAAAAGAACTTGACACGTGAATGTGCTGCCTGTAGACTGCGCGATAAGTTGCATGTATATCCCACCCACTCCAACGAAAAAAACCAGAAGTATTCATCAACATTTATAACCAAAAAAAAACGGTTTAAAAAAGTAAAAATTAAGCAGCCTCTTACAGTCGTTATTTTGCCTGTCTTTGAAACATAGATATTTGTTCATTTGCTCTTCTTTGAACATGCCTTTGTTTTGCATTAATCAATATGAATTTGGACAAATGAACTGTGAATTCTTCATTCGGCTTTAACAGTATTCTTAAACAAAGTATGTACTATGACAGTGCATGTTGTTATTTTATTTATTTTAGCAGTTTATTGTAGGTACACAGGAAAAATCACAAATATTACAGACAAATAGAAAAACGAACACAAAAGGCACAGCTTATTTCTTTTAGAAATTTCTTCCAGCAGACCTTTTAAAAAATTAACTTTTAAAACTTTTAAAAAATCTTAACCAATTATTACTTAACTTTAAAAGTTATATTATAATCTTTACTAACTTTAAGTTCAATTTGTAATTATTTCTTTAACATTAATATAAGAATTGATTTTTTCATAGATAGCTCTTTTTATTACGAGAACAATTCTTTATGCTTTTTACTAAAACATAAATTATTATAAAAAATTACACACATCTATCTGTCTTAGAACTGTCTATGAATTATTTTAAGTGAAACCAATCATTTTTATTTCAAAACTGTTTTTATCAAAATAGGACAGAATGCAATGCACACATGTGACAAAATTATATATTACTTTGTTGTTTGTAAATTTTGTTCTACTTTAATAAAATTAATTTTGAAAATATTGAATTGGCCAGAACTGTTGGCCACTACAAAAAAATGAAATTATTGTGAATGGTCATCAGTTTTAATTGAAAACACAATCTTAGCTTTAAATCTAACTTAGTCAAATAAGCCACACCATTTCATTACTGGGGCAAAGCATTCGTGGTGCAAAGGTTATCCCTTGTTTTTCAACGCGGCTAGCGTCGTGGGAACCTTTGCTCCAGGAATCAAACGGGGTGGGTTATTGGACTAAGTTAGGTTATAATATTATTAAAACATCAATTTTATTATTAAGAAAATGGAAAGTCGAGGTCATTATGAATGAATAATAAAATCTGAACTACTTACTATTATTTTTTTTCTTAACTAAAATGTGTTGCTTTTTCCATGTGTTTTTTTTTTCTTTTTTTTTCTTTTTTTTTTCTTTTTTCTTTTTTTTTTCTTTTTTCTTTTTTTTTTCTTTTTTTTCTTTTTTTTTTAAATTTCTTTTTTGTTTTTTTTTCGCAACACATTTTTACAATCACCATCTGGAACTGTTATTTTTGATTTGTTTTGACGCAATCTTCGTGTTTTTTTTCTGAAATGGTCCTTCATAATTATAGTAACAGCATTTTCAATCATAAGTGACATTCAACTTCATTACCAACACGTATCTTACTTTGGCATACACTGTGAACATGTTATTAGATTCTGACGTCCACATATTATATTACTCCAACCAACTCCAAATCTTAAATCGGTGAATCGAAGGTGATTCAAACTTGAGGCGGCGTGCATCGGTAAATAAGCTTCTTTCTCATGTTACAAGTTGTAGACATGAGAAGATATTGCAGAAAAACAAAAAGGACGAGCGGTGGATGAGAATTATTGGTATAATTCCCCTTTAGGTTGAGTATTTGTGGTAGGGTTCTCATCTCAAGTTTTCACAGCACTTATAAAACCGCTTTATACATTTTCATTTACAAAATTTCTTGTCATTTTGTATGCTGAACTTTGAAACTTCAGTATAGCACCATATATTGATAAATAAGTAGCATTTGTTGAGATAATCACAGGTATCTTCTTTTCTAGATTGTCGCTTTTAGGATTGCCAAGTCCAGCGTACGGTGAACATGTATATAGTGGTGACGAAGTTGCTAGGTTGAATGTGTGCTAAAACATTTGTGGCTTGTGGGCTGTAGGCAGTGCAGATGCGACATTGCCAGTATTGCCACTACAGATTAGAAAGCACGTATTTCGCCAACTATGATCTGGACCAGAAAGCGTGCATTGTGTTAACGATGATTCGTTGCTGTGCCTGTTGTTGATGTCGTAGAGTTTGATGCGATGAAAATTGCTTCAATATAAGATTGAAGAGATTGATTTTTCGCACGATTAAATAAAAAAAAATGTTTCATAAATAAAATTAAGGATTAAAATTTTAAGAAATGAAGGTAAATTGTCTAGTTAGACGATAGTATAGTAAGTTCCACTTTCATACTTGTTTTACAAGTTAATTACACATAAGATTTTTTAAAGATATATTTAAAGATATAACTATACTTTTTGGAAAAGGTATTTGGGTGTTTTTTAATAAATCAAAAGCAACAGTCAAAAAACAGACTTTTCATATATTATAAAAACATTTGAATGAATGAGAAGTTAAAAGGTTTTTTTTTTCATCATTACACTAATTATTAGATAACTCGTAAGTAAACATCTTAGTCGAAAAAAATGTAAAAGCCGAATGTAGAAATCTTGTTACAATTTGTAACAAGTAATTTAATATAATTCATATTTAAAGATTGTCGCTGTTTTAAACGAATAGAAAAGGCCACCTAAGTTTTACGTAAGTATGTAATTTTTAATTAAAAATATGCAGGATGTTAAAGACAGCTTAGCAAATACAAGAACGGTTGAGTTGTCACGGTTACATATTAGATAATAAAAAAATCTAATTACTTAATTTTAAAACAACAACAAATTATAAAATATAAAATACAGTGCTTCGTTTTTATATTTCATCCAAAGGTTATTTGAACAAATCTAGAAAATGAACATTTGAATCGTCAGTTATAGTCTATGGGTAAATGAATAAATCGTAAATCATCAACTGGATAAATTAAAAATAGTCAAACCGTTTTTTGTTTTTAATCCTTTAGGTTAATTTTATTTTTCCCCCTAGATGTAATTTTTAAACACTGAGGAATAAATTATTTGCGATTATAGAATTTGATGAGAAGTAATTTTGGTACAGACATCAGAAAGTCAGGTTACCCATTTGCAATACGAAAGCAAACGTTAATACGAGCAAGATAAGGGCGACGTCAAAGTTAAATTGTATAGCATGATGTGTTGCCGAAAGTATTTTAAATTGATGTTTAGCAACTTTTGGTGAGTCTAAAATTTTAGACTTTTAAAATTTGTTATCCTGTTTGTTGTTCTTTTAAAATTTTGTTAATAAATTTTATATTTTCTAATATGTAATCATAATTATGATCGGCTAAAACTACGCAACGAATCGCGTAGCTGCGCGGGGTCGCTATTATTCTGGGATGAATATTACAGTTTTTCGTGTTTTAATCCTTGGCATGCCTGGTGAATGAAAATGACATCATATGCCTGGTAGGGTCTGAGAGATAATTTAATAGCCAAAAATATTTGAAATTCAAGAATTTTTGTTAAGATTCGGTTAGAATATTTATTCTTGTTAATTATTAAGAAAATTATAGATTACTTTCACATTAAAGTTTAGATTCTAACTGAAATAAACCTATTTTGGATAGCACAACAAAAACAAAGAATTCATATTTTATACACAATTTATCTTTTAAGGTTAAATTTTATACTGGCATGAAGAAAGGAGACAAATGGAATTAGTCAAAAAAAAAATGTTAGGTAGACCCTACTAAAATCTGAATACTTTCCGCATGTCTTTCTCAGGAGAAAGTCGGCTAAGGATTGCCTGTAGAAAGGGGAATGTTTACATGGCTAGTTTATAAGTGAACTTGCCATAAGCGACATTAGACATAAATATATATATATTTAAAACAATAGGTACGAAGGATTTTTCAGTAAGGTGGGCCCTGAGACTCACCAGGCATGCTGATGGTTAAGCTATCAATAATGTTTTTATGAGTAAAATAAAGTATTATCAAATAAGTAATTTCAATTTAATATTAAAAAAATTGTGAAAATTTTCTAAAGGAAAAGTTTTCAGAATAATGGTATGAATTTAGGGTTTCAGTTTTTGCTAAGCTGTCTTTTACATCTTGTATAGCTGCATTAATCAACATTCAGATTATCATCCCCCTTGTCATCAAACATAATCAAATACCTACCCCTCCCCTACTGATGCTTTTAAATGACCCCAAAAACAATGATGAATACTTCTGATTTTTTTCGTTGAACCCACCCCTGCCCCCAATTGCGATTGCGAATCCAAACTTATCGCAATCGAGGGGCTGGGGCTGGGTTCAACGAAAACGATTGCGGTAAGTTTGAAAGAGTTTACCAAGCCTTTCAACTTTGGTAAACACTTTCAAACTTACCGCAATCGTTTTTCGTTGAACCCACCCCAGGCCCACGATTGCCATAAGTTAGAACGTGTTTACCAAGCGTTTTAGCTTTGGTAAACACGTTCAAACTTACCGCAATCGGGGGCCTTATTTCACATGCAACTTACCGCGCAGTCTACAACCAGCGCATTAACGTGTCAAGCTCGCCTCGTCATCATCTCCATCCGTCTCAGAGTCATCCTACGGTGAGAGAGCTTTTACCAGTGACCTTCTCGTTCTGAACTTGTACAGCCAAACTGACGGTCTACTTTGGGTCGGCTACTTGATCTGAGTGAGACTTGACTCGAGAATCAACGGCTCTCCGACATCATCCTTATGCTATCTCCACGTTACTCCCAGCTATCAACCGAAACACCCCCAATACGCTCGCCCAGGCAAGTTTACTTCTCACTCGTTCACTCAGCGTCCACAGACCGGTCGTCACTGTGCTAACAGCCGAATAGCACACCTGATCATCGATGACTAATCCCTACACATTTTTCCTAACTTTACTTGCAATTTCTATAGTCAGTAATAAGTTTACTCACTATAAATACCCAACTCAATTACAGTTTGTCAAAAATATGTATAACAGTTGTACACAACGACATTGAATGATGACACTGTAAGTGTTATGTGTGTATAGTGTACAAAAAAAGCGCAGTGTACATCCATTGCAGCACATGATTTATGATTTGAAATTTACAAATATAGTCAACAACGTATAAAAAAAACAATGATAATATTACGGTGTAACGATGATAATAAAAAGATGATAACGATTGATTAATATGAAATAAATTACTTAAAACTAATGGAACCATTCAACCGAATTCTACAGAAGTGAACAATTCTATAATAAACGTTTTCAGGAAGTACCATATGTCAATTTAAAAGTTGAGAAATAACTACATTATTTGAGTAGGGATGATTATTAACGAATCGGCCTCTAGGTATTAGGATTTTAATATCTTCTTTTTTGCAAACGCGACCTAAGGCCACATAGAGTTGGCCGTGACTAAACACATCCGACCGAAGATCCACTCCTACTCGTTTAATCGTCTGACCCTGACTCTTGTGAATCGTCATAGCATAACATATCTACAACGGGAATTGGCGGCGCAACATTTCAAAAGGACTATTGCGATCTATGGGGGCTTTAAAGAGAATGCGAGGTATCAAAAATTCACGCGGGCTATCGAATTTACGAACAGTGATTAAACGTGCAGATGCAGCTATGACGACCACCTTCGTCCCGTTAACCAACCCGTCAGCGAAACTAAGATTACGCATGATCATACAAACGGAATTGACTTTAATTTTTAAATCGAAATCTGGAACTCCCTTGGGAGATAGTGTATTCAGAAGGTCGGGGCCCAGAAATACTTGATCGGCGTTTTCGCTTAAAATTTTGTCAATTGCATAAAAATGCAAGATATCCCCCGGCACACGATCTAATACTTTAATATTAATCTCTCCAACGGCATCATTGCGAGTACACAGAATTGCTCTCTCGGCACAAAAGATCGGATCCGAGAGGTTTTCAGCTGGAAAGACGAATTCAATCAAGTCGTCCAAGGTTGGAGCAACCTCGATTGAATCGAGCTGAAACAATTGCTCAGCAATTCCGTTTACTGGCAATACATGAGTAGGCAACTCGTTGGATCCCAATTGCAAAAGAAAATCCGCGTATTCGGCGTCCTCCCTGCACCGTTGTGAAGTTAATAAAGAGAAAATTTTCAAATTAGGCCACAGTTGCGAGGTTTTGATAGACGAATTTAGAATATCCCAATTCGAGCGCGCACCCACTACGACCGGGGGAATTTGCCTGAAGTCCCCAGCGAAAACGATAATTTTGCCCCCAAAAATTTTGTCCGTACCCATCAAATCTCGCAACGATCTCTCTAATAAATTGAACAAGTATTTGTGAGCCATCGGCGCTTCGTCGTACACTATGAGGTCGGCGTTATAAATCAGTTCAGCCCTTTGAGAACCATTTGTGATGTTCCAGACTCCGCGGTCATCCACAAGATCTAAAGGAAATTTGAACAAGGAATGCGCGGTCATTCCACTGGGATAATTTTGGGCGGCTATTGCGGATGACGCACAATTCAAAACTACGCCGCAGCTGCTACGAATATGAGCGGAAATGACGTTTAATAAAAGTGTTTTGCCCGTTCCGGCGGGTCCATCAATGAAAATAGCAGTATTATTTGAGTCACGGAACTCCCTATCCCTGCAAAGCCTATCAACGTAATCGAAAATGGATCTTTGTTCGGACGATAACCGCGGTAACCATTCGTCGACGAATGATTTAGCACTGTCAAAATCGTGCTCCGTACGTTCCCTATCTAGCTCGGTACTACTATCAAAGACTTCCGGCAAGCCTTGATCTATTA
The DNA here is from genome assembly GCA_949987775.1 of Aproaerema taeniolella. Classification (NCBI taxonomy): domain Eukaryota; kingdom Metazoa; phylum Arthropoda; class Insecta; order Lepidoptera; family Gelechiidae; genus Aproaerema; species Aproaerema taeniolella. The sequence continues at coordinate 270,466 of CATLJT010000292.1, forward strand.
AAGACGACCCGTGTCGTCGTAGCAAGCGACTTATTTGAATGAGGCACATTTTAATCGCGTCTTCTTCGTCACCTGGCATTCTATGCAAAAAGTCCTCAGCCAACTGACGTTTAAATTTGTCCCACAGTGTTGCGACCGGGGCACCGTTAACAGCCAAGAGCACGAAAAAGCTACGAAGGCGTGGTCCTGTGAAAAAAGTTGAAGCTTCCGACATAGCCATATCGTACTCGACTTCATCATCCGCGAGACCTACTGCTTTGGCAGCTTCCTGAAAGGTTGTGCAATTCGGACCACCGATCAACAATAAATCTGTGTAACTGCGACACGGGTAAACATTTAATAAAATTCTTAAGTAGAATTGCTCACCCCTGTTCGGCTCGACCCAGAAAAGACGCGCGACAAGCTCACCCCTCACTCTTTTAGTAACGTATTTTCCGTTTTCAGTGCGAATGGATTGGACAGTTTTTAAATTTGGGTCCTTGGCATGCATGTTATATTGTTCAAAAAAGTCCAGGTAAGTCAGTCTGTCAAATTCTGCAGCTAAAGGTCTATTGAAATAATCTATAAGATCGGAACTTGCGCGGTTTACTGAATTCTCTATGTCGTTGGGTCTGAAAAAAACTGAATGTTGATTGGGCAAATGGACACAAAGATTTTTAACTGTTGGCGCCAATTGTGTCAACGGAAACGCTAAAGTTCTCCACGCTGCATCGCTAGATCCAATGTAGCGTTTCGTGACGTATTGTTCGATTTCGTTGTTACGATTGGCTTCGTCAACGACGGCGACACGGGCTTCGTCGGGACCTTTGGTCATATACTTAAAAAGATATTTAATTACGGTGCGCTGTGAAGAAACTTCTAAATTTATGTGAGCGTCATATTTCAAAAGCAAGGCGGCATTGTACGGGACGACCCATAAATCGCTAACTTTAACATCTCTGCCGCGGAATTTAATGGTGGCCTCGTTTTCACCATTGCGGCGGAGATTAATAAAACCCTTATCGTCACAGAAGGTGACAGACGTTTCCCGCTTTGGAAAAAATTTCGTGCATTTTCTTTTCTCGCTATCCCAACACAGAAGATCTGTGCGGTGAGGCGGGCCGCACGGTCCGTGAATCATATGGTCGAGGACTGCCTTACGCAACCTGCCCTCAGCTTCGGACGGGTCAGGTATGTCAGCACGAACAAATTTATCTATCTCTACACTATCTGCAGGCCCACCGCCTTCAACCCTGAAACAAATATGCGCATGCGGCAGTCCTCTTTTTTGAAACTCTATTACGTGCATCATATATGAAATATGACCAAACCATTGCCCGCTCTTCAAATCCCTAATCAACTGAGCCAAACGCAACTTAAAAACTCGAGCACAAATTTGGGGGTTCGCTCGTTGACCCGGCAATATTGATTGCCTTATTTCGGGCCAACGTGTGTTGCAAGTGAAAGTTAAAAAGAATGACGGTGGGCCTAACCTGTTCACTATTGCTATAGCGTCCAGGTACCTCATTTTCATGTAACGCGGACCCCCTGTAAATGAGCTGGGCAAGTAAATTCGTCCCGGTACAACACCGCCTTCGCCTAATATTGTCTCATCGTTTTGAATTTGCGTTCGCGTCTCTAATAATTCTGAGAGTGGTGCAACCCTAAGCGGGTCTTGTTGACCTCTCGCTTGGGCATGTTCTATAAACCGGAGACGCTCTTCAATGATTCTACAATATAAATCAACTAACCACTCCTCAGACAACCGGCTAAAATTACTAAATCGCGATTCGGACAAGAGTAAACAACGAACATATTGAAGCTGACTAAGCTTGTTGCCGCTGTTGTCGACTTTCCCAAGGCACTAGCCCGGATTCCCATGTGGATATAATAAGGGATATTGAAAGCTCTCATAAAGAGGATGCATTATATCCACGGGATGCGGCCTGCTGTCTCCAATTTTCCATATCGCAATGCTTCGCGGGACGTACTGTTCACGATCCGTACTGATAATGGCCGAAACTTCGTGACCGAAAGGTTGGTCACCAAGAATGTTGCCGTGAGTGGCGCGAGAAGTTCTCTGGAACTGTATAAAGGCCTCGGACGATGGTTCTAAACTTAATCTCCTAAAACAATCTATATAAGGATTGACGCTATGTAAAAAACTCGAAATCGATCTAATTACCTGTCTATCGAGGCTTAGATCGGCGGCCAAATTTTCCCTTTCGGTGTTGTCGTTAATGTAAAAATTAATGTTATTGGGAGTTTCATTATAAGATAAATCAAAAACCCTGTGATAAATACGGCCCTGAATTTTAATAAAAGATAAACCCTCAAGATGCTGAAACCCATGCGAAACTCCCAGTGCGGAAAACGAAAACAAGTTGTTATACGCACGGGGCCTACCAAGAAAAGCTGGATGAGAGTAAAAATCTTCATCCAGAGGGGGAAAGTTTTGAACTTTGCATGCCCCCTGACGACAACACCATTGTCTACTACTTTTTTCCTCATCAAAAAGAGGGGCCCCACAATGCGGACATATAAATGTCTGCTGACTCAACAGTGATGTGTTTTTAAGTGAAAAAATCGGAATGAGATCAAGTTCAGAACCACGTTTTTCTCCGATCAGATTTCTGGATCGCCGCAAAGGTACGTCCACGTTCCGCATTGTTTCGTTATATTGTCGCGTCGCGGTTTGGTTTACTTCGGGGTGTTGCTCGCTGTAACGTTGAACGGCGGCGCGATTTACTTCAGGATTAATTTGCGAGTATCTTTGAACAGCGGCGCGATTCACCTCGGGATGAATTTCAGAATATCTCTGAACAGCGTCACGATGCACTTCCGGGTGCGTTTCTGTATACCGTTCTACAGCAGCGCGATGCACTTCCGGGTGCGTTTCTGTGTACCGTTCTACAGCAGCGCGATGCACTTCCGGGTGCGTTTCTGTATACCGTTCTACAGCAGCGCGATGCACTTCCGGGTGCGTTTCTGTATACCGTTCTACAGCAGTGCGATGCACTTCCGGATTATTTTCAGTATATTTCTGAACGGAGGCGCGGTTCACCTCCGGATTATTTTTTTTATATTTTTTTACCGCGTCCAGATGTGCATTTTCTTTAGTCGGTTTCCTACCACGTTTTCGTTTTCTGGGCCGACCGCCTTTGTTGGTTTCGGTATTTTTTTCAGTTTCGAGTGGCTCTACGAGGACAACTGGCTTTAATTTCGTTAATTTTAAATCCCTTACTTTTTCAACCACAACCACGGGTTTTAGAAGAGTCAGTTTTTGATCTGTTTGTATATTTTGCGCGGTTTCGCAGTTTGTTGTGGTTGCAGGTTGAATTACTGCGGAATTGATTTGCACAGAACTTGACATAGACCTTTCGGAACATTGGGTGGTACCTAACGAAATCGGTTCAGGCGTTTCAATGGAAGGAGTCATCATTTGTTGGTTTAAATTTGATTCAGAGTTTTGAGTCAACGGCATGGAAAGTGATCGAAGCACCTGTGTCTGAGATGAAATCGGTCCAGGAGATTGGTAATCTTTTAAAAGCGATTCAGAGTTTTGAGATGACGATGGCATGGAAAGTGACCTGAACATTCGTGTCAAGTCACTTACCGGTTCAGTCGTTTGGTTCATCGGTTCAGTCGTTTGGTTCATCGGTTCAGTCGTTTGATTCATCGGTTCAGTCGTTTGATTCAGCAAAATCGATTGGGAATTTTGAGAGGAAGGCCTTCCCAGTACGCGCACTCTGTACATCACGTATCTATCACCAAACCTGCCACCAGCAAAAAGAAGTCTAGCTAAGTGTTCAGTAGTGCTGCAACTGAACAAACGAGCAACAAATGGTCCTACGCTACTCATTCCTTCATTAAAGTTATGTGCATCCACAGCGTGACTATTGAATAAATAGTACACGTCCTTATGTCTCCAAAAGGAGTATGTGTAGCCCTGCCCTGTGAACAAAATAGTATCAGTGCCGTCGACATGAGCGGCACTGAAAACATATTTTCGTAAAATTTCGTCAAGCGTCGTAATTTTCTCCTCGTAATCAGAAAGACTGCTCGGAAAACAGTCATATGCGACACAGTTGTCCCCCACATTCGCAATTTTTACGTCAACCTTTTCGACGCGGAATTCGGTGAATAGTTCATCCGGGCATAAAAGACCTGATTCGAATCGATTTTGGGACTTCAGATATTGAATAATATCCTTATATAAAGAGTCCCCACCAAGCAAAATGGTGTCGATATCTGTATCGGTTAATATATTATTGCGGTTTTTTAAAATTGAAAATACTCCGGCATATGCTGCGATGGCAGTACACTGCGTACCTCTGCCTTGAAAAATGTCAGACCCTTGATGGATAGAACCTAAAAATATAAAATTTATGTTTTACGTAATGGTAAATAAACTATTTGTAATATCATAATCATAATGTATTCCAAATTTATTAGTGACTTTTCGTTTAAGCCTTTATTGTAGAGGTCAAAAATGTTCCAAAAAACAAATTAAATAATTTTCAATTTAATAATTAGAAAATATGTTATTATCCTATCACAAATCTATTCAATATATATTTAAAGGGTACATACAATTTAAAAGCTCACCAAAATGTGTTTCCTGAAGTGTTGTAGATATGAAGCTATATAGATCTCCTATTTATTAGGCACCTACTTATTTGAAATATGTATTTATAAATTAAATTTTAGCTAAAATACCTACCTAAAACTCTCACTTCATCATACCTAAAAATACTTCCCTGCTGGACAAGGAATGAAAAAAAACCATAGAATGTACCAGTTACCAACTCTTCCCAGACATTCTATAAAAGCCAGTAAGTGAGACGCAAGGGTTTTGCTATAACAAACTAACATCATTGCTTACCCTTAAGAATTAAAAGTTTGAGAGTATGGACCTAAAACTCTCATACTCGTAGGTCAAAAAAAAATTACTAAATTTAAAAATAAAGTACCTACCTATAGGTAGCAGGTGTTTTTGTATTTATAAAGTAAAAATACTTTGATAATTAGTTTTTCTAACAAATAAAACTACACCTACCAAGCATGCAGTTTTAAAAAGACAGAGAGAAAACACAACTAAAAAGAAAACCAGTTCAACAATGAGATTGTAAAAAAAAGGAAGGTTCAGCTTATTCTATATCAATATGTAGATTTCTTAGACGGTTATTAAAAAAACAGTCTTCTGACAACATATTTCAGCATAACATGGGTGAACACAATTAAGTGCCTAATATTTTCTATAAAAATACTATTGAATAGGCGTTGAGAAAATACTCTTACTTTTCATATTTTCTGGCATCATTAAATTTAAGTTTTAATTAGTTAGGTATAAGAAAATCATTGAAACAATAGTTACTAACATGACCCACTGACCATATTTTTAGCTAATAAAAATAGGTACATACCGGCAGCTACGCTAATTGGTGAGGCTTCCATTTCCATTGATGATACTTGAACCTATGAAGTAAAATTACATTTTAGTAAAATATTCTTCCTATTAAGAGGTAGGTACTTAAGTAAGTACATACCTACTTCTATTTAAATTTACATAAGAATCCCATTTACATTTCAAACTATATTAATCTCAAACTTAATAGCACAGAAAGAACAACTAATTAACATGACCTTGACGTGGGAGCCCCCTGCAAGTAGGTACCTACCTACTTACGTACCTACATTAACTGCATAGGTACCAACCAACTATACTTAAAAGACGCTTTTACGGCGAAGGAAACATTGTGGAGAAACTTGCATATTAGTTAGAATATTTATATGATTCAACCCGATTGTGAGGTACTTACTTAAGTAGTTGGCGCGCCGCGTCGCAATATCTACCTAACACACTACCTATTCACAATGGTTTGACCTCATAAATCTTTCACGGTTTTTAAGAGTAGGTACCCACCCTAAATGAAAAACTAAATAAAGCACTAAGAATAATTAAGATATTACACAGAAATCTCGTAATATAAGACAATTATTCCAACGGTAACTAAGTTACTTGGGAATTTTCAGGGGTTATTTTTAGTCTTACTTACCTATATGACAATCGTTTCAGTAAGTATCATTTCAAATACTTAATCAATACCTACTGTTTGCATTAAATATTATTGAAACACAACATTTAAATTACGTTTAAACAAAGAAAACACAAAGACGCTACTGATTTTTTGAAATGATAGCTACTTTGTAACGGTCGTTACTAACTATAACAAATGCACAAACTAAAACAAATGTTACACATATAATAATAATAATCACCAATAACTTAATATACTTATTCATAAAAACATTAAAAACTGCTAAATTTATTAATAAAATAGAAATAAAACACAGTACTCACCAAGCTTCATCAAAAGGAAAATGAATTTAAAAAAAAAAAGGGAATACCATACCATGCTAAATCAAAATCAATAACTCAAAAATGTCCTAAAATAATAAAAATTAAATAGATTTTGTCGCAATGCTTTTTTTCATACAGTTGTCATAAAAAAGGATTTAACATCATTTACATAACAAAAAATGTGGATTTCCAAACCATTATTGGCTTCGTAAGATATTAAGTAGCCAAAATTACCGAAAGTAAACCGAAAACCGAATTTGATAAACTAAATTGTTTATAAACCCTTATGTTATCGAAATAAATCTAATAAAACTGTACACGTAGTGCCAACAATGGACAGTCTTTTGCCTCAATGGAAACAATGCTGACCTTTTAAAGATTCAGATATCATAACATACATTTGTAATTTTGTATTTATTGTCTTTATTGTATTTTACAGCAATAATTGAAACGTGTCGTCAAACAAGTTACCGCTTGCCATATAAAAAAAATGTGTAAGTCATTCTTAATTTTATTTATTTTATTTTATTTGTACAAAACCATTGTTTTCAATCTGACCGAGAAGGAACAGTATTCTTAATTTGTTTGTCACAGAAGTACACCTCGCTGATTAACGGACGAGGCTCTGACATATAACAACTCGTAATGGCTATCTCATTGATATTGAAGACTTCGCCAGTCCATATTTTAATTTTTATTAATTCGATAAGAACATTAGAGATTTCTTTAATATCTTGGTTCGCGCGGAGTGGATTATGGAGGGAAGAAGGGGGTGGATAGGAGAGGGTACTATCCCCTTATGATTTCCACCGCACGGAAACCGATATTATTATTTTAAATGAAATTTAGATTTTAAAGTTACGTATGGGACGGCTGCGCGGAACTGCGACAAGAGCTCAACGCAACCAAAGTCGTTTTTGGCACTCCGCTGTCCGCTGTCGAGGTACGGTCATTTCTGGACTACTGTAACATGAATTTATTAATTGGAAGCTAGTTTGTCCACCAATTTATTTTGTCTACGTTTACTATGTAAATAAATGAGAAAATAAGTGAAAGCTGTTACGGGAAAAATCCCAGTGAAATATCAAATGTGCTTCCGACTTAATACAGTAATAATAATTTTCACTTATTTTAGATTCAATTTAAGTACTTTGATTAAGTTCCTCATATTTTTCATACACTTTTTTTATATATTTAAAATATGAGTTTTGTTTACCTTTGACTGACAAAATTAGCTAAGATTGTAAACATTCGCTTTATTTTGGCAACACCGTTTTTGTTAAATTAATAAGGCAGAGGTCAACACTAAGATACAGCCAAAACATTTGTATAAAATATTGTCACTTTAATTTTTTGTTTGTTCCTCAGAAAAGCATATTGATCAAAACATGAGGAAAATATATTTATATGAATATATGGTATGAAAACAGCGTAAGAGCTAGATTTTTCTTTAAGGAAAATGAAATATTTAAATGTGTAATGAAGAAATAATTTAAAAAAAATGGCTGTACGTACGGCTCCGTTCTTTGCCTATGTAAATACACTACGAGTGCCTTTACTGCATTTATTATTGTGATTTTAAATTTACTTTTGAAATGAAGGAAAACTTCTTTCCTCACTGCCCTATTTGCCCTAGTCTTATCTAGATTTTATCCTTGTAGGTACCGCTTATTGTTTGTACCGTAATCTCTTGTAGTTTCCAACCTTGACATTGGTCGCTGGGTCATTGTCAACCTTTGAAGACAAAGCCATATACATAAAAATTTATTGATTGATACTTCGGATCTGTTTAGAAAGTCATAGTCGCTTGATTGTGTGTTATTAGAGACAAAGGTAAATATTATTTGTTTCCTATTTTTTCCTAATTTAATTAATAAATCACCAACTACCTACTCACAGATAAAAATAAATGTTTAAATTTCATTGTAATTATGATTGGTGGATAAACTTATCATTAGTCACTGCTCACCCAACCTAAGATGACCCTCTGACCCAAACTTGCCAAAGTTATTATCGTCGGACAAATAGGAAAAGGGGCAGTTACATAGAAGTAATGTTTTAATGTTGGGGGTGTCTATATCTATTTAAATTAATTGGCTTGTAAAGATTAACCCAACATGGAGTAATTCTAACAAATAATTTGTTTTACAGATTCATGAAACGCTTATGTACAACCAACTAAGTATATAAATGAGCTACCAGCAGACTTAAACTTACATCAGTAGTTCACAAAAGTGATAGCCATTGAGGTAGATACGGTCTGGAGCAGCGACCACATACTGGAAAGCACGGCGAAGGAAGACAAAGTGAGCAAAATGGACCGATGACGATCGTGACTTTAGTAATAAATGCATTAGAAAAATTATAGCCATTGAGGTAGATACGGTCTGGATCAGCGACCACGTACTGGAAGTCACGGCGAAGGAAGGCGAAGTGGACCGATGATAATTGTGACTTTAGTAACCAATGCATTAGAAAAATTAAAGGCTTCTACCTCAAATAATACTGTTTAATTTGGTCATTTAATAATATTGATTAATTTGGTCATTTATTTTAAGTAGGTACTTAAATTTGTGGGGACGAAAGAATTTTTGTTAGTCCTTTAAGTAAAATTTACTGGATGGATTAGAACAAAACTGCTGTAATATAATTATATTAGTGAATTTAATTGACTAAGTAATAGAGAGTGCCATTTCCCATTTCATAGGAATGAAGTATAATGGTAAGCTTGTATAGTAGTTAGCTATTTAGCTAAATACAGTTGAGAAATAATTTAAAATAGAAATAAACTCCTTTACAATACACATACACAAATCTATAGGGAGATTGGATACTTAAAATAATCAGTATCAATTATATGAATATAATGTGTAAAAATAGATTAAGGTATAATAATACAAGGTTCAGTAATTAATCATAATTAAACTTCAGTACTTGTGTGGTGCAGGCTTCTTAAAATAAAACATTATTCTATTCTATTTTACTTAAATAAATTTATAATTAGTTCATATTGCAAACCATGGGCGTGAAACAACTGTTTCGAAAGGCTCTACTCCCAATTAGGTACCATAAACATACACCTACAACCAGAACTGTGTTTTAAATATGTATACTTACAGAAGAGAAGTAATCACAGTAGTGAAGCTCGTCTTCAGAACCAGCTGTTGAAAGTAATCAGTCTAGCCGCTAAAAGGGAGAACCATGATCTTAGAAAAACCTGAAAGAAACAGTGTGGTCTCTTTAAACAAGTTATGAGTACCTACCTACTTACTCTTTTACTACTAAAGAGTAAAAGATTATTTACATAGGTAATGCTTTAATAATGCTTTTTTTTAAAATTAAGTAATGTAGAATAAAGCCAAAACGTTGGAAATTATATTTCTTATTTATACCTACCTAAGTACTTACCTGAAAAGTATATTTTTGCCTTTACTTTCTAAATGCCTACCTGCTAATTACCTACACTTAAATTACTCAATTTTTTTTAGGTTAAGAATTGTGTGAAGATTGTAATTAAGTATGTATACTTACCTACCTTCTTAATTATTTATGAAAAATAATTTCTTATTTAGCTAAGGTAAGTAAGTAGGTACATTACTTAATTACATAGGTACATTTACTTATGTTTTTTGTACACAATAGACATACTTATAAAAGAAATTAGGTACTTACCTATGCCAAGAGGAGACGACACAACAGGCAATGCTTATTTAGGTATAGGAATAATATTCTTACAGCAGACCTAACAACATAGATATTGGACTGTTCTTGTAAAAACATTTAATTTACTGTCATAAAACTTATTCTTATTTCATTTTTATTTTGTGAGCAACGATACCCAAAGACAAACTAAATCATAAAATAAGTATAACTACCTACCTACTTAGGGTATTATAAGTAGGTAAGTAACCTAACCAATCAACATACCTATTTAGATTGGTAAGTATATTCACTAAAACTATTATGTAAGTATATAAGTACCTACATTACCTACTTAATTTCAACAGATTTATGAAAGTTTAAAACTACCTTTCTGAAGAAGTAGGTAGGTAACTATTTAGAATAGAAAAGAATAGAATTTTTTTTATTTTATAGGACATTCAGGATGTCACTTAAAACAAAACAAGATTACAATGAAATACATACAAACATACATTAAACGATTTAAATACATACCTACATACGTATTCGTTCTTTTGACCCTACTGACTCTACGTCTATTCGCAAAGGTGCAGTCTTCCTCAGAGAAGAAAAGGCAAGAAAAAAAAAATCGCATTAAAAAAAAATATTTACTAATTTTAACTAAATCTGACTAAACGAAACCCGTTCTCAATAAGTATCTTGGTTTTAAAATTAAAATTAATGTCATATTCGGAATTAGAACCCTCAAAAACGCATTTAACCTACACCAATGACATCATTTTCAAAAAATGTGCACGTACTTACGCCATCTTGAATTTAGAAACGAATGTCGTATTCGAAAAAAGCACCCCAGAAAAACTTTCAAACAACACCCATGACGGTTTTTTACAAAAAATAAATGTTCGCCATCTTGGATTAAAAAATAGGTGTCACTTTCGAAATCAGCGCCCCCGGAAACCTATTAAACGACATCCATGACAGTTATTTTATAAAAAATGCATGTCCGCCACCTTGGATTTCAAAATTGATGTCATTTTCGAAATCAGCACCCCCGGAAACCTATTAAACGATACCCAAGACGGATTTTTATCAAAACTATGGTCCGCCATCTTGGATTTCAAAATAGGTGTCACCCCCGGAAACCTATTAAATGTCATCCATGACAGTTATTTTATAAAAAATGCATGTCCGCCACCTTGGATTTCAAAATGAATGTCATTTTCGAAATCAGCACCCCCGGAACCTATAAAACGATACCCAATACGGATTTTTATCAAAATTAAAAATAGGTGTAACTTTCGAAATCAGCACCCCCGAAAACCTATTAAACGACACCCATGAGAGTTTTTTTACAAAAAATGCGGACATGCACCTTGGATTTTAAAATGGATGTCATTTTCGAAATCAGCACCCCTGGAAACCTACTAAACGATACCCATGACGGATTTTTATCAAAATTATTGTCCGCCATCTTGGATTTAAAAATAGGTGTAACTTTCGAAATCAGCACCCCTGAAAACCTATTAAACGACACCCATGATAGTTTTTTACAAAAAATGCATGTCCGCCATCTTGGATTTCAAAATGGATTTCATTTTCGGAATCAGCACCCCCGAAGACCTATTAAACGACACCCATGAAGGTATTTTCAAAAAATCCATGTCCGCCATCTTGGATTTCAAAATGGATGTCAAATGGATGTCAGCGGTCGGCTGGTAATATGCTTGGTGACGCTTCGGGCTTCGCCCTACGCGGAGCTCGGCCTTCGGCCTCGCCCTATACGCAGCTCGCCTCGGCCTACGGCCTCGGCTCGCGCGTTCGGCTCGGTCTGCGACCTCGCCTCACCTTAAAAATCTAAACTTGTATGGCGGCCATCTTTGATTGGGGGGGACGCTCCGGGCTTCGCCCTACGCGGAGTTCGGCCTTCGGCCTCACCCTATACGCGGCTCGCCTCGGCCTTCGGCCTCGCCTCGCGCGTTCGGCTCGGTCTTCGACCTCGCCTCACCTTTAGAATCTAAACTTGTATGGCGGCCATCTTGGATTTGGGGGGGGACGCTCCGGGCTATGCCCTGCGCGGAGCTCGGCCTTCGGCCTCGCCTCGCGGCGTGGCGTCGTGGTTCGGCTCGGCCTGCGGCCTCGCCTCACCACTCCTTGTATGGCGGCCATCTTGGAAAATGGTGGAATCGAAAAACTGACCCGATATTCGGAATCTTTGACCCCCAAACCCCCAGATACCGATTTTCGTCTGGATTGGAGCAACTTCATTTTCGGCCGCCATCTTGGATCCGCCATCTTGAAAAAAAAATTTGACAACCACCTGCCCCTCACCCCCCTGTAAAACATTTGTTCGAGCACACCCCACTTATGTCAAACGGTTCCGGAGATACAGCAATAATCATTTTGTATGGCGGCCATCTTGTTTTTGCGAAAATCGAAAAAATGACGTCACCGGTAGAATTCGACCAGGGTGTGGGTCGACCTTAGTTGGAGCGCCACCGCTCCATCTGCAACGGTTCGCCCGGGAAGGTGGGTCGCCACCCGATGAGAAGGTGGATCCGAGGATCTCGAGGTTTTCCCGTACCCTCCGCACCACCTTCTCCACTATCCTCATACAAAGTTTTCACCTCCCGCCGCTCCATCTGGGAGAACAATTCTGTCACCCAGTCAGTCAGTCAGTCAGTCAGTGAGTGAGTGGTATTGTAGCTTTATATAATATAATAATAACTAGGTTTCGCGTGGTGCGCGACCTGCTAAAGCAGGTCGCGAGCCGGTTGTGCCTTTTTTTATAAATTTTAAAAAAGTTTTTAATTTTTTTTTGTTTTTCACAGCCGCCATCTTGGATTTAAAAATGGATGGTATTTTCTTAAACAGCACCGCTGAATACCCAAAAAACGACACCCATGACGATATTTAGCAAAAAATTTATGTCCGCCATCTTGGATTTCAAAACGTATGTCATTTTCGGAATAAGCACCCCCGAAAACCTATTAAAGGACACCCATGACGCTATTTTCCAAAAAATCCATGTCCGCCATCTTGGATTTCTAAATAGATGTCATTTTCGCAATCAGCACCCCAGAAAACGTACTAAACGACACCCATGACGGTTTTTTACAAAAAATGCATGTCCGCCATCTTGGATTTCAAAACGGATGTCATTTTCGTAATCAGCATCCCCGAAAACCTATTAAACGACACCCATGTCGGCATGCCCGAAAATTTCATATCCGCCATCTTGGATTTTAGTTGGGGGAATCGTGATGCGAAGGGCGAAGCCCGGAGCGGTCGGCCGGTAAGATGCTTGGTGACGCTTCGGGCTTCGCCCTACGCGGAGCTCGGCCTTCGGCCTCGCCCTATACGCAGCTCGGCTCGGCCTTCGGCCTCGCCTCGCGCGGTCGGCTCGGTCTACGACCTCGCCTCACCTTTAGAATCTTAACTTAAATGGCGGCCATCTTGGATGGGGGGGGGGGGGACGCTCCGGGATTCGCCCTACGCGGAGCTCGGCCTTCGGCCTCGCCTTATACGCAGCTCGCCTTGGCCTGCGGCCTCGCCTCGCAGCGCGTCGTGGTTCGGCACGGCCTTCGGCCTCGACTCACCACTCTTTGTATGGCGGCCATCTTGGAAAATGGCGAAATCGAAAATCTTTTTCGATATTCGGATTCAGCGACCCCTAAAACCCCCGGATACCGAATTCGGTCCGAATAAGAGGAGATACAAAAATCTAGTTTTTGTATGGCGGCCATTTTGTTTTTTTGAAAATCGAAAATTTTTTGACACCGGTAGACTTCGACCAGGGTGTGGGTCGAACTTTCTTCGAGCACCACCGGTCCAAGTCCAACGGTTCGCCCGTGAAGGTGGGTCGCGACCTGATGAGGAGGAGAATCCGAAGATGTCGAGGTTTTCCCATACTCGACGGAAAATTCTGACCACACCCCCATACATCATTTTCACCTCCCGACCCTCCTTCTGGGAGAACAATTATGTCGATCACCCAGTCAGTCAGTGGTAATGTAGCTTTATATAGTATAATAACTAGGTTTCGCGTGGTGCGCGACCTGCTAAAGCAGGCCGCGAGGTGGTTGTGGTACCCTATTTGTAGGGTCAAAAAGGCGTTCATACTTTTTTTGGTTTGTCACGACCGCCATCTTGGATTTCAAAATGGATGTCAGTTTCGTAATCAGCATCCCCGAAAACCTGTTAAACGACACCCATGACAGAATTTTTTTAAACTGCATGCCCGCCATCTTGGATTTCAAAATAGATGTCATTTTCGCAATCAGCACCCCAGAAAACGTATTAAACGACACCCATGACGGTTTTTGAGAAAAAATGCATGTCCGCCATCTTGGATTTCAAAATGGATATCATTTTCGGAATCAGCAACCCCGAAAACCTATTAAACGACGCCCATGTCGGTATGCCCGAAAATTTCATATCCGCCATCTTGGATTTTTGCTGGGGAGAATAGAGACGCTCCGGGCTTCGCCCTTCGCGTCACGATTTCCCCAACTAAAATCCAAGATGGCGGATATGAAATTTTCGGATTGCGGTTGGCCGGTAAGATGCTTGGTGACGCTTCGGGCTTCGCCCTACGCGGAGCTCGGCCTTCGGCCTCGCCCTATACACAGCTCGCCTCGGCCTTCGGCCTCGCCTCGCTCGTTCGGCTCGGTCTACGACCTCGCCTCACCTTTAGAATCTAAACATAAATGGCGGCCATCTTGGATTGGGGGGGGGGGGACACTCCGGGCTTCGCCCGACGCGGAGCTCGGCCTTCGGCCTCGCCTTGTACGCAGCTCGCCTCGGCCTGCCGCCTCGCCTCACCACCCCTTGTATTTCGGCCATCTTGGAAAATGGCGAAATCGAAAATCTTTTCTGATATTCGGATTCAGCGACCCCTAAAACCCCCGGATACCGAATTCGGTATGAATCAGAGAAGAAACAAAAATCTCGTTATTGTATGGCGGCCATTTTGTTTTTTTGAAAATCGAAAAAATTTTGTCACCCGTAGACTTCGACCAGGGTGTGGGTTGACCTTTGTTCGAGCACCACCGGTCCAAGTCCAACGGTTCGCCCGGGAAGGTGGGTCGCGACCTGATGAGGAGGAGAATCCGAAGATGTCGAGGTTTTCCCATACTCGACGGAAAATTCTGACCACACCCCCCATACATCATTTTCACCTCCCGACCCTCCTTCTGGGAGAACAATTATGTCAGTCAGTCAGTCAGTGAGTGGTAATGTAGCGGATATGAAATTTTCGGATTGCGGTCGGCCGGTAAGATGCTTGGTGACGCTTCGGGCTTCGCCCTACGCGGAGCTCGGCCTTCGGCCTCGCCCTATACGCAGCTCGGCTCGGCCTTCGGCCTCGCCTCGCGCGGTCGGCTCGGTCTACGACCTCGCCTCACCTTTAGAATCTAAACTTAAATGGCGGCCATCTTGGATTGGGGGGGACGGGGACGCTCCAGGCTTCGCCCTACTAGGAGCTCAGCCTTCGGCCTCGCCTTATACGTAGCTCGCCTCGGCCTGCGGCCTCGCCTCGCGGCGCGTCGTGGTTCGGCTCGGCCTTCTGCCTCGCCTCACCACTCCTTGTATGGCGGCCATCTTGGAAAATGGCGAAATCGAAAATCTTTTCCCATATTCGGATTCAGCGACCCCTAAAACCCCCGGATACCGAATTGGGTCCGAATCAGAGGATATACAAAAATCTCGTTTTTGTATGGCGTTGGCGGCCATTTTGTTTTTTTGAAATTTGAAAAAAATTTGACACCGGTAGACTTCGACCAGGGTGTGGGTTGACCTTTGTTCGAGCACCACCGGTCCAAGTCCAACGGTTCGCCCGGGAAGGTGGGTCGCGACCTGATGAGGAGGAGAATCCGAAGATGTCGAGGTTTTCCCATACTCGAATAAAAATTTTGACCACACCCCCCATACATCATTTTCACCTCCCGACCCTCCTTCTGGGAGAACAATTATGTCAGTCAGTCAGTCAGTGAGTGGTAATGTAGCTTTATATAGTATAACTAGGTTTCGCGTGGTGCGCGACCTGCTAAAGCAGGCCGCGAGGCGGTTGTGCTACCCTATTTGTAGGGTCAAAAAGGCGTTCATACTTTTTTTGATTTGTCATGACCGCCACATTGGAATTCAAAATGGATGTCAGTTTCGTAATCAGCATCCCCGAAAACCTTTAAAACGACACCCATGACAGATTTTTTTTAAACTGCATGTCCGCCATCTTGGATTCAAAAATAGATGTCATTTTCGCAATCAGCACCCCAGAAAACGTATTAAACGACACCCATGACGGTTTTTGAGAAAATTGCATGTCCGCCATCTTGGATTTCAAAATGTATATCATTTTCGGAATCAGCACCCCCGAAAACCTATTAAACGACACCCATGTCGGTATGCCCAAAAATTTCATATCCGCCATCTTGGATTTTTGGTGGGGAGAATGGAGACGCTCCGGGCTTCGCCCTTCGCGTCACGATTTCCCCAAGTAAAATCCAAGATGGCGAATATGAATTTTTCGGATTGCGGTCGGCCGCCGGTAAGATGCTTGGTGACGCATCGGGCTTCGCCCTACGCGGAGCTCGGCCTTCGGCCTCGCCCTATACGCAGCTAGGCTCGGCCTTCGGCCTCAGTTCGCGCGTTCGGCTCGGTCTAAGACCTCGCCTCACCTTAAAAATCTAAACTTGTATAGCGGCCATCTTTGATTGGGGGGGGGGACGCTCTGGGCTTCGCCCTACGCGGAGTTCGGCCTTCGGCCTCACCAAGTACGTGGCTCGCCTCGGCCTTCGGCCTCGCCTCACCTTAAGAATCTAAACTTGTATGGCGGCCATCTTTAATTAGGTGGAGGACGCTCCGGGCTTCGCCTTACGCGGAGTTCGGCCTTCGGCCTCACCCTATACGCGGCTCGCCTCGGCCTTCGGCCTCGCCTCGCGCGTCCGGCTCGGTCTGCGACCTCGCCTCACCTTTAGAATCCAAACTTGTATGGCGGCCATCTTGGATTTGGGGGGGGGACGCTCCGGGCTACGCCCTACGCGGAATTCGGCCTTCGGTCTCACCCTATACACGGCTCGCCTTCGGCCTCGCCCTATACGCAGCTAGGCTCGGCCTTCGGCCTCAGTTCGCGCGTTCGGCTCGGTCTAAGACCTCGCCTCACCTTAAAAATCTAAACTTGTATAGCGGCCATCTTTGATTGGGGGGGGGGACGCTCTGGGCTTCGCCCTACGCGGAGTTCGGCCTTCGGCCTCACCAAGTACGTGGCTCGCCTCGGCCTTCGGCCTCGCCTCACCTTAAGAATCTAAACTTGTATGGCGGCCATCTTTAATTAGGTGGAGGACGCTCCGGGCTTCGCCTTACGCGGAGTTCGGCCTTCGGCCTCACCCTATACGCGGCTCGCCTCGGCCTTCGGCCTCGCCTCGCGCGTCCGGCTCGGTCTGCGACCTCGCCTCACCTTTAGAATCCAAACTTGTATGGCGGCCATCTTGGATTTGGGGGGGGGACGCTCCGGGCTACGCCCTACGCGGAATTCGGCCTTCGGTCTCACCCTATACGCGGCTCGCCTCGGCCTTCGGCCTCGCCTCGCGCGTTCGGCTCGGTCTTCGACCTTGCCTCACATTTAGAATCTAAACTTGTATGGCGGCCATCTTGGATTTGGGGGGGGGACGCTCCGGGCTACGCCCTGCGTGGAGCTCGGCCTTCGGCCTCGCCTTTTACGCAGCTCGCCTCGGCCTACGGCCTCGCCTCGCGGCGTGGCGTCGTGGTTCGGCTCGGCCTGCGGCCTCGCCTCACCACTCCTTGTATGGCGGCCATCTTGGAAAATGGTGGAATCGAAAAACTTACCCGATATTCGGAATCTTCGTCCCCTAAACCCCTTAGATACCGATTTTCGGCCGGATCGGAGCAACGTCATTTCCGGCCGCCATCTTGGATCCGCCATCTTGAAAAAAAAAATTGACAGTCACCTGCCCCTCACCCCCCTGTAAAACATTTGTTTGAGCATAGCCCACTTATGTCAAACGGTTCCGGAGATACAGCAATAATCATTTTGTATGGCGGCCATCTTGTTTTTGCGAAAATCGAAAAAATGACGTCACCGGTAGAATTCGACCAGGGTGTGGGTTGACCTTAGTTCGAGCGCCACCGCTCCATCTGCAACGGTTCGCCCGGGAAGGTGGGTCGCCACCTGATGAGAAGGTGGATCCGAGGATCTCGAGGTTTTCTTGTACCCTCCGCGTCACCCACTCCACACCTCCCATACAAAGTTTTCACCTCCCGCCGCTCCATCTGGGAGAACAATTCTGTCACCCAGTGAGTCAGTCAGTGAGTGGTATTGTAGCTTTATATAATATAACTAGGTTTCGCGTGGTGCGCGACCTGCTAAAGCAGTTTGCGAGGCGGTTGTGCCTTTTTTTATAAATTTTAAAAAAGTTTTTAATTTTTTTTTGTTTTTCACGGCCGCCATCTTGGATTTAAAAATGTATGTTATTTTCTTAAACAGCACCCCTGAATACCCAAAAAACGACACCCAAGACGATATTTAGCAAAAAATTTATGTCCGCCATCTTGGATTTCAAAACGTATGTCATTTTCGGAATAAGCACCCCCGATAACCTATTAAAGGACACCCATGACAATATTTTCCAAAAAATCCATGTCCGCCATCTTGGATTTCAAAATGGATGTCATTTTCGAAATCAGCACCCCTGAAAACCTATTAAACGACACCCATGTCGGTATGATGGCGGTCGAATGGTAATATGCTTGGTGACGCTTCGGGATTCGCCCAACGCGGAGCTCGGCCTTTGGCCTCGCCCTATATCAGCTCGCCTCGGCCTACGGCCTCGGCTCGCGCGTTCGGCTCGGTCTGCGACCTCGCCTCACCTTAAAAATCTAAACTTGTATGGCGGCCATCTTTGATTGGGGGGGGACGCTCCGGGCTTCGCCCTACGCGGAGTTCGGCCTTCGGCCTCACCCTGTACGCGGCTCGCCTCGGCCTTCGGCCTCGCCTCGCGCGTTCGGCTCGGTCTTCGACCTCGCCTCACCTTTAGAATCTAAACTTGTATGGCGGCCATCTTTGATTGGGGGGGGGACGCTCCGGGCTTCGCCCTACGCGGAGTTCGGCCTTCGGCCTCACCCTATACGCGGCTCGCCTCGGCCTTCGGCCTCGTCACGAGCGTTCGGCTCGGTCTTCGACCTCACCTCACCTTTAAAATCTAAACTTGTATGGCGGCCATCTTGGATTTGGGGGGGGGGGGGACGCTCTGGGCTACGCCCTGCGTGGAGCTCGGCTTTCGGCCTCGCCTTTTACGCAGCTCGCCTCGGCCTACGGCCTCGCCTCGCGGCGTGGCGTCGTGGTTCGGCTCGGCCTGCGGCCTCGCCTCACCACGCCTTGTATGGCGGCCATCTTGGAAAATGGTGGAATCGAAAAACTGACCGGATATTCGGAATCTTCGTCCCCTCAACCCCCCAGATACCGATTTTCGTCTGGATCGGAGCAACTTCATTTCCGGCCGCCATCTTAAATCCGCCATCTTGAAAAAAAAAATTGACAGCCACCTGCCCCTTAACCCCCTGTAAAACATTTGTTTGAGCACACCCCACTTATGTCAAACGGTTCCGGAGACACAGCAATAATCATTTTGTATGGCGGCCATCTTGTTTTTGCGAAAATCGAAAAAATGACGTCACCGGTAGAAGTTGACCAGGGTGTGGGTCGACCTTAGTTCGAGCGCCACCGCTCCATCTGCAACGGTTCGCCCGGGAAGGTGGGTCGCCACCTGATGAGAAGGTGGATCCGAGGATCTCGAGGTTTTTCCGTACCCTCCGCGTCACCCACTCCACACCTCCCATACAAAGTTTTCACCTCCCGCCGCTCCATCTGGGAGAACAATTCTGTCACCCAGTCAGTCAGTCAGTCAGTCAGTGAGTGAGTGGTATTGTAGCTTTATATAATATAATAAAATAATAACTAGGTTTCGCGTGGTGCGCGACCTGCTAAAGCAGGTCGCGAGGCGGTTGTGCCTTTTTTTGTAAATTTTAAAAAAGATTTTAATTTCTTTTTGTTTTTCACGGCCGCCATCTTGGATTTAAAAATGGATGTTAATTTCTTAATCAGCACCCCTGAATACCGAAAAAACGACACCCATGGCGATATTTTGCAAAAAATTTATGTCCACCATCTTGGATTTCAAAACGTATGTCATTTTCGGAATCAGCACCCCCGAAAACCTATTAAACGACACCCATGACGGTATTTTCCAAAAAGTCCATGTCCGCCATCTTGGATTTCAAAATGGATGTCATTTTCGAAATCAGCACCCCTGAAAACCTATTAAACGACACCCATGTCGGTATGATGGCGGTCGGCTGTTAATATGCTTGGTGACGCTTCGGGCTTCGCCCTACGCGGAGCTCGGCCTTCGGCCTCGCCCTATACGCAGCTCGCCTCGGCCTACGGCCTCGGCTAGCGCGTTTGGCTCGGTCTGCGACCTCGCCTCACCTTAAAAATCTAAACTTGTATGGCGGCCATCTTTGATTGGGGGGGGGGACGCTCCGGGCTTCGCCCTACGCGGAGTTCGGCCTTCGGCCTCACCCTATACGCGGCTCGCTTCGGCCTTCGGCCTCATCCTATACGCGGCTCGCCTCGGCCTTCGGCCTCGCCTTACCTTTAGAATCTAAACTTGTATAGCGGCCATCTTTGATTGGGGGGGGGGACGCTCCGGGCTTCGCCCTACGCGGAGTTCGGCCTTCGGCCTCACCCTATACGCGGCTCGCCTCGGCCTTCGGCCTCGCCTCGCGCGTTCGGCTCGGTCTTCGACCTCGCCTCAACTTTAGAATCTAAACTTTTATGGCGGCCATCTTTGATTGGGGGGGGGGGACGCTCCGGGTTTCGCCCTACGCGGAGTTTGGCCTTCGGCCTCACCCTATACGCGGCTTCGCCCTTCGCGTCACGATTCCCCCAACTAAAATCCAAGATGGCGGATATGAAATTTTCGGATTGCGATCGGCCGGTAAGACGCTTGGTGACGCTTTTGAGCACACCCCACTTATGTCAAACGGTTCCGGAGACACAGCAATAATCATTTTGTATGGCGGCCATCTTGTTTTTGCGAAAATCGAAAAAATGACGTCACCGGTAGAAGTTGACCAGGGTGTGGGTCGACCTTAGTTCGAGCGCCACCGCTCCATCTGCAACGGTTCGCCCGGGAAGGTGGGTCGCCACCTGATGAGAAGGTGGATCCGAGGATCTCGAGGTTTTCCCGTACCCTCCGCGTCACCCACTCCACACCTCCCATACAAAGTTTTCACCTCCCGCCGCTCCATCTGGGAGAACAATTCTGTCACCCAGTCAGTCAGTCAGTCAGTCAGTGAGTGAGTGGTATTGTAGCTTTATATAATATAATAAAATAATAACTAGGTTTCGCGTGGTGCGCGACCTGCTAAAGCAGGTCGCGAGGCGGTTGTGCCTTTTTTTGTAAATTTTAAAAAAGATTTTAATTTCTTTTTGTTTTTCACGGCCGCCATCTTGGATTTAAAAATGGATGTTATTTTCTTAAACAGCACCCCTGAATACCCAAAAAACGACACCCATGACGATATTTAGCAAAAAATTTATGTCCGCCATCTTGGATTTCAAAACGTATGTCATTTTCGGAATCAGCACCCCTGAAAACCTATTAAACGACACCCATGTCGGTATGATGGCGGTCGGCACGTAATATGCTTGGTGACGCTTCGGGCTTCGCCCTACGCGGAGCTCGGCCTTCGGCCTCGCCCTATACGCAGCTCGCCTCGGCCTACGGCCTCGGCTCGCGCGTTCGGCTCGGTCTGCGACCTCGCCTCACCTTAAAAATCTAAACTTGTATGGCGGCCATCTTTGATTGGGGGGAGACGCTCCGGGCTTCGCCCTACGCGGAGTTCGGCCTTCGGCCTCACCCTGTATGCGGCTCGCCTATGCCTTCGGCCTCGCCTCGCGCGTTCGGCTCGGTCTTCGACCTCGCCTCACCTTTAGAATCTAAACTTGTATGGCGGCCATCTTTGATTGGGGGGGGGACGCTCCGGGCTTCGCCCTACGCGGAGTTCGGCCTTCGGCCTCACACTATGCGCGGCTTAGCTCGGCCTTCGGCCTCGCCTCGCGCGTTCGGCTCGGTCTTCGACCTCGCCTCACCTAAAAAATCTAAACTTGTATGGCGGCCATCTTTGATTGGGGGGGGGGACGCTCCGGGCTTCGCCCTACGCGGAGTTCGGCCTTCAGCCTCACCCTATACGCGGCTCGCCTCGGCCTTCGGCCTCGCCTCGCGCGTTCGGCTCGGTCTTCGACCTCGCCTCACCTTTAGAATATAAACTTGTATGGCGGCCATCTTGGATTTGGGGGGGGACGCTCCGGGCTACGCCCTACGCGGAGCTCGACCTTCGGCCTCGTCTTCTACGCAGCTCGCCTCGGCCTACGGCCTCGCCTCGCGGCGTGGCGTCGTGGTTCGGCTCGGCCTGCGGCCTCGCCTCACCACGCCTTGTATGGCGGCCATCTTGGAAAATGGTGGAATCGAAAAACTGACGCGATATTCGGAATCTTCGTCCCCCAAACCCCCCAGATACCGATTTTCGTCCGGATCGGAGCAACTTCATTTCCGGCCGCCATCTTGGATCCGCCATCTTGAAAAAAAAATTTGTTCGAGCACACCCCACTTATGTCAAACGGTTCCGGAGATACAGCAATAATCATTTTGTATGGCGGCCATCTTGTTTTTGCGAAAATCGAAAAAATGACGTCACCGGTAGAATTCGACCAGGGTGTGGGTCGACCTTAGTTCGAGCGCCACCGCTCCATCTGCAACGGTTCGCCCGGGAAGGTGGGTCGCCACCTGATGAGAAGGTGGATCCGAGGATCTCGAGGTTTTCCCGTACCCTCCGCGTCACTTACTCCACACCTCCCATACAAAGTTTTCACCTCCCGCTGCTCCATCTGGGAGAACAATTCTGTCACCCAGTCAGTCAGTCAGTCAGTGGTATTGTAGCTTTATATAATATAACTAGGTTTCGCGTGGTGCGCGACCTGCTAAAGCAGTTTGCTAAAGCAGTTATGTCAGTCAGTCAGTCAGTGAGTGGTAATGTAGCGGATATGAAATTTTCGGATTGCGGTCGGCCGGTAAGATGCTTGGTGACGCTTCGGGCTTCGCCCTACGCGGAGCTCGGCCTTCGGCCTCGCCCTATACGCAGCTCGGCTCGGCCTTCGGCCTCGCCTCGCGCGGTCGGCTCGGTCTACGACCTCGCCTCACCTTTAGAATCTAAACTTAAATGGCGGCCATCTTGGATTGGGGGGGACGGGGACGCTCCAGGCTTCGCCCTACTAGGAGCTCAGCCTTCGGCCTCGCCTTATACGTAGCTCGCCTCGGCCTGCGGCCTCGCCTCGCGGCGCGTCGTGGTTCGGCTCGGCCTTCTGCCTCGCCTCGCCACTCCTTGTATGGCGGCCATCTTGGAAAATGGCGAAATCGAAAATCTTTTCCCATATTCGGATTCAGCGACCCCTAAAACCCCCGGATACCGAATTGGGTCCGAATCAGAGGATATACAAAAATCTCGTTTTTGTATGGCGTTGGCGGCCATTTTGTTTTTTTGAAATTCGAAAAAAATTTGACACCGGTAGACTTCGACCAGGGTGTGGGTTGACCTTTGTTCGAGCACCACCGGTCCAAGTCCAACGGTTCGCCCGGGAAGGTGGGTCGCGACCTGATGAGGAGGAGAATCCGAAGATGTCGAGGTTTTCCCATACTCGAATAAAAATTTTGACCACACCCCCCATACATCATTTTCACCTCCCGACCCTCCTTCTGGGAGAACAATTATGTCAGTCAGTCAGTCAGTGAGTGGTAATGTAGCTTTATATAGTATAACTAGGTTTCGCGTGGTGCGCGACCTGCTAAAGCAGGCCGCGAGGCGGTTGTGCTACCCTATTTGTAGGGTCAAAAAGGCGTTCATACTTTTTTTGATTTGTCATGACCGCCACATTGGAATTCAAAATGGATGTCAGTTTCGTAATCAGCATCCCCGAAAACCTTTAAAACGACACCCATGACAGATTTTTTTTAAACTGCATGTCCGCCATCTTGGATTCAAAAATAGATGTCATTTTCGCAATCAGCACCCCAGAAAACGTATTAAACGACACCCATGACGGTTTTTGAGAAAATTGCATGTCCGCCATCTTGGATTTCAAAATGTATATCATTTTCGGAATCAGCACCCCCGAAAACCTATTAAACGACACCCATGTCGGTATGCCCAAAAATTTCATATCCGCCATCTTGGATTTTTGGTGGGGAGAATGGAGACGCTCCGGGCTTCGCCCTTCGCGTCACGATTTCCCCAAGTAAAATCCAAGATGGCGAATATGAATTTTTCGGATTGCGGTCGGCCGCCGGTAAGATGCTTGGTGACGCTTCGGGCTTCGCCCTACGCGGAGCTCGGCCTTCGGCCTCGCCCTATACGCAGCTAGGCTCGGCCTTCGGCCTCAGTTCGCGCGTTCGGCTCGGTCTAAGACCTCGCCTCACCTTAAAAATCTAAACTTGTATAGCGGCCATCTTTGATTGGGGGGGGGGGACGCTCCGGGCTTCGCCTTACGCGGAGTTCGGCCTTCGTTCTCACCCTATACGCGGCTCGCCTCGTCTTTCGGCCTCGTCTCGCGCGTTCGGCTCGGTCTTTGACCTCGCCTCACCTTTAGAATCTAAACTTGTATGGCGGCCATCTTGGATTTGGTGGGGGACGCTCCGGGCTACGCCCTGCGCGGAGCTCGGCCTTCGGCCTCGCCTTTTACGCAGCTCGCCTCGGCCTACGGCCTCGCCTCGCGGCGTGGCGTCGTGGTTCGCCTCGGCCTGCGGCCTCGCCTCACCACTCCTTGTATGGCGGCCATCTTGGAAAATGGTGGAATCGAAAAACTGACCCGATATTCGGAATCTTCGTCCCCCAAACCCCCCAGATACCGATTTTCGTCCGGATCGGAGTAACTTTATTTCCGGCCGCCATCTTGGATCCGCCATCTTGAAAAAAAAAATTAACAGCCACCTGCCCCTCACCCCCCTGTAAAACATTTGTTCGAGCACACCCCACTTATGTCAAACGGTTCCGGAGATACAGCAATAATCATTTTGTATGGCGGCCATCTTGTTTTTGCGAAAATCGAAAAAATGACGTCACCGTAAGAATTCGACCAGGGTGTGGAACGACCTTTGTTCGAGCGCCACCGCTCCATCTGCAACGGTTCGCCCGGGAAGGTGGGTCGCCACCCAATGAGAAGGTGGATTCGAGGATCTCGAGGTTTTCCCGTACCCTCCGCTTCACCCTCTCCACACCCCCCATACAAAGTTTTCACCTCCCGCCGCTCCATCTGGGAGAACAATTCTGTCACCCAGTGAGTGAGTGAGTGGTATTGTAGCTTTATATAATATAACTAGGTTTCGCGTGGTGCGCGACCTGCTAAAGCAGTCCGCGAGGCGGTTGTGCTACCCTATTTGTAGGGTCAAAAAGGCTTTAATTCTTTTTTTGGTTTTTCACGGCCACCATCTTGGATTTAAAAATCGATGTTATTTTAAGTATCAGTACCCCCGAAAATCTAAAAAACGACACCCATGACGGATTTTTCCAAAAAATGCATGTCCGCCATCTTGGATTTGAAAATAAATGTCATTTTCGGGATCAGCAAACCCGAAAACCTATTAAACGACACCCATGACAGTTTTTCACAAAAAATGCATGTCCGCCATCTTGGATTTCAAAATGGATGTCATTTTTGGAATCACCACCCCCGAAAACCTATTAAACGACAACCATGTCGGTATGCCCGAAAATTTCATATCCGCCATCTTAGATTTTTGGTGGGGAAAATCGAGACGCTCCGGGCTTCGCCCTTCACGTCACGATTCCCCCAACTAAAATCCAAGATGGCGGATATGAAATTTTCGGATGGCGGTCGGCCGGTAAGATGCTTGGTGACGCTTCGGGCTTCGCCCTACGCGGAGCTCGGCCTTTGGCCTCGCTCTACACGAAACTCGGCTCGGCCTTCGGCCTCGCCTCGCGCGTTCGGCTCGGTCTACGACCTCGCCTCACCTTAAGAATCTAAACTTAAGTGGCGGCCATCTTGGATTTGGGGGGGGGGGGGGACGCTCCGGGCTTCGCCCTACGCGGAGCTCGGCCTTCGGCCTCGCCTTATTCGCAGCTCGCCTCGGCCTGCGGCCTCGCCTCACCACTCCTTGTATGGCGGCCATCTTGGAAAATGATGAAATCGAATAACTTATCAGATATTTGGATTCAGCGACCCCAAAAACCCCCGGATACTGAGTTTGGTCCGAATCGGAGGATATACCGAAATATCACTTTAGTATGGCGGCCATCTTGTTTTTTTGAAAATCGAAAAAAATTTGTCACCGGTAGACTTCGACCAGGGTGTGGATCGACCTTTGTTCGAGCACCACTGGTCCAACTCCAAAGGTTCGCCCGGGAAGGTGGGTCGCGACCTGATGAGGAGGAGAATCCGCAGAAGTCGAGGTTTTCCCATACTCACCGGAAAATTCAGACCACACCCCCCATACATCATTTTAACCTCCCGACCCTCCTTCTGGGAAAACAATTATGTCAGTCAGTCAGTGAGTGAGTCAGTGGTAATGTAGCTTTATATAGTATAATAACTAGGTTTCGCGTGGTGCGCGACCTGCTAAAGCAGGCCGCGAGGCGGTTGTGCTATCCTATTTGTAGGGACAAAAAGGCGTTCATACTTTTTTTGGTTTGTCACGACCGCCATCTTGGATTTCAAAACGGATGTCATTTTCAAAATCAGCATCCCTGAAAACCTATTAAACGACACCCATTTCGGTATGATGGCGGTTGGCTGGTAATATGCTTGGTGAAGCTTCGGGCTTCGCCCTACGCGGAGCTCGGCCTTCGGCCTCGCCCTATACGCAGCTCGCCTCGGCCTACGGCCTCGGCTCGCGCGTTCGGCTCGGTCTGCGACCTCGCCTCACCTTAAAAATCTAAACTTGTATGGCGGCCATCTTTGATTGGGGGGGGGGGACGCTCCGGGCTTCGCCCTACGCGGAGTTCGGCCTTCGGCCTCACCCTACACGCGGCTCGCCTCGGCCTTCGGCCTCGCCTCGCGCGTTCGACTCGGACTTCGACCTCGCCTCACCTTTGGAATCTAAACTTGCCGCCATCTAGAATTGGGGGGGGGGGACGCTCCGGGCTTCGCCCTACGCGGAGTTCGGCCTTCGGCCTCACCCTATACGCGGCTCGCCTCGGCCTTCGGCCTCGCCTCGCGCGTTCGGCTCGGTCTTCGACCTCGCCTCACCTTTAGAATCTAAACTTGTATGGCGGCCATCTTGGATTTGGGGGGTGGACGCTCCGGGCTACGCCCTGCGCAAAGCTCGGCCTTCGGCCTCGCCTTTTACGCAGCTCGCCTCGGCCTACGGCCTCGCCTCGCGGCGTGCCGTCGTGGTTCGGCTCGGCCTGCGGCCTCGTCTCACCACTCCTTGTATGGCGGCCATCTTGGAAAACGGTGGAATCGAAAAACTGACCCGATATTCGGAATCTTCGTCCCCCAAACCCTCCAAATACCGATTTTCGTCCGGATCGGAGCAACTTCATTTCCGGCCGCCATCTTGGATCCGCCATCTTGAAAAAAAAATTTGACAGCCAGCTGCCTTTAGAATCTAAACTTGTATGGCGGCCATCTTTGATTGGGGGGGGGGGACGCTTCGGGCTTCGCCCTACGCGGAGTTCGGCCTTCGGCCTCACCCTATACGCGGCTCGCCTCGGCCTTCGGCCTCGTCTCGCGCGTTCGGCTCGGTCTTCGACCTCGCCTCACCTTTAGAATCTAAACTTGTATGGCGGCCATCTTGGATTTGGGGGGGGGACGCTCCGGGCTACGCCCTGCGCGGAGCTCGGCCTTCGGCCTCGCTTTTTACGCTGCTCGCCTCGGCCTACGGCCTCGCCTCGCGGAGTGGCGTCGTGGTTCGGCTCGGCCTGCGGCCTCGCCTCACCACTCCTTGTATGGCGGCCATCTTGGAAAATGGTGGAATCGAAAAACTGACCCGATATTCGGAATCATCGTCCCCCAAACCCCCCAGATACCGATTTTCGTCCGGATCGGAGCAACTTCATTTACGGCCGCCATCTTGGATCCGCCATCTTGAAAAAAAAATTTGACAGCCAGCTGCCCCCCACCCCCCTGTAAAACATTTGTTCAAGCACACTCCACTTATGTCAAACGGATCCGGAGATACAGCAATAAACATTTTGTATGGCGGCCATCTTGTTTTTGCGAAAATCGAAAAAATGACGTCACCGGTAGAATTCGACCAGGGTGTGGGTCGACCTTAGTTCGAGCGCCACCGCTCCATCTGCAACAGTTCGCCCGGGAAGGTGGGTCGCCACCTGATGAGAAGGTGGATCCGAGGATCTCGAGGTTTTCCCGTACCCTCCGCGTCACCCACTCCACACCTCCCATACAAAGTTTTCACCTCCCGCCGCTCCATCTGGGAGAACAATTCTGTCACCCAGTGAGTGAGTGAGTGGTATTGCAGCTTTATATAATATAATAACTAGGTTTTGCGTGGTGCGCGACCTGCTAAAGCAGGTCGCGAGGCGGTTGTGCCTTTCTTTATAAATTTTGATAAAGTTTTTAATTTTTTTTTGTTTTTCACAGCCGCCATCTTGGATTTAAAAATGGATGTTATTTTCTTAAACAGCACCCCTGAATATTCAAAAAACGACACCTATGACGATATTTAGCAAAAAATTTATGTCCGCCATCTTAGATTTCAAAACGTATGTCATTTTCGGAATCAGCACCCCCGAAAACCTATAAAAGGACACCCATGACGGTATTTTCCAAAAAATCCATGTTCGCCATCTTGGATTTCAAAATGGATGTCATTTTCGAAATCAGCACCCCTGAAAACCTATTAAACGACACCCATGTCGGTATGATGGCGGTCGGCTGGTAATATGCTTGGTGACGCTTCGGGCTTCGCCCTACGCGGAGCTCGGCCTTCGGCCTCGCCCTTTACGCAGCTCGCCTCGGCCTACGGCCTCGGCTCGCGCGTTCGGCTCGGTCTGCGACCTCGCCTCACCGTGAAAATCTAAACTTGTATGGCGGCCATCTTTGATTGGGGGGGGCCGCTCCGGGCTTCGCCCTACGCGGAGTTCGGCCTTCGGCCTCACCCTATACGCGGCTCGCCTCGGCCTTCGGCCTCGCCTCGCGCGTTCGGCTCGGTTTTCGACCTCGCCTCACTTTTAGAATCTAAACTTGTATGGCGGCCATCTTTGATTGGGGGGGGGACGCTCCGGGCTTCGCCCTACGCGGAGTTCGGCCTTCGGCCTCACCCTATACGCGGCTCGCCTCGGCCTTCGGCCTCGCCTCGCGGCGTGGCGTCGTGGTTCGGCTCGGCCTGCGGCCTCGCCTCACCACTCCTTGTATGGCGGCCATCTTGGAAAATGGTGGAATCGAAAAACTGACCCGATATTCGGAATCTTCGTCCCCCAAACCCCCCAGATACCGATTTTCGTCCGGATCGGAGCAACTTCATTTCCGGCCGCCATCTTGGATCCGCCATCTTGAAAAAAAAATTTAACAGCCACCTGCCCCTCACCCCCCTGTAAAACATTTGTTCGAGCACACCCCACTTATGTCAAACGGTTCCGGAGATACAGCAATAATCATTTTGTATGGCGGCCATCTTGTTTTTGCGAAAATCGAAAAAATGACGTCACCGGTAGAATTCGACCAAGGTGTGGATCAACCTTAGTTCGAGCGCCACCGCTCCATCTGCAACGGTTCGCCCGGGAAGCTGGGTCGCCACCCGATGAGAAGGTGGATCCGAGGATCTCGAGGTTTTCCCGTACCCTCTGCACCACCCTCTCCACACCCTCTATACAAAGTTTTCACCTCCCGCCGCTCCATCTGGGAGAACAATTATGTCACCCAGTGAGTCAGTCAGTGGTATTGTAGCTTTATATAATATAACTAGGTTTCGCGTGGTGCGCGACCTGCTAAAGCAGGCCGCGAGGCGGTTGTGCTACCCTATTTGTAGGGTCAAAAAGGCGTTCATACATTTTTTGGTTTGTCACGACCGCCATCTTTGATTTCAAAATGGATGTCAGTTTCGTAATCAGCACCCCCGAAAATCTATTAAACGACACCCATGACGGTATTTTCCAAAAACTCCATGTCCGCCATCTTGGATTTCAAAATAGATGTCATTTTCGCAATCAGCACCCCAGAAAACGCATTAAACGACATCCATGACGGTTTTTTACAAAAAATTCATGTCCACCATCTTGGATTTCAAAATGGATGTCATTTTCGGAATCAGCACCCCCGAAAACCTATTAAACGACACCCATGTCGGCATGCCCGAAAATTTCATATCCGCCATCTTATGTTTTTGGTGGGGAGAATCGAGACGCTCCGGGCTTCGCCCTTCGCGTCACGATTCCCCCAACTAAAATCCAAGATGGCGGATATGAAATTTTCGGATTGCGGTCGGCCGGTAAGATGCTTGGTGACGCTTCGGGCTTCGCCCTACGCGGAGCTCGGCCTTCGGCCTCGCCCTATACGCAGCTCGGCTCGGCCTTCGGCCTCGCCTCGCGCGTTCGGCTCGGTCTACGACCTCGCCTCACCTTTAAAATCTAAACTTAAATGTCGGCCGTCTTGGATTTGGGGGGGGGGGACGCTCCGGGCTTCGCCCTACGCGGAGCTCGGCCTTCGGCCTCGCCTTATGCGAAGCTCGCCTCGGCCTGCGGCCTCGCCTCGCGACGCGTCGTGGTTCGGCTCGGCCTTCGGCCTCGCCTCACCACTCCTTGTATGGCGGCCATCTTGGAAAATGGCAGAATCGAAAATCTTTTTAGATATTCGGATTTAGCGACCCCAAAAACCTCTGGATACCGAATTTGGTCCGAATCGGAGGATATACCAAAATATCGATTTTGTATGGCGGCCATCTTGTTTTTTTGAAAATCGAAAAAAAATTGTTATCGTTAGACTTCGACCAGGGTGCCGGTCGACCTTTGTTCGAGTACCACCGGTCCAAGTCCAACGGTTCGCCCAGGAAGGTGGGTCGCGACCTGATGAGGAGGAGAATCCGAAGATGTCGAGGTTTTCCCATACTCGACGGAAAATTCTGACCACACCCCTCATACATAATTTTCACCTCCCGACCCTCCTTCTGGGAGAACAATTATGTCAATCAGTCAGTCAGTCAGTGGTAATGTAGCTTTATATAGTATAATAACTAGGTTTCGCGTGGTGCGCGACCTGCTAAAGCAGGCCGCGAGGCGGTTGTGCTACCATATTTGTAGGGTCAAAAAGGCGTTCATTTAGTTTTTTGTAATTTTTTTTGAAAACACATGTCGGAAATCTTGGATTTCAAAATGGATGTCATTTACGGAATCAGCAACCCCGAAAACCTATTAAACGACACCCATGTCGGCATGCCCGAAAATTTCATGGCGGTCGGCCGGTAAGATGCTTTGTGACGCTTCGGGCTTCGCCCTACGCGGAGCTCGGCCTTCGGCCTCGCCATATACGCAGCTCGCCTCGTTCTTCGGCCTCGCCTCGCGCGTTCGGCTCGGTCTACGACCTCGCCTCACCTTTAGAATCTAAACTTAAATTGCGGCCATCTTGGATTGGGGAGGGGGACGCTCCGGGCTTCGCCCTACGCGGAGCTCGGCCTTCGGCCTCGCCTTATACGCACACCGTTTTTTCGAGCACACCCCACTTATGTCAAACGGTTCCGGAGATACAGCAATAATCATTTTGTATGGCGGCCATCTTGTTTTTGCGAAAATCGAAAAAATGACGTCACCGGTAGAATTCGACCAGGGTGTGAGTCGACTTTAGTTCGAGCGCCACCGCTCCATCTGCAACGGTTCGCCCGGAAAGGTGGGTCGCTACCCGATGAGAAGGTGAATCCGAGGATCTCGAGGTTTTCCCGTACCCTCCGCACCACCCTCTCCACGCCCCCTATACAAAGTTTTCACCTCCCGCCGCTCCATCTGGGAGAACAATTCTGTCACCCAGTCAGTGAGTGGTATTGTAGCTTTATATAATATAACTAGGTTTCGCGTGGTGCGCGACCTGCTAAAGCAGGTCGCGAGGCGGTTGTGCCTTTTTTTATGAATTTTAAAAAAGTTTTTTTTTTGTTTTTCACGGCCTCCATCTTGGATTTAAAAATGGATGTTATTTTCTTAAACAGCACCCCTGAGTACCCAAAAAACGACACTCATGACGATATTCAGCAAAAAATTTATGTCCGCCATCTTGGATTTCAAAACGTATGTCATTTTCGGAATCAGCACCCCTGAAAACCTATTAAACGACACCCATGTCGGTATGATGGCGGTCGGCTGGTAATATGCTTGGTGACGCTTCGGGCTTCGCCCTACGCGGAGCTCGGCCTTCGGCCTCGCCCTATACGCAGCTTGCCTCGGCCTACGGCCTCGGCTCGCGCGTTCGGCTCGGTCTGCGACTTCGCCTCACCTTAAAAATCTAAACTTGTATGGCGGCCATCTTTGATTGGGGGGGGACGCTCCGGGCTTCGCCCTACGCGGAGTTCGGCCTTCGGCCTCACCCTGTACGCGGCTCGCCTCGGCCTTCGGCCTCGCCTCGCGCGTTCGGCTCGGTCTTCGACCTCGCCTCACCTTTAGAATCACAACTTGTATGGCGGCCATCTTTGATTGGGGGGGGGCCGCTCCGGGCTTCGCCCTACGCGGAGTTCGGCCTTCGGCCTCACCCTATACGCGGCTCGCCTCGGCCTTCGGTCTCGCTTCGCGCGTTCGGCTCGGTCTTCGACCTCGCCTCACTTTTAGAAACTAAACTTGTATGGCGGCCATCTTTGATTGGGGGGGGGGGACGCTCCGGGCTTTGCCCTACGCGGAGTTCGGCCTTCGGCCTCACCCTATTTCGGCCTCACTCTTGGATTTGGGGGATGGACGCTCCGGGCTACGCCCTGCGCGGAGCTCGGCCTTCGGCCTCGCCTTTTACGCAGCTCGCCTCGGCCTACGGCCTCGCCTCGCGGCGTGGCGTCGTGGTTCGGCTCGGCCTGCGGCCTCGCCTCACCACTCCTTGTATGGCGGCCATCTTGAAAAATGGTGGAATAAAAAAACTGACCCGATATTCGGAATCTTCGTCCCCAAAACTCCCCAGATACCGATTTTCGTCCGGATCGGAGCAACTTCATTTCCGGCCGCCATCTTGGATCCGCCATCTTGAAAAAAAAATTTGACAGCCACCTGCCCCTCACCCCCCTGTAAAACATTTGTTCGAGCTCTCCCCACTTATGTCAAACGGTTCCAGAGATACAGCAATAATCATTTTGTATGGCGGCCATCTTGTTTTTGCGAAAATCGAAAAAATGACGTCACCGGTAGAATTCTACCAGGGTGTGGGTTGACCTTTGTTCGAGCGCCACCGCTCCATCTGCAACGGTTCGCCCGAGGAGGTGGGTCGCCACCCGATGAGAAGGTAGATCCGAGGATCTCGAGGTTTTCCCGTAACCTCCGCACCACCCTCTCCACACCCCCAATACAAAGTTTTCACCTCCCGCCGCTCCATCTGGGAGAACAATTCTGTCACCCAGTCAGTCAGTCAGTCAGTGAGTGGTATTGTAGCTTTATATAATATAATAACTAGGTTTCGCGTGGTGCGCGACCTGCTAAAGCAGGTCGCGAGGCGGTTGTGCCTTTTTTTATAAAAAACGACTCATAATCTTGGATTTGAAAATAAATGTCATTTTCGCAATCAGCACCCCAGAAAACGTATTAAACGACACCCATGACGGTTTTTTATAAAAAATGCATGTCCGCCATCTTGGATTTCAAAATGGATGTTATTTTCTTAATCAGCACCCCTGAATACCCAAAAAACGACAACCATGACGATATTTTGCAAAAAAATTATGTCCGCCATCTTGGATTTCAAAACGTATGTCATTTTCGGAATCAGCACCCCCAAAAACCTATTTAACGACACCCATGACGGTATTTTCCAGAAAATCCATGTCCGCCTTCTTGGACTTCAAATTGGATGTCATTTTCGAAATCAGCACCCCTGAAAACCTATTAAACGACACCCATGTCGGTATGATGGCGGTCGGCAGGTAATATGCTTGGTGACGCTTCGGGCTTCGCCCTACGCGGAGCTCGGCCTTCGGCCTCGCCCTATACGCAGCTCGCCTCGGCCTACGGCCTCAGCTCGCGCGTTCGGCTCGGTCTGCGACCTCGCCTCACCTTAAAAATCTAAACTTGTATGGCGGCCATCTTTGATTGGGGGGGGGGACGCTCCGGGCTTCGCCCTACGCGGAGTTCGGCCTTCGGCCTCACCCTATACGCGGCTCGCCTCGGCCTTCGGCCTCGCCTCACCTTTAGAATCTAAACTTGTATGGCGGCCATCTTTGATTTGGGGGGGGGACGCTCCGGGCTTCGCCCTACGCGGAGTTCGGCCTTCGGCCTCACCCTATACGCGGCTCGCCTCGGCCTTCGGCCTCGTCTCGCGCGTTCGGCTCGGTCTTCGACCTCGCCTCACCTTTAGAATCTAAACTTGTATGGCGGCCATCTTGGATTTGTGGGGGGGGGACGCTCCGGGCTACGCCCTGCGCGGAGCTCGGCCTTCGGCCTCGCCTTTTACGCAGCTCGCCTCGGCCTACGGCCACGCCTCGCGGCGTGGCGTCGTGGTTCGGCTCGGCCTGCGGCCTCGCCTCACCACTCCTTGTATGGCGGCCATCTTGGAAAATGGTGAAATCGAAAAACTGACGCAATATTCGGAATCTTTGTCCTCCAAACCCCCCAGATACCGATTTTCGTCCGGATCGGAGCAACTTCATTTCCGGCCGCCATCTTGGATCCGCCATCTTAAAAAAAAAATTTGACAGCCAGCTGCCCCCCATCCTCCTGTAAAACATTTGTTCGAGCACACTCCACTTATGTCAAACGGATCCGGAGATACAGCAATAAAAATTTTGTATGGCGGCCATCTTGTTTTTGCGAAAATCTAAAAAATGACGTCACCGGTAGAATTCGACCAGGGTGTGGGTCAACCTTAGTTCGAGCGCCGCCGCTCCATCTGCAACGGTTCGCCCGGGAAGGTGGGTCGCCACCTGATGAGAAGGTGGATCCGAGGATCTCGAGGTTTTCCTGTACCCTCCGCGTCACCCACTCCACACCTCCCATACAAAGTTTTCACCTCCCGCCGCTCCATCTGGGAGAACAATTCTGTCACCCAGTCAGTCAGTGAGTCAGTGGTATTGTAGCTTTATATAATATATTAACTAGGTTTCGCGTGGTGCGCGACCTGCTAAAGCAGGCCGCGAGGCGGTTGTGTACTCTATTTTTTGGGTCAAAAAGGTGTTAATACTTTTTTTGGTTTGTCACGACTGCCATCTTAGATTTCAAAATGTATTTCATTTTCGTAATCAACACCCCCAAAAACCTAATTAACGACACTCATGACAGATTTTTTTTAAACTGCATGTCCGCCATCTTGGATTTCAAAATAGATGTCATTTTCGCAATCAGTACCCCAGAAAACGTATTAAACGACACCCATGACAGTTTTTGAGAAAAATGCATGTCCGCCATCTTGGATTTCAAAATGGATATCATTTTCGGAATCAGCACCCCCGAAAACCTATTAAACGACACCCATGTCGGTATGCCCGAAAATTTCATATCTGCCATCTTGGATTTTTAGTGGGGAGAATCAAGACGCTCCGGGCTTGGCCCTTCACGTCACGATTCCCCCAACTAAAATCCAAGATGGCGGATATGAAATTTTCGGATTGCGGTCGGCCGGTAAGATGCTTGGTGACGCTTCGGGCTTCACCCTACGCGGAGCTCGGCCTTCGGCCTCGCCCTATACGCAGCTCGGCTCGGCCTTGTATGGCGGCCATCTTGGAAAATGGCGATATCAAAAATTTTACCAGATATTCAGATTCAGCGACCCCTAAAACCCCCGGATACCGAATTTGGTCCGGATCTGAGGAGATACAAAAATCTCGTTTTTGTATGGCGGCCATTTTGTATGGCGGCGGTTGTGCTACCCTATTTGTAGGGTCAAAAAGGCGTTCATACTTTTTTTGGTTTTTCACGACAACCATCTTGGATTTAAAAATCAATGTTATTTTTAGAATCAGTACCCCCGAAAACCTAAAAAACGACACCCATGACGGATTTTTCCAAAAAATGCATGTCCGCCATCTTGGATTTGAAAATTGATGTCATTTTCGGAATCAGCACCCCCGACAACCTAACAAACGACACCTATGTCAGTTTTTTACAAAAAATGCATGTCCGCCATCTTGGATTTCAAAATGGATGTCATTTTCGGATTCAGCACCCCCGAAAACCTATTAAACGACACCCATGTCGGCATGCCCGAAAATTTCATATCCGCCATCTTGGATTTTGAGTGGGGAGAATCGAGA
The DNA here is from genome assembly GCA_949987775.1 of Aproaerema taeniolella. NCBI lineage: Eukaryota > Metazoa > Arthropoda > Insecta > Lepidoptera > Gelechiidae > Aproaerema > Aproaerema taeniolella. The sequence goes on from CATLJT010000292.1 coordinate 306,916, forward strand.
CGCTACGGGCTTCGCCCTTCGCGTCACGATTCCCCTAACTAAAATCCAAGATGGCAGATATGAAATTTTCGGATGGCGGTCGGCCGGTAAGATGCTTGGTGACGCTTCGGGCTTCGCCCTACGCGGAGCTCGGCCTTCGGCCTCGCCCTATACGCAGCTCGGCTGGGCCGTCGGCCTCGCCTCGCGCGGTCGGCTCGGTCTACGACCTCGCCTCACCTTTAGAATCTAAACTTAAATGGCGGCCATCTTGGATTGGGGGGGGGACGCTCCGGGCTTCGCCCTACGCGGAGCTCGGCCTTCGGCCTCGCTTTATACGCAGCTCGTCTCGGCCTGCGGCCTCGCCTCGAGGCGCGTCGTGGTTCGGCTCGGCCTTCGGCCTCGCCTCACCACTCCTTGTATGGCGGCCATCGTGGAAAATGGCGATATCAAAAATTTTACCAGATATTCAGATTCAGCGACCCCTAAAACCCCCGAATACCGAATTTGGTCCGGATCTGAGGAGATACAAAAATCTCGTTTTTGTATGGCGGCAATTTTGTTTTTTTGAAAATCGAAAAAATTTTGTCACTGGTAGATTTCGACCAGGGTGTGGGTTGACCTTTGTTCGAGCACCACCGGTCCAAGTCCAACGGTTCGCCCGGGAAGGTGGGTCGCGACCTGATGAGGAGGAGAATCCGAAGATGTCGAGGTTTTCCCATACTCGACCAAAAATTTTGACTACACCTCCCATACATCATTTTCACCTCCCGATCCTCCTTCTGGGAGAACAATTATGTCAATCAGTGAGTCAGTGAGTGAGTGGTAATGTAGCTTTATATAGTATAACTAGGTTTCGCGTGGTGCTTGACCTGCTAAAGCAGGCCGCGAGGCGGTTGTGCTACCCTATCTGTAGGGTCAAAAAGGCGTTCATACTTTTTTGGTTTGTCACGACCGCCATCTTGGATTTAAAAATCGATGTTATTTTAAGAATCAGTACCCCAGAAAACATAAAAAACAACACCCATGACGGATTTTTACAAAAAATGCGTGTCCGCCATCTTGGATTTGAAAATAAATGTCATTTTCGGTATCAGCATCCCCGAAAACCTATCAAATGACACCCATGACAGTTTTTCACAAAATTCGTGTCCGCTATCTTGGATTTCAAAATGGATGTCATTTTTGGAACCACCAACCCCGAAAACCTATTAAACGACACCCATGTCGGTATGCCCGAAAATTTCATATCCGCCATCTTGGATTTTTGGTTGGGAGAATCGAGACGCTCCGGGCATCGCCCTTCGCGTCACGATTCCCCCAACTAAAATCCAAGATGGCGGATATGAAGTTTTCGGATGGCGGTCGGCCGGTAAGATGTTTGGTGACGCTTCGGGCTTCGCCCTACGCGGAGCTCGGCCTTCGGCCTCGCCTCGCGCGGTCGGCTCGGTCTACGACCTCGCCTCACCTTTGGAATCTAAACTTAAATGGCGGCCATCTTGGATTGGGGGGGGGGACGCTCCGGGCTTCGCCCTACGTGGAGCTCGGCCTTCGGCCTCGCTTTATACGCAGCTCGCCTCGGCCTGCGGCCTCGCCTCGCGGCGCGTCGTGGTTCGGCTCGGCCTTCGGCCTCGCCTCACCACTCCTTGTATGGCGGCCATCTTGGAAAATGGCGATATCAAAAATTTTAACAGATATTCAGATTCAGCGACCCCTAAAACCCCCGGATACCGAATTTGGTCCGGATCAGAGGAGATACAAAAATCTCGTTTTTGTATGGCGGCCATTTTGTTTTTTTGAAAATCGAAAAAAAAATGTTACCGGTAGACTTCGACCAGGGTGTAGGTCGACCTTTGTTCGAGCACCACCGGTCCAAGTCCAACGGTTCGCCCGGGAAGGTGGGTCGTGACCTGATGAGGAGGAGAATCCGAAGATGTCGAGGTTTTCCCATACTCGACGAAAAATTCTGACCACACCCCCCATACATCATTTTTACCTCCCGACCCTCCTTCTGGGAGAACAATTATGTCAATCAGTCAGTCAGTGAGTCAGTGGTAATGTAGCTTTATATAGTATAACTAGGTTTCGCGTGGTGCGCGACCTGCTAAAGCAGGTCACGAGGCGGTTGTGCCTTTTTTTATAAATTTTAAAAAAGTTTTTTTTTTTTGTTTTTCACGGCCGCCATCTTGGATTTAAAAATGGATGTTATATTCTTAAACGGCACCCCTGAATACCCAAAAAACGACACTCATGACGATATTTAGCAAAAAATTTATGTCCGCCATCTTGGATTTCAAAACGTATGTCATTTTCGGAATCAGCACCCCCGAAAACCTATTAAACGACACCCATGACGGTATTTTCCAAAAAATCCATGTCCGCCATCTTGGATTTCAAAATGGATGTCATTTTCGAAATCAGCACCCCTGAAAACCTATTAAACGACACCCATGTCGGTATGATGGCGGTCGGCCGGTAAGATGCTTGGTGACGCTTCGGGCTTCGCCCTACGCGGAGCTCGGCCTTCAGCCTCGCCTTATACGCAGCTCGCCTCGGCCTTCGGCCTCGCCTCGCGCGTTTGGCTCGGTCTACGACCTCGCCTCACCTTTAAAATCTAAACTTAAATTGCGGCCATCATTGATTGGGGGGGGGGGGCCGCTCCGGGCTTCGCCCTACGCGGAGTTCGGCCTTCGGCCTCACCCTATACGCAGCTCGCCTCGGCCTTCGTCCTCGCCTCGCGCGTTCGGCTCGGTCTTCGACCTCGCCTCACCTTTAGAATCTAAACTTGTATGGCGGCCATCTTTGATTGGGGGGGGGGACGCTCCAGGCTTCGCCCGACGTGGAGTTCGGCCTTCGGCCTCACCCTATACGCGGCTCGCCTCGGCCTTCGGCCTCGTCTCGCGCGTTCGGCTCGGTCTTCGACCTCGCCTCACCTTTAGAATTTAAACTTGTATGGCGGCCATCTTGGATTTGGGGGGGGGACGCTCCGGGCTACGCCCTGCGCGGAGCTCGGCCTTCGGCCTCGCCTTTAATGCAGCTCGCCTCGGCCTACGGCCTCGCCTCGCGGCGTGGCGTCGTGGTTCGGCTCGGCCTGCGGCCTCGCCTCACCACTCCTTGTATGGCGGCCATCTTGGAAAATGGTGGAATCGAAAAACTGACCCTATGTTCGGAATTTTCGTCCCCCAAACCCCCCAGATACCGATTTTCGTCCGGATCGGAGCAACTTCATTTCCGGTCGCCATCTTGGATCCGCCATCTTGAAAAAAAATTTTATCGGCCACCTGCCCCTCACCGCCCTGTAAAACATTTGTTCGAGCACACCCCACTTATGTCAAACGGTTCCGGAGATACAGCAATAATCATTTTGTATGGCGGCCATCTTGTTTTTGCGAAAATTGAAAAAATGACGTCACCGGTAGAATTTGACCAGGGTGTGGGTCGACTTTTGTTCGAGCGCAACCGCTCCATCTGCAACGATTCGCCCGGGAAGGTGGGTCGCCACCCGATGAGAAGGTGGATTCGAGGATCTCGAGGTTTTCCCGTACCTTCCGCACCACCCTCTTCACACATCCTATACAAAGTTTTTACCTCCCGCCGCTCCATCTGGGAGAACAATTCTGTCACCCAGTCAGTGGTATTGTAGCTTTATATAATATAATAAAATAATATAACTAGGTTTCGCGTGGTGCGCGGCCTGCTTTAGCGGTTGTGCTACCCTAGTCGTAGGGTCAAAAAGGCGTTCATATTTTTTTGGTTTGTCACGACCGCCATCTTAGATTTCAAAATGTATGTCATTTTCGTAATCAGCACCCCCGAAAACCTACTAAATGATACCCATGACGGTATTTTCCAAAAAATCCATGTCCGCCATCTTGGATTTCTAAATAGATGTCATTTTCGCAATCAGCACCCCAGAAAACGTACTTAACGACACCCATGACGGTTTTTTACAAAAAATGCATGTCCGCCATCTTGGATTTCAAAATGGATGTCATTTTCGTAATCAGCATCCCCGAAAACCTATTAAACGACACCTATGTCGGCATGCCCGAAAATTTCATATCCGCCATCTTGGATTTTAGTTGGGGGAATCGTGACGCGAAGGGCGAAGCCCGGAGCGGTCGGCCGGTAAGATGCTTGGTGACGCTTCGGGCTTCGCCCTGCGCGGAGCTTGGCCTTCGGCCTCGCCCTATACGCAGCTCGGCTCGGCCTTCGGCCTCGCCAAGCGCGGTCGGCTCGGTCTACGACCTCGCCTCACCTTTAGAATCTTAACTTAAATGGCGGCCATCTTGGATGGGGGGGGGGACGCTCCGGGATTCGCCCTACGCGGAGCTCGGCCTTCGGCCTCGCCTTATACGCAGCTCGCCTCGGCCTGCGGCCTCGCCTCGCGGCGCGTCGTGGTTCGGCTCGGCCTTCGGCCTCGACTCACCACTCTTTGTATGGCGGCCATCTTGGAAAATGGCGAAATCGAAAATCTTTTTCGATATTCGGATTCAGCGACCCCTACAACCCCCGGATACCGAATTCGGTCCGAATCAGAGGAGATACAAAAATCTAGTTTTTGTATGGCGGCCATTTTGTTTTTTGAAAATCGAAAATTTTTTGACACCGGTAGACCAGGGTGTGGGTCGAACTTTCTTCGAGCACCACCGGTCCAAGTCCAACGGTTCGCCCGGGAAGGTGGGTCGCGACCTGATGAGGAGGAGAATCCGAAGATGTCGAGGTTTTCCCATACTCGACGGAAAATTCTGACCACATTCCTTGTACATCATTTTCACCTCCCGACCCTCCTTCTGGGTGAACAATTATGTCAATCAGTCAGTCAGTCAGTCAGTGAGTGAGTGGTATTGTAGCTTTATATAGTATAACTAGGTTTCGCGTGGTGCGCGACCTGCTAAATCAGGTCGCGAGGCGGTTGTGCCTTTCTTTATAAATTTTAAAAAAGTTTAAAAATTTTTTTGTTTTTCACCGCCGCCATCTTGGATTTAAAAGTGGATGTTATTTTCTTAATCAGAACCCCTGAATACCCAAAAAACGACACCAATGACGATATTTTGCAAACATTTATGTCCGCCATCTTGGATTTCAAAACGTATGTCATTTTCGGAATCAGCACCCCCGAAAACCTATTAAACGACACCCATGACGGTATTTTCCAAAAAATCCATGTCCGCCATCTTGGATTTCAAAATGGATGTCATTTTCGAAATCAGCACCCCTGAAAACCTATTAAACGACACCCATGTCGGTATAATGGCGGTCGGCTGGTAATATGCTTGGTGACGCATCGGGCTTCGCCCTACGCGGTGCTCGGCCTTCGGCCTCGCCCTATACGCAGCTCGCCTCGGCCTACGGCCTCGGCTCGCGCGTTCGGCTCGGTCTGCGACCTCGCCTCACCTTAAAAATCTAAACTTGTATGGCGGCCATCTTTGATTGGGGGGGGACGCTCCGGGCTTCACCCTACGCGGAGTTCGGCCTTCGGCCTCACCCTATACGCGGCTCGCCTCGGCCTTCGGCCTCGCCTTGCGCGTTCGGCTCGGTCTTCGACCTCGCCTCACCTTTAGAATCTAAACTTGCCGCCGTCTAGAATTTGGGGGGGGGGACGCTCCGGGCTTCGCCCTACGCGGAGTTCGGCCTTCGGCCTCACCCTATACGCGGCTCGCCTTGGCCTTCGGCCTCGTCTCGCGCGTTCGGCTCGGTCTTCGACCTCGCCTCACCTTTAGAATCTAAACTTGTATGGCGGCCATCTTGGATTTGGGGGGGGGACGCTCCGGGCTACGCCGTCACCGGTAGAATTCGACCAGGGTGTGGGTCGACCTTAGTTCGAGCGCAACCGCTCCATCTGCAACGGTTCGCCCGGGAAGGTGGGTCGCCACCTGATGAGAAGGTGGATCCGAGGATCTCGAGGTTTTCCCGTACCCTCCGCACCACCCTCTTCACACCCCCCATACAAAGTTTTCACCTCCCGCCGCTCCATCTGGGAGAACAATTCTGTCACCCAGTGAGTCAGTGAGTGGTATTGTAGCTTTATATAATATAATAATAACTAGGTTTCGCGTGGTGCGCGACCTGCTAAAGTAGGCCGCGAGGTGGTTGTGGTACCCTATATGTAGGGTCAAAAAGGCGTTCATACTTATTTGGTTTGTCACGGCCACCATCTTGGATTTTAAAATCGATGTTATTTGAAGAAACATTACCCTCGAAAACATAAAAAACGACACCCATGACGGATTTTTCCATAAAATGCATGTCTGCCATCTTGGATTTGAAAATAAATGTCATTTTCGGGATCAGCATCCCCGAAAACCTATCAAACGACACCCATGGCAGTTTTTCACAAAAAAAGCATGTCCGCCATCTTGGATTTCAAAATGGATGTCTTTTTTGGAATCAGCACCCCCGAAAACCTATTAAACGACACCCATGTCGGCATGCCTGAAAATTTAATATCCGCCATCTTGGATTTTTGGTGGTGAGAATCGAGACGCTCCGGGCTTCGCCCTTCGCGTCACGATTCCCCCAACTAAAATCCAAGATGGCGGATATTAAATTTTCGGATGGCGGTTGGCGGGTAAGATGCTTGGTGACGCTTCGGGCTTCGCCCTACGCGGAGCTCGGCCTTCGGCCTCGCCCTATACGCAGCTCGGCTCGGCCTTCGGCCTCGCCTCGCGCGGTCGGCTCGGTCTACGACCTCGCCTCACCTTTAGAATCTAAACTTAAATGGCGGCCATCTTGGATTGGGGGGGGGGGACGCTCCGGGCTTCGCCCTACGCGGAGCTCGGCCTTCGGCCTCGCCTTATAAGCAGCTCGCCTCGGCCTGCGGCCTCGCCTCGCGGCGAGTCGTGGTTCGGCTCGGCCTTCGGCCTCGCCTCACCACTCCTTGTATGGCGGCCATCTTGGAAAATGGCGAAATCGAAAATTTTTTCCGATATTCGGATTCAGCGACCCCTAAAACCCCCGGATACCGAATTCGGTCCGAATCAGAGGAGATACAAAAATCTCGTTTTTGTATGGCGGCCATCTTGTTTTTTTGAAAATCGAAAAAATTTTGTCACCGGTAGACTTCGACCAGGGTGCCGGTCGACCTTCTTTCGAGCACCACCGGTTCAAGTCAAATGGTTCGCCCGGGAAGGTGGGTCGTGACCTGATGAGGAGGAGAATCCGAAGATGTCGAGGTTTTCCCATACTCGACGAAAAATTCTGACCACACCCCCCATACATCATTTTCACCTCCCGACCCTCCTTCTGGGAGAACAATTATGTCAATCACCCAGTCAGTCAGTGAGTCAGTGGTAATGTAGCTTTATATAGTATAATAATAACAATAATAATATAACTAGGTTTCGCGTAGTGCGCGACCTGCTTAAGCAGGCCGCGAGGGTTTTGTGTGGTAGGCTACAGGAGTGGGAAGGAGGGGCTTTTGGGTAGGTAGGTATTATGGACTTTGCGAAAACCAAACGTTAAGAATCGAAAGTATAGAAAAAAAGGAGTACTTTAGCTAAGATAGTAGTTACTGCATTAAAAGCTAGTTAAACAATTTTTTTGAAACACAACGCACTGCCAACCCCGAAAGAATAATTGACATGAGTGTGCCTCTGTACTATGAGTTTAATTCAAACAATTACTGTGCGTAGTAGGCATGAAATAACTATTGGACATAACTGTTTTTCTCCATTTTTTAAACCAATGCAATTATGATTTTCAATTTTTACTGGGTAGACAGAGCTATATTTCTTAGAAAAAAAATTGAGAGACAATAACGAAAAATATAGAACACGACGACGGCTGCATGGGCTGCTTTTTTTTGCCCTATTTGTGCAGAAATACCATTACTTATTTCTATGTTTACGGTTTTACATAGAAATAAAAGATTTGGCTGTATGCCTTTGTCCTTTGCCTATCCTGAAGGATAAAGAAAACTACTACTATAGTCTATGGCCTGGGAGAAATAATTTAAAAAAAGTTAGTTGTTAGTTATTCGACAAAAGATGGCACTGCACGTCAGTAGGTACCAATAAATAAAGATATATAGACAGAAAACAATACGTCAAGTTACTCATTAGCACAAAGCCTATGCAATTTTAAGCGGAATAAGGGCCGATGTAGAGGTTAACATGAATAGCCTAATGAGCCGTCGTGTATACCTACACTTGAAAACAGCGTTGTAGTTTATTTAAAGTTTGTGTGTCACAGGCCGTTCTGCCTACCCCGAAAGGAATAAAAGATGTCTGTTAGTGTGCTTCTGTCGTTAGCTATTGAATTGAAAAACTTAGGTGTCGTAATGACAAAATAATTGCTGGTTATTATCCTTTATTTATAATTAATCCATTCACACCTAATATTTTTATATTCACACCCATTTATTAGTGAGAAATAGAAATGAACTCCTTTACAATACACATACACAAAGCTATAGGGGGATTAGACACTTAAAATACTGACTATCAATTATAATAATAATGTGTAAAAACAGATTAAGGTATAGAAGGGTGCAGCAATTAATCATAATTATACTTCAGTACTTAAATAAATTTATAATTTCCAGTGACCATATACATACACCTACAACCAGAATCGTGTTTTAAATATGTAAACTTACTGAAGAAAAGTATCCCAGTGGTGAAGCTCATCTTCAGAATCAGTTGTTGAAAGCAGTCAGTCTAGCCGCTAAGAGGGAAAACCCTGATCTTAGGTAACCGGAAAGAAACAGTGTAGTCTCTTTAAACAAGTTATCAAAATTTACCTACAGTTTATATTTAGTATTTTCATATAAGTAATATAGCTTAAGTAGGTAAGTATTTAGCTTAAATGTTTCTAGAATTCTTAAAAAAAATTACACTTCAGTGCATCTAACCTAATTTTACCTATTTTATTTTATTTAATTTAAGTAAGTTTTATTTACTTATAAGTAGGTACCTACCTACTGTTTTTTGTACACAATATGTACTTAATATAAAAGAAATAATGTAAATAGGAGACGACACAACAGCCACTGCTTGTTTATAGGAATAAATTTCATTATATACAACACCACTCACTCACTCACTGGGTGACAGCTTTTTTTTTTCACGAGCGCCATCTTGGATTTCAAAATGGATGTCATTTTTGGAATCACCACCCCCGAAATCCTATTAAACGACACCCATGTCGGTATGCCCGAAAATTTCATATCCGCCATCTTGGATTTTTGGTGGGGAGAATCGAGACCCCAACTAAAATCCAAGATGGCGGATATGAAATTTTCGGATGGCGGTCGGCAGGTAAGATGCTTGGTGACGCTTCGGGCTTCGCCCTACGCGGAGCTCGGCCTTCGGCCTCGCCCTATAAGCAGCTCGGCTTGGCCTTCGGCCTCGCCTCGCGCGTTCGGCTCGGTCTACGACCTCGCCTCACCTTTAGAATCTAAACTTAAATGGCGGCCATCTTGGATTGGGGGGGGGGACGCTCCGGGCTTCTCCCTACGCGGAGCTTTGCCTTCGGCCTCGCATTATACGCAGCTCGCCTCGGCCTGCAGCCTCGCCTCGCGGCGCGTCGTGGTTCGGCTCGGCCTTCGGCCTCGCCTCACCACTCCTTGTATGGCGGGCATCTTGGAAAATGGCGAAATCGAAAAGCTTTTCAGATATTCGGATTCAGCGACCCCAAAAACCCTCGGATAATGCATAACCCTATTGGTATTTTCTCAAATAAAATAGTTTTTGCACATCAGACAAAGCCTGGTGACAGCATTAAAAAGATCCATAAATGAAGTCCTTACCATCATAGGTTGATAATTCAATACTAGGCAATTTACAAGTTGAAATAGAGTGACTATCAGTAGTAATTTTAACAGACAACTCACGTATTGCAGCATTTATCTTTCCCAGTACCTGGAAGTAGGTCTCCTTGACCTTACCAACGTCTTCTCCATCCCTAGAATCCAAGCTAAGGATGTCCAGGTGCACACTCTCATAGTCCTTGAGCGTGCTCATCAGCTTTTCTTTGCGCGCATGTAACGTGTCTATAGTAGACGCCGCAATGTGGACTGGATCACTAATGTAGTTTTGGAGTCTAGTAATCGTCGCTTTGTACTGTCCACGCATATTTTGCAGACGTTTTAACTCTCGTTCTTCTTCCGGCATTGTGAATAGTTTTTTCGTAAGAAAACGAACGCAATGCACTTAATTGAACGCAAGAGAACGTATACAACGCACTGGTTTTGTGAAAGACTTATGTAATACGCACTGCACAATTGAATACCGCACTTATTTGACCACTATTTACTTAAATTTTCCGTAATCGAAGTGAAGTCGCGCCGCACGAAGTTCTGACGTCAGCAATGCAATGGTGCCAACCTCCGTGGCAAAAGGCACGAAGATCGCTTCGCTCCGGCCATAGACAAACCTTTTCTTCGAACAACCGCCGTTCGAAATCAAACAATAAATGGATGAATAGATGACTTGCAGATAGCGAAATTATTGAACTTTGATCGAAAATCTCGTTGAACCGACGATATAGCGTCGAAATGGAGACTTCCCTACAATAGCAATATAGTGCGAATTGCAAAGAAACAGGATCTGGAACTCGGTTTTGCCTCGCCGACCGAAGATACACCACGCTGACGCGTCACGTATATTGCCGTGAAAACGCCATTTCTCAGATGGAAACGACAAAACTACACCGGCACTGGCTTCTACTGGCAAAAAGGACCAAAACGAGTCATGTTAAATAAAAGACTCGTGTAAATTTGAATAATTAGGATTTATTGAAATCCTCAACGCACACAGTACATTTTCACAGACTACTAAGAAAGAGAGTTGTCAGTTCAAATTTAACAAATAAATAAGCTAACATTTAGTGGTGCTACTGTGAGAGTAAAAATTAAACCAATTAATCCGAAAAAATCTTAAATAATGTTTTTATATTCTGTACTGAACAACCTGAACAAGCTTTGAGCTGGTAAATCACTTTTCGTCCTGGTGCTCTGTGTGGAGGCTAACCTTCATATTTTAAATTTAAAGACCTACATATTTAAAGACCTTCCCTGGGTCAGTGCTTGGCCCAGTGACTGGAAAGTTTGTTAAAATCAAACTTAAGTCAGTGTTCTAAAATATCTATTTTCTCCAAGAATTCTAGCCCGAGAAAATCTAAATGTCTTATAAAGTGCGATTTGCACCTGTGTCGGTAGCGACTCTGATAGTTGCTTACTTGACGCCTTATTTCTTCTACGCCTCTCCAGTGAAACTATAAATAAAGCGATGGTATTTGTGATTCCATCAGGATTTCAATGGGATCCTAAACGCCTGATATTTCAACGGACCTACACCTGGACCTACGTGTCGTCTCGTCGTTGCTCCCCTTTATTTTTAATTCTGTATTTAGTATCAGTATACCACGAGCCGTAGTGTAGATAGTTTACTCACTTGTACCTTTACCCAATAAATCTTTGTGTTTTACCCTAGTTCATCTTTTCTCTTTCACCTGCCCTCCTTACCAAGGTCGCTGCGTTTGCCTAGGATTCTAACCCTAAGGTCTTAGAATCCTTGACGCAACGCCTAGAAATTCTAAACTTACACCTAGGATTTATTGACCTTAGCTCCTAAAGCCTAGGTGTAAACCTACACTACCCTTAACTTTTACCTTACTTTAACTTGTGGTATTCACCTAAAACACTACCACAAGTGAGTGGTGAGCCAGAGGCAACAATTCTTTCTAATAGTTTTCCGGCCTGGTCCAGCAGGTAAATAGTTCGGAATGCAAATCAAATCAAATCAAAAATACTTTATTTTCATAGAACATACAAAGTGTTTCTTGAAAACGTCATAAAAATACATTAGCAAAATCAATGTAAATCATTGAGCAAAATAGTAAATCAAATTAGCATTTTTGACTTGGGGCCTATTCGCAAAGGTGCAGTCTTCCTCACGAGAAGAATAAGCAAGAAACTCAGAGGGCCGCTCTTTTTAAGTCAGTCATATAAAAAGATAATTTAATATATACTGGGACGCAAGTGTCAAAGTATCTATTTCCTTAAATGTATTTCTAAGAGACATTCTAGGTCTCATTTGATAAATCGCGCGAACAGCCCTTTTCTGCAGGACAAAAATCTTATTGATATCGGCAGCATCACCCGACAGTAAAATGCCATATGACATAAGGCTGTGGAAGTAACTGAAATATATGGTTCTCGCGGTTTCAACGTCCGATAATTGACGGATTTTTTTAACCGCTTAAGCTGCTGAACTGAGTCTGTTCGCTAACTTATCAATATGAGAACCCCATTGAAGCTTTCCAATTTTTCATTTTTAACCTGTATATTGGTATTAACCTGATTAACGTTGGGCAAGGTAAATTTAACACATTTGGTTTTTTTCTCGTTCAAGAGTAGGTTACTTACAGTAAACCATTCAACTACATTTGAGATTGCAGTATTCACGTCGTCATATTTAATGTCATATCTTTTCACTTTAAATAAAAGTGATGTGTCATCTGCGAATAATACGATTCCATGGGCGTCTTTAACAAGAGATGGTAAGTCATTAATGTAAACGAGAAACAGGAAAGGTCCTAGGATTGAACCCTGTGGGACGCCCATACAGACTGCGGACCCAGGTGACCTAGTGCCGTTAACCTCAACCTTCTGGATCCTATTACTTAGGTAAGATTCCAGAAGCCTAAGTGCGTTTCCTCTTATGCCATAGTAATGTGATTTTCTGATTAGAGTCTCATAGTGAACACAGTCAAAAGCCTTGGACAAATCACAGAAGACTCCAAGAGCATCATGTGAATCCTCCCAGGCGTCAATGAGCTCAACACCGGCATCGGTTGTAAAGCGACCCCACGTAAATTCAAATTATTTAATATTCATAAGTTTACTAGCGTAGAAGTGTGTGATTATTTGAATAAGGATAATTTTTTCAAAAAACTTTTTAAGTATTGTTAGTATTGATATTGGTCCAAAGTTGGTGGGTTTAGATGTACTGCAAGCTTTAAGCAGAGGAATTACTTTACTATGTTTCACCAAATCAGGAAACACACCACCATTGACACAACTATTGAAAATAAACACTAAATGTGGAGCAATACAATCTATTATACAATTTATTACTTTTACTGAAATACCATCAAGGTCCACAGTCTTTTTCATGTTTAACATTTTTAAAGTTTTAAGAATGTCAACAATTGTAATGTGTGAAAAACTGAAATGAATCTTACTTTCGTCTACATTTTGCTTGAGTAACTATTCAGCAAGAGCGGGAGATGACCCAATTGACTGAGTGGTGGAGACTGGAATGTCAGTGAACAACGTTTCAAACTCTGCAGCAATAGCTACATGGGATATTAGGATTTTGTTATTGTAATTGAGATTAAAGTCCAAGTTGCGAGCCTTAAACCTTCCCGTCTCACTATTAATATTTTTTCAAGAGGTCTTAATGATATTACTGCTATTTTTAATTTTGTTTCTATCAAACACAGCCTTTGCCGCTTTATATACACGTTTAAATATTTTGGGATAAGCTCTAATATACTCCATACAAGTTTCAGAATGGTTATATGCTTTCCCATCATAGAGATCATATAGCCTTTCTCTGCTTTTGTGAATTCCCACTGTCCCCAATCACTAAACTTCAAGGAGTCATTTATTTTTAGCGTCTTGGCTTTAAACACAATGTCAAATTCTTGCTTTGATAAATTGAGTACAGAGTTATAAAGTTTGTAAGGATCATCACTTTCAGATCTTAGATCTGGTAATTTGGTGATCATATTACTTCCGTAATTCTCAAGCCTTACGTCACTAATATGCACATATTTGATACCTCCATGAAGCGCATCAAAGGTAACTAATTGGTCCGAGTGATGCGATGGTAACTTGTAGATAACAGATTTTTCCGAGGGATCAAAATTTGTATATATATTATCAAGACACGTTTTGGAAGTTGCGGTAATTCTTGTAGGCTCTAGAAAAAGATTGCGCAAATTATAACACCTTAACAAGGATATGATTCTTTTACTAAGATAACTATCTTTCAAAAAGTCAACATTACAGTTCGTTCGGGCAATTAGTGTGCAGTACAGGCGCACGGTATATTGGGACCATTCTTTAACTTAAATGTGACTCGTCCACAAATGCAAATTTTTTAATAAAAATTAAAATTAAATAGCCATCTTACAACTTAAACATATATGCTATTTTTGTAGCATAAGTATAAAAAATCAATCTAGCTATTCCGAATCAGAGTCATCTGTATCACTTTGTGTGTTTATTATGAAAGTGTCTCCGTTAACATCAACATGCTGGTCTACATTAAAGTACTTATTCTCTTCTTTGATTGCGTGGGCAATATATTTACCCCACAAGTCAGATGTTACGTTCAACATGACCTGCCTGATCAATTGACATACGGCACTGCTGTTTTTGGGGTCGCAATTGTTGGCTCTAAGGTCATGTTTAATTTTAGACCACACTTGTTCTATCGGATTAAAAATGCAGTGGTATGGTGGAAGACGCACCACCTCACAACCATTCATTTTTGCTATTTCATCAATGACATATCTTTTTTCTATGCCCGCCTTTTTCACAATATCCAGCAGCACTGGAATGGTTGGGGTTGGCTCTGGAATGGAAATTTTGTACTGTCTCATAAAATCAAGGATCTCCCCTTTTGTGGTTGTGGTGTTTGGAATTCTGACGGATAGTCGCGAGTGGTAAGGAGCGTTATTTATTTATTTATTTACTAATGTTATTATTTATTAATTTATTATTGAACTTATGCCTATTCTTTTAAATATGGCCTCCGCATAGTGATTTTGCCAATGTCAGTATTTGAAAGAAATTCAAATAATAAATGTCGAAACTCATATCTATCTATAAATAAATTAATCTATGAATATCACATAATGACCGAAAAGCTTTTATTCTAATGACCGTTACTGCAACTGGGTATTTGTAATGCAAGTAATACCTACAGGACGAATTATCTGAACCCTCCTTTGTAATTTATAAGTTAGCAGAACTAACTTCCTTAAGTACTTCTTTTTGGAAATATACGTTATTATTATTTTGTAAATGTTAACGATAGTGTCAATGAACACATACAATAATTTATTTACAGTTAAGTAATTTTATTTTCAAATAGGTACGAATATTTTTCTTTCAAAAAATAGCTATACTAATCCATGTAAATATTTACAGAGACCACAAAATATTATTATTTTCGTATTATAACTAGTAGAAAGAGATAGAAGATATGAATTACCATTCAAGTTTTCTTGCTCCCTGTACCGCCATACATTTCGAGATGACAGCTGACAGCTACCCATGCACACTAATTGAGCGAACAAACTGTAAAGTCTCCACAAACAACAATGTTTTTATTATTATTACAAATTTTGAATAATGCTTTCAAAGGATTTATATGAGGACTTGGGCGGTCTGTACTGTACACGCATAATACAATAAGCTGCTTAAGCTCTATACAGTCTATTTCAGTAGTGCGCTCAACAGACAAGCTTACAAGTCATTACGTTCTTTAAACTTTAAATTTTTACGAGAAAATATAGCTGAGCCTCCGCGTATGGCTTTATTTCTGCTGAATGCACTAGCAACTTGGTGATTATTGAAGCCAAATATTTTTTTTTTTAATATAAAATATAAAATTTGTAACAGTTAATAAATAGCTCAACCAACAATTATTTGTGTTCCATTCCTTCTAAATTTTGATGCACCAAGTTGATAAAATTATTATTTTTCACAGACAGAACATCCTTAGTCATATTGGAGTTGCTAGGAAATCCTTGTCCTTTATTTGGAGAGGGATTTTCTATTGTCTCACTACTTAGTGTAAAGAATTTTGTTGTATATAAATATTGCTATTATTAATAGCATTTGTCTTAAAATTATGTATTGCAGCATTTCTGCTTGCGATCTTTTTTATGTTTACTAATTCTTTTCAGCCTAGTTTTCTTTTTACCCGACTGCCAAGGAAGGGTTATGTTTTTCGCGCGTAACTTGTATGTATGTATGTTTGTAAAGTTCTTTATTACCTCGTATCTTCCAAACGGCTGAATGGTTTTCGACAATTAAGGTATCGTTTGATTCGTCTTAAACACCCAAATGTTCTTAGGTAGGTGATTTAAAAAAAAAAAACAATATGGCGGAGTTTTGGCACCAAATTGTAAGTTCTTAATTTATTTTTTCTCGCCAATATCATCGAATGGTGTGTCATAGGATAGCTTTTTAAAAGATAGAAGGGGTTTACTAATAACGTTTTTCAATTCAGCATTCCGTTTGCGAAAAATAAATTTTTAAAGTGAAAATTTTTGTCAAACTCGAGTCCCCCCTCTCTACCAGCCAAACTGTTGTTTCTAAAAATGTGAAAAAATTCACGATGGTAGAATATACGACGAAATTAAAAGGAAAACTATCACAGATAAGTTGACCCTTCAAGTTAACGAATAATGGTCGACCAAGTGCCAAACATTGTTGGGATTAATAAGAATAATATATTTACTAATATTAGATCCTTGGTACTACCGAGCTGAAATTTGGTATGGTTATACTTATCAATTGCGCCGACAGATCTAACATAAAATGTTGGGAAACATTGTTTTTCGAGTGTCTCCCATACACATGAAAGGGCGACGGACTTTTTTTTCTCGCCAATATCATCGAATTGGGTGACATAGGATAGCTTTTTAGAGTTCCGTAGTAATCGACAAACCCTTATATTTTCGCCATATCCGTCTGTCCGCGGGTTTCCTAAGAAACCCTTGGTACTACAGAGCTGCAATTGGTATGGTTATACATATCAATTGCGCCGACAGATCTAACATAAAATGTTAGGAAAAATTGTTTTTCGGGTGTCTCCCATACACATGAAAGGGTGACGGACTTTTTTTTTCTCGCCAGTATCATCGAATTGGTTGACATAGGATAGCTTTTTAGAGTTCCGTAGTAATCTACAAACCCTTATATTTTCGCCATATCCGTCTGTCCGCGGGTTTCCTAAGAAACCCTTGGTACTACAGAGCTGCAATTTGGCATGGTCATATATATAAACTACGCCGTCAGAACTGTAGGGTAAAATTTTTTTTAAAAAATCGGGTGTCTCCCATAGACGTGAAAGGGCTATGATTTTTTTTTCTCGCCAATATCATCAAATAGGGTGTCATAGGACAGCTTTTTAAAAGACAGAAGGGGTTTACTAAGAATATTTTTCGATTCAGCACTCCGTTTGCGAAACATTAATTTTTAAAGTGAAAATTTTTGTCAAACTCGAGTCCCCCCTTTCTACCAGCCAAACTGTTGTTTCTAAAAATGTGGAAAAATTTACGATGGTAGACTATACGACGAAATTAAAAGGAAAACTATCACAGATAAGTTGACCCTTCAAGTTAACGAATAATGGTCGACCAAGTGCTAAACATTGTTGGGATTAATAAGAATAATATATTTATTAATATTAGATCCTTGGTACTACACAGCTGAAATTTGGTATAGTTATACATATCAATTGCGCCGACAGATCTAACATAAAATGTTGGGAAAAATTGTTTTTCGGGTGTCTCCCATACACATGAAAGGGCGACGGACTTTTTTTTTCTCGCCAATATCATCGAATTGGGTGATATAGGGTAGCTTTTTAGAGTTCCGTAGTAATCTACAAACCCTTATAGTTTCGCCATATCCGTCAGTCCGCGGGTTTCCTAAGAAACCCTTGGTACTACAGAGCTGCAATTTGGCATGGTCATATATATAAAATATGCCGTCAGAACTGTGGGGTAAAATCTTAGAGAAAAAAAATCCGGGTGTCTCCCATAGAAGTGAAGGGCTATGATTTTTTTTTCTCGCTAATATCATCAAATAGGGTATCATAGGACAGCTTTTTAAAAGACAGAAGGGGTTTACAAAGAACATTTTTCGATTCAGCACTCCGTTTGCGAAACATAAATTTTTAAAGTGAAATTTTTTGTCAAACACAGGGGTCCCCTCCCCTCTACCAGCTAAACTGTTGTTGTTAAAATGTGGATAAATTCACGGTGGTAGAATATGCCAAACATTGATGGGATATAAAGATTATTATGTATTTACTAATAGTAGATCCTTGGTACTACAAAACTGAAATTTGGCATGCTCAATGCTCAAATTCATCCCACAGATGCGTAAAATAAAAACTTGGAAAAAGTTTTTTTCCGGGCGTCTCCCATACCTACACGTGAAAGGGTTATGTATTTTTTTACTCGCCAATACAAGGTTCCACGTTAAAAGTAAGGCGGGGCGAAAGCCAAGCATTAATATATTGACATAGGTGTCATTTTTGGGTGCTTATTATGAAAATGACATCAAAATTATAATTCAAAATGTTCGTGAAATTAAAAAATTAAAAAAACAAACAAAAGTATTTTTATTAAAAAAATGCCTACTTTACATTACAACAAGAACAATCCAACAATTACAACAGAAAACTCGCACGGCACGCCACTCGACTGACGACGGTATAATTTTACCTTGATCGCGTGAGGGCCCTGCGTAAACGCTTGGTCGCCCTTTGCCTTTGTCAATGTTGACATGAAATATCGTGCTCGAGCTTCAGTTGACGTCGCTGGAACTAAGTAATGTGAAGCTCTAAAAAAACCTCCTAAAAAAAAAAAAAATTCGCGCTCGCTTCGCTCGCGCATTCAGATCAATCGTTCTGTTATTCAAATATTTCTTAATAGGTATTTGGAGATTTTGACGACGACTATAACCATAACGATAGTATAACACTTTTAAATTAATACGTAATGTTAACGATTTTTATACCAACGTTTGTATCCACGCGTGGTGGTTCTTAAACTATACGAGGTGGTTCATGTAAGGCTTAGCGGTTTACTGTGAACTCAATATGCTCATATTTGAACCATGCTGCTACGGAACCCTATAATGCGCGTAGCCCGACACGGTCTTGGCCGGTTTTTATTTTGTTTGATACACTATCACTATCAATAATTCTACATCTTGTCCGATTTACATAGGTCATAAAAGTTGGTACACGTTTTCGTTCAAAAAAGTGTGCCGGAACACTAAAAAGTCTAAAATAAAATAAATTATTTAAAAAAACAAAAAACCCGACTGCAAAAACATCAACAGATAAGTATTGCACTAAAAAGAACGAAACAAGATTGAGAAAACAAACTACTAAAACTAAAACCCAATAAACTACTATGGTTTAACAGACTGAATTATGAGTTGAAAGCCTAAGTTACCTAAATAATTTACATTATGTTTGGTAGCAGGCGGGACCCATTCGCTAATAATAAACCGAAAGAAAAATAATTTTGCACTTTCAATTTTAAACCCCATGAACACCTTGACCCTTTTGTTAAGTTTATGTTTTAAATTTTATTGTGTTATTTTTGTGTCATCCTTTTTGGTCCCAGTGTCGATTTTTTGTAAAAATTTTTGTTGATTAAACCCTGTTTTTCAATAAATCTCGTCTTCTTAATTCAATTTGTGTTTCGGCGATTACCACCGGTACATTGATCGCTGAAGATCTGGCGCTAACGCTTAAAAAACACTGGATTTGAGGTAAGTACTTGTTTATTTACTATTCCGTGGCATTGATTTTTTTCTTTTTTTTCTTGCTTATACGGTGGGCACGTTCCATGCCGCTTTCGCTTTCATAATTGTATCATTTTTGTTTCAGATAACCTATCAACCACTGAAGTTCTGTCTGCCCCATAAGGAATGTTAGATGTGTGTGCATGGATTGACGGACAACAATGATTTGTCGTTACTCGTTAACCCCACGAAGTACAACGGACCAGTTTTGGACTTTTTAACCCCTGCGACGTACTGGTGTGACTTCGCGTCAAATTTTAATTGTTTTTTTTTGTTATGTGTTATTTAATGTAAAACGAATTTTACTTAGTATAAAACTCGTTCTTATTTATTAAAATAAATAAATATTTAACACTTTCCCCTTTCCCGTAGTTAGTTGTTTAACGCAGTATACAACGCGTTTAACTCTGTTTTCCCCTATTCGGTATTTTCCCCCCCTAATTAGGTATTTTTTCTTATGGAATTTTCAGATATTACGACTTGTATTAACGATCTGTTCACTTAACGGTATCGTTTTCCTTGCTTTATTTCTAACAACAAACTTCACTTTGTCTAAAAATGTCGCTGAATCAGGACACAGTTATTGATGTTGAAGCAACATATTGGAGAGACACATTATCGCGCCAGTCCTATTTTGCAGAGAATGAACAACCAGTCTGTTTCTGCTCATGAAGCTACGCGACTCAAACAACTTTTCACCCGCGACGTTAGTTTGTCAAAATGGAATATTTGCTTTGATGGTTAAACTTGCGTGAAGGATTTTTTTCAGCTCATCGAAGAACGGATGATCGCTTCTGACATCCCATCCTCGTATATTGTGCATCGGTTCCGCGAACTTGTTTCTGGTTCGGCTCTTTTATATTTCAGAACAATCAGAGTACCTTCTTTGACGTTCGATGAGTTAAAGTCCTTTTTATATAAAACTTATTTGAAAACTGACTACAACTACCACCTAGAACAGCGTCTCCCTGATTCAAAACAATCGGCATCGCAATCTGCCCGTGATTTCATTATTATTATTCAAGACCTAAATCTGAAGCTTACTTACCCAATTCCTGATTTTGCGCTTTTACCCATCATAAAGCATAACCTTCATTCGCGGTACAGGCCTTGTTTGTCCACAAACAGGATAGATAGCATTGACGCCTTGTTAGATGTAGTCTCAAACTTTGAGAATTACGAGCCGCCTCAGCAAGCTTCGGTTAACACTTAGTCTCGTAAAGTTGTTGCACCGATAGTTGATTCGACACGTTTTATTTGTATTAAGTGCAATCAATCAGGCCACGATTTCCGGGCGTGTCCTTCTATTCCTGGGGTTATTTGTTTCATTTGTAGGTGTCCCGGTTTTACTACCAAGAATTGCCCCACGTGTAATGCCCGTGTTGCCGCGCAATCTTCTACTTCGAAAAACTAGTTAGTTACCGGGACTTTCATCAGCATTCCTTTGATGACTACAAGGTGACCGTACATCAAAGTTGAGCATTCCACTTTTTGCACGTCATATTTTTTTTCTTTTGCTTGTAATCAGTAAATTTGCTCTCATATTTTCTAGAATTTTTCATTAAACGCTTTGCGGGTACATAAATTAATATATATTTTTAGTTATGTGTACCCTTATTAACCCATTTCCGTGTATATACCCATATTTCACGAGTATAAATGATAGTTTGCGGTTCCCAAGGTTGCCCAGCAAGCAATCATTATTTTCCAGTTCCCATTGGCGACCATTATTTCCCAGTTTACTTTTGACATAATTCATAGAAAGGGTTCATAACGTTGATCCTGATGCACTGTCTCGTAACCTCATCAATGTGGGCATTATTTCTTATAATGGTGGAATTCTGAACACTTCTGATCCTTGGTATAAAAATATTTATGATGGTATTTCTAACAACCCTCAGATGTTTCCAGCGTATGTTATTAATGACGGAGTACGTCTCCGTAGTATGTCTTCTGATTTTCTGTTGTCTGAAGACCCATGGCGGATGGTATTGCTATCAAAACAGTATCAAAACGCTATATCTGAGGTACATAACGAGTTACCTTCTATTCATTCAGGTGTTAATAAAACTTACTATAAGTTAAAGTCCTTTTATTATTGGCCAAACATGATTTATAGTGTCTCAGAAGCTCTTAGAGCTTGTGAGACTTGTAAAGCTTTCAAGATCTCAAATACTTTACCCCGAGGTCACATGTTATTTCCTAAAGAGGTTACGGCACCGATGCAATCGATTTCTCTCGACATTATTAGTCCGCTACCGCTGGCGTATTATGGTTATCGCTATAATTATTCTAACTATAGTTGATGTGTTCACTAAGTACGTCTAGCTAAATCCTTTAAAAAGGGTTAATAGTCAAGCGATCGCTACCATTCTTGAGAGGGATATCTTTTTGTGCTATGGTGTTCCGCCTACGTTGTTATATGATAATGCAACAGTTATTCATAGTAACCAATTTCGTTCATTTTAGTCTTCCTATGGTATTCCTTCACTGTATTACACCCCATATTATTCTCGGCAGGCAAACCCTGTGGAACGCTATAACCAGTCAGAGGTCACTTGTCTCAGTATTTTAGTTGAAAATGACCAGCGAAGTTGGGCCAAGGTACTACCTAAAGTGAAACTATATTTGAACTCATGTATAAATATGGCAACTGGATTTACCCCCAATTTTCTGATGTTTGGAAGGGAAGTACATTTAGATGTCAGTTCACGGCGTGAAGGCGAGACTCGAGGCGTTGATTTAGCTAAGATTCGCGTTGAACGTGCGGCTGCGCTTTCTTCCCTTGATCAGGTTTTTGCTAAGGTTTCAGATAGTCTTTCGATGGCGTTTTTACGGAATGCGAGTTATTATAATAAAAGTCGTAACCCCCTCATTTATTTTTTTTTATTTTTTATTATAAGATGGGTTATATTACGTACCGGCTATGGCGCGTGCTGGGAGGTTATCTGTCAAATCTGACATCTCGTTCTGAACTTCCTCTTCCGGCCGGATGACACCAATCTCTCAACAGTATGATACACTACATGCCTTCCCCCTTAGTCTCCTTATACCCCTTACTATTAACCTATCTATTTAACCTAACTACCTAACTGTATTGTCTACTAACCTAACACTAATCTAAGCTACTAAGAAATCCACTAGTTATGCTGCAACCTCCTCTCCTGGAATGTGACCACAGCACCTGCCGGGATTCCCAGTTGTTGACGGATCTCCTCAGTTATTATAGGTGGAGTGTCCTCTGCTGCCTGTCTTTTCCTTAGTTGGTTAACATGCCTAGACACTACTGGCCCATTCTCAATTTTTACTAGGAACCTTACAGGCCCTCTAATCCTAAATACCTCTCCTTTCACCCACTTTTGTCCTCTTCCATAATTCCGGAGCCATACTTTATCTTTTATAGTAAATTTCCTGACTGGTGTCTCTTTGTTGCTTTCAATCTGTTTCTCTTGCTTTGACTCCACAGCAAATGGATGAACCATGTCAAATCTGGTCCTAAACTTTCTCTTATTCAACATTTCTGCTGGTGTCTTTCCTGTCACTGTACTTGGTGATGTTCGCAGACTAAACAGCAATCTTGGGAGTTTTATATTTAAGTCTTCACCTGGCAAATTTTTTAATTTGTTCTTGACAGTCTGTACCATTCTCTCAGCCTGTCCATTTGTAGATGGGCTATAAGGGGGTGTCAAAATGTGACGAATACCGTTGAGCTTCAAAAAATTTTTAAATTCTTCTGATGTAAATGCCGTGCCATTATCTGAGACTATCACTTCTGGTAGGCCTTGTTCTGCAAATATATCTCTTAATGCAGTTATCGCACATTGGCTTGAGGTCGTTCTTACCATCTTCACTTCTGGCCATTTTGAGTGTGGGTCTACCACTATAAAGAATATTTTTCCCAAAAATGGCCCAGCAAAGTCTATGTGGATTCTTTGCCAAGGATTTGTTGGTGTTATCCACCTATGTGCCGTACTAGCTGGCATATTTCTATTTCTTAGGCAGCTTTCACATTCCACTACCATAGCTTCTATTTCATGGTCCAGCCCTGGCCACCAAAAATAGCTTCTAGCTATCAGTTTTGATATCACAATACCATCATGTGTCTCATGCAGTGCTTGTAACATATATTTCCTAAGTGCCATAGGGATTACTACTCTGTTACCCCATATTATACAATCACTGCTTAGTGCTAATTCCTTTCTCTTGATCCAGTAAACCTTCAACTCAGCATCATCTACCTTATCTGGCCAGCCATGTAAAATCCAGTACCGGATCTTCAGCAGGACTTGATCTTTCTGTGTATACATATTCTGCAATGTCTTTAGCGGAGTACTGAACTACTCCAGGCATTTCTGATAGCAGCATCACTTTGTCTTCCTCTATATAATCCTCTTCATCTTCATCTTTGCCAGCTTCCAGTGGCCATCTGCTCAACGCGTCGGCATTTCCAATGCTAACCCCACTTTTATGCTTCAACACATAATCATATGCATTTAATTTTAACGCCCATCGCATCATTCTTGGTGACAATATCTTTGGAATCGCTTTGTTTGGGCTAAATATCCCCAGCAATGGTTTGTGGTCTGTATAAATTGTCACTTTCCGGCCATACACATATTGGTTAAATTTCTCTACACCAAACATTATAGCTGCTGCTTCTTTATCAATCTGTGCATAGTTTCTTTCATGTTTGTTCAAAGTCCTTAACGCCATTGCTATCGCTTTCTCCCGTCCATCTTCCATCACATGAGCCAAGACTGCTCCCACTCCATATTCTGATGCATCACAAGTCAATGTCATCTCCTTTTCGTTGTCAAAATGAATAAGTGTCTGTTCCCCTGATAAAGCCATTTTGGCCCTGATGAAAGCTTCTTCTTCCTTATTGCCCCACTTCCATTTCCTGTCTTGATCCAATAGTCTGTGTAACGGTTCTAACATAGTAGCTTTATCTGCTATGAATCTTTCATAAAAATTTAGTAAACCTAAAAATGCTTGGAGTTCCTTTATATTTCTGAGTGCTTTTGCCTCCCTAATCATCTTTACCTTTTCTTCCGATGGATGTATCCCCTCTACATCCACAACAAATCCCAAAAACTGTACTCTATCTGTGGCTATCTCACATTTCTTTCTATTCAAGGTTAGTTCTTAATACTTCTTCAAACCGTTCATTGTGCTCTTTGATGTCTTTTCCTCCCAAGAGAATATCATCTAGCAGGACAGTTACTCCCTTGATTCCTGCCAGCGTTGTCGACATCAGCCGTTGGAAAATCCCTGGGCATGCCTTTAGACCATATGGTAATCTGTTCATCTTATATAAGCCCTTTGGTGTATTTATTGTTAAAATTCTTGCAGTACTGTACGTCACTCGTACCTGTGTATACGCTTCTTTCAGGTCTAGTTTCGTAAATATCTTAGCACCAGCTAACTCAGACAAGGACTCATTCACTGTCGGTTGAGGGTAAGTATCTACATCAGTTGCCAGATTCACCGTCAAACGATAATCACCACACAATCGGATATCGCCATTCGCTTTTCTAACAGGAACTATGGGTGTTGCCCATTCTGAGTATGCTATCGGCTCCAGTACCTTGGTGTCTACCAATCGGTCAATCTCTTCACATACTCTGTCTCTAATTGCAAACGGGATTGGTCGGCTTCTCATAAATATAGGTTGTATACCTTCCTTACATCTTATTTGTACCTCTGGACCCCTATATCCAATCTACAAAAACTTCTTTATATCTGTCTATTATCTCACATATTGATCTATCTTTCAAATATATATTTAATTTTAGTAAATTTAAGCCTTCCACTGAAATTCCCAATGGTTCAAACCAGTTTCTTCCCACCAAGCCTTGTCCTTTTCCACCTGCTACCAGTAGATCGAAATTACCTTCAAAATCTTTATACTTAATAGGCACTCTGATAAATCCCAATAAGTCAACTTTTGCACTGGTCCAAGTCTGTAGATTTATTTCTCTACATTTTTTAAGCATAGGTATTCCATTGGGCCATATTTCTTTTGCTAGTTTTTCTGATATGATTGAGTAAGATGATCCAGAGTCAACCTCAAACTTAATTGGTTTTTTATTCACCACTAAATTAATAAGTAATGGTGGGATTTTTTGCTTACCTCCCAGATAATGCAAACCATTTATCTGATCCTCCTCTTGTAAGTCCTTAACCTCAGCAACTTCTCTCTTCGGCCGGCACACCCTGGCCAAATGACCTGGTTTCTTACATATATAACAAATAGCTGATGTAAACCGGCACTTGAAGGATAAATGGCCGCCTCCACATCTAAAGCACGCTTCTTTACGGTTATTTGACTTCTTTTCGCCTACTGCATTTACTTCCATAGGCTCTGCTTCACCGTTGTCAGCCGAGATGCTTGTCGTTTCTGTTGATGAATGTGTCTCACTGGGAACCCGGAATAATTTGAGATCTTCTTCTCTTTTTTCTGATGCCAACGCCATTTTCAATGCTGTAGCATAGGTTAAATCCGCTTTCTTCAGAAGATCTTCCTGTAACTTCTTGCTCCTAACCCCACACACTAACCTATCCCTTATGGTTCTTTCTAGCTGCGTGAAATTACAATATCTACTCATTTTTCTTAATTCTGCTACATATTTTGAAATAGATTCACCACTTTTTTGGTTGCGCATGTGAAAGTTATAGGACTCAACAATCTCATTGGGCCGCGGCCTATAGTGATGGTTTAGCGCAGTGATAATCTGAGCTAAAGTAGTCTGAGCTATCGTACTCGGAAATAGTAACGTTTGAACTATATTGTACAATTAACTTCCACAAACAGAGAAAAATGTTGCTTTTTGTAGCGTTACGTCCGTGACGCCACGTGCTTGTACGAAAAAACCGAATCGTTCTATATAGGATTCCCAATGTTCTGTAATCATGTCAAATGCTTCAAAACTGTTCAACTTATCCGCACTCATCTTGTTTTCCGACACTTTCCACTTATATTTCCCGAATTTTCCACTCGTCGCCACTATTACATACCGGCTATGGCGCGTGCTGGGAGGTTATCTGTCAAATCTGACATCTCGTTCCGAACTTCCTCTTCCGGCCGGATGACACCAATCTCTCAACACTATGATACACTACAGGTAGGGAGTGCAATCTTGCAGCAAAATCATCAATCTCGGTATTTGCAAGATTTCAAAGATCTAATCTCGCAAGATCTCGGTATTTGCGAGATCTCGCTCTTCTGCTAAATACAGGGCGGAAAAAAGTGTAGAAATTAAATAAAAAGGAACTAAAATTATTGTACCAGAAATAGTTGGCAACGAATGCGTTTAATGTCAAAAATCAACTTTATACGAAGAGGCTGAAGCTTCATTTACTGTCTAATCTGCCCAAAAAATGAAATAATATTATTATATGAATCATTTTTTTTTTTTTAATATGGTTTAGTTTGAAAAAAACTCCTTAAAAGTCTAGAGTGTCGTCAGCTAACTGGCTTCGGATATTTCGGGCTATATGTATACCCAGCAGCAGAAAAAATACTTTCTGCTTCTACGCTAATTGGCACCACACCACTGACGACAAGCACTGGTAAGCTGACTGCAGGTGCTGTCCTTTTGGCCCTCCTGCTTCGAAGGAATGGCATAGAATGCGTTGCTGCGCAATCTTGCAAATCTTGCGAGATCGCGCGGGAAATTTAATGCAAGTTTGATCTCGCAAAAATAGTGCGAGATCTCGGTATTTCGAGATCTCGGAATACCGAGATTGCACTCCCTAACTACAGGTTAACTCTTGACCTTAATCTTGACCATTAAGGTCAAATTAAATGTAGGTGATATTGTGTGGCGTAGATACTTCTCACGTTCGTCAGGCACTGACTATTTTTCGAGTAAATTTGCACCCAGATTCACTAAGGATCGTGTAGTTCGTAGAATTTTTCGCCAAGTCTATTGTAACGGAACAGAATATCATCTGTTCGTTAGTTCTCAAACATATGAAACTTAAACCTTAATGAAAGGAAAATAATTAAATAAGTATTTCATTACAATCAGTCAAGATTAAATTATTCGTAAGTAAATCTAAAACCATAATAACCTTCATTATGAAAAATAAAATACTGAATAAAATCTCATTGGTGCTGCCATGTAACAGAGTAAGGATGCTAAATAGGACCGTATTACGTTGGTTTATAGTTCATATTGCTGTGTTGGAGAGGAAGGTGGAATGTACGGAGAACAGCTGAGAAAAGAGATGCAAAACTAAAAAGATTCTATTGAAGTTACGATTTACAGTAGAGTAATGGAATGATATTGAAAGGAAAATACCATGTAGGTTGTATACCAAATAGATGAATGGCGCGCTTTTTTGGCTGTATGGACGGCTTAGGGAGGGAAAAGAAAAAAAAGGAACGCCATCTTTTCTCCTCGGATTTTGGGGAATGGGTTGAATTTTCTTAATTTATTAATTTTATTGTTTAATTATGTGAAATATCTTGTTTTCTTTGATTATAAAAGTTGCTTATGTTAACCAAAGTAAAATCTAACTATTTATTGTATGGGATAACAAAGGAAGTAATACTATCCTTATCCCAAATATATTGAGTTTGGTTGTGTTAGTAAAACTCAATGTTTCTGATGAGGAGGAAAGATTAGTTAACGCGACGTTTGTCGTGGTTGGATTTATAGGCGCCTAACGGTGTCAAATGTCTATAAATTCAATACAACGCCTTATGGCGGGACCTTGTTATGAGACGAGCGAGGGATTGATTTATAATTCTATATTGTAATTCGATTTATAGTCTCCCAGTACAGTCTTGGTTTGCACAGTGATCTCGGGGAACTGTCGAAGAAGATCCAGGCCTTAGGCACTCAGTATTGCGTGTAAATCACTACTGTTTCTGGTCTCCTATATATCTTACTTATTTATCCGCATTTTTATACATGCCCGCATTTCACACAAACCAAAGTTCTTTACGGCCGTGTGAATGCACATACACTCAGCTTTAGGGATTAGGTACACAAGGAAAGCTGCCTCAAACTTCTACAGTTTAGTCAGGAGTTTCCCATTGCACTGTGGAAAACTACATAACTCACCACACGCACATGTTTAAAGTTAAATGTGAAGTAAAATACTTCTAGCTTGTTTATTTCACAAGAAGATAGTCTAGGAATCTTATTTAGGCAGAGACTAGGCAGGTAAAATCAAATACATAGAGGTAAATAGGATATTCTTAGGTATTTACTAAATTTAAGAGAAATCAGTCTAGGAACTTTTCTAAAATAAAATATAATTAATTTGGAATCATTTTCTATGAAAATTTCTTAATAAGAGACATCAGCTTTATGAGATAGATTGCAATATTAACTTCCTTATCTATTATTTACTTAACTTAGATCTGAGTCTACGGCATGTGCTTGTTTCATTTATTGTATACCTGAGCTACGTGCTCACGTAGGGCCTTGACTTGAATAAGTCAAGAACTTCTTGGGTGGATGTCCTTCGAGGGATCATGGAGGCTCCACTCTTTAGATAATGGATGTTCTCTGTGGAAATGAGGAGACTCCATTTCGTCGAGTTGGTATATAATGTGTGAACCATCAGTGCCAAATTGAGACTATATAATACTAGCAATATTAATTTTATGAAATGACCATGTAAGGAAGACTAAATTGCATTCTATTTGCATAGGAAGGTATATAAATCCTTGAATCTGAATAATGTATGTGACTAAACTTCTTGGTGAAAAGTATAACCGAAGATTTACTAAAGTATTTTGAGAAACAGCTAAGATTACTTTTGAAGAAAGATCTGGCTTTACTGTTTATGAATATAAATTAAAGATGGGAAACTTTTGGAGAAAATTCCATCTCTTCGAACCATGTGTATAATTAAAGATAGAATACTTTTGAAGAAAATTCTATCTTGCCTACTACTATTAATAATGAGAAATATTCACCAAGTTATAATAAACATACATAATACAGATCACTGTGAAGAAAGATCTAATTTCTACTAATTTTATTATTCTTATCAACCTTAGGAACATTCTTCTAAGATTTGTAATAAATATATTTATTTCATTTGGTTTTGTAAAATTGCTTGCTTTGATAAGAAAGTCATTGACTCAAAATAAAGTAAATTATAAGATTAGCATCTCCTTTTATGGGTATGTATATAAGTATATATACTTAGGATTCCTGTAGTCACCAGTCTGACTCGGCTCGACTTACTGACAAAGACAGTGTAAATTACTGAGTCAATGCAACTTGACTTCCTCTCATCTTTTGCTGTAGAATACTAAACTATCTGATTGTTATTGAAAATAGTTAAATACTCTTCCCCCCCATAAAAGGAGTACAGCGGTGGGGTGCTGTCCAGTCTTTGGTCGAGGCACACAGTTCTGACAGAAGTTAGAGGGCAAAGCCCTGGCGCGGAGGTGGAGCGCTGACCTAAGCCGCAATACATAATTATTGAGATTTAATTTACCTATTTTCATGTTTAAAAATACTTACTTTTAATCTGTCGACATCTGGTTGAATGTTCCTCATCTTAGTACTTAAGTTTAATATGAATACCATTCTCACTAACTCTTAAAGAACCCAGGTTTACTCATAAATCACGACGTAGGTCCTTTAACACTGGAATGATCACTTGGCCAAATCTAGATCAAATAAAAATTTTAGTCACTTCTTAAGATTAGAGTTTAAGCTTCACTTAGTTTTAAGATAGGTAGGATTGTAAGGGATTTATTTATTCCTATAACAGGGGGGGTCGTTTCAATTTGATGCGCAGTGACCAGGATTGTTAGTGAGTTTGGTTTTTATAGGTTATGTAGGTTTCATTTGATCTAGACTTCTTAAGTGGCGATACGCCACAATTTGTTGCCGTGAAAAAGGAAGGGTTATGAGAATGGTATTTAATTTATAAGGTTGTAAATTAGGGATAGGGAAGGGAATAAAATAGGTAAATATTTTGAGATGATTCACTATATTATGAATATTACTGCACTAAGTTGTACTACGCACTGGGGTCAGTGGGTCCTTTTCGGGGTTCTATTGGTTGTAAATACTTTGGTGAATCAAGTGATTGTGTCTGATCTTGTTGTAATTCGTGAATACACGGGGTTGACACATCATTGGCACAATGAGTAGGTACAATACATGCTGTGCAGGCTTCGTTTGCTGTAAAATGGACTAAATAATGAAGTGTTTTCTCAAACTAAAGTTGCAGTCAGTTGCACTGGTGGAAAAAGTCTCGTGGGCTGCCCCTTTTCCGACACGCCGATCCGTTAGGTACGTGTTTAGTTGAGTTATTACTTAAAACCGAAGAAATACTTCTATGCCCAACCGGCAAAACATAACATAAAATTAAAAAGTAGATTTTATGTGGTAAGACTAGTAGGGAATATTAATTTTAATTTATTCACTCATCAGATAGGCAAAGGTTTAACGAACCAACCATACAGCCATGAAATAATTGTCACTGTCAAAAAAAATCTATTATAAATATTTGTAAACACATTTCCATTAGGTTCAATAAATATTGAGGTTTAAATTGGTTATTATAATTACTTGGTACACATAAAAAGGAAATAATTTATAATTCATAAAACAGCCGGTTCCTTGATAAATTGTACACAATAAGTGAAAAGGGTTCTATTCATTCTTTGCTGGAGCCGAGGGCGGGAAAATAGTTCATTTTAAAACTACAAAAGTGGGATATCAGTTAAACTTAATTCTCATGATTTGATTTATCCCTTTTCTTGAGAAATATTGCAATGAAATTTAAGTAGTTATGTATATGATATTATAGTATGAGGTTAGTACCAGGTTGTTCAGTGTGACCTTTTATATTTAAAGCAAATATGAATATTATTTGTGATACATTTTTAGTGAATAAATAGTAAACTCATTTATAATTATTATTTAAATAATATTTACGCCTTTCCCGCATTTCAATTCATATAACTCCTATACCATAAGGTTGCCTGGAAGAAATTACTGTTAAGCATTAAGGCCGCCTATTTGTACGCATAATTTCAAATTCGCTGTATAAACTTAATATGTATTATCCTATGTGTGCCATAAAGAATGATATTGTATTGTATAGGATAATGCGGTAAAATAGATATTAAGTAAGTCCATTTATTAGAATACTTTTAATTTAAAATTATTAGGTGAATTCATGCGTGATGGTAAAAATTCTTGGGATCTGAGTTAGAGTTTTCTAGTCGGGGGGTTGTACGGTTTAGTAAAGCAATTTGGGTTCGATTGCAGTATATAAATTAAATTAATAAAGAATTTTTAGGGAAAGAAAAGTGTCCGGAATGATTGGGTTTTGAACCCATGACCTTAGATTTAAATCTTATGGTACTATAAGGTAGGCTTAGGAAATAGGTATATCTATTTAAATAAAGATTTTGTTGGGAAAGAAGAGATTGAATTGATAGTAATTGGTTTATCATTACATAAAAGGTAAATGTAGTTATTGCATTACATTAAATTCTAAGGTTTGTTTGTCCTTTATTCCATTTATGTTCACATAATCAAGTAGGTAGGTAAACCGCTGATTTTCTCGATTAGCAAATGTAGAAAGATTGATAAAGTTAAGATTTTGTTTTATGGGTATATTATTTATTCATTAGCGGATTTTGATTGAACTTTTTCAAATGCTAGAAGATGGAATACGGAAGTATCGATTAGCGCTCAGCTATGAATAACGGGTTTATGCTGAGTTAGTATACCAAATCGCGCATAGATGACTAGTTGTCTCAAAAGTAAACAAAATATCATTATACCTAGTGGTTATCTAGCGGATTTTAGTTAAACCTATTTCTGAGTATCAGAAGCTAGAGATGTCTAGTGTTAAGAAATAGAACTAAATAAGTAATATCGAAATTTTATAATTTTCATCAAATTAGTTATTTATTACTGGAAAAACTAATAAAGGTTAAAAAAAAAAAAAAAAGATTTATGCTGGTGAACTTTGACACAACTTCAAAATATAAGTTAAAGTAAATGTTTAAATTGTACTTTCCGTGCTTGTTTGGTTCAGCTTTATATTGCACAGTGTGTAAGAGCATTTTTGTCAGTATTTTTGAAGTTTTAATAATGAAAGATAAATGTATGAGAATTTGTAAGATAAATGTTTGGAAGAGATTATTATGTTCCTGAGGGTGTTCTATTTTGCTGTTCTGAAAAGTACGGGAAAATTTATTGTCTTTTGATTCAGAAACATCACACTATACAATGGCTTTTCTATTTGATTAAGAGTTAGGTTAAGTCAGTAGACATCAGTGCTAATACTGTGTCATTTAGAAAAGTCATACTACACACGAAGCTAACACTTAGCTTGCTATACTCATCGAGCGTCCACTCCACATGCTCCGTGTGACAATCAGCTTTTGTGCTCGGTGTAAAATTTAAGTTGTTGCTAAATTCATGGAATATTAGGCTTTTACGCTATTAAAGTCATCAAGTTATAGAAAGGATATACTAACGAATCTGATCATCAACACGCGTTGGTCGTGATTGGGTTCAGATAGATTAGTGCACATTGTCATTAGGACTGAGAGTGCCTCACAACCACTCTTTCTTCTTGGAGCTTGATGTCCTTGTGTAAATGAATTTTATTTCATTTGTTGAAGTATTCTTCTTCCATTCGGTACATATCGATGGAAGATAGAAGTAAGCTTAAAGTTTGGACCGTCGCTTGAGTTGTTGTTTCATGGTTTAAAAACACACTACATTAAAAACATGTCTGAAGAAAATGATTATAAATTTTAAAAAATTAGTTATTCATTAAATTTTAATTCGTGACATATGTTTGCGCAAGAGTAATAATAATAATAATTATTTATTTATTTGGCCAAGTAACAAAGGTACATTTTACAACATTTATCAGCTAGCGCTTAAATAGGAGAAATCCTGTGCCAAAGCGCTAACTACTTCCATTTGACATTAGGGTACCACAACTCGTATTCTTATGTCTAAAGCAGAACAATTTAAATTCTAACTAAATCTAAAAATTATCTAACTACTTACATCATTGTAAAATATGATAGCTAAACAAAATATAGTAATATGTATAATACATAAACATTTAATACTTACATATATAATAGATAGAATAATTACATTTATAAATATAAATAAATAATAATGGTACTATATTAATATGATAAATGCAAACTAAAATGATACGTGTGTATAGTACTTACTAGATTAGGTACTAAAAAACTAATTGGTCACTGCAATCCTTTCACCTTTTTTAACAAAGCAGAATTTCGCACACACAACGACCTTAAATGTCTGTTACCACACACCTACAGCGAAGTACTCGTACTGACCGGACAATATAAATAACTATTTGTAAGATATTTTATTTAAAAAGACAACAAGAAGACCACATTTAGAGCAGTTGAACACCTGTTATTTGAGATGTAACATTTTACTTGCAGGTACCCATATATTTTTATTTATTAAACCAGAATTAGACCTAATAAACCAAACTAAATAGGAAAAGCAATAACAAAACCTAAAATTTAAACTAATATAAACTTATGTTTTTTTTTGAATCCATCATTATAGTTAAAGTGACTTTTATTTTATTAATATTAAATGTGTTTTTTTTTTTTTTATATAAGGTAGTTCGAAATTATTTGTAGAATGCAGTTATTGTTACGACAAACAAGATGGTTAGGGTTCCGCTATACCAAGTATGTTGTTACAAAACTCTATTAGAGTTTCGCACAAAAAACACAATTATTGAGATGTTACGGTTTGATGCCGTGAATTTTTATTTGTTTTTCATTTGTTTTTATTTATTTTTTATTTTTTTATCAATTCAGCTAATTGGGTGAATTAAGTTTTCTGTGTCATCGTAATTTAAATTTCGCAACCATTTGATTACTAATTTTTTGCACTCGTAACGACTTTTATTACTAATGGAAATATTTTTATTTATTTTATTGTACAAAAATCCTCCCAAAAAGATGTAGAATTTTTGAGCAAATGATGTTTTACAGGAAAAAGTGCAGGATACCACATCCTTGCGCAAGGAACGTTTACTTTTTTTTTTTTAAAGTAACATGGTGGAGTTTTGACTGTTCCAAATAACTGTGAGTGCTGTCTGATTAAAATATAAAGCACAAAAAGTTGTCTAACGGTTAGGACCTCACACGTTTTATATAATTGTACTGTAGGAAAACGAAAAGGTTTAGAGTTACTCACTTTTAATACCGCCCTTTGCGCACGTTCTAATTTTAGCATATTATTATGTGTCTTAGATGCACCGCCCCAAGCAGCTATGCAATACGTTATAAGCGATTGACATAGCGCATAGTAGACCATCTTTAGAGTAGCTGGGTCTGCCACGTGACGTAGGTGTTTGAACACAAATATGAGCTTCCGTATCCTGCTACACAATAAATTAATCTGCGGTACAAACGACAATTTATCGTCAATAAGCACGCCCAGGTATTTAACAACATCTACTTTACATAACGCAGGACATGTACATCCAGAAGTATCGCCCGAACAATTTTTATGTGCTCGAATAGTGTGGTTTGGATTGATTTTTATTTTTGGATCTCTGATTGAAAATGTCATGAAATGCGTTTTGTCCACGTTAAGTGTTAGTAAATTGTTTCTTAACCATTGCAAGACCCTATTAAATCCTTTTTGAGCTGAACAAAAAGTGTCCTCCCAAGTATCTCCAGTAAAAACCAATGCCGTGTCGTCAGCAAAGGCCACTATTTTTCCATTTTCCAAAGCTAGGTCACACATGTCATTGATGTAAGTTAGAAATAGGGTAGGTCCAAGGACACTACTCTGAGGGACACCATATTCAATTAATCGGGAGTCACTTATGATAGACCCAATCTTGACACACTGGCTGCGATTATCAAGGTAAGCATAAAATAAACTTAGTTGTTTACCTCTCACACCGATTGCTTCTAGTTTTAAGAGCAGTTTGGGAATAGAGACCGTGTCAAAAGCCTTAGCTAGATCAAGAAAGACAGCTATTGATTTTTTCCTTTTATCAAGCGACTCAACAATATGGTTTGTAAGGTCATGAACCGCATCATCTGTAGATTTTCTGTAGTGCTCCAAATATTTTTTAAGTCGTTTACTTATCACACGTTCCAAAACCTTGGATAGTGTCGGGAGAACAGATATTGGACGATAATTGCTTGTGCGGTCTCTATCCCCAGACTTGTATATTGGGTGAACAAAAGCCCTCTTCAATATATCCGGAAACTCCCCAGCATTGAGACACAGATTAATTATATGGGTCAGTGGAGGGGTCAGAACATGTTTGTAGGTCCTTAGTAAGTTCGCTGAAATACCGTCACAGCCCACGGCACAGTTTTCACGAAGTGATTTAATGATGCTGTCTACCTCCTGCTCATGTGTTTCCAACAATACTAGAGATTGGCATGACTTCTTAACTTCACCGATACTATCATTAGTTACATATAACTGAGCTTCACTAGCTAGGGTTCTACCGATTTCAATAAAATAATCATTCGTAGCATTTACTGACTCCGCGGAATTAGCTTCTGTGTAAAGAAGATCGGTTGCTGTACTCTTATTTTTATTAGTGTAAGTAATATCTTTAATCACATTCCAGAGTTTTTTATTGTCCTTGCACTTCTGTAGTTCTTGCCTCTGAAATTCTCGTTTAACTTTTTTTAATAGATCGTTGCAGAAATTACGATATCTTTTGTATGTAATTTTAAGGACTATTTGGAGAAAGTTTTAATTTTTTAGACATATTGTTCCTGTTCCGGATACACCTTAATAGTCCTGGAGTTATCCACGGCTTGATGATTCTAAGCCTATGTGGTATACTGAAAATTGAAGTATTAGAGGTAATAGCACGACTTATGGAATTTATAAAATAGTCAGTAGCAAAATTAGGGTCCGAGGTTTCAAAGATAGGCTTAAAATTAATGTTTTCCAAATCTAAAGCTAATTTATTATGATTAATCTTTGTTTTACTATTTTGACATAAAATCAAGTCTTTCTCAAGAGATAGAATCACAGTTTTATGATCAGTGAGAGTTGAATCTGCTACGAGGGTTAGTGTTTTAAAATTAGATTTTAGCATAACGTGATCCAAACAAGTTTTTCCGTGTGTCGGAAGAGTGTGAGCAGGTAACATTCCATGGCTAGAAATAAGATTCAGATAATCTTCTGAATACCTATCATCCGCACCCTCAATTATATCAATATTTATGTCACCAGTTATTACAATTGTTTTAAGGTCATTAATTTTTGACAAGACGGCGTCCAAGGAATCAATAAATTCACTCACATCCTTAAAGGCAGGTGGCCGGTAGATAGCAAAAATACCCAAGTCCCTATTTACTTTAACTAATAGGCAGTTAGCTCCACTTAGTTCAATTTCTTCTACATTTACATTGGCGATATTTTTATTAATATAAACGATAACTCCATCATTCTGATTAAAATTTCTTGTTGTATAAAAATAGTCATAGCCACTTATCTGGGGTATATTGGGGTTAACAGACATCCAACATTCAGTTAATATCAATATGTCCATATTGACGTTAATTTCAACAAGTAGTGCAAGCAGTCCTGATATGTTGGCGGAAATGCTGCGGATATTTTTTATCAATATCTTGATATTTGCTTTTTTGTTGATCAAAACGTTTCTACACTCTCCCGGATCACACTTGTAAGTTTGGGATACAGAAATATCATCAATTTGTGATAAATTATATTTATTTGTAAAATCGAATTCTAAATATTAAATAGCTATTGACTAATGTAGGAACGGACAATGGATACACAATTTTGTTGTTTAAGCAAAAAGTGTGGCATAAAGACATGAAAGATTTCTTAATCGCAACTAGCAAGCACCTACAAGTTAGAAATAAATACATAAAATTCAGGATATATATGAAACAATGAACTATACTATAAAATATAATAAACAGATATGGTTTAAATAAAATTATATTATAAAGTGATTTTAACGACTGATAACTAATCTTATGAGCTTGTGTAATATACCAAAAGCTATATAATGACTTAAATGACAAATTAAATGCTATGAGAGGACAAAAGGACAACACTTTTAGCAGTCATTCTTTAGTTTTCAATTTATCCAAGTCACCCTCACAGTCGATTCTATTCGCTACTTCATTCTCCGTCTTCCTTATATAAACGATTCCTCTCGATGTCCAGCAATAATTATACTTGTGTGTTTTGGCGAACTGCCTAGCTGTATAAAACAGTTTTTGGGCCTTGGTGGTTAAGGTTTCCGAGACATATATAGGTTTTTTTGTTCCTGTAAGTTTTAAGAGTGAGAATAGAAAGTTTACTTCAGTTGGATCTTCAATCACCTGTGTATAATTTTGTAGTTTACAATTTAATTTAATATTTGAATAAAAATTCAACAGGATTATTTTACTTTTAGTTAAGAAATTATTGTACGGGTTTTAGAATAGCAAAACGGTGAACCAAAATAACTGATAACGAGATATTTATTTATTAGAAGAAATTACCAACTTTTATCACAGGATAAATAATAATACCTTTTATCAGATGTAAAAAAAAAAAGATCTAACAAGCAGTCAGAATGTGTAGAGCAAGTTAGGTAATATTACTATTTAAAATCAATTTGTTTTAGTTTTTTAAAGAGCAGTTGTCTTAGGTTCAGTTCTTAGGGTGGGGTTTTGTTGCGGCGAATAACAATTATTGTTCTAGGGTCTGAGTATTTGTTTTGTCTGAGTTTGTTTTCTGGAGAACTAACTTGTGGGAAGGCTTAGTGATAGGTACCTAATCTATTTTAAAAAAAAGGAGAAATTAACATTTCTGTGTAAGTAGATTAATTAAGGTAGGTAGGTAAATGTATTGTAGTAACACTTAGTCAAAACTCTGAAACAATTTTAGACGGACGGCGGACGGATTGGTCGCGTGGTAGTGACGCTGCCTCTTGTGCGGCAGGTTCTGGGTTCGATCCCGGATGGGGTGAATATTTGTGTAAACAAAAATAAAAACACGTGTTAGTTTCAAACTGTAGTCTCGTCTATTAAAATGGGACAAAGGCGTGAGCTTAAGTATGTTAGTATGTGTTCGTGCACGGGTCGTGGGTGTTTGTGTCTGTCTTTGTGTGTGTACCGTCCGGGGGACCCACGACACAGGGAAGGGCCTTGGTGAGGGCCATCGAGTGTGTAATTGATAGCTCGAGTTGTCGATACACAATCAGGGATTTTATTGGGGAAAACTTATTTGTAATAAAAACTTTAGGAATTACATGCGTGAGCGTATATGTATGTGTGTGTGTATGTATGTATGTAAAAGCTTTAAAAACACATTATAGTGAATACCCGTGGGAAATTAAAATTGATTGTTAGAGTTACATAGAATTAATGATTGAGGGTTATTTAAAAAAAAAAAACGCTGATCCGATTATGGGAAATTTTAGGTTTTGGAATTTATCCAAACGGGAAATAAAGAGTAGTTTTATGTCGAAACTAAAGTTATAAATAGGAAATATTTGAATTGTTTGTATGTTTGTTTGCATTGAATGTGCACCGGAGCTGCTGAATCGATTGGGAGTTTTCTTTCATCATTAGTATATAGATGAAGCAAAGTAATAATTAAGATAAGTTATAAAAACAGTCAAGTGTAAATCGGACAGCGCAAATTATTAAAAAAAAAATTCTCACATTTCAACAATTAATATGATTGAGCAGGAGTTATAAAAAACAGTCAAGTGTGAGTCGGACAACACAAATTATTTTATAAGTTACTTACATCCCATCATTTAAAAAAAAATGAATGAAATTTAATAGATAGATAGATGAAGCACTGTATTAACATAGGCCTCAAAATGAACAAATGCAAATCCAATCTCGTGCTTTGTTTGGTAGTTTTGGATGACATTTGATAGGTAGATAGACGAAGCGGTAAAATAATACATAGGCTACAAAAACGTATTGAATTTAATTCCTAAGGTAAAAAGAAGTGTTAAGGTTTGAGCGAAAAATAAATAAAGTGTTTATAAAAGGCATTTACATTTTGAATTTTATGGCATACGAGAGCAAAAACATTGGAGGAAAATTTATATTGTAAATTAGAAAATATTCAGAATTAATAATACGGCGGTAGTAAAATGCAGGTATAGGTTAAGTGTTTGGTTTTAAATGTGTACAAACTGGGGGTTGTAGTTTATTATTTAGTATTTCAATTTATTAGGCTAAATAAAATAAAAAAATACAAAAAGAAAATAGGTATTTATTCGGAGAAGTCTACTAAGTGAAAAAGTACTTTATTAATATTAATATAAGGACTTTAAATGTAACTGCATGTTTTTATGCTGTTGAGATTTTGTATCGTGGTATTACATTTTTCAAAATAAAAATTCAGTTGACTATGTTGGATTTAGAAAAAAATAAACGGTATTATAAGATACAAAATTCTGCTTATCACATTGGGATTAACGATGTTGTTTGCAGTGAAAATTATGTATGTTTGAATATTGTAATATAGTATTGACAGATAAGTTTAGGACTTAATAGAGATTAATATTTTCAGAGCAGATAAAATCAAAATGATTAATTTTGTTCCTTGTTTAAATCGCTAATAGGAGGGATCTCAGGTGTGAATTTATGTACTGATTAAAAGTATGTATTAAATTTTCGAAAAAAAGGAACAATTCATAAATGTTTATCTGTTGCGTTTCAGTTTGAATGTAGGTGTGAAAATATGGATAGCTAAAAACATAGAATATAAAAAAGAGCCAAAGAGTTGTAAAAGAAAACAGGATACTTATACTTTCGGTCAATTAAGAAGATTTGTACCGACATATAGATTAATATGAATCTGTAGCTCTATGCTTCTACATTAGACAAATCAATTATAAGAAAATATTGTAGGTTTCCGACTGCGACTTCGTTTGGGTGTACCTAGTTAATTTGTAACTTTTCGGGATTGTGTGATAAAATAAAGCGTCCAATCTCGTACGGACGACTGCGACTCGGGTTGCCACACGCGTGCACTTTGCTGTTGTCAAAGGAGTGGTTTTGTAATGAAAATGGAGTGGCCCGATGCGCTGACCTCTGTACATTGAATAGTAACCCCAAGCCGTCCAGATAGACAGAAACATTCTTATTATAATACGTTTTTGAATTGAGAATAAGATGATTGAAAAGTGGTAAATCAATAGTCATAGATCTCAGAAAGTTAAGTTGATAGTATGCTTGTTAAAAAAAAAGTATGATAAATCATGAACAGGGTGATCCTGGCAGTAGGATTAGTCAAGTTTGCTGAATACTTAATTTGTTAAACTTTCAAATTAAGGAAGGAGGAAGAGGGATTAGATATTCGTTAGGTCTTGTTCAGCAGTGGGTGAGGTGTTAACTTTTATTTAGTCGTACAAATAAATTATCTCTTTGCTCAGCAGTGGGTGACTGTTAATTGTTTATGTATGCATTACAATAACTATTATTTATAAAGGAAAATGTCAGTGCACTTATAGTGGTGGGTATTCCGTAGATAAGTACGTCATTAAATTGTCTGATAATTTATGTTAATATCTGCAGCGTTCTCAGTACAGTAAAGGGTATGCGTTGATAAATTAGTCAGCGGAATAGTGGAAATATATCTAGATATAATTCTCTTCGTTCAGTAGTGGAAATGCGATGATAAGTCAGTAGAAAAGTTCGGTTTATGATAAGATATTTTTAAATATTTCGAACAGTGGTGGATAAAGCGATGATAAGTCAGTAAGTAGAACGAATTTTAATTAAGGTTAAACAAATTTCTACGATGGGTTATGTTTGGGGTGGGCTTCGAAGATATCGTAGAATAAATAGACGATGAAAAGTTTACAAATCCAATATGAGTCTTTGCCCAGCAGATGGAGTAGATTAAATCGGTTATTGTTTAGATTAGCAAGCATTCTTATTCTGCAGTGGCCTTGGTGTTTATAATTTAGGTGGTCATGTTTAACTTTTGATTGGAAATAAAATAATTTTATTTCAAATAATTATTTTGATAATAAGACCATCGTTATAGTAATTACGAAATTATAAGTGTTTTATTAATTCTTTGTTTGAGACTTCAATGGTTCTTCTTATTTTGAGAGTTCAAACTTCTTATAGTTTGAATTAACCTTGCTTGGCAGCGTGTCTTATTCATTTTACACGTAGGGCGTTTATGTATATATTCGATAGGAATTGGATGTCCTTCGAGGGAACATGGAGGCTCCATTCCTTAAATTCTCCGTGTTCTTGTTTAATGAGTAAACCAGCATGGCTGAGTTATTAAAGGTTTAAAAATTAGATTTAATAAAGTTTTACTATTTAATATAGAGGCAGCAGGATATTAGGTTACATGATGCACTTCAAAAGCGACAAGTGAACGAGATAAGGGCGGCATCAAGATCAACACATGTAACCTTAAATGTTGTTGTTTGAATTATGTATACCCAGAAGTTACTATTGTTGTCGAAAATAAAGAGGGAAAAACTGTTATATTTTACAGTTTTATATAAATGGGCAGATAATAATTTTGATTCAAGACAATTTTGCGTGGGTGAATTAAATTAATTAAATAAAACGAAATATTAATGTACTTCCAAGTTTTCACATTCCAATTAAATATGGAACAAATTTATTATCGTTTCTTTTCAGAAACATTACACTTAACAATGACTTTTCTATATGTTTAGGTGTTAGGTTGGGTCAGCGGACATCAGTGCAAATACTGGATCATATAAAGAAGTCATACTGCACACGAAGCTAACACTAGCTATGCTTACTCGTCGAGCGTCCACTTCACATGCTCCATGCAATCATTTAACTCTTTTGATAGATGTAGATATTGGGTTTTGTACTTGACCCTTGGGTGTTAAGGTTTCTTTACTGATACAGTGTTCACAGTTCTGTAAGGGTGCCCTAGTTACTCGTAGAATAACTTCATCC
Source organism: Aproaerema taeniolella (assembly GCA_949987775.1). Classification (NCBI taxonomy): domain Eukaryota; kingdom Metazoa; phylum Arthropoda; class Insecta; order Lepidoptera; family Gelechiidae; genus Aproaerema; species Aproaerema taeniolella. The sequence goes on from CATLJT010000292.1 coordinate 349,407, forward strand.
GAGAGATGGGGTGAGATTGAATAGTGCATTGCCATTAGGGCTGAGGGCTGCCTCACAACCAGTTCCTTTTTCCCAGAGCCTCAGCATTGCAGTGGGAAATAATAATACCTAATCGTTAGAGTAATATGAGCTCAATGTTTGGGTCTTCACTTGAGTTAACTGATTTATGGTTTAAAAGACACATCACATAAAAAAAAATACGATGATAAATTAGTAACAGGTTGGAATTAGCTTAAATCATATGTTTGTGAATAGAGTAAGAAAAATTTACTTCGGTTGGATCAATAAATTGATCACCTGCGTAAAGTTTTGGGGGTTGATTGTAACGGAACAGAATATCATCTGTTCGTTAGTTCTCAAACATATGAAACTTAAACCTTGATGAAAGGGAAATAATTAAATAAGTATTTCATTACAATCAGTCAAGATTAAATTATTCGTAAGTAAATCTAAAACCATAATAACCTTCATTAAAAAAAATAAAAGATGCTAAATAGGACCGTATTACGTTGGTTTATAGTTCATATTGCTGTGTTGGAGAGGAAGGTGGAATGTACGGAGAACAGCTGAGAAAAGAGATGCAAAACTAAAAAGATTCTATTGAAGTTACGATTTACAGTAGAGTAATGGAATGATATTGAAAGGAAAATACCATGTAGGTTGTATACCAAATAGATGAATGGCGCGCTTTTTTGGCTGTATGGACGGCTTAGGGAGGGAAAAGAAAAAAAAGGAACGCCATCTTTTCTCCTCGGATTTTGGGGAATGGGTTGAATTTTCTTAATTTATTAATTTTATTGTTTAATTATGTGAAATATCTTGTTTTCTTTGATTATAAAAGTTGCTTATGTTAACCAAAGTAAAATCTAACTATTTATTGTATGGGATAACAAAGGAAGTAATACTATCCTTATCCCAAATATATTGAGTTTGGTTGTGTTAGTAAAACTCAATGTTTCTGATGAGGAGGAAAGATTAGTTAACGCGACGTTTGTCGTGGTTGGATTTATAGGCGCCTAACGGTGTCAAATGTCTATAAATTCAATACAACGCCTTATGGCGGGACCTTGTTATGAGACGAGCGAGGGATTGATTTATAATTCTATATTGTAATTCGATTTATAGTCTCCCAGTACAGTCTTGGTTTGCACAGTGATCTCGGGGAACTGTCGAAGAAGATCCAGGCCTTAGGCACTCAGTATTGCGTGTAAATCACTACTGTTTCTGGTCTCCTATATATCTTACTTATTTATCCGCATTTTTATACATGCCCGCATTTCACACAAACCAAAGTTCTTTACGGCCGTGTGAATGCACATACACTCAGCTTTAGGGATTAGGTACACAAGGAAAGCTGCCTCAAACTTCTACAGTTTAGTCAGGAGTTTCCCATTGCACTGTGGAAAACTACATAACTCACCACACGCACATGTTTAAAGTTAAATGTGAAGTAAAATACTTCTAGCTTGTTTATTTCACAAGAAGATAGTCTAGGAATCTTATTTAGGCAGAGACTAGGCAGGTAAAATCAAATACATAGAGGTAAATAGGATATTCTTAGGTATTTACTAAATTTAAGAGAAATCAGTCTAGGAACTTTTCTAAAATAAAATATAATTAATTTGGAATCATTTTCTATGAAAATTTCTTAATAAGAGACATCAGCTTTATGAGATAGATTGCAATATTAACTTCCTTATCTATTATTTACTTAACTTAGATCTGAGTCTACGGCATGTGCTTGTTTCATTTATTGTATACCTGAGCTACGTGCTCACGTAGGGCCTTGACTTGAATAAGTCAAGAACTTCTTGGGTGGATGTCCTTCGAGGGATCATGGAGGCTCCACTCTTTAGATAATGGATGTTCTCTGTGGAAATGAGGAGACTCCATTTCGTCGAGTTGGTATATAATGTGTGAACCATCAGTGCCAAATTGAGACTATATAATACTAGCAATATTAATTTTATGAAATGACCATGTAAGGAAGACTAAATTGCATTCTATTTGCATAGGAAGGTATATAAATCCTTGAATCTGAATAATGTATGTGACTAAACTTCTTGGTGAAAAGTATAACCGAAGATTTACTAAAGTATTTTGAGAAACAGCTAAGATTACTTTTGAAGAAAGATCTGGCTTTACTGTTTATGAATATAAATTAAAGATGGGAAACTTTTGGAGAAAATTCCATCTCTTCGAACCATGTGTATAATTAAAGATAGAATACTTTTGAAGAAAATTCTATCTTGCCTACTACTATTAATAATGAGAAATATTCACCAAGTTATAATAAACATACATAATACAGATCACTGTGAAGAAAGATCTAATTTCTACTAATTTTATTATTCTTATCAACCTTAGGAACATTCTTCTAAGATTTGTAATAAATATATTTATTTCATTTGGTTTTGTAAAATTGCTTGCTTTGATAAGAAAGTCATTGACTCAAAATAAAGTAAATTATAAGATTAGCATCTCCTTTTATGGGTATGTATATAAGTATATATACTTAGGATTCCTGTAGTCACCAGTCTGACTCGGCTCGACTTACTGACAAAGACAGTGTAAATTACTGAGTCAATGCAACTTGACTTCCTCTCATCTTTTGCTGTAGAATACTAAACTATCTGATTGTTATTGAAAATAGTTAAATACTCTTCCCCCCCATAAAAGGAGTACAGCGGTGGGGTGCTGTCCAGTCTTTGGTCGAGGCACACAGTTCTGACAGAAGTTAGAGGGCAAAGCCCTGGCGCGGAGGTGGAGCGCTGACCTAAGCCGCAATACATAATTATTGAGATTTAATTTACCTATTTTCATGTTTAAAAATACTTACTTTTAATCTGTCGACATCTGGTTGAATGTTCCTCATCTTAGTACTTAAGTTTAATATGAATACCATTCTCACTAACTCTTAAAGAACCCAGGTTTACTCATAAATCACGACGTAGGTCCTTTAACACTGGAATGATCACTTGGCCAAATCTAGATCAAATAAAAATTTTAGTCACTTCTTAAGATTAGAGTTTAAGCTTCACTTAGTTTTAAGATAGGTAGGATTGTAAGGGATTTATTTATTCCTATAACAGGGGGGGGTCGTTTCACTATGAGTTACAGGACGTCAATTCTCCTTCCTCTTGTACATATTATATTGAAGATATACTAAAATAACGTATTTTTCGTCGTTAGTTAAAATACTTGTTTTTTTCTTTTTTTGTCAAGTCATATTTTTTCGAAACCTACGGATTTTTTTGTGAACTATTTTTACATGATAGACGTTGTTGATGTTTTTTTGGTGTTATCTTTGCAGTCAACGTTGTGGTTTTTTTGGTCGTCTTTGGGTCTGTATCTTTTTGCCCTTAGACAAAGATTTTTTTTTATTGGTCGGGTGGGCTGTACAGCCATTGTTGCCTGTCAAGTTCGATTTGTTCGATTTTTGTCTTTGAGGTCAGTGTTATTTTCCACAGACATTTTACCTTTTTTTTTGCTTTGGCAAATTTTTTGATTTGTGGCTTTTAATTTGGGCATGCCTTAGTTAAACTATATTTACGGTTTATCTATGGTATGTTATGGCCGTTATGGTGGCAACATCATAGACATAGAAAAAATAAGTTAAATACCACTAGACTGGCTGTTGTCAAATCAAAAACGAGACCATTTGATTTTCGCCATTTTGGCGACGTAGTGAGGCCAAAAGTCGATTAGTCGATGTATTCCCAGCGGGGTAGGCAGGCAATCAGCTCAAGTTGTACTTTGCCTTACTTTGCCTTGGCAATCAGCTCAAGTTGTACTTTTAATAAGTGAGGACCAAATATCGATAAGTCGACTATTTATGTTCTCTAGCGGAATTTAGAGATTAATTTTTTCTTTTTCCCCAAAAGTATGTAAGTATAAGATGATCTGTTTTTCTTACAGCAGAGCGTCAATTTTGCGTAAACAATAAAACCATTTTCTCACATTAGTGTCTTATTTTCTAACATTTACCATTTGATAACGTTCAAATAATAAGAATACAAAAATGCCCATAGGCGGCCTTACGGCTTTTTTGGCATGCGTTTCGTACTAAATTACCAGTAAAAGTACTAGCAGTAAAAGTAGAGAAAAAAAATTCGAAGTAGCAAAGAGACCGTTTTCTTGATTACTATTTGGCTGCAGTCTGCAACTGGCGCTTGTAATGTATATTTAAGTAAAATATAAAAAGTAGCCCAAAACTACAAAGTGTTTATAAAAGTTTATACAAAGGGTTAACCCGAAACAAATGCAAAAAAAACTATGTACACCAACAGACGCGACTCTAGGTTCAAACTTTTTAAGACATCCTAAAAATACTTATAACCATTTTCAATCTAAAAATCGATGTGGTTATATCGGTATTGTATTGTATTGTATTGTGGTTCTTAAAATTAAAAAATAAATTATAATTTTTATCTTATGTGGGATGTGCATTTTGGTGTATTTAGGGAGACAGAAAAATATATTTAGGTCGTCATACAAAAGTACAAATATTGATTTTATACAGGGCTTTAGGTAAATCTCATTCAACCTCTCGGGTGCTAAATTAGTCATCAATACAAACTTCATCAGCATATAGCGCATTTTGTATGGGAGATAAATTTTTTTTTTCGCATTTTTACCTATGTTCCTTGGGGAAGTTGTTCAGTTTCATGGATTGATTAACCACTCGAGAGGTTGAAAGAGATTTACCTAAAGCCCTGTATATGAGATGACTTATTAATTATAAAGTGAAAAATGTAGTCCTAAGGAGACTCCACTTTTTGACGGCTCCCTATTAAAATAAAGACTGCACCATATTTTTTAGTAAAACATTTACTTAATTACTTTATATTTGATTTTACGTGTTTCTTCTTACAATTTAAAACAGTTTTATTGAACTTGAACACTACCATGTTTCTGTTCTTACAGCCATAGACTATACTGACTTAATAACTACAGAAAATCATAAAGTAGCAGTTAATAAAAAGAATGTAACTAGGAGAGTATCTCATGTAGAAACTTAAAAAACATAAAATTTTTTTCATTCCAAATTTCGCATTTGGAATTCGTTATCACAAATTCAGGCGGATTTTATGCTAATCACATGGACAATGAACGCCCACATGGCTTCTTAATTTATACCTACGGCAGATAACATACGTCACGACGCCAAGATAGCATTTTAATAACAATTTGTGTTGCTACTTGATAAGAAGCTAACATAGTTACGTTACTTTGTTTACAAACATATCAAGGGATAAACTATTCAAAATAATTGTCTAGAAAACGGATTATTTTCACTACGACTCTGAGAGGAGCTCTGGTGCATTCCAAGAACTCCTGGATGTTGTCAATGCTGATGATCCACTGGAACAAAAGGTGCGAATCAGCTTCTAGTTAGAAGTGATCTGATAAGTCATCCAGGTGATACTTACGGCAAGGATACTTCGACCGGTCCTGATAGGGCGATCCACTACCCTCCACGGCAGGACGTTGAGCATCCAGTGGACGTCGTCGATATGGATGTCCCAGAGGACTACCAGCAGAGGGTCCAAGAACGGGAAGTCCAGCATCGTTTCTCCAGTCCGCATTTGGCGAGGGATGAAAGGCAGGTCCACCAATTCCTGTGGCTTCAATTGATGTGCGTTTTGATAAAGACTGACTGCATGGATGAGGAGATCTTGATCTGACAGACTGTTGGCATCGCAATCTAAGTTGACGAACGGCTCTCGGTAGCTCAAGTCGTCCAAGATCAGAGTTCTTACCAACCATTCGTAGAAGTTGGTGTGACGACTCTCAGGAACCTGGATCTCGTTCATTTGGGTGTGATTTGGCGTGGAAGGAGAAGAGGCACTGGTGGTTTGAGGGGCGAAGCTAGACGGTGCCAAAACTCGGGTGGATTCCGAGTCGGACTCTGAGATTAGGTCGACGTCTTCCATCTGCTGAGACGTCACTGGATCACTCCTACTGCAGCTAGGCAGTAACTCGTTTAGACGTCGCTTCATTCTTCGTTTTTTCGGCTGCGAGCTTTTAGGAGCCTCGTAGTCGGAACTGGTCAAGTCAATCACCTGTATGCGACGATTGGGTAATGTGTACGGATAACAACACTCAAACCATGTCTCGAGATGACGACTATCAGCCATTGTGACTCAATAACAACTGAATTCGTCTTGATATTATTCTGTGTTATTTATGCAGGCGGTTGGAGGTGAGTAAAATTTGCAAGCAATACAAAAGAGCTATATATAAAATGTAGCCGAGTAATGCACGGCAAGAGCCGAGTAATGCGCGGACAGAGCCGATCGGAGGGACTGACGTATTTTTATAATTGGACGTCGCAGTTGCAGTAACGGAAAATAAGATAACGACTTCATGCGCTTGGATAGTGGTTGCTATCATTGTTACATTCGAAGGTTATTGAAGTTAATGATGAGTTTATTACAATGTTTAGTCTTTATTTTAAAATAAGTGTCGTTGCATAGCAATAATGAAAGATTGATAAGTTTGTGTTGTTAGAATAAAACTAAGTACTTATACATCCACAAAAGTGGTTTTATTTCTCAAACTAAAACTTGAACTACATGATTAATAGTTTAAAAATGTTTAAAACTATTCAAACTAACAGTGGCTTCGTTCGTCTACCTGAAACAAGCAAAACACAAAATGATTAGGTGAAATCAGAAACATTTATTTGGACGATATCATTCAATTATCAAGTGGACCCTAAAAAGCTTTTACGTCGCATCATAAGTCCAATGTGCGTCAGAGATGCTATTGACCTACAGAAAAATGCAATTTATTCCAATTAAACGCATGCAAATACAGAACTGGTTAAAAAAACAGTCATGCAACGATAAAAAATGGACAAAGCATTCGCTGCTGGACGTCTACGTCGAGCAGCGGGCAGCTTACCTGATCGTCATTCTGCTCACAAAATTTGTACTTCTGCACCCTCAGGAACATCCTGTAAAAAAGTAACCAGTCAAAATCGTGCACAGGTTTACCGCATCCAAAAATATGTCACGCGTCGTTTTTGGTGATGATCTAATCATCAATCTAGCACGTGTTGTTATCAATGTTTAAATATTCAAGAAGTAAATTGAAAAGTGCGGGGTCAGTAACTGGGGTCAAGTATGTTCTGATAAGCTTATAGGAATTGAATAATTACTTACGTGATGTGTCGAGACCGTAGTACGCATAAAGGTTCTTTGATGTGGGCCGACGAACCCTGCAAGGATCCAGAATCACTTCCGCTGCCTATCTCAAGCACATTGTTGTTTTCATCAAAATGGGGAACTATTTCATAGACGTCACCTCCAATCACTCCTCTGGAATCAGGACCAAAGGATTTATTTCAGGCTGAACCCTTTGTTACAACAGCTGAAACGTGGTCCTTACCTTTTGGGCACTAATTCACACACGAAGGGAAAACCAAGGGGGTGATTTCTCACCAATCGGGCGGAAATATTGTTCACTTGGATGACAGGACTCTCCTGCTGGCTGATTTCTATTATCTTTCTAACGGCTTCTAAAACAAAACTCTCCAGGCCGTAAATTGGCCAGGCTAGCGGCACTAAAACGTCAGGCGCTAGCAGCATGTACTCAATATTAACGAACTGTTCTTCCATGATTGATCTGAAGAAATAAACGACTAGCCCCGACAAGATTAAGTTTTAAAATAAGGTCCGGGAACGACGTCTTGATATCTACTTCAGGTCATGAATAGATGTAAGAGGTGAGACATGAATAATTTACTTATATGTTAAGAGTGTGTGATATCTTTAGTCGACCACGAAAACTGTGAAAATGACAAGTCTTTGTGTAAAAAAAATTATTGTTCTGGTATGAGGTAGAAAAAACATCCTATTTTTTTAATTACTAAGGAGTCGTTACAACTTTGACTGTGACATAGAGTTTTATTATTTAAAATCAAAAATAGACGAGCCCCCTTGTACCTTTCAGTGAAAACTAGTTGGTAGTCAAAGCTGAAAACATAAAAGTTGTACAGCATTAAAAAAATCTTATGATACAATGTTTCTATGCGCGTCGGAAGCCGCAGAATTCATTGAGTCTTATGAATAAAAAATGTATCTTTGTATGTTTGGTTAGTCTGAATAGAAATTTGTTATCGAAATTACGCAATCAGCGACATTACGTCTCGGCCGTATCTTGCCCCGATTTATTTGTTTATCTTTTAGCAGCTAAGTCAAAGAACTAGATCCAACTCAGGTTAACACCCAGGTTATTGTCCAATTAAGTCACTAACCTGAAGCAAAGTGAATAACCAATTTAATGAGTTCATTTTCTTAGAAGAACTAATGGACCTTCAGATGACTTTGAACTTCGCTGGGGCGACGACTGCGCTCGAACACCCGATGGCAGCGTGCCTGCATTTTACGACGCTCGCATTCCAAATGCGAAAAGTGTGACGTCTTTGTTAGCCGAGGTTAGTTCAAGGTCCTCGTATCAATGACTCAGTGGGTAAATAGAGTAGATATTCTAGCAGACAAGACTGGACTGTCCTAAAATTATTGCTATCTTGTGTAAACAACAAGTCATGAATGAAGCGTGACGTAGCTACTTATGGTTGTAACCTTGGAACTAAATGTGTGAATAATAATGCTAATAAGTTGCATAATTGACTTGTTGCATGTGTTATGCAATGTTTTCAAGTGCATTTCGGTCAATACTTACGTTAAGATAAGACGCGAGCTTATCATTTGCTCCCGGACTTAAATTACTGATGTGAAATGCCGTGGGGGGCTGACAGGGCAGGTGAGATTCTTGAGATAACTTTGAAATGGTTACTTGTAGGAGAGGATAGCTGAAAGCGGGTAAGCAAACGTTGAAGGCCCAAAGATTTTAGTTTTTTTTTTGATTTTACAAACAAATTTTTTTTTGTTTGATAGAAGAGGTATCGAACTTCAATATAAAACAGAAGGATTGTGTCATTTTGGATTTGAAAATTATTTATTAAAAAAAAAATAAAGACTCTCCAAAAACCCGGTTTGCCCTACCCCTTAGTCTAAAGTAGGTAAGCACTACAAAGGAGCCGGATCTTATCACAAACTAATTTTGAGACTTAGTTATGTATCTAACTATCATAAAAGATGATTTTCAGCACATATTTATTTAAATAATAATTTTAGACCTATTTAATCAGTCTTTAGCAAAATAAGGATATTTCTATTGAAATTCACATAAACGTTTCAATCAAAAATGTCTGTTCCGTTTTTTCCTTATTTTTATTAATTATTCGATAATATTGTATGACAAAATAAGTATAGAATTGTATCGCAGCAGAGAAAACAGTTACCCGCTTTGTCCCACAGCACATTTTTTAGTTAAACAATTATAAAATCAAAAACACAAAGAAAAACGCCAGAACTTTTATTGTTTTTTAGAGTTAAATAATATCAAAATAATATGGCTTTATCAACAATATAATAAGATATACTAGTTTTCGAATTGTCAGATGGCCCATTCCTTTCGTATAGTTTTAACCAATTCATAAATTCATTTATTTTACATCTAGTTATGTTATGTCATAACTTTGGGACCTGATCAGAACTTAAAAAAACTCAGGAGTGTAGACATCATCATCTCATATGTATACTTAGACATTCGCACTTAGTACCGCAACAAAATAGCGCCTACCCATTTTAGGCGGTCTACCTGCCTTAGGCTACCTTCCTAATGTTTCACTGTAGACAAATAGAAATACAAATGACTGGAAGTTAATTAGAGTGATGAGTAATAACGTGTGACCTATGAATCTGTTATCATGCGGTGGCACATACTTAACAAAGTAGCATGTTGATAATAATCCATTTGTCTTGTTTCTTTTGAACTGCCATCTCGTTAGCAAAATGTCTCGACCAACAATAGTGTACACCGGATCCAAGAATCAAGAAGGTGAAAACATAGCGCACTATCTTTGCCGTACAGGTGGCGCTGACGAGTTGATGTTTTTGCACGACGTCATCAATAACGACAATAGATACTGCTTAATAGAGTATAACGAGCAACAGCAACAGTGTGTACATGTGGTCGCCTCGATACACAAAGACGCCATGGCAAAGATGGAACTCTTGGAGCTTTGGGGTGCAGACCTAAATGCAAAGACGCTCAATGATGGAGACACACCTCTGCACATTGCTGTGAAGGTGAAGAGTTACGAGCTGGCAAAATGGCTGTGTCAACAGCCTAACGTTAACAAAGAAGCATTAAATGACGAGTGCATGACGCCATATCATATTGCTTTCATCAACAAGGACGAAAGAATGATGGAGGTGCTCAAGAAGAACGGTGTGCAATGCAGGATTCCTCTACAGTCTGAGTCTAATTCTGGTGACGAAGACTACCAGCCGCAGTGTAAGACATCAAAAAATGAGATGTGATTGTTTTGTGCAAAAAAACCTTGGTAGCTGTGAGTCACTTTTGCTCCGATTGGTTTACTCAGTCAATAGAACACTTTCAATGATTTATAGCCGTTGGGTAGACTATATAAACATTGAATGGTATCATAGCTCATACATCAAAATTGGAACTGACGCGTTTATTTTTAGCAGCGGTCAGCGCACTTGTGAATGGCCAAAGAAGAAAGTTAGGCAAGTAGTTTTCTTTTTTTTGATGTTACTTAGGCTAAATTTTAAAAAAAGTGACAGGTGGAAAAATGCTGGTACCAAATACAATAATGTGTTATCAAATGACGGAAACGGTGTGTAAAAGAAAAATGACTAACAATTCAAGTTATGTAAATTTAGCATGCGCTGTTTTGGTAGCATCGTTAAGCCACTTTGATTCACATTAGTATATAATTATCCAATGTAAGCATACTATCTCAGAAGAAATAGGTCGTAGACAGTATTTGATTTTTTTTCTTCTTTCAATATCTTTGATTGCGAATAATAATTGTTAATGTTTTTATATTTGTAAGTGTACATTGGGAAACTATATTTTTTATCTTAAGTCGATTGAGGATACTTTTGTTATAACAACTTTATACTTATAAATAAAAACTATAATAATGTATTGAATTTTTATTATACATAGGCTTCTTCGCATCATTTGTTGCATATTTTTGTTCATTATTCAAAAAGCTACAAGAATAAATAATCTGTGTAAAAATAATTCATCTTTGACTCAGCTTTTTGCCAAAATTTACGCCCGATTAAAATTCGCCGAATTTGGAGCCTGTAGCTCGAAGTAATCGGCTAATTTATTACCTGGATGCCATCGAAGACCTAACCTTCGATAGAGGGCAAAAAATAAATAAAGATCCTGGGGTCGTTGATTCTTCCGGCGGGGATATAAGGACTCGATGCACAAGAATAACTTCATTCTGCAAGCTTTCGCCGCCGCATTCAATCGGAAAACAATGGCCCACTTGTGCTGCATCATTCCTAAAGCTTGGGACTACTACCCCGAGTTTTTGGTCACTCTCATCATTCAATCCAGCCTGGAGGAGTACTGTAACCTGCATCAAACCCTGATCGGACTATCGATCACTTTGGATGGCGTGACGGCGGTTTCCCAAGTTTACCAAGGTGCAGGGATTTGGTTCAAAATCATCAATGACATCGCAGATTATCCGACGCATGATTACTACTACATCATCCACATTCCTTGCACCGAGTGATTTCTCGTGTTTAAAGTGTGCTGTGCTAAGTTAAGTTTAATTTTAACAAGTTTTGATATGACGAATGTATTAGATTGTGATAAGAATTTTCCTATTGTTTGCTCTAAATCTTTTAGTGCGCACCTGAACAAATAGCTTCGTTAAACTGTGATTATATGATCATATCTCTTGAAGCAAAGTATTTTCACTCTAAATAACCAACTTAATAGTGTATCCCTCTTGCAGACAGGTAGGTGGACTAGGTATTTCGTTAAGTTCTTAGATTTCGAGTTTGAAACACTTCCTTGTAACCAAAAAACTTATGTTTTACCTGCTTCTAATGTAGAGCTTATAATACAGTTCTGCTGGCTGCTTTCAAATACCAGAAGCCAACTGTGCACTATTCACACGTTATAAAATACGTCCACTGTTACAGCAAATTAAAATATTGTCTCATGAGCCATGAACAAATTTGTTCTGTGGTGGGCCCAAATAATTTGCCGTTTTTATTTTGTTGAGTACCCATGATTACTTTTATAGGGTTATATAGTAGACTACAAAGTTATAGTTTCGCCATATCCGTCTACTCGCAATTTTCTAAGAGACCTTGATACTACAAAACTGTAATCACACCTTAGTACCTAAGCTTTTCAAGATAACAAGTAATGTTTGATTAATTTACGCGTCGCTCGACACGCTCTGTTCTGCTATACAGGCTGCTTTTAAAGACCAGAAGCCAACTGTGCACTATTTACACTTTATAAAATACGTCCACTGTTACAGCAAATTAAAATAATGTTCCATGAGCCATGAACAAACTAAAGATTAAACTTATTTCCAATACAATCATATTTGAATCTCCTTACAGACTATAAAGACTTACTGACTATATACCTAACAATGTGAGAAATTTAGACTTCTTTGTATCTCTCATAAACCGTTGAGATTGTTTTTTTTTGAGATGTTGACCAAGGTCATAGATGAGGTTGACGATGGAGCGATTTGAGATGTTGTTGATTTGAGTACCTATCAGTTGATAAAAATAATGTTCTAATTATGACTCAATAACCTGTCCAATACCCGCTTCTAAAGCAGAGCTTAGAATACATTTTTGCTATACAGGCTGCTTTCATATACCAGAAGCCAACTGTGCACTATTTACACTTTATGAAACACGTCAGTGAACGTTACAGAAAATAAAAATGTCCCATGAGTCTCATGACTCAAATAACTCATGACTCAAACTAAAGAAATAAGCTTTATCTTTTGCGTTAGTTTCAAAAAACAATAATATTTAAAGCTGTGTTACTTTATAAAAAGTTAAAGTATGTAATTTTTCAAAACTGGTACTCTTTTTTTCAGTTTTGAAATATTATTCAATAGTTCATAAAGTCTACTACTATCCCTTAGCGGGGATCGTGACATGTTTCTAGTAACCCTTATGTATAACCTTTACCTTGAACATTTTCTTTAAATATTGTAGGAACACTACCAAATTTTAACAATTTCCTTCTTCCTATGAAACAGTTAGGGTCAAAATGCTTCGAACATATTTTGTGGCTTTTCTTTGATGTCCAATTCTTCGAAACATTCATATTTTGAAGCCATTTTTTTTAAAAAACTTCGTCGATCGGTAATCTGTTGTAAGAAATTTGGTTGGTTAGGTAAGATTAGTAAACTCTTAAATATTTATCTAAAATCATTCAAGAGCGTGTCGAGCGACGCGCAAATTAATCAAACATTACTTGTTATCTTGAAAAGCTTAGGTACTAAGGTGTGATTACAGTTTTGTAGTATCAAGGGTCTCTTAGAAAATTGCGAGTAGACGGATATGGCGAAACTATAACTTTGTAGTCTACTACATACCCCTAAAAAAGTAATCATGGGTACTCAACAAAATAAAAACGGTTTTGTTTGCCATTGTACGTAACATTTAGTAATATTTTACACTAATATACCTATAACATGTTTCTATCGACATTGTTTTTATCGACTGTCTTTGGAAGCACTAGTGAAATAAAGCAGGCGAATCAAGCGAAATTGAAAATGCGAAAATTTTATCTTTTATAGTCATTTTAACATTACTATATATATACTTAGAAAAAGAGGAATGTCTTCCCGACAATTTCTAATCATTCAAAGTAGAATTAAGACGTTTTAAAACAACATTTTTCAATAAAACAGTTTGTAAAAAAACATACTTGTACATTGACCGATTATCTCCTTTTTTCTGTTTATATTTACAAACCAAGCATATTCTCATGGTCACAAAATTGAATATTAATAAAACTTTATACAAAAATTCACTTAGTCTTTAAAATTTTAACAAAATTTTCATATATTTCAAATTGTTTACAATTTACTGCGTCAAGTTCCGTTCAATTTGTCACTTTCAATGCGTCCTAAAGAGAAATGCTGTAATTTATAGAGGACTGCCAGTCCATACACTTTATGTCAGTGGGCAACATAGATATAGAAAAAATAAGTTGGTGGCAACCACATTACCCGCGTTAAGTCAAAAACTCGAGTTTTGAGAAAAACGCAGTTGAATTTTTTTGATTTTTAAATCCCCTTATTTTTTTTGTTAATTATTCAAATTTTGACGGAGTTAAATCTACTTGATGGAAATTTTAGTACAAATACTGTGATGTGTTAAAAATAACACTAAAGTAAGTACATTATGAACAGTGACGAAAAACAACAAATTGTATCATTTGGTACTTTAGAATGAGCATGTGTAAAGTGATTTATTAAATATTGAATCATTTTACATGACAACTGGTTGCTTGATAGCCATTAGTAAATAATTCTATAAAAACAACTTTAAAAAAATTTTGAAAGTCGTCGAGTTTAAATAACGGAATCTTGTAAAACAAAACTTTCATCATAGGTGAACTTCTTTTCTGAGAGTTAATCAAAATACATAAAATGGCATAAAATACAAAAATAAATTGAAAAACACGAAAAAAAAAATTTTATTCTGGTGTATTTCAACATATCTTCATTTGTTTTGTTACAGTTTTAGGTTTTGTTTGGTGTCAAATGTTGTAACTCTATGGTATAGCAGTAAATTTTAATAATCTAAGACGGTAAATGAACAGATTTAAAGGGAAAATTTTTGTTGTGGTTTTAATAAATAAAACATCATTTTAACCCTCCGCATACCAGGTGGGGTTTAATAAACCCCAGGCGGTGAAAAATCGATATATTTAAAAAAATTTTTGTGCGCGGAATCTGAAGCTCTCAGTAGCTGGAGTTGCCACGTTCTTACACTGGCAAGTACCATAAGTTTAGTGGTGCGTGCGTTTTTTAGGGCTCTAGATGCGTTTTTGTTTAGAGTTGTTGTTATTTGAGCATATACAAAATGCAATTATGGCGAACTAAAGAACTCCTACCTCGAGATTGAAGTAAAAATTTAAAGATGTATCATCGTTGTTCAATTTTTTTAAAATTTTGTAAGTTTAATTACAAACATTGGTAATTATCAATTCTTAGGGTAATTTCAAGTCTAAATTAGTAGCCAGAAGATGGCATTTTCGCTACCCTTTTTCAACAAACCATTTAATCTTTTTCATTTTTTTTATATAGTGCTAGTGCTCAGTATAGTGCTCAGGTTATGTTTAATTTCAAAAATATGCAATAATAATTCAGTACCCCTATTCCTATCTGATTACAGCGACCATTTTGTTAGGGTATGTCACACCCCACCTTGTATGGCATGTTACAAATTTTCACCTGGTATGCCGAGGGTTAAATCGTTATTTTTATTATTGTAAAGACTCACACTCGACATACTATTTAGAAAAGTTTAGAATATCAAAACGATTATTATTAGATAAACTTAAGTGTAGGAGCCGCCGCCGCGTTTCGGTGTCGACTCGTACAGACGTTCGTTCTCAACACAAACAACGTTAAAGTTTATGTTAAAAGATTTATTTAAGTACACGACTCTCGTGGTCGGATCTCTGGCGTTGCTAGAGACGTTCGTCTCGAGTGCTAATCGTTAAAACACTGATTTTAAATTGATTTATAAAATTATCGCGCGCGCCTAAAAGTAGGTCGCGGAGTAAGCTGAAAAGATGTACGAGTGGTAGCTCGTACATGCTCCCAGCGCAAAGGGTGAAGCAAGGGATGAAATACGCAACAATGTCAGAGATCGAGCAACCATTACATAGTTAATATGAATACTAAACTAAGTGGAAGTACATTCATTTTGCGACCCTGATGGTTCGCTAAATAGGAAACGCTTCGGTTTCGGCGGTGGTGCGTTCTCGAAGTTCCGATGAATTGTTGCTGACAGTTGATGCATTTGCTGCCCCTCTGGTGGGGTGTTCTTCGTTTTTCGTTTGCACTTCTTAATAACCACCACATAAATAAGGGTAGCGCAGGCTCCTCCCACCAGCAAGTAAAGCACTGTAAATTGGTGGGCGTCGTGTGATGATATCGTGGCTGCGGGCAGTTGTTCGCTTTCTTTCAGTAGTTTCAGGCGTTTGTCTATTTCATCGTGAAGTAGACTTTGGTTGATTCTACTGAA
Source organism: Aproaerema taeniolella (assembly GCA_949987775.1). NCBI lineage: Eukaryota > Metazoa > Arthropoda > Insecta > Lepidoptera > Gelechiidae > Aproaerema > Aproaerema taeniolella. The sequence continues at coordinate 365,558 of CATLJT010000292.1, forward strand.
TCCTGATCCTGAGGATAGCAGTGACGCGTTATTGCTGAATTGGAGGTCATTGTTTAAGTTGTTATTCACATCCGGCACATCCGGAAGTTCAGAGATTAGTTCTATCCTGCTCCCGAAGTGGTTTTGTGCGAATAGCGACGTGTCCTTCTTTTGCAGGACACAGCCCTCCTTCAAGTTCAAGATTCCGGTGTTAGTGGTGTTGATGGACCTGATCTGAGTGTCACATATGATGCGAGCATAACAATTTTCACAGCAGAAGTAGAGCCTCTGATTATTATTGTGTAATTTGACCCAATTGTCCGAACATTGCACCTTTGTCGTAGTGCAATGCAAGCTCGTTTGTTGACCCAGTATTTTCGCTTCACACGGTGCACGTGTTATGTGTAGATTGTAAACAGGGAAGTTGGAGTTGCAAATGAAGTTTCCTTCTTTTATTCGTACACATTCGTTTATCTCCTCTTGTGTGATAGATATGAAGGTACTCTTCCTGAAGTTAGCTGCTATGTGTGATGAGGTCGGCGGCACTTTTAGAATATCTCCGTTGGGCTGATAAATCGGCAGCGGTGTAATTCGATACAGTTGATATTCGTCGTCACTTGTAAGCGGAATATTTATTTGTAGTAGCAGGTATTGTTTCGTAACCCGAGCTTTGACGTAGATCAATTTGTATATGTCCTTTAGGTTCTCTTCGACGTCTTTTACAGGTAAGGATAGTCGAGTCGATATTCGAGCAGCGATCATATGTAATTCGTGTACTAATTGTTTTGGTGTTAGGAGGTGGACGTCGAGATGGCCGTTGTGGACGTTCATAAGTGTATCTAGGAGAAGTTCCTGAGTTCTTTTCAGGTTTGCTAAAATTAATGAGGCTGTCAGTGAAGCTGCATTAATTTCATTCATGGTAGACATTAGTTCGACTTTATATACTATTTTTGACATCGTGTCATTTGCTCTAGTTAAATAATCGTGAATGACGTCGAGTTGTGTTTCCATGAATTTTTCGTTTGTTTTGATGATGTTATTTTCAGTCTCTACAATACTCGTTTGGTTTTTTATTAGTTTCAGTAAATAGTTTTCGTTTTGATTTATCTTCTCAATGTCCTTTTCGTATTTCATAGCGAATTCTTCGTCTAAGGTCCCAAAACGAGTTCGTGCGAGGTTCCCGACACCGTTGAAGTAGCCTCGTTTTTTTCGGCTTAAATGTTGTTCTAGTAATAAAGTATTGTAGGCTGTTATTTGTTGGAGCTCATGTTTCAGTTGCGCAATGTTGGGTTTACATGGCTGTTTTTCTGTTCGTTGGCACAGGTTGTCTAAATTGTTTATATATTTTTCAATTTTAGTCGTTCCCTGCCAAAATGTAGTCAAGTTGTAGTAAACGAGTAGTGTCCAGTCATCGTTAATCAGTTGTAAGTTTCCGATTTCATCGAAATGCATGGGCCGGTTGTCTTGAATCGGTGTCACTTTAAATAGTGACGTCGTCGGTACGGCGGCGCTTGCATTGATTGGTGATATAAATGTAAATAATGCGAACATGAGTAGGATGACGTAGGTGCTCAGTTTACTCGCGCTTGCTCCAGAGATTCTATTCGTTTGTTTTTGTTCTTGCGGTTTATTCTCGCTTTGGCTTTCAGGAACTGTTGTTATTTCACGTTTTGGAAGTGGCGAGAGTTTTGTGATAGGTCGTTTCAGAAAGTTGTTCTTCGTCTTGAGGGTAACGACTCGAACATAGCCGTCTGCTCCCGGGTGTAGGTCGAGAACTCGTGCCATTGCCCACTTCCCGGGGGGCTGGTTATCCTCTTTCACAAGGACTAGGTCACCCATTTCGATGTTTTTCTTTGGTCTCAACCATTTACTTTTCGTTTGTAGCTGGTGTAAGTATTCGTTAGACCAATGGCGCCAAAAGTGTTGATGCATGGCTTCGACCAGTTTCCACTTGTTTCTAAGATCAATGGTCCCTTCATTACAGGTTTCTTGTGGCAGCGACATCATCGGAGTGCCGGTGAGGAAGTGGCCTGGGGTTAATACGTCTAACTCGTCCACGTTCTCTGTTAGAGGGCACAATGGCCGGCTATTCATGCACGCTTCTATCTGTGCAATTAACGTTGAAAATTGCTCGAAATTAAGCTTTTGCTCTCCCAGCACTCTGGTCAGGTGAAACTTCATGGATTTGACCGCTGCTTCCCATACTCCGCCTGCAGATGGCCAATGTGGACAGAGAAAGTGCCATTCGATCTGATGTTCGGCGATTTCTTTGAAAAACTCAGGTGACGTCATCGTTCTGTACTCTTTGAACTCATCGTGTAAAGCCTTGGCGGCGCCTTTGAAGTTCGTACCATTATCTGAGTACATATGTTTCGGCGTTCCGCGCCTGGCGCAGAGTCGTTTTAAAGCTGCCAAGAAAGTTTGGGTGCTAAGGTCGGAGACGAGCTCTATGTGAACTGCCTTCGTGACTAGGCAAATGAAAATTGCGATATATCCCTTACAGGTTTTGACTCCCCTTCCCTTATTCAGTTTCACTTCGACGTGGCCTGTGAAATCGACGCCACAGTGTGTGAACGGCCGGGAAGGTGTAACTCGCTCTGGGGATAAATTGCCCATAATCTGTTCATTTCGGTTCGTTCTGTATCGGTGGCATGTGACACAGAGCCTCAGCAATCCTTTTATAGTACGATTTCCTCAAAGTATCCAGTAGCGTTGTCTTACTTGCGCTAATGTTAATCGTACGCCTCCGTGCAACGTATGCTTGTGTGCTTGGTCGACAACAAGCTCAGTCAGGAACCCTTGTGAGGAATGATGGCTGGATGCTTTGCTTTATCGGGGAGCGACGAATGTCGGAGGCGGCCTCCCACTCGCAGAATCCCTTTGTCGCCCAGATAAGGGGTTAAGTTCTGAAGTATGCTTCTAGAGTGCACAACCTTGTGTTTTTGCAAATTCACGATCTCTTCATAAAAATATTCTTGCTGGGTGGATTTTAAAACCAATTCAGTTGCATTATTTATTTCATGCGTGGTTAGGTATTTTTCTTTAATAAATCCATTTATTTTACGAAGTCTCGAAATGAAACGTAACACCCAAGCAAGACATCGGGTAGCATGCGTCATCGTGCCGCATCGATTTAGCAGCTGATTGATGATTTCGTAATCATTTGTTCGCTGTGTAATGCTACACTCGTATACTGCCCCGTCTTTGGTTGTGAATTTTTCTGATTTAATGTTCCTGTTATTAGTTTCTGTCTTGAGTAATTGAGGGCCATTCCACCATAGATCGCAGTGTGTCATTTGTGACGGTAGGACTCCCCGGGATGCGCTGTCGGCAGGATTTTTTTTCGACTTCACATAAGCCCACTGTGTGGCTGGAATTATGCTCTCAATTTTAGTCGTTCGGTTGCTGATATATTTTTCCCATTTCTTGTTCTTGCCCTGTATCCAAGCTAGTGTTACTTGAGAGTCAGTGTAACACCGTACAGTCAGCTAGTTTTCGTTGAGGGCTGCTTTGACTTTTTCGACAAGTCGGGCAAGTAGGACTGCTCCACAAAGCTCCAGTCTGGGTAACGAAGGCTTCTTTTTCAAAGGGGCTACCTTCGTTTTTGCTGTCAGCAAGGTAATTACGTAATCGCCTTGTTCGTTTAAAGTTTTGGTGTAAATGACGCATGCAAACGCCTTCTCGCTTGCGTCACAGAAGCCGTGTAATTCGATGCGTCGGTTATTGTTTTGTATCCACCTGGGGATTTTTATTGTTTTCGTTATTTTAATGTCAGAATAAATTTTCTTCCATTCTTTAGCTATGTTTTCAGGAATCTCTTCATCCCATCCCAAGTCACTGTTCCAGAGGTTTTGAAACAGGAGTTTCATATTGACGACGATAGGTGCAAGCCAGCCGAGCGGGTCGTACAGTTTGCTGATATTAGATAATAACATTCGTTTTGTTATTTTTTCTTTACGTTCCGGTAGTTCCCAGGTGAAACAAAATTGGTCAGTTGATGTGTTCCAGCCAATCCCGAGGGTTTTCGTTGGGGAGTCCTGTTTGAAGTTGAATACATTTTGTTTGCTCTTTTCCTTTTCAGGGATATCTTGAAGGATAGACGGCTCGTTAGTAGCCCACTTTCGTAAGTGAAATCCACCCTTAAGTAGTAGGTCGTAGAGTTGTTTTTGCAGTGTCCGCGCGCCTTCTATCGTACTATGGCCCGAGATTACGTCATCCATATAGAATTGGTGACGCAATGCCTTTTCCGCTAACGGGAAAGCCTTGCCTTCGTCGTCAGCTAGCTGCTGTAGGGTGCGCATAGCTAAGAAGGGCGCCGCTTTCGTTCCGTAGGTTACGGTGCAAAGCTCCATCTCCTGTAGTCGTTCTTGTGGAGATGAGCGCCAAATTATTTTCTGTAGCGATCGTTGATCTTCGTTTAAGAAAATGGCGCGGAACATTTTTTCAATATCTGCGGTAAGGGCAAACTTGTAACTTCTCCATTTGATGATAAGTGTTAAGATGTCCTTTTGCAGATTAGGACCCTTTTCCATGAGGTCGTTAAGGCTGTAATTGGTATCGGTTTTCTGGGAAGCGTTGAATACGACTCGTAGCTTAGTAGTCGTAGATTCCTCTCTGACTACCCCGTGATGCGGTAGAAAGGCTTGCAGTTGTGCGGTCGTTGACCGCGCAGCCGGTGTCATATGGCCGAGCGCTAAGTATTCGTTTATAAACTGTTTATATTGCTGTGCGAAATAATTCTGCCTCTGCATTTTTCTTTCAAGTTGATAAAATTGGGAAATTGCTTGTGATTTAGATTTTCCTAGTTTTTCCTCGAGCTCAGGCTTCATAGGCATCTTAACCACATATTGGCCCGTAGGTAATCGGCTAGTGGTCTCTGTATAGTATTTTTCGCAAAACTCGTTAGGGTCTAGGACTCCGTTTTCGTTATTAATCTCTTCCGCTTCCCAAAATTTGGATAAATCGTCGATATCGTTGAGGGTAACGCAACAGTTAAAAGTTTTGTTTACGTTTCCGCACAGGATCCATCCTAGCTTCGTGTGCTGGGCTACGGGAGATTTATTATCTTGTTTAACGACTCCATCCTGAATAATCAGTGAGTAGATATCGGCGCCCAGGAGGAGGTCGATGGGGCTCGAAATGTGGAAGTTAGGGTCCGCTAACTTTAGGTTTTGCAAATGTTCCCATTTCACCGTCGATAGGGTTGTACTAGGCAGGTTGTTTATGAGTTTGTTCATCACAAGCACGTCGGAGGCAAAGGTGAAGTCTGAGTGTATCGACTTGCACTCAAGTGTGATCAGGCCTTTACTATTTCCAAGTGATGTCCCGACCCCAGAGATAACGGCGCTCAGTTTCTGTCGTTTTAGGCGCAGTCGTTGGGCGGCGTTTTCCGTTATCAGCGATACTTGAGATCCTTGATCGAGTAGTGCGCGTAAGGTGACGTAATTTCCTTCCGCGTTCTTGACTTGTAGTTGAACAGTTGTCAGTAGGACCTCGGTGACGTCACTGGTGACGTTGTTAGTGACTCGCTGAGTCGAAGGGGTGGGTTGTTCGTTATCCAGATGCAGAAGGGTATGATGTTTCTTAGAACATAATTGGCATGTTTTTTCCGACTTGCATTCTTTGCCGTTGTGGCTAAACAAGCAGTTTTTAAATAGCTGCAATTTCATCACATTTTCATTTCGAGTTGCTGTGTCCATTTTATTGAATACGTCGCATTTCATCATGGTATGTGGTTTTTTGCAAATTGGGCAGTTTCGGCGTGTTGCGGAGTAGGAGTTTGCCCACTTTTCACGTCGGTTAGAGTTCGTTGCCCCCTAATTATTTGGTTTTGAATTGTTATTTTGTTGAGGTTTTTTGTTTTGATTCTCTTGTTTAGCCATTTGATGATTTGGTTTCAGTGTTTCAATGGCCATGAACTTCGTTTCAAGGAATCGCGTGAATTCTCCCAGGTCCGGAAGTTCCCGTGGGTTCTGAAGGTCGTGGATGTAGTCGCCGTAGGTAGCGACGTCTAGTTTCGGCAACATCAAATAAACTAGCATGGGGTCCCAGGTAGTGACATCAATGTCCAAGTTAGTTAAGCCATTGACACACTCTAAAATCGTATCGTGCATCTTTTTTATGTTGGCCGCCGTCGCCGCTTGCAGGGTAGGCAGAGAAAGAAGCGTATTCATATATGTTGAAAATAATAGCCGCTTATTTTCGTAGCGGTTGATTAAAATATCCCAACAGGAATCGTAGTTGTCTGCGCTCACTGCTAGATGCTGTACTAATTTTTCAGGTTCACCCTTCAGTTTCGACTTAAGATGTTGCATCTTCTGCGATTTTGTTAACCATTTACTTGAGTGTATCGTCTCAATGTAAAGGTCTCGAAAGGAAATCCACTTGTTGTAATTGCCGTTGAACTCCGGGATTTCCACTTTCGGGGTCGATTTTTGGGTGTGTACGTCCGCCCACAGCTTTTTATTAATGGATTTTTTCAGGGAGTCGTATACTGATTCCCATCGGTTGTACTGGGCGTTGTAAGTAGTGGATTCTTCGTCTTGCAATGAGAATTCTAGCTCCCAGTGAATTTTGTCGATCGCATCCCAGCGAGCTTTCAACATTGCTAGACTGTCGTCGAATTCCCATTTGTCCTCCATAGATTCCGTATCTATCTTAGACACAGTTCGTTCAAAGGCTCCAAAGTTAAGTAGCTGTTGTCGCAGTAGCTTACTGTAGCGAGCTTTGTCGTCCAACTCTGCCTCGGCTTCGGAAACCAATTTGAATGACTTCGAAGGTCCGGGCTTGGGTTCAGTTTCTTGTGCACCACTTGTTAGGCGCGTCGAGGACTTACCGGGCGTAAAGACGACGTCGGCAAGCTGCGCCGACATCATCTTGTGTCTTGTCTCTTCATAAGTAGCTTTAGTTTTTATGAAGATGTTATCCACAAAGTACTCGTTATCTCGATCTTCCAGCAACTCCAACTCGGCGTGATTTTGCTGAAATTCCCGCCAGTGAAGTTCCAAAGCGTTGAGCCGTTTCTCTAAGTATTCCGGCGTTTTCCGAGATGCGCTGTCTTTGCTGAAGTTAACGCATATAGTACGGATGTTCTCAAAGCAAAGTTTTTGCTTCTGTAGAAGCTGTTCTTGGTCTTGGTTCATTGTCGTTGATATTAAGTCTTCTCTGTTAAACCCACCACGGTATGTGCGATAAAATCCCTCTCAATCCAACTGGTGAGTTCCGCTTGTGGAAGGCCAGCTGAACCGATTCGCTACCGCAGAGAGTAATAACACAAAACTGAGGCTCGAAGGACCAAAATGTAGGAGCCGCCGCCGCGTTTCGGTGTCGACTCGTACAGACGTTCGTTCTCAACACAAACAACGTTAAAGTTTATGTTAAAAGATTTATTTAAGTACACGACTCTCTTGGTTGGATCTCTGGCGTTGCTAGAGACGTTCGTCTCGAGTGCTAATCGTTAAAACACTGATTTTAAATTGATTTATAAAATTATCGCGCGCGCCCAAAAGTAGGTCGCGGAGTAAGCTGAAAAGATGTACGAGTGGTAGCTCGTACATTAAGTTTAGGTACCTTATTTTGAATAAGGCACTATGATTTTAGTCGATAATCAACAGTATTATAGTTCCATCTAAGGAATATCAGGAAAATCTTAAATTTAATACCCCCATGTAGTTTGTACCACGTAGGTTGTAGTTTAATACCCCCTAGAAAATGTTTCAAAGTAACCTAAAACAAAATGAAAACCGATTAGGTTCATTATTTTTCAAAATGAAATAGCAATACTCACTAGTTTTTTTCTAGCTCAAAATCCAAAATTATTTTTCTGTAGGATGTATTAACTTCAGTTCGTTCAAAAAAACATTATTCACTTAATTTAAAAAATATGTAAGAAAGTTGTTGATCGTGGCTCTAAGAATGTAATGTGTACTTATTTCTTAAGAATGTACACACAGCTGTAGAGATACCTGACCACCTCTATCGGATAAAGATGAAGTTGTCTACGAAAAAACATAAAATTTGAAAATCATGATTAAGCATAATTGTTTAGTTGACAAAATTATATTAATATTTCGTGAAATAACTTCATCCTTATTTCATAGGGGTAGTTAGGTATTTCTGCAGCTGTCTGTATTAACAAAAATCTTCGAATAAGAAGAAAATCAGGTAGCAAATTATTTAAATAAATATTAAATATATTATGGCAATTAGTAACATTAGTGGTAAACATAAATGTATCTATTCGTGACAGACGTAAAACTGCAATAAAAAGTTGAATAACATTTTTGACCATACATTTTTTGTTTCTTTTCGCGTATGACATGGGAATGTAACTAGAAACCCCGTAGCTCTCTTTGTATTCAAATGTAGGAAATTGATCTTTGGTAAATTTCAGTTTTTGACCCTACAAACTTTTCATCTCTGCAGTTTGCTTTTTTGACTTTCAGTTGCTTTTTAGAATAATCAGCAAATCCGCACAAGTTATCATAAGTCATCTCTATTACAGAGATCTTATTTTCTCGATTAGAAGCACTTCGTACCAGTTGATATAAATCCCTTGGATGATGTATGTTCATGGAAGAACGCTTCTTGGTACGTTCTATCTACTTCCATGTGTGTGTGGCCTGGAACTAAAAACTTGTGTTCTATAGCAGTAGTTGTTGTATGTAGTATGTTCTGTTAATTGTATTGTATATCTTTGTGTACAAATAAAGTATATTGTACTGTAGTTAATTGTGACGTAATTTGCATGAGTATCAGTTCTATTATAGTCACAACGGCTCTTGACTGTTTCCGAAAAACTTTTGTGTGTATGCCCGGGATCTAAGAAAATGGATAGACCGATTTTAAATTGACATCAATAAGTTTAAAAGAATAGTGTGTTTTTTTTTGAGTTTATGTTACAATTACAATTTGTAATATTTGCTACATGTAGATATCAAAACTGATGTTGACGATTTTAAAAATTATGTTTTATACCATTTTAAAGTTTACGTTTTTATTGTAATCGAAAACTCTGTTTTACATACATGCTTACATCAGAAATCAAACAAAGAAGATCTTTCTGCCAAATTTCATCAAAATTGGTTCAATGATTTAGACGTGTAAAGATACCTGATTTACTTTCGCTTTTACAGTACTAGCTTACCGCTGCTTCACATTATTGTATTTGAAAGTTCGAAACACATAGTAGTTTATGTCTTTCCTTAGGTATGTTTCGAACTTTCACTTTGCCAAATTTCATTAATATCGTTTCAACTATTAAGGCGTAAAAACAGGCAGAGAGACGGAACGTTATTTTCACACTAATGATTAGTATGGATGTCCTTTCCTAAGGTTCAAACTCTGCCAAATTTCATCAAAATCGATTTAGCTGTAGCGTGAAAAGTTAACAGACAGTTATTTTCGCAGTTATGCTATTAGTATGGAATTTGGATGTCCGTCCCCAGGATTTAAAGTATCTCCCTGTAAAATCTCATCAAAATCAAGTGAGCGGTTTAGATACGAAAGGGTAAAACAGTTATTTTCGCATTTATAATTTTAGTTAGATTATGGATGACTTTCTCCACGTGTATGGTCTCAGTTGACACCACACATTGGTAGATTAAAGGTAAGTTGTGGAGCACAAGAAGAAAGTCACAGTTGAAACTATTATCACTTGTATTATTATAAGTTCGTTAAAATACAGTGGCGGTTTAGAAGTTTAGCGACTCTCTCTCTCTCACGTGTGTCTCGGTAGACAGTCGGTGACGTACTCGATGTGAATAAGTTTTATATAAAGTAAGTAATTACGCGCGGTGCTACGTAAACAAAAATACATGTACGGTGACTGAACCGTACATACTGGCAACCCCAGAAAAGGGTAAGAGATAAGAGAAAAAGAGAGACGCCAATTACAAAAGCAAGTACAAGAAGTTACGTATCAAAATTAAAAGTAATGCTTTCTGTTGAAGCAGGTTTCATATGATGAGGTCGTTCAGTGCTCCTCATCGATGTATGCTGAGCAGAGTTTTGAACAGTCTGCAGTTCAATTTCTTCGCAGGTGTCTCTCCTTTTTTGCTTTTTATTACACCAGTATGTTCTGCGCTTCCTCAAAGTCCATACAACGAATGTAATAATAATTGCTGCTAAAGCAAGGTAGCTTACAGTGTATTGATGAATGTCGTTGGTCAAAATAGTGGAAGGCAGAACTTCGTTCTCTTTCTGTGAAACTAGTTGTGTACTAATCTTGTCGGTGTCTGAGGTTTTAGAGAACAGATCAGTTATGTTATCAATGTTATGGTAAGTGAGATTCACAATGTTGTTCACCGTTGAGTTCAAAGTTGGTATTTCGAAGTTGTTTAGTAAATCCATGTTGCTGTTATAAAGGTTGTGAGGGTGAACAGTTAAGTCGTTAGACTGTAACATACAACCTTGGTCCAAGGTAAGAATACCATGTGACGTCATTTCATGAGTTATGACGTCATTCTGGCATACAGTGCGAAGTGTGCAAGTCCCGCAACAGATAGCGAGCCAGGTATTCGTAGCGTGTAATTCGTCCACGCGTCCTTGCATTGTACGCTCTGTACGTTACAGGGTGTATTAGACCGATGACTTAATAGTTTTGCTTCACAGGGTGCGTTATTGTTATGTAAGTTGTAAATAGGTAAGTTCTTGTGGCAAAGGTATACGTCAGGTTTCATCTGTACACATCTTCTCAGATCTTCTTCAGATAGAGAAATGTAGGTGTTCTTCCTGAAGTTAACAGCAACATAGCTTGAGGTAAGTTTAATAGTGGCCGCTCCTGAATTTGTTCTTATGGGCAGCGGTATTGCACGGTAGAATGAGAAGTCGTCCTCTGAGATCAGAGGAATGTGCACCTCAAAGAGGAAGAAGTTACTAGTTACTCGTGCCTTGACGTAAAGTAGCTTGTAGAGATTTTTTATGTCCACTCTAACATTTTCTACAGGTAAGTAGACATTCCTCGGGAGTTTACCGGCGATGTAATTCAACTGGTTGATTAATGCAACAGGTGACAGTAGATGTACATCAATATGCCCCTTGTAAACATCAGTTAAAGTGTCGAATAGTATTTCTTGAACTTTCTTCAGATTATTTATCAAAAGAAAGGCTGTCAGTGCGGCAGAATTGAAATAATTGGTAGCCATAACTGTTTCCATGGCAGACTCTATTCTGGCGAAGTTGGCATCAGTGTCCTTCATAAAACCTTCAATCAAGTGAAATTGTCGATTTAAGTTATCTTCGCTTCGTTTTAGGGCTTGGTTTTCCAGTTCCACTATTGAAGTCTGATTTTTCATAAGTTTTAGTAGATAGTTTTCATTATCTTGTATCGTTCTTATGTCTTTTTGGTACTTTTCGGCGAAATGTTGATCCAAAATTCCAACTAGTCCTCGTTTCTTTCATTCGGATAAGTGTTTGTGAGGTGCTAGCAATATAGAGTTGTAATAGTGCAGTATCTCGAGTTCATGATATAATTGTTTAAGGGTAGCCTTGCAGTACCGTGGGTCGGTTTGGTCACACAAGTTGTCAACTCCAGTTAGGTAAGTTTGAATCCGATTCACACTGTGCCAGTAGTTAGTTAAGTTATAATACATCAATAATGTCCACTCATTGTGTATTACTTGTATTTTGCCCATTGCGTCATAGTAAATCGGACGCTCGGGCTCGAGTCTTGTAATGTGAGTAGGACTTGACGTCACACGGCTGGCTGTGCAGTGAGTCCCTGTTGATAAGAACGTAAACATTGCCAACAATGTTATGAATAAAGTTGAAAGCTTCTTTGGTTTTATCCGTTCTCCTTTTGGTTCGGATCCAGAGTTAGGTTTTGATTTAGTTGTTTGGTCTTCGTTTAATATCGGTAGTGGCGAAAGTTTCACAATAGGTCGTTTGATGATCCCTGTCTGTGTTTTTAGGGTGGTGACACGAACTAAGCCATCGGAGCCGGGATGAACCTCAAGCACGCGCCCTAGGGCCCATTTCCCAGGTGGTAAGTAGTTCTCCTTGACCAGCACAACATCGCCTTCCTTGATGTTCTTAGTAGGTTTGTTCCACTTGCAACGACCTTGTAGTTGAGTTAAGTATTCGTTCGACCAGTGCTTCCAAAACTGTTGTAGCATGTTTTCTGTTAGTTGCCATCGTCAGCGTATGTCGATGCTTCTGATGTCACTGTAGTCTGAAAGTGGTAGTGACAGGGTGGGACCGCCGGTGAGGAAGTGCCCAGGAGTTAAGTGGTTGTAGAATTCATCTGGGTCCTCCGTTAGCTGACACAGCGGCCGCGAGTTCATACATGCTTCTATTTTAGTCAGCAACGTGGAGAACTCTTCATATGTGAGTTTTTGTTCACCCAGAACGCGGTGAAGGTGATATTTGAAGGACTTCACCGCGGCCTCCCACAGGCCTCCAGCGCTTGGCCACGCCGGAGCGTTGAAATGCCATTCCACTTCTAACTTGTTGATTTCGTCAAAGAACTCTGGTGACAATAGTTGTTTAAATTCCATGAATTCGTTGCGTAACACCTTTGAAGCACCGACGAAGTTAGTACCACAGTCGGAATAGACATGCTTAGGAGTGCCTCTCCCAGCGCACATCCTTTGAAAGGCCGATAGGAATGTTTCTGTACTGAGATCTGATACGAGTTCAATGTGCACGGCCTTAGTCGCCATGCACACGAATATCGCCACATAGCCTTTGGATGTTCGGACCCCTCTTCCTTTGTTAAGTTTGACCTCCACGTGACCGGTGAAATCCACTCCAGTGTGGCTGAATGGTCGAGAAGGGGTAGTTCTTTGTGTCGGTAGGTCACCCATTAGTTGATAGTTGCTTGTAGGCTTGAAGCGTTGGCACCGGACACAGTGACGTAGCTCAGTTTTCACGGCTCTGTTACCACCTACGATCCAATATCGCTGTCGAATGTAGGCTAAAGTCAATCGAGCACCGCCGTGAAGAGTTGTTAGGTGGGCGTTGTTAATTAGAAGTTTAGTAAATCGGCTGTTCCGAGATAGTAAAATTGGGTTTTTCATCAACGTTGGTAGGCTTGAGTTAGCTAGCCGCCCTCCAACTCGCATGATTCCCGCGCTGTCCAGGTAGGGATTTAGTTTATAAATTCTACTCTTGTTAGAGATAAGTTTGTTTTTAGTTAGTTTATGGTATTCTTGGTCAAAATCAGCTCGTTGAATAACTTGAATAATGCGTTCATTTGCGGCAGCTATTTCGCTCGATGTTAAGTAGTTGGTATCAGGTTTCTTGTGGTTTCGCATATTTGTAATGAATCGCATTACCCACGCTGTTACTATTTGTGTCCGTGTAAGCGAGCTGCATTTGTTTAATAAATCATTTACAAAATGATTGGTTAGGGCTGCCTCTTGTTGTTTTTTAGTTTCTAAGTTAGTTGTTAAGAGACAAGTTGTAGATTTTTGGATAGTTTCTTCTTTGATTTGTAAGAATTTAGGACCATGCCTCCAGAGATCAAAGTTGATAAGTTTTGATTGATAAAGTCCCCGGGTTGCGCAGTCAGCTGGATTCTGTTCTGATCTTATGCAGCGCCACTGGGAAACTGGGATCGCTTCTTTGATCTTCGTCACTCTATTTGCTACATATCTTTCCCATCTTGATGTTTCGCCCTGAATCCAAGCTAGGACCACTTGGGAGTCACTCCATGCTTGAATTTTGACATTGTGTCCAGTTAAGGCTTGCTTAGTTTTTTCGATCAGCTGTGCAAGTAGTAATGCACCACAAAGTTCCATTCTCGGAAGTGTCGTTTTTTGAGCGAGAGGCGCAACCCTAGTTTTAGCGGCGAGTAAAGTTGTAGTAAGTGTGCCTTGTTCGTTTGTGACGCGGCCGTAGATGACGCATGCATATGCTTTCCCGCTCGCGTCACAAAAGCCCAGTAATTCAATGACTCGTTGTGTCCCGCCGATCTGCTAAGTTGAATGTTTTTTACTTGAGGAAGTTCGTTTTTCAGTTTCAGCCATTCATTTTGTACATCACTCGGCAGTGTCTCATCCCATCCAATTTTACTCATCCAGATTTTTTGAAAAAGTAGTTTAGCGGTAATAGTTATAGGAGATAGCCATCCGAGCGGGTCGTATAGCTTGGATATTTCAGCGAGTAGTTGTCGTTTAGTTAGGTTATTTTGAGTCTTTTCTTTCAGGTTCCAGTTGAACGCGAATGTGTCAGAGCTGCAGTTCCAGCCTAATCCCAAAGTCTTCATCGATTCTTCATGCTTGAAATCGAATGTGTTGTTAGTTGAAATTTGATCTCGCGAGAGATTCTCTAGTAAGGCGGGGTGGTTTGCTGACCATTTTCGGAGGTTCATACCGCCGCCCTTAAGTAGGTCAATGAGTGACCTTTGAAGTTGTTGTGCACCTTTTAGCGAGATGTCTCCACTCACAAGGTCATCTACATAGAATTTGTTTTGCAGTATTGTGGCGGCGGCAGGGTGTTTGTGTCCATCATCCATGGCTAACTGCTTGAGTGTGCGCATAGCCAACCACGGGGCGCATTTCGTCCCGTACGTCACGGTGCACAGTTGGAATTCCTGCAGTTTGTCAGTCGGTGATTTACGCCATATTATTTTTTGTAGTTGTTGTTGCTCTTCCGACATCCAAATGCAGCGATACATTTTCTCTATATCAGCGGTGAAGGCGTATCGGTATGACCTCCATTTTAGAATCAGAGCCTGAATGTCCTGTTGTAAGTTGACCCCCTTTTCAAGGACGCTGTTTAGACTGTGGCCGCTGGTAGTTTTTGGGAGGCGTTAAACACCACTCTCAGTTTGGTGGTTGTCGAACTCTCTCGAAGGACGCCGTGGTGCGGTAAGTAACACTCAGGTAAAGAATTTGTAACCTGAGCTGCCGGTTTCATGTGGCCCAAGTCGCAGTACTCCTTAATAAAGTTGCGATACATAAGTGATAATTTGTTGTCCCTCTCTGACCGCTTCTCAAGTTGAAGGAATTGTGAGATAGCGATAGACTTGGATAGGCCGATTTTTTCTTCAAATTCGGGACATAGCGGCATCTTCACGACGTACTTTCCATCTTCGGGTTAGCGTTTTGTAGTTTCAGTGTAATATATCTCGCTTTTGTCGTCCTTGGAGATGTCCTTGCTGCTCGGAGCTATGTCTTCGTTTTCCCAGAATTTAGTTAGTTCATTAATATTGAACAAAGTTACGTGACAGTTGAGCGTCTTGAGTTTACCACAGAGTATCCACCCAAGGTGAGTTTGTTGAGCGAGGGGGGATTGTGGGTTTCCTCTTAGCACTCCTTCCAAGAGGATTTGGGAGAAAACGTCAGCACCGAGCAGCAGATCCGCAGGGCGCGAGATGTTGTAGTTAGGGTCAGCGAGTTTCAGATTCTGCACGTGTGGCCAGTTAGCCTTACTAAACGTAGAGTTTGGTAGGTTGTTAGTTAGTTTTCTCATGACAAGGACTTGCGTTTCAAATGTGTAATCGGAGTAGGTAGATTTGCAAGTTAGTTTAAGGCGGCCCTTGCAATCACCCGGAACCGCTCCTATGCCTGAGATAGTTGCGTTTAGTCTCTGTCTTGGTAGTTTAAGTATTTGTGCAGCATTCTCGCTAATTAAGTTTACTTGCGAGCCTTGGTCCAGAAGGCTCGAAGTGTTATGTAGGTCCCGTTGTTAGATCTTACGTTGATCTGGGCAGTAGTTAGTAGAACTTCTTCATCTTCAGTTGAAAGATGATTTGCGCTCGGTTGAGCATTAGAAGTTGATGGCCGTGGACCGGAATTTCCACTATCATTTGAAGTGGAAAAGTTTTTCTTCGACGTAATGTGCAATAGTGTGTGATGTTTCATATTACACTCTTTGCACGTTTTAGTTGATTTGCATTCTACGCCGTCGCCGTGACTGTAGAGGCAATTTTTGCAGAGTTGAAGTTTCGTTACGGTATTATTCCTTTGAACTGGATCCATGTCGACTAATTTCTCACATTGCATTAAAACGTGGTTTCCGTTACAAAGTGGATTGTCCATAGTTAGTGAATGTTTTAGAGTTAGATTTCTTGGAATGAAAGTTTTGTTTCCTTGAATAGTTGTAATTGTTCTTTTTTGAGGAGGGTTTTTGAGTTGAGTTTTGATTGTTAGTTTGACTATTGTTTTGATTAGAATTTTCTTTCTTGGGACCTTTGATAGATTCATATGCAAGAAACTTGCTTTCCAAAAAAATAGAAAGTCATGTAAGACGGGTAGCTCCCTGTGGTCGTGAAGTTCCTTGACATATTCTTTTAGGGTGGTAGAGTCCAATTTTTGAGACATAATATGCACAATAATCGGGTCCCAGCTCGATGTCTCTATGCCAATGTTAGATAACCCATTCATGCACTCCGTAATGACGTCATGAAGTTTTTTCAGGTTGTTAGCGTCGGGTTGCTGAATGACTTGCAGTTGGAGCATAGTATTCATGAATGAAGTGAACTGAAGGCGTCGGTTATCATAGCGTTGGTTAAGTATTTTCCAACAGGCTTCGTAGTTATCAGCGCAAACCGTTAAATGTTGCACTAATCTCTCTTATTCACCCCGTAGTTTTGTTTTAAGATGTTGCATTTTTTGTGCCTTATTGATCATAGGATTGTTATGAATAGTTTCCGAAAACAAATCCTTGAAGGAGATCCATTGTTGATAGCTTCCCGTGAATTCTGGTAGTTCGATTCGCGGTGCAGATTTTCGATAGTGGACAGTTGACCAAATTTTGCTGTTAAGTTTCTTTTTAATGTCATCATATTTGCTTTCAATTGTTTCAAACATTTGGTAATAGTTATTATTGGATCCTTTCAATATCGCATCAAGTTCCCAGTGAAGAGCATCGATTTTTTCCCATTTCGATTTTAATACGAAAAGTTGATCCTCCAGTTCCCATCTCTCGTCAGTGTTATCGACGTGTATTTTTGACATTGTGCGGTCAATAGCTTTAAAATTTCCCTCTTGTTTATTAAGCAGTTGCTTTATGTTTTCGTCGGCTCCTTCCTTTAAGAAGTCGCTAAAGTCAAACTTTACATCCTTGGGCTTTCTAATGGTTATCAGAAGATTTAAGATGTCAGCTTTCGTTGCTTCATACATGGATTTGGTTTTTATGAAAATATTTTCCATAAAGTAGGGGATGTTTTTGTCTTGCGTCTCTCTTTCAAGTACGGCATGACGCGCTTCAAAGTCATCCCATTGCTCTGATAAGGATTGGAGGCGCTTAGTTAAATACTCCTCAGTCTTCCTCGACGCGCTGTCCTTTTTATAGTTAATGCACAAAGCTTTGATGTTCTCGAAGCACTTTGACTGAATGTCGAGGTCTCCCATGTTGGATGAAGTAAGAAGTTACTCACTTGTAGTTAAATTGATAGTAAGGTCTCGCAGTTAACGAAGCCAGAAGTGCGAAGTTTTCATACACGAAGGCCACGAAGTTTTCGTGAAGTAATCCTCTAATAAGTTCTGCTGTTGTCAGCACCAAGCGGTAATTAGCATCCCCGAAACGATATGTGCGCTTTCTTAATTCAACCGGTGAGACCCGCTGGTGGGAGGCCAGCTGAACCGATTCGCTATCGCTCAGAGATACCAACAACACTCAGTACCTTTTAGTTGCAAGTTCATCCGACTCGAAGGACCATAAAATGTATGGTCTCAGTTGACACCACACATTGGTAGATTAAAGGTAAGTTGTGGAGCACAAGAAGAAAGTCACAGTTGAAACTATTATCACTTGTATTATTATAAGTTCGTTAAAATACAGTGGCGGTTTAGAAGTTTAGCGACTCTCTCTCTCACGTGTGTCTCGGTAGACAGTCGGTGACGTACTCGATGTGAATAAGTTTTATATAAAGTAAGTAATTACGCGCGGTGCTACGTAAACAAAAATGCATGTACGGTGACTGAACCGTACACCACGATTTAAACTATCTCTGGCAAATTTCATCAAAATCGGTTCAGTGGTTTAGGTATGAAAACGAAATATTTCGCATTTAAAATACTAATATTCCGCTACTTTACATTATCCTTCTTTAGGGTTCAAAGTAATATCCTATCAAATAGGTATCATAAAAATTAGGTTTAGTGGTTTATGCTTAAAAAAACAACAGACAGATTGAAATACAGTTATTTTCGCATTGATATTAGAATAAGTATAGTATTATCTTATCTGTGATATTATTATGGATGCCATTTATTAGTGGTGTTTAAATTATTTACCTACAAAATTTTCTTCAAAATCGGTTCAGTGGTTCAGGCGTGAAAAGGTAAAAAAAAATAGACAGAGTTACTTTCGCTTTTTCAATAGGTATTATGTAAAGCTACTTCACATTATCATGTCAGAGTATATCCTTCCTTCGGGTTCAAACAAACTGTTATTCTACAAATATCATCAAAATCGGTTCAGCGCTTAGGCGTCAAAAAGTTACAAACAGATAAACAGACAGTGCATATTAGCATATTAGTTTGGGGTACTAGTATGCCCTTTTCCAAGGTTCAAACTCCCTACTCCATCAAAATTGGTATAGTGGTTTTGGCGTTAAAAGGTAACAAAGTTACAATATGGATTAATATGAATGAAAAGTTATCAATCCAGGAGCCGCTCTCGCAATCTTAGCGATAAGCCTTCGCATAGGTAGGTACCTATTCAATCAGGTGAAAGGAAACTTAGTTTCGGAAAACCAATCGAATATGCAGTAGACAGAATTTTATTATTAAGTAATTAGGTAAATAAAGTTTATTAAGTATAAAGAAATCGTAATTAAATAATTTATCGAAGTTAGATTTAGTATGAAGATTTACATTGAATCACTGAACCCTAAAAATAAAAAAATATTTTATTTTTGAAAGTCACCGCAGCAGTTTCTTCGTGTCCGTCATGGACGTTAGTCGCATTTGAAATTTCAATAATTCTCATCATGTTATCGTGGAGATCATGGAAGTCTATGGTGGCATGGCTCGACGCAGAAGAGCATCAATTAGGGCCGCGAGATTTACCGGCAGCAGTTCGTCGAGGTCAGGCCACCGACGCTTTCCACAACTGAACAGCGACACTTGCCGCAGGTATTCCTTGTTCAGGAATATTGGTCGGCGTGTCGGAAAAGGTCGGCGTGTCGGAAAAGGGGCAGCCCACGGGACTGAAGAAAATCCTAGACCAAGTACACGACGAGCGGGTGCTGGTTTCGCCATGAACTACCTACGAGTACATGGTGATTTGCCACACGCTGCAGGACGAATGGAGATCATCCTTACCTACCGTTTCCGTGGGACCATTCCGTGACGTTCCAGCGAGAGGAACACCCGCGCATTTTGAACGCAGCGTACGCCAATACCTGAACAGACGGTTTCCCGAGTGGCTCGGCAGATGCCCGGTACCAAGCCCGCTGGTTCTCCGGACCTGACTCCATTGGATTATGTGAAAAGCCGTGTCTATGTTGTTAAGTGCAGTAGGTACCTTCACCTGAAAAAACGGTGGACAGGTGGTGGAGGAATGTGTTCGCTTCCGTAACTTCACAAGTGCTGCGTAGTGCAAGAATACAATGTAAACGCAGAACAACTTCATGTTTAAAAAAGATGGTGGACACTGTGAGCGATTTCTGTAGGTGTAGTGTTTCAGTGTTTAATAGTACCTACCTAGGTAATAAGTAACCCTAGTAGCATTTTTGGTAGGCATTTGGTTGGGCCATGCACATGTCTTTGGTTGGACAACGGTTAGATTTGGCCGCATGTTTTGCTGAAGGGCCGACAACTAAGGGCCTACGTGAAAATTCCTACAGAGGGCCACACTCCGTAGGGCCTTTGTATTGTTATCCTACATAGGGCCAAATAATGTATTTCAACGTAGGGCCTTTGAAAGAAATCATACAATTTACCTACGTCGTTGGGATGTGTTGGCTAGGTGTACTATCGCGCTCGCACGCGCACGCTGCACCACCAGTGCGGTCTTTGACGACTTCTAGCTCCTAAAGTATGCAATAATTAAAAGCTATCCAACATAAAACTTTTAAAATCCATTGAGTAGTTTTAACTCCAGATGGTGTTAAAGACTGCGGATGGTGCAGCGCGTGTGAACGCGACCTATCTGGTAGGATTATATCCGGGTGATATAATACTCTCTCTGTTTTCAATCATTATCACATTTTATCACAATGCTTCATTGATTCAAAATACTAGGCTATAAACAGACGGACTGCGATTCGACTTCCAAATGGCAGTTCAGATGCAGCCATTTGGCATTGGTAGTCGCATTTTAGTCCAACTGTCTAGAGCTTTCCATAAAGCACATTTAAAAAATAAATAAACATACATACAGTGAGAGAATTATACTACCCCTAACCTAGAAATCAAAACATTGTTTATTGAGTGTAACTCAATTATTTTTATTAAAATTAATGTACTACATCTTACTTGTCTAATAAACAAAGTTATTCAATGGCACTAGTTTCTGTTTACAAATGGCATGCACACAAAATCGTTATTAGATTGCACACAATGCCTTCAAGGAAGTCTGATTGACTCCACGCAAAAAAGAATGCTTATGGCCACCACATAAAATACCAAGCAAGCCCGACAAAAATTGGTCCATTTATGCTGTTATATTATGTACGAAACTGGTAAGTCTTTGATAAAAGGTGTCAGTGAGAGAATCATACTGTACCTAATAAAGAAATTAAAAACATTGTTTATTGAGTCTAACTCAATGAAAAAAGTCTCATTCATGTTTAAAGTAGTAGAGTTCCGTTTGTAAAAAAAAAAAATATCAGTGATTGCGTTATTCTCAAGCTTAGGGCTTTCTCCATACTACACAAAAAGTCTCATTCATGTTTAAAGTAGTAGAGTTCCTTGAAAAAGCTCTTGCTGGTGCATCAGCAACAATACAACTCACTAGAAATGCATACTTTTTGCCTTAAAATACTTGAAATACTATGCCTTGAATACTTTCCCACTCAATGCATTCGTCCACAAAAGGACGCAGGTAATTATTAGCACTATGTGGTTTAGAATTTCCATAGTACAATCCAGCAATAAATGGTTTTCTATCAATACTTTGGTCCAAAGTACACAAAATTGACCAGAACGAATTAGTGGTACTGGCATGAACCGGGAGACCGTCCACATTAAGAGTATTGGATAATAATAAAATATCAATATTTTCATGCAATTTGGTGTCAATTATCGGTTAGCGGTTGTGTGTAGTCAATCCAGATGAGGCTTTTTCAACAATATTAACCAGAAGTCCAAAATATTTATATGTTCCACCATCGCAATCAACAACATCAACATGCTTTGGTGTTCGTAATAGCAACCGTGAGTCAATCGGTAAAAAAGAATGAAAAGGATGTAATATTTTCAACAAATCATCTACAGCAGAGTGAGTAACATTGTGCTGTTGCTACCAGTTAACAAGAGATGAAGTTAAATAAATATGATTAGGTTCAGCCTTACCCTGACTGGTGGAAGTACAATCATTAGCTGCATTATTACAAAAGTCACATTCATCTACACTACTTGATGTCAAATCAGATGTTAAATTATTTTGAGGAGTAACGTTATTATCCTCTTGAGGAGTAACATTATTATCATCTTAAAGAGTAACATTATTATTATCATCTATTCTCAACTTAAATTTTATTTTGTTTTTAGAAATATTTCGATGTCTTCTCCTCGTCCTAGCCGATGTGCCAGAATATTCTTGTCTATTGACTATTTCTTCCCCGTCTGTTATCTCGCCCTCCATCTCGGTCTCTAGCGAACCTGAACCAGCTTGTCAAAAAGAACGTAATTTCAGCATCTGTTGCTCTTTCAGCCAACTTATTTTTGCGAACTGAATCTACAATAAAAAATACAATAAGTATAAAAAAAATGTCATAGAAAAAGCGACAAACAAGCAATATTACTTTACCTCACAAACTTTATCTATTTATGATAAATAAAAAATAAATTATATATATCCAACATTCATGTCCAGCAGTGGACCGTTATTGTTGTTCAGAGCCAATATTAGTTGTACAAAAAAATATACAAACAAGAGGGTAATTTAAATTATAGTTTAACTGTAAACCATAATTAATAATTCTCAGATAAGAGTTTATACATGAAACGGGAACACCGAACACCATATCCCGAAAAACAAAAAAGTACTTTACTTACTTTTAATTACTTGTATCATTTGCAAATTTTTCAAGCTGGTTTTATTATTTTTGCCAGTCCACTTGCACTTAAGAGCCAGTGGTGACGAAAAAACTTTTTGTAGTATTCTCCTGGTAATTCTTGCAACATCATTACCGCCAATAAAGCTTGAATTATTAACCTAAAAGCAAAATATAAAATATTCAGCCAAATACATAACAGATATTGGTGTGACGGGTTGACCCGTCATATTTTACCTTTAAAAGTTTTAATTAAGTATTTTTTGTAATAAATTGTAAACAGGTAATGGTAGCAATTCGTGGTTGCACAATAAGCGACTTAACTAATGTAAGTCCATACCTGTTACTTTCTATCATGAGATAACAGAACGGGATGGCAATAATTTTAGTTGAGATTTAGTTAAGTCGGGATGGTTACGAATCGGGCCCATATGATGATGTAGGTAGGTATTTACAATATTTAGCATGAGTAACTGTTTATAGGTAGGTAGTGATTTATTGAAAAATAAATAGCAATATCTAATTGCAACTTGCAACTTCAGGAACTGTGACAGGCTCCACAAAACAATTTAAATTACTGATAGTAACTTACCAATATGATAAATTAATAGGTAACCTACTTTATTTTCTCTTTGTAAAAAAATATTAAATGATTTTGATTTACTTAACTGTAGGTATTTATGTAGGTAGGTACCTATTTGAATATGACAATTCTATTTCTGCTATAAAATTGTTACAAAATAACATTCTATCAATATAAAACAATAAAAAAGACAATACAGGTACCTACAGTAAGGTAGTGGTAAATACTTACCATTTATAGCAAGTGATTTGGATGCTTGTACGGAGTCCCGCTGTTGAGGAGAGTCTGTCTCTTCCAAAATCACTTCTGTAAGTAAATATGTAAAAATATTCAATTCATTCAACTAGGTATGATATTACAGCCAATATTCAATACAGCTATATTTTTACAACATAATGACACAATAGTAGCTATTTGTGGTTGCAAACGGGATGGCAATATTTTTAGTTGAGATTTAGTTAAGTCGGGACAGTTACGAATCGGGCCCTACGGTAGGTACATTAATATTATTACTAAGTATGTTCCTTGGTACACTCTAACTACACATACCTGTTGACAATGGTCTCTTTTTTTATTTTCAGATTGTTGTGACATAGGTGACTTCGGGTATTTAAATTTTATGTAGTTGATATCTTCGTCATCTTCCTCGTCACTACTTATTCTGTTGTAAGGCTTCCTCTTCCTCCTCTTTTTAGTTTGCTCAGAGGTATTTGAGATTAAGTCGCATTCACTATCTGCTTTCTTACACTTCTCCCTTGCTGATTTCAAATCATCTGAAAGTTATTTGACAAAAACTGTCAGTAAAAGTTATATTTTCTTTGGTTTCATGGAGCAATCGACATACAAAGGTGTGAAGGTTTGTTAGAATGTAATCAAATCATATAGGCGACAGTAGGTACAAGTAGAAACATTGTAAAAATCAACAACAAAATCAATCGGATTAGGTTAGGAAGTATTTACCTACTTATCAATTAGTTTTTAACTACCTAGGTAGTATATTATAAAGGGAAAAGCTGTTTGTCCTTCTTTCGGAACAATTATCAGAGTAAAACATCTCATTCCTGTGAGAATCAATTACTACGCTGCGTGTAAAGCTAGTACCATAAAAATATCAAATTTGACTTACCAGTTTCGTACATAATACGTCTGATAGCATATATCGACCAGTTTTCATCGGGTACGTCTCGTGATGCCAAACATTTATTGAATTTACTTGGAATTTTATATGGTGGCTAAAACATTCCTTTTTGCGTGGAGTAAACCAGCCTTCCTTGACAATGCCCACGGCATTCATTTTCAAGGAACTCAAACATGAATGAGACTTTTTGTGTAGTATGAAGAAAGCCCTAAGCTTGAGAATAACGCAATCACTGATAAAATAAAATTTAACAAACTACACCTCCGCACCACACAGAAAAACACTTCACAAAATGGCGCCCGCGCCCGCGCCGCGTCGCGTCGGCGACTATGCCCCCGCAACCCGCCCCCCCCCCCACTCACCCTCCGCACCCTAGTGAGGTCCGATATTCGTAATCGGTTGGGCATAATAACCGACAGCGAGTCTATTGGGCCAATACAAGTCGTATGTGGGTGATTTAACTAATCATATTCCAACAATGTTCCTACCGTTGGCTAGTTGTGTCAAACTTCTGTTGGACCAACCTTTATTTACTGCAGTTATACCAACGTTGTTCAGCCAACGGTAGTAAAAAAGCATGATGGCCCACTGTTGGTAATTAGTTAGGCATAATAACATTTTTGACGTTCGTTGGGCCAATGCAAATTCCATGTGGGCGATTTAACTAACCATATCCCATCAATAACCCTACCGTTGGCCAATAGTGGCCGACTAAAAATGCTACTAGGGAATGTTTCTACCTATGTAAGTACGCATTTAAATAAATAACTTTTATTGTGTATGTCCATGTTTTATTCATTATTAGATAATAAGACTTTTCTCATACAAACTAGGTACCTGCATCTGCACATCTAAAAGCTATTAATGTATTCTCAATTATTTTTACTGAGTAGGTAGGTAATTAAATAATTACCAGACTGGTCAGTCTAGTGAAGTAGAACCGAGAGGTAGGTAGGTATATCGAGTCTGATCGCCGTGTGTAGGTACGTACAAGTACATAGGTACATATACCTAGCTAGTAGGTACTTACACCTATGACCTATGAATACCTACTTTGTACATTTGCATTTTTATAAGAATAAAATAAAGACGTTGGCTAAATTGAAATATAGGCGACTGCCCCAGCCATGTATAAACATCGTACCTATTAATATATAATGCTGAGTAGCTAAGTATTAATAATTTCAAAGAAATAACTTTCAGGAACTTTTGATTGTTGTACAATTCTAAAAAGAAATTCGTAAAAGCACTCTCCTACCGTCATTTTAAGTACAAACGAAACAAAAAGCCTTGGCTATGAACTTTTTTCTAGGAGTTTCTAAATACATACGCACATACAAAAACTCACGCCTTCATCACAATGGGGTAGGCAGAGACCACAGATTGCCACTTGGTACGATCCAAACACACCTATTTCGCTTTCTCTACAGTAATAATTCGCTTCATACACGCACGTCGAATTAGGGAACTCCCAACCTGGCCTTATCTTATAATATCTCCAAGATCTAATACTCTCACCTAGAACGCCCTTCCAGTCTTCCGACCCTTAATATTCAATAAATAGGAATATCCTGCTAGGAGTCTGGGTGGAGGGAAGCCTGAAGAGGCAAACGGGGCGTTCCTAGAACCATCGTCAGTGCCTTTTAACACTCCTCACACCACTGCTACTGCTCGATCGCTGGCATACTTATATTTTGGATGTGTTTAAATAAAAAAAAAACAACATATAACAGATATTGACTTTTATTTTATTATTCAACAGTTTTAGGCACATTTATACAGGGTGCAAATTTGCAAGCTTGCCATATTCACCGACGTGATAATAAGTCATGTTTCCTACTTTATTCGAGAACTTCCAAAATGGAATACTTTATGAAAAACTAAAATTAAACAAAACTTTTTTTTAAAGTGTGGCCCGGAATAAACTACATAAATGTTTTTCCTGTCCATATTAACTTTAGGAGCAATAGAAATTTACCTAATGTTCGTTTATCTCAAATCAAATGATAAACAAAACAAATGAATGCAGACTTTCCTTTTTACTTTTTGACCTTGACAAAAAAGGTATGTTATAAGTTTCTGTGTATCTCTATGTCTGAGTGTCTGTTTGTGGCATCGTAGCTCCTAAACGAATCAACCGATCTCAATGCGGGTTTATTGTTTGAAAGCTGCCGTGATTAAGATGGTTCTTAGCTTTATTTAATCAAAATCGGTTTAGCCGTTTAAAAGTTATGCGCAATCAATGTCGGGGGTTATACAACATTTTTAATTTTAGAGTTATACGGAATTCCTACTAAGAAATAAGGATTTTTTGGCGAAGTAAAAAGCATAAATGACATTATTTACAACATTTACACGTTTATTTACACAGTACTTACAGTATTCTAAGTTCTAGTTAGCAGTTGCGGTCATAGTCATATTAGAGTACCCATCATTTCGCACTAAACACAATCTAGCAGAGACGGAAATTCTTATTTTAACAAAACAAAACGAATACGTGTTCTAGCACTTTTTGGATTGCAGACACAGTTAAGCAATGCCTCAAAGTAAGCCAGTCTTCATCAAGCTGGTCTAAGTTGGTGAATATGATGACTTTCTGATGACTTTCCTTACGATTCATTTACGGTTCACTGAAACTTATGTTCCGTATCACATCAATACATTCAATTTCCTCCGTGTACACAAATCTTTTCAAGTTTTCACATCTCCTCACTCACAAATAAGTTAAGTCCGGGGATCGCGCTGGCCAGGGAACTGGGCCATCACGTCCGATCCATTGTGTTATCTTGGTAATTTTACATATCGCCCCGTGGCGTAAGCGCGACCGGTAAAAATCCGCGTTCAATTCAACTTAGGTACTATTAACATTGGTACGCTAGTACATAATACATCAATGACTATTAATCGCAATTTTATGAAAAATTTTGCAAAAAATTACAACCATTTCTGCCAAAACTTATGCCAATGTCAATTTTTTTACTTTTTCTTATTTGACAGCAAATAGTTCGTGTAAGTTAAATTGATTAGTTAAAAACCGTACACGCCATGTAATAGGGATGTGCATGAGTATCGATAATGTATCGATGGATTAGTGCTGTGTGCATTAATTGTCGATGAAAATAAATTAAAAATTTCGAAATTTTGACAATCTTATTTTATAATTTATTTAAGTTCTTTGCAAGCAGTACAATGACCTCAGTGAATATGGCAAGCTTGCAGATTTACAGTTTGTAACAGTATACTCGTTATAGGCAGCAGTAATACGGTCCCAATGCCAGCAATAATAAGTCGTTATATTGGAAAATAGGAAAATTCACCAATTGGGGCAGGTAAGCATCGACTCTAGTAAATATTGATCTTTGTCTGTTATTATTATTATTTCTTACAAAAGCTCCTAAACGATTAGGCTGATCCATGTAACGTGCTGCCCTTTGGATATTTCACCTGAGTTTGGACCGTCTTCCAGGACAATATGGAACTTATTTATTTTTATTTTAAAATCTTCCATGAGGTAGAATGAGGTTAGATTAAAATACCGTTGCCTAAATAATTTGAAATCACGTTTAAAACGATTATGTGACCATAATATGGTCACATTTTTCATTTCAGCAACCTTTTCAAAATTAAATGTTGGATTCTCAGACTTGGCAATATCAATTGCATCTTCAATTTGGTTCACAGCGAAGTTTGAGTATAAAACATTATTTTCAAGCAACAGATGCCAAACATTCAAATTCAAATCTCGCGAACTCTGGTACTGTGGGGAATATATGTATAAATTGTACTTTTCAAGAAGCATCTTTTTTACAAATCCGGGAGGAAATGTTGCAGAAACATACATCCATTAAATACAGTGTCGTGAAGTGTTTGCAGTCCGCTTATAATTAGACAGATTTATTTCGGCCTCTGGTTGCGGTGCTGGTTGATGTAGTGGTGCTGGATCAGGTTGGGCTGCTGGTTCAAGTCTTGGTTCTGGTGCAGGTAGGTTTACACGATTCCTATCCTGAGCTGTTTGCCGTTGGTGTCTCATCCAGCAGGGATGACAGGCATAGTTTACATCCTAAAAGGAACAGTTCATTTATGTAGTTATCATAATATAAGGAGAAAGTGGTATCTACTTTTTAATGGATGTTTTTGCCATGGCATATAACCTATGAAAATAATATTTTTCAAACCATCAAAATAAAATAAAAAATGTGTTTTTTAAGACACTAAGTCAAGTAACAAAATGTACTTTTAGGAAACTACTGAGCAAGATAAAAAAATGGGAATGCCTTCTGAGAGCTCTGTGTCTATGATGAGGGGTAACAGAATATCACCATCATCACTTAAAAATCAAAGAAAGATGTTAAATAGCACAGAAATGACAAATTACCTGGTAAAAAGCTGGATGTGACCTCGGTAAATTATGCAGCATTAAATTATTCATGTCCACTAAGTAACGTTGAGCATTTTTCCCAGAATGGCCACAGGTAATGCACACCATTATATGTCCAAATAAACAGACATCAGCAGCTTTTTCTGAATTTAATAGAACAAAACAAGGATGACAAATGTTGAAATCCATTAAAACCTAGAACAAATAAATTACTTGAGAATGTAACAAACGACTATACATTTTACTCACCTTAACCATATGATGGTCTTTCAGTAAAGGTGATAAACTCCATAATAGATTGTATTGCTCCACACCTAGCGTTTATTTTTAATAAATGTGTTGATGATGGTGTGTTTCCTGATTTGATGAAACATAGTAAAGTAATTCCTCTATTTAAAGCTGGTAGTACATCAGACCCCACCAACTTTAGACCAATTTCAATACAACCAGCCCTTAGCAAGATATTTGAAAAAATTATCCTTAATCAAATAACCACTCATTTCTACGCTAACAACCTTATGAATATAAATCAATTTGGATTCACACGGGGTCGCTCTACAACCGATGCTGGTGTTGAGCTCATTAGTCATATTTTTGCGGCATGGGAGGACTCGCAGGATGCTCTTGGAGTCTTCTGTGATTTGTCCAAGGCTTTCGATTGTGTTCATTATGAAACTCTGATCAGAAAATTTCATCATTATGGCATAAGAGGAGACGCACTTAGGCTTCTGGAATCTTAGCTGAGTAATAGAATCCAGAAGGTTGAGGTTAACGGCACTAGGTCACCTGGGTCCGCAGTCTGTATGGGCGTCCCACAGGGTTCAATCCTAGGACCATTCCTGTTTCTCGTTTACATTAATGACTTACCATCTCTTGTTAAAGACGCCCATGAGATCGTACTATTTGCAGATGACACATCACTCATATTTAAAGTGAAGAGGTACGACTCTGATTATGACGATGTGAATACTGCGATCTCAAAGGTAGTTGAATGGTTTACTGTAAATAACCTTCTTTTGAACGAGATAAAAACCAAATGTGTTAAATTTACCTTGCCCAATGTTAAACAGGTTAATACCAATGTACAGGTTAGGAATAAAAAACTGGGCATTGTGGAATCTACTGTATTCTTAGGAATAACTCTTGATGCAAAGCTTCAATGGGGTCCTCAT
Organism: Aproaerema taeniolella; assembly: GCA_949987775.1. NCBI lineage: Eukaryota > Metazoa > Arthropoda > Insecta > Lepidoptera > Gelechiidae > Aproaerema > Aproaerema taeniolella. The sequence goes on from CATLJT010000292.1 coordinate 394,919, forward strand.
ATTGATAATTTAGCGAGCAGACTCAGTTCAGCAGCCTACGCAGTTGAAAAAATCCGTCAATTATCGGACGTTGAAACCGCGAGAACCGTATATTTCAGTTACTTCCACAGCCTAATGTCATATGGCATTTTACTGTGGGGTAATGCTGCGGATATCAATAAGATCTTTGTTCTGCAGAAAAGGGCTGTTCGCGCGATTTATCACATGAGACCTAGAATGTCTCTTAGACAAATGTTCAAAGAAATAGATGTTTTGACTTTTGCATCCCAATATATATGTGACAATCTTTTATATGTGAAGAAAAATGAACATTTGTTTAAGAAAAATAGCGATAGGCACAATGTTAATACAAGGACCAAGCATAAACTGGATGTACTAGACAGTCGTCTCCACAAGGTCACGAACTCTTTTATGGGTCAATGTATACGTTTCTATAATAAGATTCCCATGTGTATTCAAAATTTACCTTTGGATAAATTTAAGACAGTGATTAAACAAAAACTTTGCAAAAAGGGCTATTACAAAATTTTTGATTATCTATCAGACAGGCAGCCATGGAAATGAACTGCTCAGCTCTAGAGTTATTTCAGATTTAGTTAAAATTAGTAAATAAGAAAATTTGTAATGCGATTTAAAAGAGCAACCTCAGAGTTTCTTGCCTGTTCTTCCCTGAGGAAGACTGCACCTTTGCGAATAGGCGTAGAGTCAGTAGGATCAGAGGTACGAATGCGTATGTATGTATTTAAATCGTTTAATGTATGTTTGTATGTATTTCATTGTAATCTTGACTTGTTTTAAGTGACATCCTGAATGTCCTATAAAATAAATATTTTTCTATTCTATTCTATTCTAGTCACTTAGTATTTGGCGATACTGAGTAGCTGCGTACACGTTGCTTCTCCCACAAACATACGTCTCCAGTTGTCATCTCTTTCAAACTTGTCTAACGCTCGCTTATTGGAGAAAGATAGAACGATCACACTTGTAACACTTTACACTACTGATTTACATTACAAACAGCCAAAAGCTAGGAATATTTTGATAAAAGTGAATTGTATCATTAGACACAATTAAAAAATTCAAAAGTGGTTTCGTGAATAATAATACATTAGTATATGTATTAGTATACACACATATATTTTTAAATAATATCTTGTTCTAAGTGATACTAAAGTAATAATAGCATTATTCACATATGAGTTATAGTAAAACAGTGTCGTGTGTGCTAATATAACCTCAATTGTATCAGTACTTACAATCGCATGCGAATTATCTTTAAATGTGTTAAATAATTCAATTGTAGTTATATTTCCCTACATTTACAGTTTTAATGAGATATCCAAAATTTAATCAGTGCCTGTCAAATTATATTACATTACACGAGACTTTGCAGTCCATTCGATGAAACAAGTTGACTTACATTATTGCACACGAACAATATCTCAAGATCTAGGAGAGCTACATCTACGTTGCTAAGACAGAAAGATAGATCAATAAACACATATCAAGAATGTCTAGAAATACTAATTATGATATATCTTGACTTAGCGCGTTTTTCACAGAGGGTACAGCATTATTTTTGACGTCCGAGTTGACTGACAGTCCATTATTTTCTTTGAGGTCTAGGTCTTTGGTAGTTTTAATCGGCTGACTTCGTCTACTTTTGTTATTTGTCGACAGTTGTTGTCATTTTAAAAGTTTTGAGAAACTTTTACGTGAAGTATTACGTATTAGGTACTCGTAATTAATGATTGTAGTTTCAACTGTTCATAATTTTTAGTGTTAGTTATTTAGGGCTTGTTTTTAATGTTGAGTCGTTTCGTTTGGGATTCCCGGCTGGGTTTATTTCTCTTGTAACTTCTAGGTATTGCTCGCGTGTTGTTCTTAGTTGGTACTTGAAAAATAGCTTTGGATGTTGTTCCCAGTTATTCTCTTTTTAGGTTAATTAGTTTGTTGTGATGTTTTGTGACATTGCACGTTTTGTGAGTTTTGTAATTTTTAAATCGAGTTAATAAACTTTGTTGTCATCGCGTATGAGTAGTTTTCATTAATATAGTAGGTATGTGTCGGTCGACGACACTTCGTTCATTTAGCTCCCGGAAAAATATTGTTAAAATTAGTTTAAAGTTACAGTTTTAGTCAGTGTTTTGTGCCATATTAACAATTAAGTTCTCAACTTTCCAATGGTGAATAATTTGTGAGTGAAATAGAACGTGGTTTATGTGTAAAAACAATAAACTTTTTAATACCTAACTGTTTTAATAGCAATCGCGAAGCTCGCACTCGCATGTGCTCAAGGTCACGATGCGCGGTTCGTAAGCGCTTTACAACTCAGCGATTTCGTTGCTTGACCGCTGCATGTACTCTGGACTATTCGTATGAATTTCTATATGAAACTTAAAAAAAATTTTTTTTTTGCTATACATTCCCTTTATTGACACTTTTCGGTTTGTGGATTTAACAATTAGTAAGCACTATGTCGCCTCCTACTAACAAAGCATGCGCTAAATGCCATAATAAAATACAAGGAAAAGAATTACTAACCTGCTCGGTATGCAACTCCACCTATGACCTGAGTTGCGCTAACGTATCCTATAAACTATTTACGCTAATGGAGAGAAAGGCTTCTTGGAAATGTAGCAGTTGCGCAAGCAGGCCGTCGTCGTCAAAAACGAACAATAACCGCAATAAATCAAAGAATATAATTGAAAAGTCAACACCTACAACTTCAACACCAGACAGTGATACATCTTTCTCCAACGTTACCATCCGATCACAACGAATTCCGAAAGCGGCATTTGACGACACTGATGATGAGTCACTTGGTAAAAATTCTTTAGTTTGCATCTCGTCCTCAAAACCAGCTTTGACAAAGGAGGATGTTAGAGGTATTTTTAAGGAAGAATTTGAAATCATGAAATCTCAGCTGTTTACGGAAATGCGAACCTCACTGAGGCAAATGGTTGCACAAGAAATAAAACCCATAGCTGAAAAGGTTAGTTCTATGGAAAACTCACTTACCTTTTTGAATCAAGTGTATGAATCTACAAAAACCGAGATTAAACAGTACAAAGAAACAATTGATGATCTTCATAATAAAAATGTTGAGCTGGATTTCGCACTTCGAGATATGAGTTATAGATTACAAATTATGGAACAACATAACAGATCCAACAACATAGAATTACAATGTGTACCGGAACACAAAACTGAAAATCTCCCCTCAATTATAAAACAGCTTTCAAAAACAGTTTCCTGTGAGCTCCAAGATAATGACATACACCTTTGCACCCGAACTGCAAAAATTAACAAAAATGATCCTAGACCACGCTCAATTATTGTGAAGCTTGCAACCCCAAGGCTCAAAGACACTTTTATTGCTCAAACTATCAAGTTCAATAAGACCCACCCAACAGACAAATTGAATTCAAGCCATCTTGGTTTTGGTGGAGTGAAGCAACCTATCTATGTGTCTGAGCACCTTTCACCCGTCAATAGAGCCCTACATGCTGCAGCTCGAATGAAGGCTAAGGAAAAGAGTTACAAGTTTGTTTGGATAAAACAGGGAAAGGTGTTTATGCGCAAAAATGAAACATCTGATTATGTTTATGTTAGGGATAATAGTGTATTAGATAAGCTTACTTAAAAGTACTTTTTGTATCTATCAGTGAATGGTATAGCACATAAAGGCATAAAATTCGATTCATTGAATATATATTACCAAAATGTACGTGGTCTCAGAACTAAAACGAATGATTTCCTTAGAAAAGTAGCTTTATATAATTATGACGTAATTGTCCTTACAGAGACATGGTTGAATAGCAATATTTCTGATGCTGAAATTTTTGATGGTAACTACTTTGTGTATAGACGCGATAGAGAATCTACTGGATTTCATAAAACCAAAGATGGTGGCGGTGTGTTAATTGCTGTCTCAAATAGATTAAACTCTGCAAGAAATCGTAATTATGAAAGCTCGTGTGAAGACCTATGGGTAAATGTAGATATAAGCAGTAGACTCAGTATTCAATTATGTGTAGTTTACTTACCACCACCTGTTAAACGTGAGATGTTAGAACATTTTATGGATAAATATAATAGTATTTCTGAAGAAGTCAATAACGTTTGTGTTATAGGTGATTTTAACTTAAGCTGTATACACTGGTCGGATCCTGATTCACAAATATTACCTTATAGTAATTGGTCCTCATTAGGGCAAAGACTAATAGATTTTGTCTCCTTAAACAACCTTAAACAATACAACAAAATATCAAACAATTGCAATAAGATTTTGGACTTAGTTTTGTATAATTTTAATAAAATCAACGTTAGTCATAGCAGCGATTCTTTAGTGAATATTGATGTATTACATCCACCTTTGCAAATTGATTTAGATCTGACTTCAGAATCAATACTTAAACAAAATTTTAAAAGTAAAGCTCTAAATTTCTATAAGGCAGACTACAGCAAAATAATTGATAACCTGGACAGCATAGATTGGATATGTAAATTTGCTACGTGTAGCAATGTCAACGACATGGTATCCATTTTTTACAGTATTCTTAATGATATTATAGACTCGTGTGTTCCTATCACTACATTTTCCAAAATAAAGCATTCACCCTGGTTTACCAAAGATTTATACAAACTCTTAAAAGAGCGAAATAAACTATTACGTAAATACAAAGTTTTTAAAAATCCTCTAGATGAAATATCACTTCAACTACTCAATAAAAGATGCAATACACTCTCAATAATATGTTATAATAACTATAGAAATAAAATAGAAAACAGTATAAACAAAAACCCCAAGTATTTTTGGACTTACCTTAAAAATAGACGTAACATATCGAATCAATATCCCTCAAAAATGTCATTAAATGGCCAAACCACTTCCCATGGAACAGACATTTGTAATTTATTTGCCTGTCACTTTTCTTCAGTTTACTCCGATTTTACAATGCCAAGAGATAGTTTGGATGGAATTATTCATATCAACACACTAAACAATATCCATATTACTCAACAGTCTATTTTCAAAAAAATAAAAGGACTTGATGTAGATAAGGGAGCGGGACATGACAATATTTCACCATTATTCATTAAAACATGTGCATCGTCACTCAGTCTTCCACTGTACCATATTTTCAATAAATCTTTGGACACCGGCTTGTTTCCAGACTACTGGAAAATGGGCAAGGTTGTACCAATACACAAAAGTGGTGCTATGAGTGACGTTTCTAACTACAGACCAATCACCATCCTTTGCACATTTGCCAAAGTATTCGAGTCCCTTATTTACCCATTTTTGCAAACTTTTTTTAAACAGACACTTAATAAAAATCAACATGGTTTTATTCAATCTAGGTCTACTAACACTAATCTGGTCACATACCATAATATACTTGTAGAGGCAGTAGATGCTGGGAACCAAGTAGACGCCATATATACTGATTTTTCTAAGGCATTTGACAAAGTATGTCATCACACTTTAGCGAAAAAACTACAGCAATACGGAATAGATGGATCGCTGCTTGACTGGTTTAGATCGTACTTGGATACGAGACCACAGTACGTTGTAGCTAAGGGTTTTAAATCTGTTTCCTATGTTGCAAAATCAGGTGTGCCTCAAGGTTCTCATCTGGGACCTTGGCTTTTCAATCTTTTTATAAATGATTTACCCTCTAAGATTGAATACAGTTCCGCATTCTTGTTTGCCGATGATCTTAAAATATCACGTGTAATATCTAAGATTTCAGATAGCGTATTACTCCAGGAAGATCTGAATCAAGTCGTCAACTGGTGTCATGTCAACAATATGCTTTTAAATATAGACAAATGTTATCATATTAAATTCACACGTAATTTAAATAGTATCGCAACAGAATATAATATTAATAATTGCAAATTAAAAGAAGTAAATAAAATAAGAGACTTAGGAGTGTATTTTGATACAAAGTTAACTTTTTTGCCACATATTGATCAGGTCATGAGTAAAGCTTCAAGAATGTTAGGATTTATAATAAGGAATGGAAAATATTTCAAGCGATCAAGTACTAAAATCACTATTTATAATGCTTATGTTCGAAGCGTATTAGAATATTGCAGCGTAGTATGGACACCGCACTACAGTGTTCACCAACTTAGGATGGAAAGAATCCAAAAAAGGTTCATGAGGCACCTCACATGGAGAAGCAATTTGAAGGTCCAACTCAATTCATATGACAAGCAATTAAGTTATTTTAAAATGAACACTGAAAAGTCGCAAATATCTTCTTGATCTCATGTTCTTGTTTAAAATATTTAGAAATAAAGTAGACTGCCCTGAATTACTTGAAAAATTTTCAATTCATGTGCCACGTCGATGCCCTCGCCATCCGGCTGGGCTTTTACAACCACCCTTTTCAAGAACAAACTTAAAACAGTCTGCTGCAGTTTCTAGGCTAAGTCGTCTGTATAATTCGATCAGTGGATCTACAGATATTGATATGTTCAATGATAGCCCCCACACGTTCCGTGCGAAAGCTTTGAAACAAATTCAGGATATAAATATATAATTGTATTTTTTTCCTTTAGTTTAAGTTTATTTCATTACTTGTAATAATTTAAAAAAATTCTAATGTTTCCTATTTTTATGTAACTTAACTGTAACTTTTATATAATTAGCAACTGTAACTTTTGTATAATTAGCAATATTTTTCTAGATTATAATGGTGTACGATGTGGCACCTTCACAGGTTGTACACTTAAAATGATCTAATGTTAAGTTTTTTAAAATGTAATAGTGTAACATCCCTTGGTTGTCCGAAATAAATAAAATAAAATAAATAAAAATAAAAATAAAAATTAATGTATTTCTTCTACTTATGTTAGTTGTTAGTATTATTTAAGTTTCTTTATTTAATATCAACCTCTTCCTTTTTAACTGGGTTTAATTAAACTTAAAATTTTCAAATTTTTTTTGGTTTACAGGGTGTTCAAATTTTTTTATTTTTTTGTAGAAAGGGGGTGTTGCAGCATTTCTGCTTGCGATCTTTTTAGGGTTCCGTAGTAATCTACGAACCCTTATAGTTTCGCCATGTCCGCCTGTCCGTCTGTCCGTCTGTCCGTTTGTCCGTCTGTCCGCAGGTTTCCTAAGAAACCCTTGGTACTACAGAGCTGAAACTTAGCATGATTAGACATATGAATCACGCCGACAGAACTGTAGAGTAAAATCTTGGAAAAAAAAAATTCGGGTGTCTCCCATAGACGTGAAAGGGCGATGAATTTTTTTTTCTCGCCAGTATCATTTAATGGGGTGTCATAGGATAGTATTTTAAAAGATAGAAGGGGTTTACAAAGAACGTTTTTCGATTCAGTACTCCGTTTGCGAAATATAATTTTTTAAAGTTAAAATTTTTGTCAAACACAAGTATCCCCCCACTATACCTGCTAAACGGTTGTTTCTAAAAATGTGAAAAAATTCACGTTGGTAGAAATTTCAAAATTAAAAGGAAAACTATCACACATAACTTGGTCCTTCAAGTTTGCGAGTAATAGTCGACCAAGTGCCAAACATTGTTGGGATTAATAAGAATATTATTTACTAATATAAGATCTTTGTGTCATAAAAAGTTGTTATGACACAATTTCGGAACAAAATGCAACCATAAATCGTCAAGAAAAGATGTTAGCAGAACACAGTACTCTTGCATCTAATCAGAAATACTCATTCAAATGAAGTTGTGAGAAACTCACCTCGTTCTGTGACTCCAACACCCATTAACGTCACTACACCTGTGCCAAACCGTCTACAACCTCGTATTTTCACTACACTAAATGACTTTGGTCCTCAAGCACTGGATTTCGTGGATTCTGCAGCTGCCATACCGGCGCCTACCATACTGCGGGCTAATATTATGGGCCCTGACACTTCTTCAGTGTTATCTGTCCCTGCACCTCAGATCAAGAATATAAGCCAGCGGTCAGGTCGTCGATGGGCTGATGCGGCTTCCAGCGCCCCAGCCACCACGCGAGTAGCCGCCGTGCCAAATGCCGCTATAGATGCCCCTTCCACACAGACACCTCGTCCCTCTGGTGGCCTCCGAGCAGCACCTCCACGTATCGCCAGCCTCCACTTTTCAATTTCAGTGAGGAGACTGGCCCTGAAGACATCATGAGCCACTTAAAATCTCACGTGACTGGACTTGCAACTATGACATGCCAACAGCTACCGACGAGAGGAAAGTACACTTCATTTCGTTTGGATGTCCCAGTGCACAAATTAAAATGTATTCGTGACGACAAGTTGTGGCCGGAAGGTGTTTCAATTCGTAAATTCAATGAAGTTCATCCAAAAAACTCCCACACACGGCCCGCACGGAACACATCAACATAACCTCAAACAATAAACGCTCAGGAACTGCACACTATTACACGAAAATATTACATCATAATGTTCAGTCTATATGTAACAAAACAGGACTACTAAATATTATTTTACACAAACATGAACCAAATGTATTAGTATGTACCGAAACTTGGTGTAAACACAGTGAAATTGAACGCGTCGGTCTGCGTGGCTTCGAGCTCGCCGCTAAATTCTGTCGGCAGCGCATGAAAAATGGTGGGGTTGCGTTGAATGTGCGACATGGAACTGCATATAAACATAGATGCGACTTTCAGACATAGGTCTGAGTTGAGTTTCACTGTGAATTTAGTGTTATCGAATTGTTAAAATGTAAACTATTGATTATAGGAACATATCGCAGTGGAAAATGCAATTTCGAAATATTTTTAAAAACATTTGAGTTACTTCTAGGTAAATTAATTGACGAAAATAAAAGGTTTATTATAGTCGGCGATGTAAATGTAGACTACTTAACGGAAAACTTACTCAGGGATAAGTTGGACGATTTATTGTATAGTTACAATGCTCATAACATCGTTGATTTTCCCACCAGAATCTACAAAGACAGTCGTTCGTCTATCGACTGTGGAATCGGGTCGTGTAATGATGATGACGTCACGGCACGGTACATAGACACCGCTATCGGGGATCATAGTGCTCAGCTGTTTACGTTATGCAACAGCTCGGCCACTAAAACTTATATTTCATCAATTGAACGTCGATTATATACTGAAAATTCATTTCAATCATTTTATTTTGACATCAGTAATTATGAATGGACATTTATTTATGATTTTAATATTGACATATCTGAAAAATTTAATTCATTAATACGCGTTTTGACATATTATATTGACATTCACTTTCCAATCAAAAAAGTCATAATTAAAAAGCATAAAAAAGTTCCTTGGGTGAGCAATGAATTGGCTTCCTATATGAAAAACTTCGAGAGCTTTTGTGAGATCAAACGCCAGTATCCCGAAAACGAGTAGATTGCGGCCTGTATATCTCACTACCATGACCTCATTAAAGCGACAAATCTACGTGACCAACGAAAATATGTAGGAACGCGGTTGGCCAACTCAAAAAATTTGTCAAAGGAAATATGGCAGATTATAAAGTCTGAAACAAGCTCGAAATCTTCTTGTCGTACAAAGATAGAATTAAAAAATGAGGGAGTTTATCTATCAGACAGCGAAGTACCAGACTGTTTTAATAAACATTTTCTTACCGTGGCATCGAAATGCACCTGCCAAAGTAACAAAACCGATGCCATGAATTATCTTGACCGATGCATTTTGGACACTACTGTACCCTTGTTTGAACTACCTGTGGTTACAGCAGACAGTTTAAACAAAGTACTTAAAAATATGATGAAGAAATCGGAGACTCTCGATCTATTTGACATATCTGTAAAAATATTAATCTCTGTGTGGCCAGTTATATGCAATTTATTACTGCATTTAATAAATGAAATGTTTAACAAGGGTGTCTATCCAAACATTTTGAAAAACTCGATAATTTGTCCAGTTTATAAAGGGAAAGGTGATAAGAACGTAGTTGATAACTACAGACCTATAACTATCGCACCGATGTTGTCAAAAATCATTGAGTCTCTGCTCTCATCAAGCATTATGGGACATTTAGAAAGAAATGAATTATTATCCGGTAACCAATACGCTTATAGAAAAAATCTTTCCACTACCACCGCAGTTCAACAAGTGGTAGACTGTATTCTTACAGGGATCGATGATGGATACAAGGTAGCTGGCATTTTCTGTGATCTCTCAAAAGCATTCGATGTCATAAAACATGATCTCCTATTGGAAAAGTTAAAACACTATGGAATCAAGGGAAAATCACATGACTTGTTTGAATCCTTCCTCTCAACGCGACATCAAACTGTGGAAGTATCAGTAAACGGTCGGAAACTTAGGTCTGAGGCAGGTTCAGTCAAAATAGGCATTCCTCAGGGATCATCTTTAGGAAACACCATGTTTTTAACATTTGTTAACGACCTTCCGTCCTCTATCACAAATGGATTAACAATATTATTTGCTGATGACACAACGGTGATTATTTGCGATCGTTCTTATGATAGTTTGAACGTAAAAGTGACTAATGTTTGTAAGCAGTTAAAAAAATGGTTTACATCAAATGGACTTTTACTAAATGAGTCTAAGTCACACATCATATTATTTACTGGGAAAACGGCCCAAAAACCAGTTGACGAAGTAGGTACTATCCCAATGTGTGAGAGTTGCAAGTTCTTAGGTTTCACGATCGACTCACATTTAGATTGGAAGTTACACGTAGATTCACTTTGTGTGAGACTCCGTAGTGCGACTTTCGCCCTTCGAAAACTTAGGCCTCTTGTAACAGATTCCATGCTACGACAAAGTTATTTCGCGTACTTTCACTCACTTGCTTCATATGGTTTGATTCTTTGGGGTGATTCTACTCACTATCACCGAGTGTTTGTTCTCCAAAAAAGAGCGATCAGAATTTTGGAAAACAAAAAACCCCGAGATTCGTGTAGGTCTTTGTTCTACAAGAACGGCATTATGACCTTACAGTCTCAGTATCTTTTTGAAATTATAATGTTTGTTAGGCGAAACGTAACTTCCTTTGATTGCCGAAAAGGTGGAAGTATGAAACTCAGAAGTACTGGCCGATTAGCGTGTGTTCCACGCCGTACAAAAATGGATACGAAAAACCCGCGTGTGATTGGACCCACTTACTATGAGCACCTGCCTACTGACATAAGAAATGAAAGTAACGAAGAAACGTTTACACGCCGACTGAAAAACTTTTTATTGGAAAATGAATTTTATACATTAAAAGAATATATGGACATTAAATTTTGACATTGATAATTTTTTGAAATATCTCAAAATGCATGTTTATATCGCTTATAAAATTGTTTAATTTTAATTAGTATTTGAGGTAGTGTACTTATGTATACAATTTATATTTTAATTTATTTCTTTTGACATTGCTTTATCATTTACTGTTGACATTTAATTTAATTTATTTTATTTTAAATACGTTTTATTATTATTATTATTTTTTGGGACGATCATAACTTAAGCTGAACTGACTAATTAATTTAATTTGACATTGTATGCTTTGTTATGAAATAAATTTATCTAATCTAATCTAATCTAATCTTGGTACTACAGAGCTGAAATTTGGCATGGTCATGGATATTGATTGCGCCGACAGATCTAAAATATAAAATTTTGAAAAAAAATTTGCGAAATATCTTGGTCTTATGCTTGAATCCAATCTATCTTGGTCAGCGCATATTGCTGGACTCAGTAGGAGAGTTCACTTTTCAATTCACTCCCTCAAACGCCTCCAAAACTTTTTACCTTTAAAAACCAAGATCACTCTCGCTCAATCGCTTATCCTCCCCCTTATTGACTATGCTGATTCCTGTTTCCTTGATGCCTCTGAGGAGCTCGTGAATAAACTTGAGCGTCTGCAGCTAAACACTACCAGCTAAACGGTTGTTTCTAAAAATATGACAAAATTCACGGTTATAGAATATATAACATAATTCAAAGAAAAACTATCACACATAAGTTGGTCCTTCAAGTTTGCGAGTAATAGTCGACCAAACGTTTTTGGGTTTAATAAGAATATGTTAACAAGGTTCCACGCTAAAAGTGAGGGGAGGTCGAAAGCCAAGCTGTACCATATTGACATTTTAGGTGTCGTTAAATAGGTTTTAGGGGGTGTTAGTTATGAAAATGATATCAAAATTATTTTAGCAGCAGGTCGATTTTATTTCTAACAATAATATTGTCGCAAAAAAAAAGCAAAAAAAAATTCGCGCTCGCTTCGCTTGCGAATTTAATACTTACATTCGGTTGTATTTAGACCAAAACTAAACTTATTTCCGAAACTACAAACTCATTAGTACATTTATTTTAAGGAATCCGTAGTAATCTACGAATCCTTATAGTTTCGACATTTCCGTCTGTCCGTCTGTCCACAGGTTTTCAAAGAAACCCTTGGTACTACAGAGCTGAAATTTGGCATGGTCATACATATAAATTACGCCGACAGAACGGTAGAGTAAAATCTTGGAAAAAAATTTTTTCGTGTGTCTCCCATAGACGTAAAGGAGCTATGAATTTTTTTTTCTCGCCATATCATCAAATGGGATGTCATAGGACAGTTTTTTAAAAGGCAGAACGTTTTTCCGTTTACTAACAACTTTTTTCGATTCAGCACTCCGTTTGCGAAATATAAATTTTTAAAGTGAAAATGTTTGTAAACACAAGTGTGCCCCCCTCTACTAGCTAAACGGTTGTTTCTAAAAATGTAAAGCAATTCACGGTGGTAGTATATACAACTAAATTAAAACGAAAACTATCACACATAAGATGGTCCTTCAAGCTTGCGAGTAATAGTCGACCAAGTGCCAAACTTAGTTGGGATTAATAAGAATATATTTACTAATATTAGATCCTTGGTACGTACTACAGAGCTGAAATTTAGCATGTTCATACCTAATGATTGCGGTGACAGATCTAAAAAATAAAATAGTGGAAAAAATTTTTTTCGGGTGTTTCCCATTAACGTGAAAGGGCAATGTTTTTTTTTTCTCGCCGATATCATCGAGTGGGTTATCATAGGATAGCTTTTTAGGGTTCTGTAGTACTTTTTAGGGTTCTCCGTCTGTCCGTCTGTCCACAGGTTTCCTAAGAAACCCTTGGTAATACAGAGCTGAAATTTGGCATGGTCATAAATATAAACTACGCCGCCAGAAATGTAGAGTAAAATCTTAAAAAAAAAAATTTTTTCGGGTGTCTCCCATAGACGTGAAAGGACGGTGAATTATTTTTTCTCGCCTATAACATCAAATGGGGTATCATAGGACAGCTTTTTAAAAGACAATAGGGGTTTACTAAGAACGTTTTTCGATTCAGCACTCCATTTGCGAAAAATTAATTTTTAAAGTGAAAATTTTTGTCAAACACAAGTGTTCCCCCCCTCTACCAGCAATATGGTAGTTTCTAAAAATGTGAAAAAATTCATAGTGGTAGTATATTTAACGAAATTAAAAGAAAAACTATCACACATAAGACGGCTCTTCAAGTTTGCGAGTAATAGTCGACCAAGTGCCAAACTTAGTTGGGATTAATAAGAATATTTTACTAATATTAGATCCTTGGTAGTTGTTGCGGCGCGGATTGCGCATTTTTTACGCCAGAGGGCGCGCACGTCATTCATGGATCAATTCTTATACTTAACGGTCACATTGTAGTGTTTCTAATAAATTGTATGTTTTTCCAAAAACGCTTCGATTTTCTCTCTACGTGAACCAGTCTTACCATCTACTTAAGCAGAATTTATAGCAGCAGCTGCAGCTGAATCAATGGTCCTTCGGCAAGAAACGTGAAGAGAGAAGAAGAAAATATCGACACAGTGAAAGTGGCACCATATTTTATATCGCATTGAGGTCAATTAGAGGACATCAGTGAAGAAAGTCATCATTTCTCCAAATACTTAAGCCTCAAGCCTTCAAAGTTATGCCATCTCATTAGATCCACATCGTACCTATCAATTTCAAGCCAAGCTGGACACGGATTACAAGTGCAACTGTGATAAAACGTTTACCTACGACCTTACTTGGAGTGTTACACCTATTAATGCACAAGAAACTGCAAGAGATTAATATACTTATACATTGAGAAGAATAATTTAAAAAGCTTATGAAAATCAGTGGATTAATAGCTACGTTCGGTGGACTTAGTGGACGGATATCCCCGCCGAGATACACCTGCATTTTGGGGCCGACCTTTAATCGAGTGAGTTCGTTCCAGTTCCTACCTATTATCAGCATTCCTAAGTGTTATCCTATTATTTTACCTAGTAACTTATTTCTAAATTGACAAAAAAGGCACAATACTTGCTTCCTAACATATACATATATAACTATTTTACTTTGGTGTCTTAAAATTTTGCCCCTAAGTGATTTAAGCGTTTCATAATCACTTTAAAAACACAGCTATCTAACCTTAACTACTTACATAAATTAATCCAAATCGCACGCTCATACTTATTGAATCAGCTGTTTGTTGCAAGTACATTTTTTATAACCGGCCGGCCGCTCGGCTGCGGATCGGTATCAAGTGCTTAGTCTGTTGTGATTCGTAAACATGAGTGAGACGCGAATTAAAGAAATTGTCAAATTACGTGGAATACTAAAGGCTAAACTTACAAATTTCAGTAATTTTTTAACAACATTGTTAACTAGTGAGTCTTTAACAGATTTACAAGTCACCGAATTAGAGATGCGTTTGAATAAATTGTCAACTTTAGAGTGTGAATTTGATAAATTACAGAGTGAGTTCGAGGCATTGTCTGAAGAAACGGAAGACGGATCGGATATATTCAGTGAGCGAATACAATTCGAAAACAAGTTTTATAGGCTATCGGCGCAAGCTACTGTGCTGATTAATTCTGAGCGGAAGATCCGTGACGACGACGGCTCCTCCAGTTCGTCTTCAGCACGTCAAGATTTTGTGAGACTACCAAAAATAGAACTACCAAGTTTTGATGGCAACTTTCAGCACTGGCTCGAATTCAGAGATACGTACATTTCTTTAATACATAACAACAAAAGTATAAATGATATTAACAAATTTCATTACCTTAGGGCCGCTTTAAAGGGCAGTGCATCTTTAATTATTCAAAGTATTGAATTCAGATCAGATAATTACGAGGTCGCTTGGAACTTATTAACCAACAGATTCGACAACGAACGTCTTTTAATAAACAATCATATAAATGTTTTATTTAACCTAGATCAAGCATCAAAGGAATCTAGTAGCTACTTAAGAAATATGATTGATTCAATAAATAAAAACTTACGTGCACTTGCCAGTTTAGGGCAGCCCACAGATCACTGGGATACCTTAGTAATTCATTTCATGACCAAAAAATTGGATAGTGTTACTTACCGTGAGTGGGAAGAACACCGGAATTCAATAACCACTTACCCCACACTTATACAATTCCTCACATTTCTAACAAACAGAGCAGACTTATTAGACACAATACAGCAAGAAATTGAATACAAAAAGACAACACAAAACAAACAGACATCACAACTATCAGACACACACAAAACATACGGTAATACTGGAGATACATCATACATTACTTGCCCTTTGTGCAATAAGAACCATTACCTGTTCAGTTGCCAAGATTTCAGGAATTTAGACGTTACTACACGAAATCAAAGGGTGGGTAATTATGAAGTATGCAAAAACTGTTTACGTCCAGGACACATAGAAAAGCAATGCAAGTTGTCACACTGTAAATATTGTAAACTGAAACACAACACTCTTTTACACACGGACAAAGAGACCGAGCCACAGGTGTCTGTCGTTCTGTCTGCAGATACACAAAACGCAAAAAAATCTTGTATTTTACTTTCCACAGCATTGGTGAGGGTGATGGACGCCACGGGAAGACCTACCACAGATCGAGTCCTCTTGGACAACGGCAGAACGTCCCACTTCATCACGCAGTACCTCTGTGAGAAACTAGGATTGGTAACACGTAACACGGGCTCCTCTGTAGTAGGCATCAATAGTCAGTGCTCTTATAGTGCAGAGTCTTGTGACTTAACTATCCAATCATTATCAGGCGACTATGAAATAAATCTTAGTTGTTTTATACTACCAGAAATAACAAAATCTTTGCCTTCGTCTTACATTGACATCAAAGATTTACCCTTACCTCCAGGCATACACTTAGCAGATCCCTCTTTTAATTCTCCTTCGACTGTCGACATCCTTGTTGGAGCAAAGATTTTTTGGGATATTTTGACTTCCAAATCAATCGATCTAGGCAAGCACCGACCCAAGTTGCAAGAAACAAAATTGGGTTGGTTAGTATCAGGCGCGATTTACCAAGAACAGAACAGTAAACACACACACATCAGGACACAAAAAAATGCCTTATGTTGCTTTGTTCAAAATGAAGATACTCAACTTACCCGGTTTTGGGAACTGGAATCAGTACCAACTAAATACAACTTGTCGGAAGAGGAGCGTACTTGTGAGCAGAGTTTTAAGCAGTACACGCGACGGGATCCAGACGGTAAGTTTGTGGTCACGATACCGTAAAAAGACTCACCAGAAGTACTCGGAGACTCCTACGCGATGGCAAAACGTCGTTTCCTGGCTCTCGAACGAAGACTGGAAAGAGATCTTGTGATGAAGGAAAGGTACATTGCTTTTAATGTCAGAATACATATATTTGAATCACATGACAGAAAATACACAAGCTACCCAAAATACATACATTATCTACCTCATCATGGGGTAGTGCGAGAATCAAGTAGTACGACAAAATTAAGGGTGGTGTTTGACGCGTCTGCCGTTACAACCACTGGAAAATCGTTGAATAGCATACAAATGATAGGGCCTGTTGTCCAACATGATCTTTTGTCGATATTAATGAGATTTAGACAGCATAAATATGTAATTTCAGGAGACATTGAAAAAATGTATAGAGCCATTTTAGTCAACCCTTCTCAACGGAATTTACAACAGATTTTATTCAGATTTCAACCAACAGAACCAATTAAAACATATACTCTCAACACAGTGACCTACGGGACGGCTTCAGCCCCATACCTAGCAACTAAATGTTTGGTTTCATTAGCCGAAGATTGTAGTAACTTAGATGTTAGGCAGGCAATAAATAGAGACTTTTACGTCGATGATTTCCTTAGCGGAGGAGATTCGATCACGGTTGTCGTAGAGCTCTGTAAAGAAGTGATAAAATGCTTGCAATCAGCAAAATTTAACTTACGTAAATGGCAATCGAATAATGCAGATATTTTGCAATCTCTTCCTCCAGACACAGATTTGCACAAAACAGAAAAAACTTTAGATTTAAATCAGTCACTGCCAAATAAAACTTTAGGTTTACTATGGGATTCAAAGATGGATAACTTTCTTTTTTCTATAGACATTGATTTGAAAAAAAAAAAATAACTAAAAGAATCATTCTGTCGCTTATTAGTCAGGTTTTTGATCCCTTAGGCCTCTTAGGACCTTGTACAGTTGAGGCAAAAATTTTGATGCAAAGGCTATGGATTGATGGGTGCCGCTGGGATGACGATGTATCGTTCGATATAAAGCCAAAGTTTATGCACTTTGTTCAGTCTCTCTCAAAGCTCAATGAGCTTCGCATTCCGCGGTGGGTTTGTTGCGACATTGCCGATGCATTAGAAATACACACATTTACCGACGCATCCGAACGCGCCTATGGAGCATGCGTCTACGTCAGATCAGTAGTGGAGGGAAGGGTATGTATTCGCCTTTTAGTTTCAAAGAATAAGGTAGCACCTTTAAAACCTACGACGATTCCTAGATTGGAGTTATGCGGAGCACTGTTAGGCACGAGACTTTGCACTAAAGTAATGAAATCTCTTACAAAACAAATCAGAGAATGTTATTATTGGAGTGACTCGATGATAGTCCTAGGATGGCTTAAAACTAACCCCAGTCACTTAAAGACCTTTGTCCGGAACAGAGTAGGTGAAATACAGGACTCTACTACTGGTAACAAATGGAGCTACGTACCGTCTGCAGAGAACCCTGACGACCTAGTTTCTCGCGGAGTGAGTGCAGATGGTATTATTAAATCTGAGTTGTGGTGGTCAGGACCGATCTTCCTTCACCAAACACCAATTCAGTTTCCAGTCACACCAAACACGAACATACCAGTTTCGCTTCCAGAAATCACACTTCAAACAACAACCTTACACACACATACACTAGACGAAAACTTAATTACTAAATTAATACACAAATCATCAAATTACAATAAACTGATTCGAACAGTAGCATATGTACACAGATTTTTTAAAAATTGCAAAAATCCTACAAACAAAACTATAGGAATACTTTCATTAGCAGAACTTCAAGCTTCTTCCAATACAGTATTATGTATAGCTCAGCAGGACATGTTTCCCAATGAATATTTAACTATTAAATCGGGACAAACATTACATCATAAAGCAAAACTAAATTCACTATCACCTTTCATTGATTCGAGCAACTTATTACGTGTTGGTGGACGCCTCAATAATTCAAATTACAGTTACGAAGTAAAGCACCCCATTCTCTTAGACAGCAAACATCACATAACGCAGATTATTTTTCACAAATTGCATAGAGATCTACTTCACGCAGGGCCAAATATGCTTCTTTCACACGTCAAGCAAACGTACTGGCCGTTGGGCGGGAGGAACCTCGCGAGGCGTACTGTTCACAGCTGCGTACGTTGCGCTAGGTTTAAACCTAAATCTGTCCAGCCCGTTATGGGTGACCTACCTCGGGACAGAACGTGTTTAGAATTTCCTTTTCTTCACACTGGTATTGACTACGCTGGGCCAGTGCTGATTGTTGATCGAAAGGGTAGAGGCTGTAGGCTCATAAAATCTTATATATGCATTTTTGTGTGCTTCGCAGTGAAAGCGTTACACCTTGAGCTCGTCACGGATCTCACAAAAGAAGCCTTCATAGCTGCATTGCTTCGGTTCATGGGTCGTCGCGGAAAGTCCCAAACTATTTCTTCAGACAATGGCACAACTTTCGTAGGAGCTAGCAACGATTTGTATAATTTCTTTCAATCTTATTCAGACGAAATTCAGGTATAGATTTTAAGTTTATACCCCCCTATTCACCCCACTTCGGCGGACTGTGGGAATCAGCTGTCAAGTCGGTCAAACATCATCTAAGACGAATTCTTTCTTTCACCCATTTAACATACAAAGAATTGTCCACATGCCTTGTCCAAATCGAGTCTATTCTCAACTCTAGGCCATTGACTCCTCTTTCCGTAGATCCGTCTGACTTTTCTTGCCTCACCCCAGCCCACTTCCTTATTGGACGAACGCTCTTGTCGGTTCCCCAACCTCAACTTACTGAAGAGAATATCAATCGATTGGAACGGTTCGAGCGGGTGGAAAAATTGAAACAACATTTCTGGCAACGTTTCTCACATGAGTATATTTCCCTTCTCCAACAGAAAACCAAGTGGCACACATCGACTGACACCTTGAAGCTGGGTTCTCTCGTGCTAGTGCGAGACAAAACACAACCACCCTTGATGTGGTTTACGGGCAGAGTCACCAAAATTTATCTCGGACCAGACAACGTTAGCAGAGTCGCCGAGATACTTACCAAGAAAGCAGTAATTCAAAGGGCATACAACAATATCTGTCCACTCCCAGTCGCATAATCATCTTGAAGCATGCTTACTTCAACCCGGGGAGCTTGTTGCGGCGCGGATTGCGCATTTTTTACGCCAGAGGGCGCGCACGTCATTCATGGATCAATTCTTATACTTAACGGTCACATTGTAGTGTTTCTAATAAATTGTATGTTTTTCCAAAAACGCTTCGATTTTCTCTCTACGAGAACCCAGTCTTACTATCTACTTAAGCAGAATTTATAGCAGCAGCTGCAGCTGAATCAGTAGTACAAAGCTAAAATTTGGCATAGTCATACATATTGATTGCGCCAACAGATTCAAAAAATAAAATGTTAAAAAAAAAATTTTTTTCGGATGTTTCCCATACACGTGAAAGGGCAATCGATTTTTTTTTCTCGCCGATATCTCGAGTGAGATGTTATAGGATAGTTTTTTAAAAGATAGAAGGGGTTTACTATGAACGTTTTTCGATTCAGCATTCCGTTTGCGAAAAATTAATTTTTAAAGTGAAATTTTTTGTTAAAAACAAGTGTCCCCATCTACCAGCACAACGATTGTTTTTAAAATGTGGAAAAATTCACGGTGATAGAATATACAATAGATAGAATTACATACATACATACATACAAAGAAATTAAAAGGAAAACTATCACACATAAGTTGGCCCTTCAAGCTTGCGAGTAATAGTCGACCAAGTGCCAAATGTTGTTAGGATTAATAAGAATATATTTACTAATATTAGATCCTTGGTATTACAGAGCTTTAATTTGGCATGGTCATACATATTGATTGCGCTGAAAGATCTAAAAAATAAAATAGTGGAAAAAAATTGTTTTTCGGGTGTTTTACCATACACGTGAAAGGGCGATGGATTTTTTTTTCTCGCCGATATCATCGGGTCGGTTATCTAGGATAGCTTTTTAAAAAATAGAAGGGGTTCAGCAATTCAACAATTCAGCAATCCGTTTGGGAAACATTGTTTTTTATAATGAAAAAAAAATGTGGAATAATTCAGGAGGGTATATTATTTCCAACAATAATACTATCGCAAAAAAAAACGAAAAAAAAAACTTTAAAAAAATTCACGCTCGCTTTGCTCGCGCATTAAATACTTCCATTCTGTTATATTTAGGCCAAAACTAGCCATTCAACAATTGAAATATTAATTTTCATAATGAAAAAAAATGTCGAATAATTCACGAGGAAAGCATTTACGACGAAGTGTACTAATGTACTAATCTTATCCAAAATGGCTGCCATATAAGGTTCCACACTAAAACTGAAGCGAGCCAAAGGCCAAGCTGTAACATATTAACATTTCAGGTGTCGTGTAATAGGTTTTTGGGGGTGCTAATTACGAAAATGACATCAAAATTATACACGATCACCACGCGACCTGCTTTAGCAGCAGCTCGATATTATTATATTATTCCTAACAATAATATTATCGCAAAAAAAAAACTTTAAAAAAAAATTCACGCTCGCTTCGCTCGCGCATTCAATACTTCCATTCAGTTTTGTTTAGGCCAAAACTACACTTATTTCTAGAATTACCAACTTCTTAATATATTTGTTTTTGATACAATAGTATTTGGGGATTTTAACATCGACTATGACAATATGCTCGTAGAATTAAGAAGCCAGCTGCATATTTGAACCATATTGCTACGGAACCCTACAATGCGCGTGGCCCGACATGCTCTTGGCCGGTTTTTATTAAAAGATAGAAGGTGTTTACTACGAACGTTTTTCGATTCAGCTATCCGTTTGGGAAACATTAATTTTTATAATGAAAAAAGATGTGGAATTATTCACGAGGGTAGCATTTACGACGAAGTGTACCCTAATCCAAAATGGCTGACATACAAGGTTCCACGCTAAAAGTGAGGCGAGCCGAAAGCCAAGCTGTAACATATTGACATTTCAGGTGTCGTTTAATAGGTTTTTGAGGGTGTTAATTACGAAAATGACATCAAAATTATACACCTGCTTAGCTCGATATTATTATATTATTCCTAACAATAATATTGTCGCAAAAAAAAACAAAAAACCAAAAAAAATACACAAAAAAACAAAAAACAATAATATAAAAAATAACAAAAGAAAATTCGCGCTCGCTACGCTCGCGCCTTCAATACATACTTCCATTCTGTTATAGTTAGACTAAAACAACGGTTATTTCAGAAACCACAACCTTTTTAATACATTTGTTTTTGATAATAAGTATGGGATTTTAACATTAACTATGACAATATGCTTGTAGAATTAAGAAGCCAGCTGCATATTTGAACCATGCTGCTACGGAACCTTACAATGCGCGTGGCTCGACACGCTCTTGGCCGGTTTTTATTGCTTTTTGTTTGGGATTGAAGTTGTCAAGCATTCGACTAAATATTTTTTGAGTGTAAACTGGATTTTTGAAAAAAATATCACGGCCATTGGCAGAATAATCTATTCATTATAAGATAACAATTTGAAATTAGTCTTTTTTTTTGTGATTAATTAATATGTAACGACGGACATCAAAATGTAAGTTTTTCACTTTTTCCTTTTTTTGTTGTCACACGCTTACTTTACCGTACCTACACTATACAGTACACTTTTTACAACATCTACTTCACGCTCAGACAAATACACTATTAGGCTGTTTTGCAACATTTACGAGAATCCTGGGTCTTGTGGTTTAAATCAAATCTGGTTATCACCTGACCTGGGGGGATTACTTCACGACCTGCAAGGGGAGAATATCCTTCTTGTATAGGTTACACTAGCTTGACATTCTTACTATACTAAAATACTCATATATTTTAATTTTTCTTCCTTTTTAGTGTCCTTTCGTGAATTGTGGCCTTTTAGATATCCTAGTCCATTTTGGAATTTTGTAGTTGCAGTGGTTTTAAGATAACCTTTTAAAGGCTGGACCCGAATAACGGAACCGGGATAAACGGAAATACGATTGACGATTGCACGTTCGCCCCAACCAGTTCCAGCCACAATTCTGTCGCGGATACTCCGGCCCCAAGAAGATCAACACCCTTTAGTTAAGTCCCTTAAAATCCTTACTGTGTACTTATTAATTTTAATCATAAAGATCGAGATATCTAACAAATAGGTAGGAATTTTATTCGTCGACGAATTAAATAATCCTCCTATTTGGTTTAGATACCAATTAGATATAGTTAATCCCCAAAATTCTATTGTTGTGTGATATTAATATTGTTCTAAACTAACCAGCTTTTCTTTCCCAAGCAATCTTCCAAACATATTTTGCACTTTAAATTTTAAACCCCATGAACACCTTGATAGGGCCTGGCCTACCCTATTGTTGAGTTTATGTTTTAAATTTAATTGTGTCATTTTGTTCGTCAGAAAGACATTATCAATAAATTTATTTGTATCGAAATACATAATAGCGTCAGCGTCACTATGACTACATAGAATACTATGCATATATGTGTTAATTTAAAAAAATAATTTGTTTTGTGCTTGCGTCCAGTTACTGAAATAAGGGAAGGCACAAAAAACGAACTTACAATTAGTTTTATTTTTAATGTCTAGCAAAGTGCACAAGCCCTAATTTAAGTCTGCACGGGAGATGTTTCGAGGAATTCCAAACATAATTAATTCAGTAGTTTTACAGTCAAAATTATAATTTGCCATCTTTGAAATCAGCGAATTAAAGGTTATGCCTAGGTAGCAATTATTAATTATGTTATGGTTTAAATAAGTGCTTAATACCACTCCGAAACTGCTCCCTATGTCATCCAAAAAACCATAGTCTTCGGTGATGCCCGCTCCGCTTCAGCTGTCGTGCCCCCGGCCCCCCCGCACCGACATGCCTCAGCATAACTAGTGCGTACCGTGCGGGGTGGTGAGGAGGGCGCTTGTGCCCTTGCATTGGCGGGTTAGTGCCATTGAGCTATTACTACTACGTATAGAGAAGACGCCGCTCACTAACTCTGTGTTCCGTTCAACTGCGGTCGGCCGGCCGCAGTTCAGTCAGTCACTTGCTCGCTCTTGAGCGTTTAGGTCTTGTATGTTTTAAAGCAACAACCCGTTATAACTCAATAAATAATGATAAATATGCCTTCGTGTGTTTTACGATATTGCACTAATAATTCGAGTAACACGTCAAAATGCAAAGGAATAACTTTCCATCAATAAGTAACTAGATAATCGTTTTTAAAACGTAATTCAAGCAAAATATTTTGTGGATGCCATTTTGCGTCATTTGTCATAAACTAAAAATATGAGAAGCGACATTGGGTGTGTAACAGTGTAGGTACATTACATAGTACAAGCTAACGTTAATTTTATAGTGGAAAATAATAATCTTACACATTTAGAAAAGAAGAAACCTTGGTTATTAATTGTAAATAATTAAGGCACTGTTTGTAAGGAATGATACTTCCCATGATCCTGACTGAACCAGTTAGTATAGGTATTTATGCCAAATATTGTTTGTTCCACAGAGTAAAGTCAGTTTATACCAAAAATAAATATTATACTTAAGATTGTTAGTAAAATAATGTGCACGTAAGAGGTACCCAATGAAATAGGCAGAATATAAGCAAAGTGTCGCCTTTATAACGGTGACGTCGCATCTATGAATCATTAGCCGCCCCCCGCGCGCCCCGCACTGCCGCGCATGTTGCAAAGATGTTGTTCGCGCTGACTTTTCTAGTACGCTAGTACATAATACTTCAATGGTTAGTGCACTGTATTTTGGCAGCGGCCGCCTCGCACGCCGCCATCGATAAGCGCTTTCGGCGGCGGCGACGCCTGGCGAAGCGGCCATCACTCTGTGTCACGGTCACAGCACCGCATGCAGACTGCATGGGCGTTGGTGCCTCCACTGTCTGTTTATTCGTATTTTTCTTATTACTTTCACATTTTTGTTTTGAATCGGGCACATTTACAATATTCAGATTCCCGTGCCGGTTTAGCTGTAAACTCTTAGATTCACCAGTTTCATTAGTATAAGTATTTACACTGTTGATCGATAACGAGGAGGAAGCACATATATGTTAAATTTGTCACACGGCTGCGCAGGTGGTGCGAGTGAGGCCGCGGTGTTACACACAGGCAATAAGGACGACAGAGAATTCTGATTGCAACTACATTAGTGATTGCTAGTTAGAAACTCGAATATGCTAGCATTATATCAAGATAACTCTAGTAGCTCATCTAACGCCACCACATGCTCATCTATAGTTTTTAAAGCGGTTAAAAATTGACAGAAATATCAGTCACAGATTGAGTTAATCATTCATTTTCTGACTACAACAGCTGTCTGTCAACGTTATATGATTTCATCTTGTAATATAAGCATAGACATAGAAAAAATAAGTTAAACACCACTAGACTGGCTGTTGTCAAATCAAAAACGAGACCGTTTGATTTTCGCCATTTTGGCGGTGTAGGCGGCAGCGGCAAAAACCGAACTCGACGTAGTGAGGCCTAAAGTCGATTAGTCGACAAACTATATGTATTTCCCAGCGGGGTAGGCAGGCAATCAGCTCAAGTTGTACTTTGCCTTAGTGCTTAGTACTTTGCCTTGGCTTGTACTTTTAATTAGTGAGGACCAAAAGTCGATAGGTCGACTATTTATTTTCTCTAGCGGAATGTAGAGCTTAATTTTTTCTTTTTCCCCAAAAGTATGTAAGTATAAGATGATCTGTTTTTCTTACAGCAGAGTGTCAATTTTGCGTAAACAATAAAACCATTTTCTCACATTAGTGTCTTATTTTCTAACATTTACCATTTGATAACGGTCAAATAATGAGAAAACAAAAATGCCTATAGGCGGCCTTACGGCTTTTTTGGCATACGTTTCGTACTAAATTACCAGTAAAATTACTAGCAAGTAAAAGTAGAGAAAAAAATACGAAGTAGCTAAGAGACCGTTTTCTTGATTACTATTTGTCTACAACTGGCGCTTGCAATGTATAGTTAAGTAAAATATAAAAAATAGCCCAAAATTACAAAGGGTTTATAAAAGTTTATACAAAGGGTTAACCCGAAACAAATGCAAAAAAAATGTACACCAACAGACGCGACTCTTGGTTCAAACTTTCTAAGACATCCTAAAAATACTTATAACCGTTTTCAATCTAAAAATCGATGTGGTTCTTAAAAATAAAAAATAAATTATAATTTTTATCTTATGTGGGACGTGCATTTTGGTGTATTAAGGGAGACAAAAAAATATATTTAGGTCGTCATACAAAAGTACAAATATTGATTTTATACAGAGCTTTAGGTAAATCTCTTTCAACCTCCTGGGTGCTAAATTAGTCATTACGAAAAAAAGATTCGAGTTCCCATACAAACTTCATCAGCATATAGCGCATTTTGTATGGGAGATCAAATTTTTTTTTTCGCATTTTTACCTATATTCCTTGGGGAAGTTGTTCAGTTTCATGGATTGATTAACCACTCGAGAGGTTGAAAGAAATTTACCTAAAGCCCTGTAATGTATATGAGGTGAGTTATTAATTATTATGTGAAAAATGTAGTCCTAAGGAGACTCCAATTTTTGACTCTGTTCTTCAAAGTTTAAGTAAATATATTCAGGCTATTCCGACCACTGCTTATTAGTTCATAAACCTTTATATAATGGCTCCCTATTAAAATAAAGACTGCACCATATTTTTAGTAAAACGTTTAATTACTTTATATTTGATTTTACTTGTTTCTTCTTACAATTCAAAACAGTTTTATTGAACTTGAACACTACCATGTTTCTGTTCTTACAGCCATAGACTATACTGACTTAATAACTACAGAAAATCATAAAGTAGCAGTTAATAAAAATAATGTTACCAAAAAACTTATATATTAGCTGCTTCTAATGTAGAGCTTATAATACAGTTCTGCTATACAGGCTGCTTTCAAATACCAGAAGCCAACTGTGCACTATTTACACGTTATAAAATACGTCCACTGTTACAGCAAATTAAAATAATGTCTCATGAGCCATGAACAAATTTGTTCTATGGCGGGCCCAAATAATTTACCGTTTTTATTTTGTTGAAAGCTTAGGTACTAAGGTGTGATTACAGTTTTGTAGTATCAAGGGTCTCTTAGAAAATTGCGAGTAGACGGATATGGCGAAACTATAACTTTGTAGTCTACTACATAACCCTATAAAAGTTATCATGGGTACTCAACAAAATAAAAACGGTTTTGTTTGCCATTGTACGTAACATTAAGTAATATTTTACACTAATATACCTATAACATGTTTCTATCGACATTGTTTTTATCGACTGTCTTTGGAAGTACTAGCGAAATAAAGCAGGCGAATCAAGCGAAATTGAAAATGCGAAAATTTTATCTTTTATAGTCATTTTAACATTACTATATATATACTTAGAAAAAGAGGAATGTCTTCCCGACAATTTCTAATCATTTAAAGTAGAATTAATACGTTTTAAAACAACATTTTTCAATAAAACAGTTGGTAAAAAAACATACATGTACATTGACCGATTATCTCCTTTTTTCTGTTTATATTTACAAACCAAGCATATTCTCATGATAACAAAATTGAATATTAATAAAACTTTATACAAAAATTCACTTAGTCTTTAAAATTTAAACAAAATTTTCAAATATTTCAAATTGTTTACAATTCACTGCGTCAAGTTCCGTTCAATTCGTCAAAATTCCTGCAAATTTGTCACTTTCAATGCATCCTAGAGACAAATGCTGTAATTTATAGAGGACTGCCAGTCCATACACTTTATGTCAGTGAAAAAGGTGCATTAACATGACTTCAACTTATTTCTATGTTTATGAATAATACTTATATGGCAAAGACCCATCATATAACTTATTCCAAGTCAGTGTTTCAATGAAAAATCATTGAGAAACGTTCGGTGGACATAAACACTGGATTTTGAACGATAAGTTTTCTATTTAGAAGTCATTAGTTTTCATTCAGCTTCTTTGGGTATTGCAGCATTTCTGCTTGCGATCTTTTTTATGTTCTCTAATTCTTTCCGGTCTAGTTTTCTTTTTAATTCAATAGTTTTCAAAATTTTAGAACTTGCTCCATTTTTGCATTTTGTTTGGGATTGAAGTTGTCATTTGGATTCGACAAAAAATTTTGGTAAAGTGGACGGGTTTCCTAGTGTATTAGTCTGTTTTTTTTAATTGAAATGATGTTATTATCCTACTGACAACGTAAGACGTTTTTATATAAAACCATATGAAATAATTTTTCCGGAATAATATTGGAAGTTTACCTATTTTATTATCAAAATTTTCAGTGTTTAAGTAATGACCTAATGAAAGGCTGGGCAGCAGTACTTCTTTGTGAAGTCCGTTAGACGAATTCCCTGGTTCCAAGAGTCCCTAACCAGTTCCAGCCACAATTTTATAGTGGATATACCTGCGGCCCCAAGAAGACCTATAGCTAAGTCCATTAGTACCATTCCCTAAATTTATTTATTTTTAACAAATAGCCAATTGTTTCAGCAATAGATTTATCTGTCAAATAGGTGGGAATTTTATTCGTTAACGAATTTAATTGTTATCTTCCTATTTGCTTCAGATAACAATTTATTATAGTTAGGCCACATGTTTCAATTTTATGTATGATATTATTTGTGTTCTAAATTTATCAGCACTTCTTTCCTAAACAAAATTTTCCATATGTTATTAGCCGTTTAAATAGATTGGTCAACCTTTGAACAGATCTCCGCTGCCCAGATTGGTTGAATATGTAAATGTAAATGTAAATATTGAAAAGTGGACTGTATATTACTTGTGCATTGTAATTGAAATAGAAAAAGGACTTTGAAAATGAGTATATTGAAAAAATATAAAATACGAGCTAAATTAACATTTTTTTAAAACGTCACCGAAACTAGAAGACGACATTCTTTTATTTTATTTTTAGTTTTTTTACATTTAAAAAGAGAAAAATTAATTAAAAAAGTTTATGTTGGAAAGTAGATTCCAACATGTTGGCGGCCTAAAAATTAACAAAAATGTAATTTAATATGCTTTGAAACAGATTATTGTAAAATGAAAATTAAATTGTGAAAATTAATTAATTAAAATTAAATTGTGAAAATAATTAATAAAAATTAAATTGTGAAAATTAATTAATTAAAATATAATTAAACGAAAAAATACAACCTTTTGTTTAAAATAAAATATTGGTAACTATACCTCAAAGTTTCTAACTATACATAAGTAAGCAGAAATAATTGAATAAAAGTAGTACATGGGTACTGCATCTTACCAACAGAAAAAAAAAAATTAATTATTACAATATTCTATTGGTAATACACAAATACGAGTAATAGATCTAGTATGAGTATACCCATTTGCAGTTTTAACTTCTACTGCTCTCACAATATTGTCAGACCCAGGAAATACATTAATAACTCTTACCATTGGCCAATACATAGGGGAAGTATTATTTTCACGTAATATTACAAGTGTACCTATTTGAATGTTAGGAGTTACATCTCTCCACTTAGGTCTTGATTGCAAAGTATTTAAATAATGTTTGTACCATATTTTCCAAAAGGATTGGTACATATTAGTACATAGTTTCCAAAACTTAAGTCTGTTTTCAGGAACTTCTGACAAATCTGGTTCAGGGTAAGAATTTAAAGCTGAACCAATCAAAAAATGCCCTGGAGACAAGTAGGAAAAATCATTTATATCATTAGATAATGGAATTAAAGGTCTACTATTTAACACCGCCTCAATTCTGCACAAAACAGTATTTATTTGTTCGTAGGTTAACAAAGCCTTTTATAGAACTCTTTTTAAGTGGTATTTCACACTTTTTACTGACGCCTCCCAGAGACCACCAAAGACAGGTGAGTAAGCGGGAATAAAATGAAACTTGATACCTTTTGCAGAGGCATACTCTTGAACCTGTGTTTGATGTTCTCTGGAATTCTAGAACTTAAAATAATCGTCTAATTTAGTCCTTGCACATTTGAAAGTTGATGCATTATCACAATAAATTTCTGTCGGCATTCCGCGACGAGAAATAAATCGATTGAGGCAAGCAAGACAAGTTTCCGTTTTTATGTCAGAAAGAAGTTATAAATGTAATGCTTTTGTTACAAAGCAGACAAAAACGCAAATGTAAGCAGGTGATTTAATTGATCGCCTCAATGAAGATTGTTTGACTTGTATCGGACCGGCAAAATCAATTCCTACTTTCTGAAAAGGACGACATGCATTCACTCTGTCATGTGGCAAGGAACCCATAAGTTGTTCTGACATGTTCTTTTTTAACTTAAAACATATAATACATTTATGAATTACCTTCTTAATTTCACAAATACCATTGACAAGCCAAAAATTTTGGTTCAAAGATGCAAGAACAAGTCTTTGACCAGCATGTAATTTTTTTTCATGTTCTCGTTTTATTATTAAATCAGTTATTCGAGAACCTTTAGGTAAAACTATTTGATGTTTCTGAGAAAGGGGTATTTTAGCATTATGCAATCTACCTCCTACTCTGATTAAACCTAGGTCATCAATGAATGGAAATAGGGGTTTTAAAGAACCTGAGACCATTTTTTTTTACTCTAAAGAATGAATTTCATTTTTCATATATTTTTGTTGTTCATACTTAATTATTAATGATAAAGAAGTATTTAATTCATTACTTGAACGTATGCAAGAACTCTTTGCATGCGATTGATATTGGAATACTTATCTAAAAAATCAAGACATAACAGTGTCTTGCTTGAAACGGTACAAGCTATCGAACAAGGAAGCTTGACATCCTTCCTGACCTCAGGAAGGTCTTCAAATTTAGGAAGTTCAATTTAAAAAAACTTTATACTCACTCTTATGAAGAGATTGTGGTGCAGACCACCAGAGCGAATGATGCTCTAACTCGTGTGGTAGCACACCTCTGCTGAGACAATCAGCTGGATTCTCATGTGTGCGTATATACGCCATGTGTAGTTTTATACTTAATTATTAATGATAAAGAAGTATTGTGTAAGGAGTGAAATTTGCTTTACCCTGTTAGCCACATATGTATTTAATTTAGTAGCATTCGTTTTTATCCAAGCCAAAACGATTTGTGAATCTGAATATAAAATAATATCGTTTATATCCTTTTTTAATGAGAGAGTATGATGAACCCTCTTTGTTAACTTGGCAAGTAGTAAAGCAGCATTTAGCTCAAGTCTTGGCAACGTAAGCTTTTGGTTTAGTGGGTTAACTCGCAATTTTGAGCAGAGCAAAGTAATGTGAACATTACCTGATTTATCGATCACTCTTAAATAAATACAACAGCCATAAGCAGTGCTGCTTGAGGCATCAGCAAAACCAACCAACTGCAATTTGACAGCATTATTTAGAATGACATAGCGTACGAGGTTTATAGGTTTCATAATCGCCAAGCTTTTGTAAGACTCTCGCCAAAGTGATTGTAACTCATTGTTAAGCTTTTCATCCCAATCGAGATGAGCTTGCCATGTAATATTTTTTCTAAATTGTAAAATCTTTTTGAAGCTAAATATAATGAGTCTCCTAAAGATTCATTTATAGAGCCAAGAGGCAGTTTTAATGGAAGCCTAACTTTAAATGTATTTTTATTTAATTGCACAGTTTCTTTGAAAATCTCCTTACAAGATTCAAATTCAGATGATTTTTCTTGAAATATTTGGGGCACACTTTCAGTTTTCCAAAACTGAGCAATGTTGTCATTTAAATCAGTTTCACAAGTAGAACAAAATAAAGATACAACCTTTTTGGCGGGAACACAATGCAGGTTACCCGCTACCACGTAACCGAACTTTGTGTTGAGCAGCGCAGGAGTCGGAGCATTGTGTGCTGATGAAGATCTAGATAACTCTAAGACGACGGCTGGGTCACTCGGTAACAGCACCTGAAATAGTACGTCCGCTCCTAGTAATATATGTATTGTACTAGGTTCAAAAAAGTCTTTGTCGGCAAGTGTGATATCTGATGGCATTATGAAATTTGACATATCAA
This sequence comes from Aproaerema taeniolella, assembly GCA_949987775.1. NCBI lineage: Eukaryota > Metazoa > Arthropoda > Insecta > Lepidoptera > Gelechiidae > Aproaerema > Aproaerema taeniolella. Next base: position 426,552 of record CATLJT010000292.1, read on the forward strand.
TTTTTTGTTGAGGAAGCTGTGAAGTTATTTTATCAAGGATAAAACATGAAACTTTTGTGCTAAAATTATTTACAAGTGAATGTACCTGAAGTGGTGTGTACTTTTTTACATTGCTTACCATGTTGCCAATTCCTACTATACCTGACTCTATGGTTTTTGGTTGTAACTGCAATAAATGTGCAAGTTCTGCAGTCACAAAAGAGGCTTGGGACCCACTGTCTAATAAAGCCTTGCAATGTACCTCTGTCCCATTTCCTGCAATAAGTTTTACCCTAGCGGTAGGCAGAAGTACTTGTGTAATGCCACTGTGTGTCAGTAATGTCACAGGGCTTTGTAAATTGTCTTGATGTAACAATGTGTATTGTGGTCCAATTTGCAGGTGCCACATTTAAAGTGGTACCTACATGTACCTGCATGTAAATTGAGGCAAAGCCCGCATAAAGAATTTTTATTTACAAATGATAGCCTATCAGTAACTGACATAAGCTTGAATTTTTCCACAAGTGTATAATTTATGTGCAGACTTACATAGTAAGCATGACTTACATTTTGGTGGTGACGTCTTTACAACCGGCTTCCCGGCGGCAGCTGAAGGCTCGTCCTTCAAGGTGGCAGCGCTGCAGGACATCTTGTTGTACTGCTTGCTATGGTTACTGTCTTGAGGTGGATGCTCTGAATTTTCTAGTGCAAGTATACGCTTCTCTAGAAAGTCAATAAGACTCTTAACACTGGGTTCTTCATCGCAAATTAATTGGAACTCCTTATTGCATAAGAAATCCAGTTTACGCAACACTATGCACAAAGCTATAGGGTCCCACTCATTAACGTTGCAGTTTAAATTTGTAAAGCGGCCAATTGTTGCTTTACAACAGAAACAATTTGTCAGAGATTTTGAGAATTTGAACGATTAATTTGTGGCATGTCTATAAGCATATTTATGTGATCATTTCTAATTTTATAAAGGTTATTGTATCTATGTTCCAAGATCTGAAGACTCTCTTCATAACTCTCTGCTATCACAGGCAAATTTTTTATCAAATCAAGCGATTCATCTTTTAAAAAGTTTCTCAAATAATAGAACTTCTGAATTTTTTCCAAACGAGAATTTTGATCAACAAGTGACTTAGTCCTATAAAAGTTCTATATTCAGAATACTTACCTGTGAAAGGTGGGATAACAATCTGTGGCAACTTTGTTGGGATGGAATGAGAGTTATTCTGTGACCCTTCATTGGAACTACTGTTACATGAGATCTTACTATGTAATTGCATTATTTTGCTAAGTGTATAAGCATATCTGTCTTCGACAATAGATGCATCTTCGCTGTCATTAGGATCTATGCCAATTATTTGCAAATTAAACTCTTCGTAACGTTGAAAATACGACCGAAGGTTTTCTTCTTTTATTTTTAAAGAGGTTCGAACATTTTTGTATGAAGCCTGGCTTGCCTAAAGTTGCAAGTACATACAAGTACATAAAAAGTCGCGTTTTTAATGTACACGTATGAAACATATGCCAATCGAAAGAAAAAAATATTACAAACAACAAATACTGATTGAGAAAATGTCGTAAGTGATATACTTTCTGAGTAATTTCAGTTTAAAAATGTAAAATATAATTAAAAGAAAATCATCATCTAAACTGATTTAATAGTCCATTATCATCATTTTAAAGCATCACGTATCACGATTAGCATTAAATTGGATTCTCGTAATACTAAAATAATAGGATAAAATGCAAAAAAATATGTAAAATACGTTTTCGGTGAAATTAATATCAAACAAAATCCTTACAAGCCTGAGTCATAAATCAGTACTTAAAAATACCATAGAATTAATGCGGCGCGAAGAGTATAGGGTGAGGGGATAGGTGTCACGAGCCGCATCTCTTCCCGTCCCCCTCTTCACCACTGTCAATGAACCACAGGGCTGATCTTTACCGCGCCAGGAGGGCGTGACTAAGATTCTGTACGCATGCTGTCACGTTCGTTTTAATAAAGAATTAATAAGACAGCATACGTAGAGGAGCTTTGTCATCGTGCTTATGTTAGACTGGCAGGTCAAGTCAGTCAGTTTGTCACTGTGACTTGCACCGTGCACAAGCGTTCTCGTTGTTGTAGAAGAAGTTTAAGTTGTTATATTTTGTGAAGTTTTTGTTGTTGACATTTTTGTCATTTCTTGACTGTTAACGTTAGCTGTTTTATCTATTATTATTGACATTTACGCGATGTCAAGTAACTTAGGCCTGCCAGGGTCGCAGTCTTTCTTCTGCGGAATTAGTACTATTCGCCCTAGAGTACGCCGTCCGCGATCAAAAATATGATGTTATGAGCTTTGTAGGGATATCTAAACCATCAGCCTTATGTCCAAGAGTATGCAAACCCTATATTCCGCGGTAAACCTCATAAACCCTGGTGTCGAAGTTTCTGCCCCACTAAAGACCTTTGCAGTGGCTCATGTACCGACTACTATCGCAGACAGTAGCCGGATTTAAGTGCCTTCCGTAGCATGGAATCATCTTTCTTTCAGACAATCAGGCGATTCCCTTCCGGTCTGGTATCCCCACTCGTTACCTCCACCAGTGGGGCCCACAAGGATTATTTAGTCTTGATATCCTGAAGTGGATCAGGAGGACTTATCAGTACTTATTTCTCCACTCATTATGTTGAAGTATTAGCCACTTCTTAATTCTTATGCTGTCATTGATACGAAATCAAAATCAAAAGTCAGTGTCCTAACCAAACCGAGGAAAGTCTCAAAGTCATAAAGTGTTGCTTTCCCGGAACCTTCTCGATGGCCGCGGCGACGTAGGAAATGGCGTACCAGCGGCGCGGGAAGCGGTCTCCGAGGGGCGGTTCCAGTCGAGCGATGTCTCTGTATTTAAGTTAACTCGTAAGCTCGTCCCACCGTAGAACGTCTAGGGCTAGGGCAAGATTGAAGTAAAGTGCACACCAATGGGTATGAGTTGCTTTTTTTATTGATAAAGATCACGGTGATAGTGAGTGATGAACTGACTGGTAAAGAACAGCCCTGTGGTTGATTCCCTTCCTTTCACCCTGCACCATTCGCGCCGCATTAACGTGGTATTTTTTATGATGGATGCCCTAGACTTGTAATGAATGAGTAGATTTTGGATTTGATTTATGTGGATTTCACCAAAAACATATTTTACTTTTTTTTTGCATTTAATCCTATTATTCTAGTACTACAGAATTTAATGATAGTCGTGATGCGGGATGCTTTAAAATAATGATAATGGTCTTTTAAATCAGTTTAAAAGATGTTTTTCTTTTAATTATATTTTACATTTTCAAACTGAAATTACTCAGAAAGTATATCACTTACGACATTTTGTCAATCAGTATTTGTTGTTTGTAATATTTTTTTCTTTCGATTGGCATATATTTCATACGTGTACATTAAAAACGCGACTTTTTATGTACTTGTATGTACTTGCAACTTTAGGCAAGCCACAGAGGTTCGATGTCCTTTCCTTGGACAGATCAGATGCAGCTGTGTCGGACAAACTTTGAATGTAAGTATACAATTTGGCTATATTACCTTTTATTAATGCTCGTTGTCTTATTAGAACAGTTGAATCTTTGCTTGTAGGCATTTTTTAGACAAACACACACTTTAAAAACCACAAATTAAATCAAATCCTAAATTGGTATTGTAAATTATGTAAAACGTTGTAAATTGTACAAATAAAAAACTTAAAACGTAAAATCAAACAACTTCGTGTAAACAGAAAAGTAAAATGGCGGATCGGGGGATTGGCGGGGGGCGTCGCGTCGAACACAGCGACACACAGAGCATCAAACATAAAGTCTTCGTGGCTCACTTCGGCTAGATTCGAATATCTTCGGCTGTAATCGGCCAATCCTCGGCGTCACTTTAGATGCATTTTTGGAGTATGCTCGTTTCGATGATACAATCTTGATGAAATAAAGTAATTGAAAAACTTACGCGAACTTGTCCAATCAAAATCGATGCGTTATTTTTTGTAAACTGAACTAATACTCAAACTTGTATTTGTAGTCCTCGGGCGGCGTATACGGCGTAGTGTAAGTTTTCTTTCGCGTTCAATACTGCACAAAGAAAATCTACGTCGAACTGCAATCACCAGCTTCCAACCTTCGTTTTGCACAAGTTCCGTGGAAGGACCAAATCTGAACAGATCTCCGCTGCCCAGACTGGTTGTATATGTTAATGTAGATATTGAAAAAAAAGTAAAAAAGTAACATAAAAAAGTTTATGTTGGAAAGTAGATTCCAACAACCTTTAAGTTAAGTTAAAGTTTTGTTTTTAAATTGTGCAATTATCTTTTTTTAAATTTTGGTCACAGAGTCGAATTTTTTTATATGTTTTATATTTAATTAAACTTCTATTTCCTATAAATTTCGTTTATTTTATATATTTTGTGTTTCGGCGATACCAATACCATAAATTTATCGCTGAAGTATGTAATATTTGTTTTTCAGCTTACACTCCAATGACACACTTCTGATACGCAAATATAAGCCTACCGAAACTCATCTGAAACCCTATCGACATCCAACTGAAGTTACAGAATCGAGGCCCAACGGGAAAGAAGCACGCCACATATAAAAAATATAAAAAATGTTTATTATTTTAATAATATAACGTAGTTTATGTAACAAGCTAAGGCAACTTAATGAAGATAAAGTGGGCAAAGAGATATATGCGCTAAATAAAACGGCTAGAACAAAGGCACACTAGTTGTAGCAGGAACGCTGGGAAACCGCGGATCAGGGACGCAATTTGTGCTGTTTCTTCTATAATTTGGCGGATGGGCCTTATGCCATGTGGGTCGAGCTGTGAGCACCGACTATGTTACCTTGCAGGTGTTGACTGGACTCGGTTGCTTCAGGGGAAGACTAAAAGACCTGGGTCTGGCTGACACCGGCATGTGTGGTTGTGATGAAGAAGAGGAGGACCAGGGCCGTGTTCTGAAGGACCGCGCACAGTACGAGTTACAGTATGACGCTGTGCTAGATGGAAGGAAGAAAAGAAAAGAATAGAATAGAATAGAACAATCTTTATTTTAAAGGACATTCAGGATGTCACATAAAACAAGTCAAGATTACAATGAAATACATACAAACATACATACTGCAGCATTTCTGCTTGCGATCTTTTTTATGTTCATTTATTCTAGTTTTCTTTTTAATTCAATGGATTTCAAAATATTAGAACTTGCTCCATTTTTGCATTTTGTTTGGGATTGAAGTTTTCATTTGATTCGACAAAAAATTTTGGTAAAAGTGGACGAGTTTCCTAGCGTAATAGTCTGTTTTTTTTAATTGAAACGATGTTTTTAACCTTCTGACTACATAAAACCATATGAAATAATTTTCCCGGAATAATATTGGAGCTTTACCTAATTTTATTATAAAAATGTAAGTTTTTCACCTTTTCTTTTTTTTTGTTCTCACACGCCTACTCTACCTTACCTACGCTTTACAGTACACTTTTACAACATCTTCTTCACGCTCAGACAAATACTCTATCAGGCTGTTCTTGCAACAGTTACGAGAATCCTGGGTCTTATGGTTTAAATCAAATCTGGTTATCATTTGACCTGGGGGGATTACTTCACGACCTGCAAGGGGAGGATATCCTTCTTGTATAGGTTACACTAGCTTGACATCCTTACTATTCTAAGAGTACTCATATATTTTAATTTTTCTTCCTTTTGGTGCTCTTTCGGGTATTGTGGCCTTTTAGGTATCCTAGTGCAATTTGGAATTTTTGTAGTTTCAGTGATTTTAACAATGAACTGTGGGTAGCAGTATTTCGCTGAATGAACTGACAGACGAATACCCAGTTTGCGAGCACCCCAAACCACCAGTTCCAGCCACAATTTCAAAGCGGATTTACCAGCGGCCTCAAGAAGACCTATAGCTAAGTTCTTTAGTTCCAATCCCAAAATGTATCTATTTTATTTTTACATATAGCCAATTGTGTCAGCAATAGATTTATCTGACAAGTAGGTGGGAAATTTTATTCGTTAACGAACTAAAATTATTATCTTCCTATTTGCTTCAGATAATAATTTATAATAGTTAGGCCACCTGTTTTAATTTTATGTATGATATTGATACCGTTCTAAATTAACCAACACTTCTTTTCCAAACAAAAATATCCGTACGTTAAAAGCTGTTCTAAGGGTTAGGCCTTCTAATCTGTTAAGTTTTAGTTTACATCTTAAATTTAATTGTGCAATTTTTATATTATTCAATTTTGGTCTGTGTCGAATTTTTGTATCCGTATATTTTTATTTAAAACCTTTCTTTCATTTTAAATCTCGTCTACTTTATTTTTTTGTGTTTCGGCGATATCACCACCATAATTTATCGCTGAAATACATATAATATAAACGATTTAAATAAATACATACGCATTCGTTCTTTTGACCCTACTGACTCTACGCCTATTCGCAAAGATAAATTCTTCCTCAGAAAAGAACAGGCAAGAAACTCTGAGGTTGCTCTTTTAAATCGCATTACAAATTTTCTTATTTACCAATTTTAACTAAATCTGAAATAACTCTAGAGCTGAGCAGTTCATTCCCATGGCTGCCTGTCTGATAGATAATCAGAAAATTTGTAATAGCCCTTTTTGCGAAGTTTTTGTTTAATTACTGTCTTAAATTTGTCCAAAGGTAAATTTTGAATACACGTGGGAATCTTATTATAGAGCCGTATACATTGACCCATAAAAGATTTCGTGACCTTGTGGAGACGAATGTCTAGTACATCCAGTTTATGATTGGTTCTAGTATTTACATTGTGCCTGTCGCTATTTTTCTTAAACAAATGTTCATTTTTCTTCACATATAAAAGATTTTCACATATATTTTGGGATGCAAAAGTCAAAATATCTATTTCTTTGAACATTTGTCTAAGAGACATTCTAGGTCTCATTTGAAAAATCGCGCGAACAGCCCTTTTCTGCAGAACAAAGATTTTATTGATATCCGCAGCATTACCACACAGTAAAATTCCATATGACATTAGGCTGTGGAAGTAACTGAAATATACGGTTCTTGCGGTTTCAACGTCTGATAATTGACGGATTTTTCTAACTGCGTAGGCTGCTGAACTGAGTCAGCTCGCTAACTTATCAATATGAGGACCCCATTGAAGCTTTGCATCAAGAGTTATTCCTAAGAATACAGTAGATTCCACATTATCCAGTTTTTCATTCCTAACCTGTACATTCGTATTAACCTGTTTAACATTGGGCAAGGTAAATTTAACACATTTGGTTTTTTTCTCGTTTAAAAGAAGGTTGTTTACAATAAACCATTCAACTACCTTTGAGATCGCAGTATTCACATCGTCATAATTAGAGTCGTACCTCTTCACTTGAAATATGAGTGATGTGTCATCTGCAAATAGTACGATCTCATGGGCGTCTTTAACAAGAGATGGCAAGTCATTAATGTAAACGAGAAACAGGAATGGTCCTAGGATTGAACCCTGTGGGACGCCCATACAGACTGTGGACCCAGCTGACCTATTGCCGTTAACCTCAACCTTCTGGATCCTATTACTCAGGTAAGATTCCAAAAGCCTAAGTGAGTCTCCTCTTATGCCATAATGATGTAATTTACTGATCAGAGTTTCATAATGAACACAATCGAAAGCCTTGGACAAATGATATACTTTTTGAACTTCACTTGTTCCAGGAACTTTTGTGCAGTTGGCATATCCGAAGTAGTAACATAAAATGAAAGGGTAGAACACTTTTACACGACGAGCCAGTCGTAATAAGTTAAAGACGAGCCCCAGAAAGTGTACAATTTTTTACTGAATTGGCATTACCTAGATCAAATATTTTAGGCTTGCGTAATTTGGCACAGTTGGCACTAAATATATATATATATATCTATATATTTTAATTAGAATTATAACTCAAGCTTTATTTAATATCACAAAATTATGCAAAAAATGGGCCATATTTGTGCTTAAACAACTCGTTCTCTGATAATAATCCACTGTTTATGAGATTTATCTTTTTTTTATAAACAAAATTAAATCATATCCATCAAGACTTTCAGGACTTCTTTTTTCCAGGATGTTTATGTTGGGATTTCAAATATTATCAGTAGATACTCACTTGGGTGTATTATGGTATCGATAACTTTTGTAGCGCAAGCGGAACGGAAGTGTTTTCCAAAATCCCAAGTTCCATATGCAACATACTTTGTTTTTATCTCAGGTTGAACTGCACACGCCGCCGAAGTAATAACTACGACAGGTGCGAGTATGGATCCGCCACAGGTCCATATATCGTTAAGAGAATCTTTGAAATATTGGTCAGCGATGATCCTTACCTTTAAAAAATGTTTTAGTTATGTTAAATTTTATTTTATTTAAAGTTTACAACTCGGGAATTTGGGGCCCATTTGTTAGTAAAAACAACTTTAAACTATGTTAGTACTTAGTCTGATTTTAATATTACATTCACTAAGCAAGTGCTCATTACCCTGAATTGGGTTTAATGAGCACCTGCGCCAGAAGTCTCAAGAGAAGCGAATAGTACTGTGCTGTATGCGTCCTTAAACGCCTAATTATACTTATTAAAAGAAATAGTTTTAATGTAGGAGAATCGAATCTTTTTAGAATTAAAGTCTCGCTTTGTCAATGAAAGATGAAAAAGTAAAAAGAAAAATTACAAGGAAAGGGGGATTTGTGAAGAAAATGAAAAAAATGGGAGGATTTTCGTCAAAAAAGAAAAGAAAGAATTAGTGTTTTTTTTTTGGGAGATGAGAGGGAAAGAAATCGTGATGAGTTTTTTTTTAAATTGCTTGAAGTAATTGGGAAAATATTTTTTTTTTTAGTTTTGAGTTGTTGAAGACTGTAGTCGCTATCTTTTGCAAGGTTCTACCGGGTCCCTTAATTGAGGACGCTTTCCGGGAATCTGGCGAGGATAGAGAATGCAACTAGCCAGAAAGGCCAACTTCCGATCCGGGAGGGAAGGAAATCAATAAGAGTGGTAGTCTCGTTGGTGTTTTTTGATTTTTTAGAACTACTTTCCTAATGAAGAGGGCTCGAAGGGAACTATAAGTTTGGAGGAACAAATTACCCCGATCCGAATGTAAATACTTAAGTAATCAAGATATATTCGAAAGCGAAGTACTATTGGGATGGTTTTACACCTAAGTGAACAGTTTTATATCTAACGTTGTTAGTCAGTTTCGTATTCAAAAGGCGCGGGGAGGGCGTCGTTGTAAAGAAAACCCTTAAATAGAATTAACAGGACAATGAAAGCAAGCAGATTTTTCCGTTCCGAAATTTTGCTTAAAACTCTAAATTCCATTTACAATCAGAAAATCGCGAGTAATTCCATTTACAATCAGAAAATTGCGAGTGACATATAAATAAATTGTGAAGTGTCAGTGAAACCAAAATCTATAAGAGGGAAGCCCTCTCATATTAAATATAATTTAAGGGCGAATTGAAGAGAACCAAACAGTGTTGTGATAAAGTGCCGAGTGACATATAAATAAATTGTGAAGTGTAAGTGAAACTAAAATCTATAAGAGGGAAGCCCTCTCATGTTAAATATAATGATAGTGCGAATTGAAGAGAACCAAACAGTGTTGTGATAAAGTGCCGAGTGACATATAAATAAATTGTGAAGTGTCAGTGAAAACAAAATCTATATGATTGAAGCCCTCTCATATTAATTATAATGTTAGTGCGAATTGAAGAGAACCAAACAGTGTTGTGATAGTGCTGGAAAATCTCGGTTATAAAAAGAAAATCGCGAGTGATAATTTGACCCATTTTAGTGATAGTTACAAAAAACATGGAGTGATAGAATTCGGGGGAGAGGGGAATTTAGGATATTCATCAAGCCCAGACCTAGAAGAGGGACCGAGGGCTTTTGGCGAGAAAAGGGCATGTTACCTCCGACGGATGTCAACTGAGATGTCATCCTAATCGTCATTTTGTTTGAGTTTCGAATTGTAATTTTGAAATGTTTATTTTTAAATTTAAATTGACACTTGAATTGGAATTATTAAATTGTCACTTGAATTTGAATTATTAAAATTGACTTTTGAATTTGAATTAGGAATTTCATTTTGGAAAAATTGGAAATTATGGGATTTTAGAAGGGACAGTAACCCAGTAACTGACTCCAGTTAATTTTTTTATTCTTTTATATTTTTTACAATTTTAGAATTATTTTATATTAATATATTTAATTAAATAATCTATTAATAATTTTGATAAAAATAATTTAATAGTTTAAATAGTTATACAATATTTTAACATTAAAGTGAAAAGAATAATTAAAGCTGAATTAAACTGAAGTTGTCAGTTTTATTTTGAACTTGAATATGGAACAGGCCAAAGTTGACTTAAGAGATTCTCAATCAAATGTTAGGAGTAAATTTTCTACCTGTACCGAGTGAGGTTGTGACCTTGACTTTGGACTCTGGTGAGTAGAACCTTCTTTAAGATCACTAGGGCATTTTATTTATTTTAGGATTAAGTTATAGGGATGTTCTTTAAATTTCGGGCGGATTCTAAATTGAATTTTCTTTGATTTTGATTTATTTATGACTTGATTTTGGTAAAGCGCTATGCCTTTATTTTATTCTTTCTTATCAGACGATTTAGGAGTTACGTACTTGCTGCTAGTTTAGGATCCGCCTGAAGGTTTTATTTTATTTCCTTTTCCCTCTGTCTACTAGGATCGTTATTTCGTGATTCGCGATGTTCGGCGAGGCCTGAGTGACTAGGTTTTCTTGAATTTTCGAGACGACGTTATATTATAGCACCTATCTCTCCTTCTACGATACTTCCACTGGCTCACGAAGGACAATTGTGACGCTGCTATTAGTGTAGCACAATACACGAGTAGCGACAAAAGACGGATGACCATCGGCGGCAAACGTCAGATTTTAAATTGCTTTCGTAGGCTCCCTCTTGCTTTACAGTTGACCTACGGAAACCAGGAGATGCCCCTCACAACCACTGAACAAAGTACCTCTACAGACTACCCCTACTCTGAACCATGTAGCCGAGCAGTCTTCTCATTTGCTAAATTATCCTTGGGGTTGCGCGGTCTCGTTCAGCGAGGCGCTAGGGGAGGGCTTGTCAGTAGCAGACACGTGGTCACCACGTGCGGGGGTTGTTCAGTTCAATTGGGGGGGTAGCTTTGTAATACCACCCCAAGGAACACTGTCCTACCCGTATACGTGATCACAGCTGACTACTTCGGTAGTCAGTCGTAGGGTCTGTAGTCTGCGGTAATACAAGGACGCGCTGCAGGCGACGGCTCCTAGGTTTCGCGGGGAGGAGAGATTGCGACCATTCGGTTTTCCTTTCCGACACTTGGCTTTATAGTTCGGCTCTAATCCACGCACAGGAGAAATAGGGAAGCGCGATGTTTGGCCTAGTATTAGCTGAGGATATTGTCGCTCAGAGAACATAACGATTCTAGGAGATCCCACAAGATACCTGACCCGAACAGTCTCCCCGGGTTGGTCACCCCAAGGCGACGGATCTCGTCATTTGGAGCGCCGTCGACAGGTTCCGGGGCGTGGCTGGGGGCCCTAGAACGGGGAACTCCCCAAATGATGCCCTGGGCTTATATTAATCTCTCTGTCTAGGTATTCTACTCGTTGTCCCAGCCTCCGGCTCTCATCCTGCTTCGAATGGAATAATTAAGAGATTATTCCTTTTGTGTCAATATGTCAAAATGTAATTTATTGGACTATGTGAAGCGCATTAAACTATGTTTTAATCTTGATTTTGCTTTTAATTCCTCTCTAAGTCTGGAAACCCGCTTTTAAATTGCTTGTACCTGCGAGAATCCTAGAAGTAATTCACAACGTAGAACCCTAGACATCACAGCCGTAAGTATAGAGTATCCACCTCCATTAATGCAGGTGGGGATCAGTACAGTACCTCCCCACGGCCGTTCGCAGGATGCTGTTAGTGCTGGCCCGCAATCTGCTGATCAACGATGCTGCTCTCTTTCGCATGATCGCGTAGAAATCATCAGTACGGGTGAGTGCGAATATGCCCGAGGCATTGCAGAACCGGGGCAGACCAAACAGCATCCTGAACCCATTATTATATTGGATTCGCAGGGCGCTGATAGTTTTCTACGTTTACGCGGTCCAGAGGCTACACGTGTAGAAGATCTGACAGTAGGCTTTGAATAGCGAAATTTTTACATAATAACTACTACGTGCAAACCTTCGGACCAACATATTACATCAGACCGCCGCCATCGCCCTGCGTTCCCGCTCAGTATCCACTTCGTCCTTCAGGTCATCGGTTACAAAATGCCCTAAGTATTTGAACTTATAAACCCACTTTACTTCTTATAAACCCGCTTTACTTGTTAAAACTAGCGTTTTAATTTGTGTTTCTAAAGATGATTCCTGCTGTCTCACCTTAGATTTGATAGAAAAAAAAGTTGCACCTTTTCAGTAAAATGCAAAGTTTTGTTTTGAAAATTGTGCGTTGTCACACGGTTTTCTAGCCAAAAATTAATAAAACGTATGTTTTTGGTGTCTATCGATTTAAAAGCATATAGATCAAGTCTATACGTTTTGATTTTTTAAAAATTGCCCTTAGTTTTTTGACAGTTATCTCCTTAATGTTGGGTTTTCCAACCGACTTTAAAAGAAAGAAAGAAAGTGTGTTGACGTCATTATATATTATAGTTCTTAAAAGTTATTCTACTCTAATTATGATCTAATGAAGCCAATGGACCCCAACTCAGCATAGTTGTGGTTTCGAAAGAATCCACAACGCTGGTCTACCATGGAAGCCCAGAGAGCGCTACTAACACGTAGGTTTATAAACTATAAATTCTTCTTTGCACAGAGCACAAAAATAGTGAAACTAGCATCTAAAATTAAAATTAAGAAATTAATTTATTTTTTCAGGAACAGTACAATTAAACTTGAATTAAATTAAACTTGCCATTGCCACACAACACTATCTTTTTTTTAACCAGAAAATGAAATTAATGTGAGTACACTTGAACTGTTCTCGTGTTACTTTCCTTACCCCATAAGTTAGTTCCTAACCCCAAAATTTTCAACCCTTTGGAAAACCACAAGTCCCGAGACCCCGCATCGCGCAGGGCTCGCCGTAGGCAGTTAGATAATTCAATTTCAATTTCATTTATTTGCATTGAATAGGGTGAGTATATAAAGGTCTTATGAACTATGTTAGTATCCACTATCCAGCTCTTGAGTAACGGCATGCAAATATTATTGTCATAAGCAGATTAAGTTTGAATGACTACTTAATTAATACGCTATACAATTCAATTAGTCAATTCTTAATATTTTATGATTATGATGTAATTAAGAATAAATGAAATTTAAAATTAAAATGTAAATTGCTTAGAAATGTCAAATAAAAATAATGTCAAACAACAGAGTAAGTAGTGAAGTTTACAAGTTCATAAATTCATTTACACTATAAAAGCTTTTGTCTACTAGCCATTTAAATAGCTCATTTTTGAACTGCTTATGGGCCATGGACTTATATTCGTTCGGTAACTTATTATATAACTTTACGCACATACTGTAACAGTTTTTTAAATATAAGGCTGTTTTTGGACAGTGATTAAGAACTAATCTGTTGGGTAGGCGAGTTGCACGGGGATTGACTTCCACCGCTGTTTTAAACAAATATTTGTGCTGCCTCACAAAAGATTTGGCCCATTCCTTCCCCAGACTATGTGCAGTTACACGGATGAGATTTATGGTAAAAATCCTTTGATAATTAATCATTATTAGCATGATTAGTTAAATCACTGTTAAAGCAGTGGAAACAAAGTGAACAAAAATAGGATATTGTATTCATTATCGATGGGAAACTATTTGAAAATGGCGAGAACTACTACTTTTTTCTATCATTCACCATGGAGTTCACACTGACATAAAATGTCCGTGGTGCGAGTGTAAACCAGGTCCATGAAGGTTGGATCGGTATATTTTTAGGTCATCTCTTTAGGTGGCCATAGTTTATGCCGATTCTGTGTCATTTGTCTGTCTGTCATTTTGACTTACTCGTATGCAGTCATTGTTATTGTTATGCTATTTCGTTACAAGAATAAAATAATCACTTATATAGTTACCCATTGAGAAAGTAAACAGTAGCGCTGCGTTTCCGTTTAGCGAGCCCTCGACTGCTTTGCATGAAATGGATCCAGCCCCAGGATATATGTCGACTCATTTACGCATGAAAACTTTCGAAAACATGTAATGATTGCAGATTTTGTGGTGATGTAAAAATAGCAAATTACTTTTAAACGTCTGCTTTATAAATTAAATAGTATATACATGTTTAAAATACATGCTTTCCCCTTTCGTATGTTGTTTAAATTATTGCTGTAACTTGTTGGGGCACAGAACTATGGCAAAATTGGCAGTCTCATTTACATGCTTCAAAAATGTACATGCTGGGCAGGGTTAACAGGTTTAGCATTTTAAATAACTCTCTACAAGTAGCTGAAGGGCCTACGCCACATATAGCACGGACACATTTTTTTTGGGCTACGAATACCTGCTGAACATATGACCCATTACCCCAAATAAGTAATCCGTATCTCAGAGATGATGCCACATACCCATGGTAGACCATAGATGCCATTTTTTTTCATGCAGTTCTCCTCAGCCTACTAAGTACGAAAACAAATCTATTCACTTTTTTGGTAACTTTATCAATATGGTTGAGGTAGTTGAGATATTTGTCAATTTCCATACCTAAAAAAGGTACTGAATCGATTTCTTTAAGAGTTACGTTACTATAGCTAACTTTCAAATTAATTTGTTGTCGTCCTTTTACATTGAATTGTAGATAATTAGATTTCAATAAATTTATTCGCAAATTATTCATGTCAAGCCATTTGATAATTTTGTCTAATGTAGAGATAATGTCAATTTCCAAATTGCACACATCATTCATGTCAGCAGGAATAATAATTGATATGTCATCAGCAAACATTATACATCTATGTTGAATTATATTGGGAAGTTCATTTATATATAGGAGAAATAGAAGAGGGCCCAGTACGCTGCCCTGAGGTACGCCCATATTGTTTGATACGTAGTCTGACTGATAATGTTTTAAGGTTCTATTACAATCAAGATACGATAGTTGCGTACACTGCTGTCTGTCACAGAGATAAGATTGAAGCCATTGCAGGGCAGGTCCCCTGATGCCACATCTTTCTAATTTACGTACCAATATACCATGATGTACAAAGTCAAATGCTTTTGACAAGTCGATGAACAGCGCAACAGCATGCCTTTTACTGTCAAGTATTTCCACCACTGTCTTTATTAGATTGAAAATTGCTAATGTCGTAGACTTTCCTCTCTGAAAACCGTATTGGTCCGGATTTATGATATTAAACTTAATAAAAAATTCAGACAGTCTTACATACATACATTTTTCAAATATTTTTGCAAATATCGATATCAGTGATATTGGTCGGTAGTTCGTCATATCAGATTTTTCCCCCTTTTTAAATTTAGGTCTTATCACCGAGAACTTCAAATCTTCTGGAAAGATACCCTTTTCAAAGGATATATTTACCAGATGTGTAATGACTTTGGCAACTTCCATATGACACTTTTTTACAATTTTAGTATAGATTTCGTCATACCCACAGGAATTTGAATTCTTGAGTGACTTTATTATATTAATAATATCATTTTCACTGTACGGTTTCAAAAACAACGAATTCTGTATTCCCCTCAGTAGATTATGTCCTATGTTTATCTGATTTGAGACGTCGGTATTTTGAGTTAATTTAAGAAAGTAGTTATTAAACTCCGTAGCCATCAGAAGAGGGTTCGATATGTTTTTATTATTAACTCTTATTGTCTTTATGTTTTGTGGGGGTACTTGGATAGTTTCGTCTTTAATTACTTTCCAGGATGCTGTAGCCATATTTTTACTATTTTTTATGTAATTGGTTGAGCTATTCCTCTGAGCAGTATATATACATTTTTTTAGGACTGAGCTGTATTTAATGTAGTGGTTTTTAGCTTCATTAGTCCTAAGTCGATAAAGTTGAAATCGGAGCTCTCGTTTCACCTTGCAGCATCGTCTCAAACCCTTGGTCACCCATTTAGGTCCAGCCACCTTATTGTTAATTTTTACTCGAATTTTAGGGAAACAAAGGTCGTAAAATAAACGAAAGACCTCATAGAACATACTAAAAGCTTTGCTAGGATCATTTTCGGTGAAGACATCATTAAACGACAAACCTCGTAAGCAATTACAAAACTTATTTTGGTTGTCTATTGATAGGTCCCTTTTCATGTTAAACCAAAAAGGTAATAGCATCGGTTTATTTTTTAGTGGATATCTTAATAATTGTGCTGTGTTGTGATCCGATAGATATAGGTTCACAACTTCACCTTTAGCTGCTTTGATGTTACTTAATATTAGATCTAGGCAAGATTCACCTCTTGTAGGAACATATATATGAGACCTCAAATTGTATAATTCTATTGTGTTAATAAAGTTTTTTGATACAAAAGATGGTTCAAGTATATTAATATTGAAATCTCCAGTGACTATTAATTTCATTTTATAGAAATAAAGAAATAATTTCAAATAAAGAGAAATTTTTATAAAAAGGAAAGAAATAGGATAGAAATAGGGATTTCAATTTAGACTTTGATTTATCATTTTTATTTGAGGAAGAAATGAATCCTAATCAAAACACCCCCGATGCCATTTTCAAGGCCTTACGCCTAGTCCCAGAGTTTGATGGGAACCCTAACGTACTCACCCGATTTATAAGAATCTGTGACCAATTAGTTCAGACATATATAAGTACCGCTCAGGGTAATGAGTTGCCTAACTTATGCTTAATAAACGGCATACTTAATAAGATCACAAGAACCGCAGCATGCATTATCAATTCAGGCGGTATTCCCGAAAATTGGGCAGGCATTAGAACAACCATAATTAATAATTTATCTGATCAGCGGGACGAGACGGCCTTATACAATGACCTTTCTATAGCAACTCAGGGAAATAAGACACCGCAGGAATTCTATGACCAGTGCCAGACGCTTTTTAGTACGATAATGACTTATGTGACGTTACACGAGACTTTACCTACTACAATTGAGGCAAAACGGACATTTTATAAAAAACTTACCATGCAAGCGTTTGTAAGAGGGTTAAAGGAGCCCTTAGGATCACGTATTAGATGTATGCGCCCCAACAGCGTGGAAAAGGCTCTTGAGTTTGTGCAAGAAGAGCTCAACGTCATGTACTTGCAACAACGTAGTGAACCATCGAAGCCTCAGCATACCTCAAAGGTCATGCCCAAGCTTCCTTCCGGGTACACTCCACCGCAGCCTGTGAATTACCCAAATACTACCCCCGCATGGCCAGCCTCGGCTGGGCAGCGCCCGTTCCATCCGCTGCCGCCACCGCAACCTTTTAAGTTTAACCAACCGCAACCGCAGCGTCAATTTTCCCCACAAATTTTAGTGAATATGATTTCACCGTGGTCTATAAAAAGGGAAAATCGAATACTAACGCCGATGCCCTTTCCCGGGTCGAAATACATAACGAGGAGATTGAGTCCATAATCGAAGAACTAAAAGAACTTAGTTCATTAATAGGTAACCCAGCAACCGAAGCAAACTCCAGTACTGAAACGGTACACACTAGCAATGAACATCCCATATTAGAAGTCCTAATAACAGATGAACCTCTTAACAAATTTCACAGGCAAATCTGCTTCACAGTTGTAGGCTGTGACTTA
Source organism: Aproaerema taeniolella (assembly GCA_949987775.1). Classification (NCBI taxonomy): domain Eukaryota; kingdom Metazoa; phylum Arthropoda; class Insecta; order Lepidoptera; family Gelechiidae; genus Aproaerema; species Aproaerema taeniolella. Next base: position 444,362 of record CATLJT010000292.1, read on the forward strand.
TGGGTCACAGTTACCCGAAATAAATGATTATATTATTATTATTATTATTATTATAAAACGCAAGCCTAAGGTTACCAAACTATTCGAAATGGATGTACAGATCACAGATTCCAACCTCGAAGTTGATGTAGTTAATGCCATCAAAGAGTACGTTAAAAGAGTACGTCCAAAAGTTAAAACAGCCATTATTATACATCAACCCCTTGCAATGTACTCAATCATTCCTATTATTCAAGACAAGTTCAAAAGCTCTTCAATGAATCTCGTACTCACAATGACCGAGCTTGAGAACGTCAAGGAGTATTTACGTCAACAGGAGATCATCCGCCACTATCATGATGGAAAGACTAATCATCGCGGCATTAACGAAAGTTACTTAGCCCTCTCACAAAAATACTATTGGCCAAAAATGAAAGAGCACATTTCTAAATTCATTAACGAGTGTACTATGTGTGGACAAGCAAAATATGATAGAAATCCCATAAGACCACAATTTAATATCGTGCCTCCAGCCACTAAACCATTCGAAATAGTTCACATGGATTTATTTACAGTTCATAGTGAAAAATATGTTACTTTCATGGATGTATTCACGAAATACGGACAGGTGTACCACTTACGCGACGGAACTGCTGTTAGCATTTTACAAGCCTTATTACAGTACTGTACTCACCACGGTTTATCCATGACCATTATTACTGATAACGGGACAGAATTCACAAACCGATTACTCAAAGAATTTACTCGCCTTCATAAAGTAAACCACCATCGAATCTTACCCTATTCACCCAACGATAACGGTAACATCGAACGTTTCCATTCAACATTATTAGAGCATCTTAGAATTATTAAATTGCAACACAAAAATGAACCAGTGGTCAACCTGATGCCGTACGCACTTATAGCTTACAATAGTTCTATCCATAGTTCTATCCATAGGAAGATCTGCAGTGAGACCTTGAGAAGACTTAATCCTTTTGTCGATTCCGGTGGTTTTCTGAGGGTGGGGGTAGGTTGTCTGATTCCAACCAGGAAAGGTACCCATGTTGCTTCCTAAAACGTCTAATTTCACAAAAATTCTTATTAGTCATTTTCATAAAGTTTACATACACGTTGGTCCTCGCTCTTTTCAAAGTCTGCTTAGTCAAAAATACTGGATAGTTTCGGCTCGTAGTGTAATTAATTAAGTCAGTGGTTTCAAAATGCATCGAATGCTTTAAGGTTAAGCCCTTAATACTACAGCCTTTTATGGGAAACTTGCCCCAGTTTCGAAGTGAAGACATTCACGCAGTCCACACTGTTGGTGTCAATATTGGGGGTCCATTTTCAACGCAAGAAAGTAATCGCCGCAACGCGAAGGTGCCAAAGGTGTACTTGTGCTTGTTCGTGTGCTTCTCCACACGAGCAGTACATTTAGAAGTACTGACAGCCCTTTCCACTGAGTGTTTCATGGCAGCTTTCGATCGTTTCACATCTAGACGTGGTCTTTGCCACACGGTAGTCTCCGATAACGGTAACAAATTTATGTCTGCGGGCAGGCAAATCGCTGAAATTATTCAATTTTTCAGTCAAAACCGAGATCAAATCTCTAACGGATTCGATGATCGTAAGGTACAGTGGCGTTCTTTAATGGAGTCATAGTTAAACTACTTAGCGCGTTGCAATAGGGACTATGTTCCTATGAACATAGTTCAAACAATTTCTCACGCACACAAGCTTGTAGCCTCCTCTAAGAACATAATTTTCCTAAGCGACATCTCTTGGCTCCTCGGTGAAGTTTTTGTAGGACGCATTCACCCGACATTGCACTGTCCTCCACTTACCGCTGCTGTTGAGTCATATCAAACAATCGGTAATGTAAACATGACGTAGTGTATCTTTATTTTGTCGATCTTACTAGCGTTATGTATGGTCCAGCGGATAAGCACTGTCCTAGCAGGGAGAAAGGTTCACGGGTTCTAATCCCAGCTGAGTAATTTCATTTTGTAATTTATTTTTGTTTATTAAAGCATTAACAACTATTATCACACATAATATTACATTAATAATAATAATGTTACATTATTGCATCAGTGATAAAGTATTTGAATAAAACAAATATGAAATTCGACTAGGTAACTTTATTTCCTACTAACAAAATCACTTTTTTTTTCTGTAACTTGATCACTTACAGTTTTATTAAGGTTATAGCTTAAGAATTCGTTTTCGTGAAGAAAAGAGTATTGAAGCTAAACCTCAACAAAAATTAATATTCAACTTGCACTACAAGGCAGTAGATATATTGTTTATATTAACAAAAGAATAAGTTATAGATAAATATCACAATTTCACACATAACAATATTTAATTAAACTTGTTAAGCCTTAGAATCGATGAACTCCATTTATCTTCCGTATGAATCCATTATTTTCATACATTTGCACCACACGCCGATTCATTGATAAGTCGCGATCGTCCACTGCACGGCTGAAATTACACGTTACCCTCATTCCGTAATGATTCACCCATCCTTCGCTAAAACCAAAATAACAAGATTAATATAATAAGGAACAAAAACTATGCGCCACTAATAAAATGCATTACAATAGTTAAGCTTATCATTTAGATGATATGTTTACGTTCCCAAAATAAATTATAAATTTAAAAACAGTGTTAATATTAAGTAAACATTAGAATACTCACTGTAAGACCTGTCTCATTAAGCGCAACAATACACTACCTCTCCTGCAAACTTATTATGTATTTGTATGCATGTCGAAAAAAGAAATCACAGTAAACTGCTGATACGGTAAGAACACACGAGCACCTTCGCTTATGATCTAGCAATGACAAACAGGTTGCTCATGAACACCGAACCGAATGAATCTAAACTAACTTCATTGCATTCAATTTTTGTATGGTATGGTCTATGACTATAAAACCGGCCAAGAGCGTGTCGGGACACGCGCATTGTAGGGTTCCGTAGCAGCATGGTTCAAATATGCAGCTGGCTTCTTAATTCTACGAGCATATGGACGGTTAAATCGCTAATAATGTCTAATAAAAACGAGGTCACAAAAAAAGAAGGTAACTAAAGGAGAAATGTAGATTCTAGCGCCACAAGGAAAATGAAAAAAAAAACATCTGTTTAATAACCACCTCGCGTGGATGCAAATGGTTGTATAAAAATTGTTTACATTACGTATTCATTTAAAACGGGTGTACTATCGTTACGGTCGTAGTTAGAGATGAAAGAGACTGTCTTTTAAGGCTTATTAAAAAGACTCGTCTCCATCTTACAGGGCTTGACTCTAAAGTTAAGACTGAAAGTTCGAGTTTTTATTAATAAAACTTAGTAGTTTATTAAAAGATTAAAAACTGAAACGACTCGAGTTGTTTTCAAAATACTAAAAGACTTAAACGACTCAAGTTCTTTTATGTAAAAGGGATCGCACTGCAGTTTGTGTGTGATATTAAATATTTCTTTTGTAACCTATCAACCAAAAGGAATTATTCACGCCTAAACCACTAAATACATTTTGATAACATTTGACACGGAGATAAAATGAGTTAGTTACATTCTATCAACACATACCTTACGACTGTCGACTTCCCAGATAATGAGTCGCCAGTCTTTCAAGTCCTTTAAGCTGTTTAAGTAACAGCTCAGTTTTTTACATTAAATGACTTCAACTATAAAAGCTAGTCTTATGACTAAAGGTTAGGAACTAAAAGACTGAATCAGTCGTGAGGCGTCAAAAATAAGGTGAGTCTTTATTAAAAGCCTTAAAAGACTGAGTATCTTCCATCACTAGTCATAGTCGATGTTTAAATCTCCAATAGGTAGTATAAAAAAGAAATGTATTAAAGAGTTTGTAGTTTCAGAAATAACTTTATTTTTGGTCTAAACACAACATAATGAAATTATACAAAAATTTTTTTTTTTACGACAATATTATTAGAAATAATATAGACCTGCTGAGAAAATAACCTCGCCTCACTTTTAGTATTGAACCTTGTAAACATATTCTTATTAATTCCAAAAACGTTTGGCACTTGGTCGACTATCACTCGCAAACTTGAAAGGCCAACTTATGTGTGATAGTTTTTCTTTTAATTTCGCTGTATATTCTACCAACGATAATTTTTTCTCATTTTTAGAAACAACCGTTTAGCTGGTAGAGGGGGAGGACATTAACTTTGGTTTTGGGCTAAATACAACAGAATGGAAGCGAATTTTTTTTGACTTTAAAAAAAAATATATTTTTTTAGCAACAAAAGTATTGTTAGGAATAATTTCGAGCTGGTGCTAAAGAGCAGGTCGCGTGGCGATTGTGTATGATTTTGATGTCATTTTCGTAATTAACACCCCCAAAAACCTATAACGACACATGAAATGTCAATATGGTACAGCTTGGCTTTCGACCTTGCCTCACTTTTAGCGTGGAACTTTGTATGGCAGTTGTTTTGAATTAGGTTGAACTTCGTCGTAAATGCTAAATGCTCGTGAAATTTTTAACTTTTTTTTTCATTTTAAAAATTAATGTTTAGCAAACGGACTGCTGAATCGAAAAACGTTCGTAGTAAACCCCTTCTATCTTTTAAAAAAACTATCATATGACATCCCACTCGATGATATCGGCGAGAAAAAAAAATCCATCGCCCTTTCACATGTATGGGAAACACCCGAATTTTTTTTTTTTTCAAAATTTTATTTTTTATATTTGTCAGCGCAATTAATATGTATGAACATGCCAAATTGCAGCTCTGTAGTACCAAGGATCTAATATTAGTAAATATATTCTTATTAATCCCAACAATGTTTGGCACTTGGTCTACCATTACTTGCAAACTTGAAGGGCCAACTTATGTTTTATAGTTTTCCTTTTAAATTTGATGTATATTCTACCTCTGTGAATTTTTCCACATTTTTAGAAAGAACCGTTTAGCTGTTGGAGGGGGGGGACACTTGTGTTTGACAAAAATTGTCACTTTAAAAATTTATGATTCGCAAACGGAGTGCTAAATCGAAAAACGTTCGTAGTAAACCCCTTCTATCTTTTAAAAAGCTATTCTATGACACCCCATTCGATGATATTGGCGAGAAAAAAAAAATTCATCGCCCTTTCACGTCTATGGGAGACACCTGAAAACATTTTTTTTCTAAGGTTATACTCTACAGTTCTGTCGGCGTAATTAATATGTATAACCATGCCAAATTTCAGCTCTGTAATACCAAGGGTTTCTTAGAAAACCCGCGGACAGACGGACAGACGGACACGGTGAAACTATAAGGGTTCGTAGATTACTACGGAACCCTAAAAATGCTTGAAAACCAAAACCTATCTAACAAAACTTTGTAGCTATTAGGCGACAGTTGGGCTCGAACCCGCGCCTTGCTACAGCAAGCAGACAGTGTTTCCGATGCGCCACCATGGCTTATGCTTTGGCTCGTGAAATTATGCTTGTTATCAGAGCAACAAGCGTAGTGGGGTATGCGGTATACGTCATTTGTGTCCATGTGTGAGTACACGAGCGGCCGCAAGAGACTTGTTTTCTGCGTTTTGTATTGACTATGCCTCCATATATGAACTTGATAGTACATTGGCGCTATAATCCTCCTACAGGTTCGCATTTTAGGGAATGTATGAGAGCGCTATAAAGTTGGCTAAGCAACATTTGAAGAGAGTGATGGGGACTAAAGTTATTTCTTTCGAAGAACTAACCACCTTGTTCGCACGAGTCAAGGCAGTACTTAAGTTGAGACCTCTCTGTAGCTTAACAGCTGATCCGAGCGAGTTTCAGGCTTTAACTCCCGGATATTTTTTTAAAAGGCTGCGAAAACGAATACGAATACAAACCAGAATACGAATACGAATTATCTAATCAACCAGCTTACTCTCTCACAAGGTGGCAATTAATTCAGCAGGCCTCTCAGCAGTTTTGGAAATTATGGCGTAAAGATTATCTTCATACACTACAGCAAAGGCAAAAGTGGCTCAACAAAACAAGAAATCTTAAAATTGGCGAACTTGTTTTAATTCATTCGGAAGCGCCACCATTGCAATGGTACCTTGGACGAGTTACTGAGTTCCACCCGCACATATGTTAGCCCTTGCATCTATTACTTAAGTAGGGGGAGAAATGGGTGTGGGGCGACGCTCAACAAAAAGCGTTTGAAAATATCAGACGGGAGCTATCGTCTGAGCGAGATATGTTGCATGGGAAGGGAGACAGTTTCTAGTAGCAGTATATGCCCACTCTAAGTGGATAGAATGTTTTATTATGAATAATACGGACAGTGAGTCTGTCATAGCCGTGTTAGCCGAAATTTTTAGCAGGTTTGGTTTGGTTCGCGTTTTGGTAACGGATAATGCCACGAATTTATGTTCGAAACAATTTGAAGATTTTTGTCAGGCAAACGGTATAAATCACATGACAATTGCACCCTATCACCCGGCATCAAATGGGCATTCAGATAAAATCATGAAACGTATGATTAAAATAATATTACAGAGTACCAAGAAATAAAAAGAAATCACCAGTAAATTAAATAATTTTTTGTTTGATTATCGTAACTCGGTACAGTTTACGACTGGATTTTCACCTGCACAATTGTTGTTGGATAGGCCGCTACGCTGTCGATTCGATCTGTTGAAAGTGGCAAATAGAGGAAACGCGTCCCCCTCACCAGAAACAATGATTCATGTTAGCGATAAACAGATCTCACAATCTAAGTCACATGTAGGGCGGAGAAAGATAAAATTCACTGAAGGAGATTTAGTTTTAATAAAATCTTTTTTAAGAATGGAACAAAACATGAATGAAAAAAGGGAACAATAAAAAAAATAATCGGTAAAAGAATGTATGTAGTAAACATATGGATCTAATATTTATGGATGGAAATCTTCGAGCTCAAACGCGGGCCCAGGAAGAGATAAAGCAACGAGGCAGAACGTCTCATTCTAGTAGGGCGACAATGCGATTACTCGTTTTTTTTTTGGGAGGGCAAAGTATACGTAACAGACAAATGGAAATAAATTCAACTAAGCCACATTTAAATAAAATCGATAAGCTCATCGTGAAAACTTCTTTACTCTGTTCAAGAATTCAACAAGAGGATTACAATAATTGCAGACATTTTTAATTCACTAGAAGTTTTGTTGGAAGCAAACTATATGAAAGCCGAGTCCTTATCTCATCTCAAACGATGCCCCAACTTAGGAATTTGGCGGAGAAATCCTTAAACTTTTCTTTGGTACACAATACGCCAGGAAATATGACGCAGCTATTAATTCGTGTCAAAAATCCGAATCCGAATTAATTATTCTCATGAAAGACATCATACACGTTATTAAATCTTCTATTAACACATTTAACTCCACCATAACTAAACTTCACCAAAACGAACTAAAGTTGAATTCTCAAATTAATAAACTAAATGACGTGATTTCACAAACGACTAAAAACAATGATATACTTATACATATAACTAGGTTAAATAAATTTATTAGTATTTTTGAAGGATCGTTTCTTACTATTTCTAATTTCCTAGATTCTATAATTAATTCTATTTTATTTGCTAAGGCCAACATCCTACATCCCGCAGTAATCAGCCCTACTCGTCTCTTTAACGAGTTGTCAAAACGTAGTACTTCTATTAACAATACATTGGATTTCCCTGTACCTTTAAACATAGAAAATATCCATACCATTATAGATGTATCTAAACTAGTTTCCTACTACTATAACAACAAAAATAAATTTTTTATTCAGATACCACTTATTTCCCCTATTAAATACACTGTTTATAAAACCTTATCACTTCCAACTCCGCTGTACAGAGACAACCCTACAGGTTTCGCTTTAATCACTGTCACTAAACCTTATATCGCCCTAACTGATGACCGACTACACTATACCAAAATAGATGACCTAAGGCAGTGCTGTGATAAGCAGCAACATCTCTATTTTTCCTCTTTATTCTCTAGCGTAACAAACCCATCCTGTGAGACGCGGCTTCTTACTGAAGTCAACCTTTCCCTACCCAAAGAATGTACCTCTAGAATATTGTATGGCCTTATCGAAATTTGGCAAAAACTGAACAAAATGGATTTTTGTACAGTCTAAGAGTAACAAGCTTACAGTCAAATGTGGTGAAGAAATAAGAGTCTCTTATTTCTTCACCACATTCTGTCCTTGGGACAGGTACCCTGACCTTACCAGAAAATTGCATTGGCTATTGTAAAACTATCCAATTAACACCATCAACTACAACTAGTGTTTTTGTTAATAGTAACTTTAAGATAGATTTTAATATTGTTGAAGACGACTGTTGTAATAAAATTAAACTAAATAAGACGATTCCTCTACTATCTCCATTGTCACTAAGCAACATCAATTTAGTTTCTTTACAACATTCTTATCGCCAACTAGACAACTTAGAGAAAGAGATCAACAAGATACAAGAGGAATCCAATTCTGTTGCCCGATCTCTCCGTTCTTAACTTCGCTTCATCTTTTCCTCTCAGATAAAGCTTCGTCTAAAGGGGGGAAATGTTATAACTTAAATTAATTCATAGAAAATGCTGACGTTTCCTAAAACAATGACAATAAAACCACTTTCCCGCAGGGCATCCTTGCGGAGTTCGCCAATTCATACGAGTCGCGCAACAGGGCGTGGAATCAGTGCAACCCTTAATTTAAATTATTGAATTGTCGCATTGTGATAGTGGAATAAATATTGACTTACTTAGTTAACACATCAACCATAATTAGAACATAGCGATAACCATAATACGCCAACGGAAGCGGACCAATAATGTCGAGAGAGATCGATTGCATCGGTGCCGTAACCTCTTTAGGAAATAACATGTGGCCACGGATTTGAGATCTTGAAAGCTCTACATGTCTCACAAGCTCTAAGCGCTTCTGAGACAATATGAAACATGTTTGGCCACTAATAAAGGGACTTTAACTGTAGGTAAGTTTTAATAACACCTGGATGAATTGAAGGTAACTCGTTATGTACCTCAGAAATAGCATTTTGATACTGCTCTGATGGCAATACTATCCGCCATGGGTCTTCAGACAACAGGAAATCAGAAGACATCCTACGGAGAAGTATTCTGTCATTAATAACATACGCTGGAAACATCTGAGGGTTGTTCGAAACACCATCATAAATCTTTTTATACCAAGGATCAGAAGTGTTAAGAATTCCTCCATTATAAGAAATAATGCCCACATTTATGGGGTTACGAGACAGTGTATCAGCAACAACGTTATTCTATGAATAATGTCAAAGGAATACTGAGAAATTATGGTCGCCCAGCGAGCTAGACGACCAGATGGGTTGTCAAGTGTTAGTAACCATTTTAAAGCAATATGATCGGTGATAACTGAAAAACGCACCCCATCAAGGTAACCACGAAAGTGATTGATAGAATCAAGAACTGTGAGGAGTTCTCGCTCAGTTGTGCTGTACTTTCTCTCAGCCTTCAAAAACAAAGGCGAATGATATGCAATTGGATGCTCTACCCCATCTGTCTCCTGAAAAAGTACTGAACCTAAACCTACTGAGGATGCATCGCATGGTAAAATAAACGGCTTTGAGAAATCAGGGCAAGTCATAACTGGAGTATCAACCAACGCATTCTTTAATTTTTCAAAAGCTGCTTGAGCAGAATCTGGCCATTCAATTTTACCATTTGCCTTTTTTTTACCAATCAAGACTGTGAGAGGGGCAATTATCGTGGAAAAATCTTTCACAAACCTACGGTAATAAGAACAAAGCCCAAGTAAACCACGCAAAGACTTGGCATTCTCTGGTACCGGAAACTCACGGATGGAACTTAGTTTCGCAGGATCTGTCTGAAGACCATTTTAATTTACGATATACCCAAGATACTTAAGCTGACTCTTGCAAAACTCGCACTTCTTGAGATTAACCGTCAAACCTGCTTCTTTAAGACGCGCAGCCACCTTACGAATAAGCTCAAGGTGACCCTCAAAATCGCGAGGGACAAGGACGAGGTCGTCAACATAGCTAAAAACACAGTTATTGCCATCAGCAGTGAACTCAAAATTAACTATCACGTCCGTAAGCCTCTGCATCTCAGAAGCAGCGTTGGTTAGACCGAAGGGCATTCTAACAAACTCGAATAGACCAGGCTGTGGAACGATAAACGCGGTTTTCTCACAGCTATCCTTATCAGCAAGGGGGATTTGCCAAAACGCGCTGCGGAAATCAAGCGTAGTCATGTATCTCGCACCTCGTAGGTTATCAAAAATATCCTGGATCCTAGGCAAAGGATATATATATATGTCGGAGACAGGTCGAATTCCAATAGCAATACGCTGCGTCATAGCAAGCGCACGAAGCTCTGTGATTGGCTGAAAGTTATAAACTCGCCATTTCATAGTACCTAGGCTTGGCGTGCTAGGACGGAGCCTGGGAGCGAGGGTCCACACACTTCTCGGACGACGACACAAGTGAACGGACGTTACTCCCAAGAACTGTCCCCGCTATAACTAGAGTCCCCAGTGCTTGTGTTGCGAATATCTTACTGTTACTATAATAGACTATTGAACTGTGTGTGTTAAAATGAACTATTAAAATTGTAAATAATTCATCGGACTTACTTACTCGATTTACCTACTAATCGCCCACTCTCAAAGCCGTTTCTCCGAAATCAGAAGTGGGATACAATCGAGTAGTAAGATGTCGCGTAGTAAAAAAAACGGAAGTGACGCGCAGTGGCGGCAAATACTAGAGGCGCAAAATGAACAAATGCGCTTACTCATCGATGCTTTAAATCGGTCACCACCATCAGCCTCCGCCAAGAAGAATGTGGTATTTCCAGAGTTCGACCCAGACAAGCGTGATACAAACGCGTTGTCATGGTGCACTACGGCCGACGTCTGCATGGCCGACGCCCCGCTTGAAGGTAGCCAGCTGGTTGTAGCTGTCAGCAAAGCGCTGAAAGGACCAGCTTCGACGTGGCTCTCACAAATAATTTATCAGGGCATAACGTGGCTAGAATTCAAAGAATTGTTCATCGCAAGATTCACCTCGGAAGAAACCATGGCTGCCACGCTAATCAAACTTGCCTCCGATAAACCAAATGAGAAAGAAACCTACGGAGCTTACGCCAGCCGTATCATGTCATCACTTATGAATCGTTTCAAGAATGTGGACACTGAACGTATCATGGTATCAGTTGTGCTGGCACACATGGCAGAGATGGACCAAAAACTCCAACATCTTGCCTTTACAACGGATATTACATCACGTTCCGAACTGCAGAAGGAAATGCAAGCGTTTTCCTACCTGAAACGCAAGGCGCCTACCGCGAATGATAAAGATGACGCCAAGCGCCCCAGAATGACTACCGCCTCGATCAAATGCTTCATCTGCGGAAGACTCGGGCATAAACAAGCTGAATGCCGACAGAAGAGCAAGGAGATGAAGAAGACGCCTGCCGCTACCACCAGCGCGACCCTTGTACGCGCAAGTCCGCGCCCTTCCACCAGTGGAGAGGTGGTTTGCTATAAGTGCGGTGCCCAGGGTCATATCGCGAGCCGCTGCACTAGTCAAGCTGCCTCCACCAGCACAGCAGCCAAGACCGAGAGACGTGTCAATATATGCGAGGTCGAGCCCCCAGCTGGAACTGTAAAACACCTCGGTAAGCAATTTGAGTTTCATTTTGATTCGGGTGCCGAATGCTCTTTGGTTAAAGAAAGTGTGGCATGTAATTTGTCTGGCAAACGTTTTAACAACGTAGTATCCTTAATTGGCATAGGTAATAAGAAAGTAATAAGTACCGAACAAATTTTGTGTTCTGTTGAAATTTGCGACTATCCAACTGAAATCTTATTTCATGTTTTGCCTGACATATACCTTCGTAGTGCTATAATGATTGGCCGTGAAATTGGGTTCATTGTTAACATTGGTTTGAATGAGTTCACGATAACTAAGTCATGTGCAATAAATTCCTGCTCAAACTCGAATCAAAACAAACGAAAACAAGTAGTTAATTTTGAGAATATAAGCATGGACTGTTCACCCGACGCTAAGCGAACACTTCTTAATTTGTTAGAATTATATTCCGACAGCTTCACATATCACTTTCCAACTACGCGCGTGACGACAGGTAAATGTGATATTCGTTTGGTTGATCCAAGTCTCACCGTACAGAGACGTCCATACAAGTGTTCTCCTGCCGAAAGTGAAATAATGCGCGAACGAGTAAATAATCTGTTAGAAGCGGGCATAGTTAGGCCAAGCAAGTCCCCATTCGCAAGTCCCGCGCTATTAGTTGAAAAACAAGACGGCAGTAAGCGCATGTGTGTGGATTACAGAGAGCTAAATAAAAATACGGTCCCAGATAGGTACCCACTGCCTTTGATTTCAGATCTTATTTCTCGCTTACACGGTGCTAAATTCTTTTCAAGATTAGATTGTGCTAGCGGGTTTCATTTGATCCCAATGAGTCATGAGTCGGTTGAGCGTACCGCATTCATTACACCTTTTGGGCAATACGAGTACTTAACGATGCCGTTTGGTCTACGTAACGCGATCTCTGTTTTTCAAAGAGCCATTGTTCAAGCTTTAGGCGAGCTAGCGTACACTTACGTTATTGTTTACGTTGACGATATTTTAATTACATCTGAGACAGAGGAAGAAGGGCTAGATAGGTTACGTACAGTTCTGGATATTTTAACAAAGGCGGGATTTTCCCTGAATTTAAAGAAATGTTCGTTTTTAAAGACGCGTGTTGAGTTCTTGGGCTACGAGGTTGAAGCGGGAGAGATTAAACCTAACAAACGCAAGATTGAGGCATTGTCAGCGTTGCCACCGCCCGAATCAGTAACCCAGCTTAGACAGTTTATAGGTCTCGCTTCATATTTTCGCCAGTTTGTACCTAACTTTTCTCGTCTCATGACACCGTTACATAGGCTTACCACAGGCAAGTGCTCTTTCATTTGGAAAGACAATCACGAACAGATTCGTCAGCAGGTTATTTCTATTCTTACTAAGGAACCGGTATTAATGATTTTCGATCCCCGTTTCCCTATAGAGCTTCACACTGATGCTAGCGCAGACGGGTATGGTGCTATGTTATTGCAAGAAGTAGATGGCAAGCGCCGCGTAGTGGGTTATTTTAGTAAACGTACCTCCCCGGCAGAGTCTAAGTACCACTCGTATGAATTAGAAACACTAGCTGTAGTTAACGCAGTAAAGCATTTCCGATCATATTTGCACGGAAGGAAGTTTACGGTAGTGACCGATTGTAACTCGCTGAAGTCTTCTCGTGATAAAGTTGATCTTACCCCGCGAGTTCACCGTTGGTGGTGTTTTTTACAGTCGTTTGACTTCAATGTAATTTATAGGGCCGGAAAACAAATGGGACACGTAGATTTCCTATCCCGCAATCCCTTATCGCGCGACTTTATTCAACAATCGCCGAAGGTAGCTCAAAAGCAAGTTAATTTGACAGAGCTCTCTGAAAACTGGCTACTAGCAGAGCAGCAGAGAGACGACAATATTCAAAAACTTATCTCGGAGATTAACGAGGCTACAATATCAGATGACATAGCGAAGACATACGAACTACGTAAGGGGGTTCTTTATCGTAAAGTTCAGCGTAACGGTCGTACTAAATGCTTACCTATCGTACCTAGGGCACTGAGGTTATCTGTTGTTAACAATGTGCATGAATCAATTGTTCATTTAGGGTGGGAAAAAACATTAGAAAAGCTGTACGATCATTATTGGTTTGAGGGCATGGCTCGTTACGTACGTAAGCTTTTAAGTAACTGCGTAACTTGCAAAGTGGCAAAAGGTAAGTCGGGTAAAGTTCAAGCAGAGCTTCACCCAATACCCAAAGTCACTGTACCATGGCACACAGTACACATTGATGCAACAGGGAAACTCAGTGGAAAGAGTGATAAGAAGGAATACGTATTCGTTCTAATTGATGCTTTTACAAAGTTTGTTTTTCTCAACTATACTAAAAATATTGATGCGAAGAGTAGCATAAAGGCGATTAAAAACAGTGTTTCCCTTTTCGGTGCTCCCGTTCGAATTATTGCGGATCAAGGTCGCTGTTTTGCTAGTCGCGAGTTTAAGGAATTCTGTGATAGTAAAAATATTAATTTGCATTTAATAGCTACGGGATCATCACGAGCTAATGGGCATGGGCAGGTTGAGAGAGTCATGAGCAGTCTAAAATCAATGTTGACTGCAGTAGAGATGAGTGAAGATAGATCTTGGCAAGACGCGTTAGATGACGTACAACTAGCACTTAACTGTACGGTTAATAGAGTCACCCAGGCAAGTCTACTTGAACTTATGATAGGGAAAGTAGCGCGCCCTTTAGATTTAATGGCCAGTAATGATGTCACTACTGAAGTGGATATTACAGAAGTTAGAGAACACGCCGCACAACAAATTGAGAAGTCGGCTCAATACAATAAGTCTCGTTTTGATGCAACAAAAGCTCAGATTAAAAAGTTTTTAGTTGGAGAGTACGTTTTGATTGAAAATGAGGAACGCAATCAAACTAAGTTAGATGCTAAGTTTAAGGGCCCATTCAAAATAGTAGAGGTCTTAGACGGCGACAGGTACACTTTGAAAGCCTTAAATTCGAAGCGTACCTATAAGTACGCACATGATAGGCTGAGGAAAATGCCAGAGGGTCAAGTACCATTAGAATTAGATAACGAGCAGTCCGAAGTAGAGAGTGAGTGAGACGAAGCGTGAGGTTCTCAGTCCGGTTGGTCGACCGTACCAGAGGCTTCGCTGTAGCCGTAGTCCGTTAGAAGTCGGAATCTGCTTTGAGTAGACCGTGGATACGCGGTACGCAGGGAGCTCTGGCGAAGGTCGGGTCTCGAGGAGACCGTAGAGTCATAGGGTTGACTCGGCGATCCCAGGTGGGGAGTCGCGTATGTGGGAGGCTATGTGATAGCCCTAGGCCACGGATGAGATACCGATCTGATTTGGTTTCATGGTTTATTTGGTAATGTCTCATGATGGTTCTGTTTTCATGCCATAAGGCAGTAAAGTGATGGTACTTGATTGCTTTGTTATTTTTGCTTAGGCTACATGAAAGTTTTGAATTCTGAATTTGAAAAACAAGAAAAGTTTCAGTTGAGATAGGTCAGGATAGACCGAACCATATACTGTGCTGTTTTCCATTGTTCCAGGATAGACACACGAGGACGAGTGTCAGCGCAGGATGGCCGTGTCGGAGACAGGTCGAATTCCAATAGCAATACGCTGCGTCATAGCAAGCGCACGAAGCTCTGTGATTGGCTGAAAGTTATAAACTCGCCATTTCATAGTACCTAGGCTTGGTGTGCTAGGACGGAGCCTGGGAGCGAGGGTCCACACACTTCTCGGACGACGACACAAGTGAACGGACGTTACTCCCAAGAACTGTCCCCGCTATAACTAGAGTCCCCAGTGCTTGTGTTGCGAATATCTTACTGTTACTATAATAGACTATTGAACTGTGTGTGTTAAAATGAACTATTAAAATTGTAAATAATTCATCGGACTTACTTACTCGATTTACCTACTAATCGCCCACTCTCAAAGCCGTTTCTCCGAAATATATATATTATATATTTATTGTTATAGGTAGGTATATACTTCTATTTATTTTATATACTTATATTTCGATACTTCGGGGAAGAAAGGTCGTGAAAGCCAAAATACCGTTTTACAACCGTCAACCGTCAAAATGGCCACGCTCGCCCAGCAGTTCTGCCGCAGAGGCTCAACAACAACATCTATCCCGGTCTGCAAATAGTGGTACGAATGCACAAACCCCTCCATTCATGCTACATTTTATAAACGTAATGGATCGAGTGATTTGGCATACGTATCAGCTTCTACAGGCGATCTAGATACCACAGCGGCCAATGGTCGGCGGGGCACCATAAGATAGGGTCTGTGACTATTTGGGGCTGTTGCAGCAGGATGTGGAGTGGATAGGAAATGTGAGTCGACAAGAATACTAGCATCGAGCCAACGTAGGGAGGATAGATACTATACTTGGTGTGTAATATATGCAGGTAGGATTGAAGCTGCAGTGATGTGGATTGTGGGTCCTCTTCCTCAACTGTTTTTGTTTTTTTTTTGGTGCGGCTTTCTTCACCGGGTAGGTTGTTTTGTTAATCATTCTTGTTTGTGGAATAGTTAGCCTGGTTTTCTTCGTCTACATCTTGTCCGTTGGTGTCGAAATTACGTATGGTTGTCCTCCTGCCGCTCTTGAGATGCGTTTCTCCTATTATTATTGCTTCGATAATGGTAATCCAAGTCCTCTGATTCCGATTCAGTATCCGTCTCAGCTACTTTGTAGATGTCTTCAGCTTCTTGTTTGATTTTTTGTCGGTCCGATGCAATTGTTTTCCAATAGGATTTTGATTTTCGAGTGTAATTGTTTATGTCCTGATTTAGAGAGAATATCCAAGTGAATATAGGCCGACCAATCTTTTTCGTATATTCATTGTAGTTGTATGCAGCGTGTAGTAGATGTGGATGTGGGCGTCTAAGTATATGGCCATAGAATGAAATCCGGCGGACTTTCACTATTTTTGTAATAGTTTTCCCTTCAAGTATTTCGCGAATTTTTTCTGGGGGCACGTCTTTGGATACGCTCTGCATTTCTCTTAGGATATGCCTTTTATATTTTTTGAGCCTGAATCGATTCCGTTTTGTTAAGGCTGCCACATTTAGCCCATAGGTCATCGTAGGGCTAATTACCATTTTGTACATAAGACGAGCAATTTTCCATTCTACTTTGTTTTTTTTTAATAAATGGTATCAGCATTTTTGAGTTCTTAACTGCTTGCTCACATCTCTTTTTGATAGTCGCCGATCGATCATGTGAGGCTGAGATGAAAGTACGTTGAAAGTGCTTTGAATTTTTCTCGCTACCTACATTCAATCTATGATCGATAAAAAAACTGTAACCGACGGAATCAAATATGGTGGCATCGGATTACTCGAACTGTGTGTAGGAGTTTCTTAAAGGGGGTTCGAAATTTGATTATTCTTGCGCTAGGAGTAGCCGTTTTGAAGATATGACTACTTTTATGAATTCCTTATGTATTTTGATTGTTTTTTTTTTCTAGTAAGAATTTTTTTTTTGTTCGACATTGAATACATTCGTAACGTAAATGTAATTTTATAAGCTGTTAGAATAGAGTTTTGCGTTTTTTTTTGTGAGTTTCAGAACGTGGCAAGCAGCAGGGAGTACGCGCGGCTCCTGCCGCACTTTGGGTGCTCGCAGCCAAGGGAGCGTCCGCGGCCGCGGTCGCAGCCGCTGCCTGCGGGAACGAGTACGCCGGCTGGAACGGGGTCTGGAGAGGGCGCGAGATGGCGGGCATCGGAGGCAGCGGAGCGGGTGGCGTGGTAAGCGAAGCGAGCGGCGTGGTTAGCGGAGCAAGCGGCGTGGTCGACGGAGCGAGCAGTGTAGTTGACGGAGCGAGCGGCGTGGTCAACGGAGCGAGCAGCTTGGTCAACGGAGCGAGCAGCGTGGTCAACGGAGCGAGCAGCGTGGTCAGCGGAGCGAGCGGCGTGGTCGGAAGAGCGAGCGGCGTGGTCGACGGAGCGAGCAGCTTGGTCAACGGAGCGAGCAGTGTGGTCAACGGAGCGAGTAGCGCGGTCTAAGCAGCGATGGCGCTAGGCTGGAGGGACGCAACACGCGAGACTCTGCGAGCGCCTGACACCAGGATAAAAGGTCATGTAGCCCTTCATTTTTCAACTAATGACTTATTACAAATTGCAAAGTCTACAAAAGATTTGCTACCATCTCAGCCGTCAAATTTGATCAATAAATGTGCATCGGTTTATGGCTGGGATGAGAAGACGACCGTCCATTTACCATGCAAAATTTAACGGGACTCGCTAAAACTTGGTATGAGAGTTTGAATTGATCGACGGGTCCTGGGTTCGATTCCCAGTCGGGGCAAATATTGGTGTAAAAAGAAAATTATGTTCTCGGGTCATGGGTGTTTGTTTGTTTTTATGTATATTCAGAGAGACCCACGACACAAGGGAAAACCTTGATGTGGGCCCTGAGTGTGTAGCGTTTATTTATTTAACTTTTGTTAGAAATTTGCTCTTTTAAATCAGTTTAAAATAACGGGTAGGCACGCATCATCCAAAGTATCGGCGATCGAAAAAAAAAAAATTTGGCTAAGCACAATAGATTTACGATGCGTTAAACCAGATCAACTTTTGAATTTTTACTTACGCAGAAAACCCCAGAAGCCTAATTTAAAGCACAAATCTGAAGCCACTTCTGAAAGTAGGTCCAACAATAGACAGAAGAACCGGGCTTATATAGTTATAACTGCAAAGAAGCTGGTCATACTCCAACTGTCCCCAACCTCTAGTCAAGTGTACCCAATATCAGAAGATAGAACACACTACCGAAACCTGTCGAGTTAAAAAGGCATCTGAATCGACGAAGGTTTCCACAATCGCCAAAAGTCAAGGTCGAAATAGATTTATTTCATGGATTTTTCTTTATAAATATGAGACGGGTTAACTCTTGACCACAATCTTAACCACGATCATAGATGAGGTCAACGATGGAACATTCAGGATGTTACCTAAAATAGGTCAAGTTACAATAAAATATTTAAATACATTCATACATATTCGTTCTACTGATTCTACTCCTAAGGTCATCTTTCCCAGAGAAGAATAGGCAAGAGCGCTCTTGTAAATCTCATTACATGCCTCATTTTCAAATTTTGACTAAATCTGAAATAACTCTAGAGCTAAGTAGTTTATTCCCATGGTTGCAAAACTATGTGCATTTCAAGTTCTAGTCCAAATGAAATAAAGTTGACAGCACAATCCTGGAGAAGCATTTATAGATTCACGTAGGGAAATAACGTTAATTAAACAAACAAGTTTCGCGAAACTAGGTGTTTAACACGACAGTGTTGCTCTAATGATGAAAGGTTGTGGTTATAACCTTGTACGGTCACTTGGATCAGATTTGTGTCTGTTGATTGACGGTGCTGGTGCAACGGTTTCGTGTATGTCCCAAAACGTTGCTCGAAAAGCCAATGCTGATCGGAAAACCAATTTGCAGTTTTTGTATATCGGTGTCGAAATGCCAGGCTCATTATTAGAATATCGTTTGTTCCTACATTATCGATTTCGGAATTACAATAGATGTCAAAAAGTAAAAAGAATAACACTCACGTCAAAAATAAAAATAAAAATGTATCGGCAAGGGTGACGAAAGGTTGAATCGTATGTTAGAGCAGCGACCGAAACCCCTTTTTCTGGCAGCTTAAGGTTAGATACGAAGATTGTAAGGAAACCGAATGATCAGTATGTTGTAGTAGTATACCTACACGGTCAAAAATGTTTCCTTTTCTGTAACAGTAACTCAATGCTCTAAACCGCGTAAGCTTCAGGAAAACTTCGTACTTCCTCGGGCTAAGAAACTCAAGGATATACATAGGACTTTAGAGATCAGTTAATATTTCTGCTTTCAGGCATCTGAAAGGTATCTCATCTCTGGACAGGATAAGACCAGACTGTTAGAACTTCTTCAACGCTATGACCGACTCTGAAACGCAAAATCCAGTAAAATCTATATTCCACTTACGTTGAGTTTTTTCCCTCACTATTGTTGCTTTACACGTTATTTACATAGATTAAACGACTTGACAACCCTTACTCTCAAATATATATTATATTTCATCTAGCTTCATAAATTTAGAGTAACTAAATATATTTTGTAGCAGTTAGCGTCCTCTTATTCATTAGCCTAGAATATGTGCTGTATTGGGTTGGCCTTGTGTGCCGCTTTAGGAAGGCTCTGTGTGCCGCATTAGGGTGGCCTTGTGTGCCGCCTTAGGAAGGCCTTATGTGCCGCATTAGGCTGGCTTGGGTGCCACCTTAGGAAGGCCTTGTATGCCGCTTTAGGCTGGCCCTGTGTGCCGTAGTTAGTCGGCCCTGTGTGCCAAAGTTAGACTGGCCCAGTGTGCCGTAGATAGACCATCCCTGTATAACCAGCATGACCAGTTGTAGTATTTCAATCGGGGTAACTCTCAGACAATGCTATACTTGGCTGCAAAATAATGATTAATAGTTTTTTTTATTGCCTTGTGCGGTCCAAATAATGTTCTCGCTTAAGGTTATTTGTCGTTATAATTAGAAGTGTATAACAATACATACTTATTAGTCTAGAATATTTGCTTCTCTACATATAAACCCTGTCGGGCATTGCAACAATGGAAGGGCAGGCGGACTGGCATTTTTGTTAATTTAATTTATTAATTTGTGCCTAATGCTAGAAAAGTATATCTATGCTTTTACCATCGCTATGCTGACCGTTTTTCTGACTCCCGCATACAAAGGTCCGTATCGTGTAGTAAAAGTTATAGGTAACAATTGGTACAAGGTTGCTCCTACATCTAGATTTAAAGGGATGAAAAATAAACGTACGACCATGGTTGCCACTGAGAGAATGCAGTCGTGGATACATATAGCGGCACTAGAGGTTTTTGGCCGTGTGGTGATCGGTTGAGAATAACACCACCCCATCTCTTTCCGTGTGTGTCGTAAGAGGCGACTAAGGAAACATAAATGAGACCTACCTCCTAGTAATCCATCTTAGGCAACGACACCTCAGTTTGTTTTCAGTCTAAAGTGGCGTCTTATGGTCTCTAAAGGGCCGTCTGGTTCGCGACCACCCTCCTACCGAAGTCTAACGCTAAACAGCTTGCTGTGTTCCGTCGGTGCGTGGGAGTGCCAGTGCCTTTATAGGCATTTTCTGGGTTAACTCGCTCCATCGTCAACCTCATCTTTGACCTTATGATCAAGATTGAGGTCAAGAGTTAACCCATCTCATAAAAAAAAAAAATTATAATGCGGACGAAGTCGATACTGTAGATGAAGAAGTTGCCTATTATAAGTGAGGAATTTTTACTCTAGTTGATTTATACTTGTCTTTATTATATTATTTTGTTTAAAGTTGGAATATGATGCTTAGTCCACTTATGTATTTGTTTCAGGTCATTGGCGGATGTCGAAAGGATAAGGCTACCGTCTGGCCTGGGACAAATTTACAGATATAACGGATTGGATGGATAATTGGATGGATAATTGGATGGATAATTGGATGGATAATTGGATGGTTAATCGGATGGTTAATCGGATGCTTAATCGGATGGTTAATCGGATGGTTAATCGGATGGGTAATCGGATGTTTAATCGGATGGTTAATTGGATGGATAATTTAATGGATAAATGGATGGATAATTTGGATATATATCGGATGGATAACTTGATGGATAAATCGGTTTGATATCCGAATAGTTAATCAGATACTCACAAATAATCGGTTTAAAACGGAACAATAGATATGAAAATAAATTAAAAGTACCTTTTTCCAAATTGAACATAGTTATATCAGGACCTCACATAATGTTAATTAAAATTTACAACCACATTCCAAATTACATCAAAAAATAGATAAAATTCAATTATTTAACAATCATTTAAAATCTTATATTGTAGCTAAGACAATTTGAACGAGTTTTTCGAAGATAAATACTTGGATAAACACTTAATAACTTGACAACTAAAGTACTTCTGCTCTTTCTTCTGATAACAATAATGTGTTATTTGAAAATGTTAATTATAATAAATAAATACTTGAAATGTTAATAATTTACATTAAATTGAATTGTATAAATATTATTTCAAACTTAACATAGCTAGTCGCTCTTCTCCTTAAATTGCTGTGCTCCCACGGGGCGTCACATCAGACTTATTGTTATTGTGTTGTAAGATCTTTTAATAAATTTTTGTGACTTGCAATAAAGAAATTGAAATTGAAGGAAATGGATAGATATTTTGATAAATAAATAGCTTTAAGTGTACCTATTTGAGTATCAAGTAGTTAATGACCTTTTGTAATTTAATTCCAAAAATATATACTTTTTCTTACGTTGTATATTCACAAACAAAATTATCATTAACAGCTAGTCACCTAATCATAATTATGGTTGGATATATCAGTATTTGTTTTGTAAATTGATTAAAAATTTTTGGTTGGATTAGATGTTGCACTTAGTTAAGTAGCGGTAATTTATCTAAGCTATTGAATTGTAAAATTTTGTTCGTCTATACAACATTCCGCGTTAAGATAAGTTGAGTTTGTATTATTAGATTGCTATTTTTATTCATTGTTATTTATTGTGGGACTGTTTTTGAAGTGAAAACTTCTTTAGCGGCGTTGTGCACTTTAAATTACGGGTAGAAACCCGGACGGATGGCAGCCCTATGGCAAAATTATCTCTGTGACAGATGTCAATGATTATTCGCACATAGTGCAATAGACTTCTTTACTGAATTGAAAGTAGATAGTTTGGTCGAGTGGAAAAATTGCCAGATCGTAAGCAACAGGTCGAGGGTTCGAATCCTGAGAGAATAACGGACTCTTTTGTGTATTTTGTGTTATTTCCATATTAATGCACAACGTTAATGTTCTAGTTTTCACTTCTGCCGGCATTCCCGGAGTGCAACCCGTTGTTTTTTTTTTTTATTATTACGTAAGTAGAAAACGTAACTAACATCAAATACACACATCAACACTGTCTAGGGATATTGCACGGTTTTTCGTACAAACGAGGTCTGTTTGAGAAGCTATAGAAGCATACTCGAGACACTTGGAGAGATGCAATTTTCAGATGAGCAAAAGCTAAACCTGAATATTGAATTCTAATCAATAGCTTTAGTTTTGCTTGAAATTTGTGAAAAAGTGACGAAAGTGAAAAAAAAATGCTTAAATTTCACCATTTTCATACAAAAAGCAGGGAAAAAGTGCATTTTTATTTTCATTTCCGTCACGTTTTCTCAAATTTCAAGCTCAACAAAGTTTACTGATTAGAATAGAAAATTAAAGTTTAGCTTTTGCTCATCTGAAAATTGCATCTCTCCAAGTGTCTCGAGTATGCTTCTATAGCTTCTCAAATAGACCTCGTTTGTATGAAAAACCGTGCAATATCCCTAGACAGTGTTGATGTGTGTATATATACTTTTGATATGTACATGGCGATTCAAAATATTTGTTACTACTGGGTAGGGCTAGAAAATAATTATTAGCTAAAGTACAGGGATGTCCTAATCAGCCAAGTGTAAGGTTTACAACGGTGCGTGTATGAGGTCATACACGTTATCAGGATGGTCGAGTGTAAGGTTTCGTTACATATTTTAGCAATTTTTGCACTTTATTAAAATGTTTTTAAATGTTTAACTTAAATTGAATGGTTCGATGAATGACTTTTTCCGGTACAACTACTGACAGACAAAAAGCAAAGCAAAGTTTAGTGGCTAACTTCATGCGAAATTCAAAAAGGGAAGGGACGTTTGGCTGACGGGGACATTCGTTGCCTGGCAGTTGAGGAGAGTAGTCGTGTCCTTAGAAAGTGTAGTTTACGGAAGTGTCCGTTAAAATAGTGAGATCTGAAATATAATTACATTGTACATTACCAGGAAGTGGAAATATACGTTTAAAGAGGACTAGTGTTTCCTTTGGATTGATGCACGTTTTACACTTGTAGGCCGTCGTTAGTTATATTCAATTAAAATAAAACCATCAAAGCAATCGTTTTTACTTAAAATCAGTCATATACTCAAAAAATTTTTGTCAATGAATTGACAACTTCAATCCCAAACAAAAAGCAAAAATGGAGCAAGTTATAAAATTTTGAAATCTATTGAATAAAAAAGAAAACTAGACCGGAAAGAATTAGTGAACATAAAAAAGAACGCAAGCAGAAATGCTGCAGTACGTACTAACTTAAATTAAACACTGAAACACTACACCTACAGAAGTCGCTCACAGTGTCCACCTTCTTTTTCTAAACATGAAGTCGTTCTGTGTTTACATTGTATTCTTGCACTACATTCCTCCACATTCCTCCACCACCTGTCCACCATTTTTTCACGTGGAGGTACCTACTGTACTTAACAACATAAACACGGCTTTTCACATAATCCAATGTAGTCAGGTCCGGAGAACCAGCTGGCCATGGTACCGGGCATCTGCCGAGCCACTCGGGAAACCGTCTGTTCAGGTATTGGCGTACGCTGCGTTCAAAATGCGCAGGTGCTCCTCTGCGCTGGAACGTCACGGAATGGTCCCACGGAAACAGTATGTAAGGATGATGTCCATTCGTCCTGCAGCGTGTGGCAAATCACCATATACTCGTAGGTAGTTCATGGCGAAACCAGCACCCGCTCGTCGTGAGATTGGTCTAGGATTTTCTTCGCTCCTCTAGGTCCACAGGTCGTGTAGATGGATGTCATTCACCGCGCTCCGAGTGCAAGTACCAAAGTCGTAGACAATATTCCTGAACATGGAATACCTGCGGCAAGTGTCGCTGTTCAGTTGTGGAAAGCGTTGGTGGCCTGCCCTCGACGAACTGCTGCCGGTAAATCTCGCGGCCTTAATTGATGCTCTTCTGCGTCGAGCCATGCCACCATAGACTTTGTGGCCATGATCTCCACGATAATATGATGAGAATTATTGAAGATTCAATAATGTTTCAAATGCGACTAACGTCCATGACGGACACGAAGAACTGCTGCGGTGATTTTCTACAAAAATAAAATTTTTATTTTTAGGGTTCAGTGATTCAATGTAAAACTTTACATACTAAATCTAACTTCGATAAATTATTTAATTACGATTTCTTTATTCTTAATAAACTTTGTTTACCTAATTAATAATAGACGTCTGTCTAATGCATATTGGATTGGTTTTCTGAAACTTAGTTTCCTTCCACCTGAATAAATAGGTACCTATGCGAAGGCTTATCGCTAAGATTGCGACTATTGCGAGACAGCGGGTCCCGGATTGATAACTTTTCATTCATATTAATCCATATTGTAAGTTTGTTACTTTTTTGCGCCAAAACCACTATACCAATTTTGATGGAATTTAATAGGGAGTTTGAACCTTGGAGAAGAGCATACTAGTACTCCAAATTGATATTAAAAATGCAAATACTACTGTCTGTTTATCTCTTTGTAACTATTTGACCCCTAAGCGCTGAACCGATTTTAGTTATATTTGTTGGATTAACAGCTTGATTGAACCCGAAGGAAGGACATACTCTGACATGATACCTATTGTAAAAGCGAAAGTAACTCAATTTTTTACCTTTTCACGCCTGAACCACTGAACCGATTTTAAAGAAAATTTTGTAGGTAAATAATTTGAACACAACTGATAAATAGCATTCATAACTACATTTCTAATATCAATGCGAAAATAACTGTATTTCAATCTGTCTGTTGTTTTTTTAAGCATAAACCACTAAACTTAATTTTTATGATACCTATTTGATAGGATAATACGTTGAATCCTAAAGAAGTATAACGTAAAGTAGCGGAAAGTTTAAATGCGAAATTTAATTTATTCCGTTTTCATACCTAAATCACTGAACCCATTTTGATGAAATTTGCCAGAGATAGTTTAAATCGTGGAGAAAGTCATCCATAATCCATAATCCATACTCAAATTAAAAATGCAAGAAATAACTGTGTTACCCTTTCGCATCTAATCCGCTCACTTGATTTCGATGAGATTTGACAGGGAGATACTTTGAATTCTGGGGACGGACATCCAAATTCCATACTAATAGTATAACTGCGAATATAACTGTCTGTTCACTTTTCACGATAATACAGCTACATCGATTTTGATGAAATTTGGCAGAATTTGAACCTTAGAAAAAGACACCCATACTAATTATTAGTGTGAAAATAACTTTCTGTCTCTCTGCCTGTTTTTACGCTTTAATAGTTGAAACGATATTAATGAAATTTGGCAAAGTGAAAGTTCGAACCATACCTAAGGAAAGACATAGACTACAGTACAATAATGTGAAGCAACGGTAAGCTAGTAAGTAAAAGCGAAAGTAAATTAGGTATATTTCACGTCTAAATCATTGAACCAATTTTGATGAAATTTGGCAGAAAGGTCTTTTTTGTTTGAGTTTACGTTTTTATTGTAATCGACAACTCTGTTTTACATACATGCTTACATGTATGTAAAACAGAGTTGTCGATTACAATAAAAACGTAAACTTTAAAATCGTATAAAACGTAAATTTTTAAAATCGTCAAAATCAGTTTTGATATCTTCATGTAGCAAATATTACAAATTGTAATTGTAACATAAACTCAAAAAAACCACACTGTTCTTTTGAACTTATCGATGTCAATTTAAAATCGGTCTATTCATCTATCCATTTTCTTAGATCCCGGGCATACACATAAAAGTTTTTCGGAAACAGTTAAAAATAAATGTACGGAACCTTCACCGAATTAAATCATAATTCACAAAGCACGAGCCGCTCGTTTCTGATTGGCGTAAATATCCTTAAGCCGCGGCTGACTGCCAATGAGAGACAAGTAATTTGTTTGACTTTACCGACAGTCCACGTGATTTTTGCTTTAAAAATTGTTGGTCGAACTTGTAATGAAACAGCTTGCTGTGTTCCGTCGGTGCGTGGGAGTACCAGTGCCTTTATAGGCATTTTCTGGGTTAACTCGCTCCATCGTCGACCTAATCTTTGACCTTTATGGTCAAGATTGAGATCAAGAGTTAACCCATCTTATAATAAAAAAAAATAAAGACGTGTAGTGAGGTAGGTACTAAAAACATTAAACGTATGTAGATAGGTAGCTACATACGTTTAATGTTTTTAGTCTTTAGGCTCGTTAGATTTATAATGACGAGTAGGTACAGAGACAACGGCACATCATGCTATCCAAAACTCTCAAATTTCTTCAATCGATTTTCATTTTTATCTCCAAGCATTAGAGTTTACTATCCATTGGGGAAATTTGACAGTTTGTGGTAACCTGATGTGCTGTTGACTGTACTTTAGCTCCGAAATGTGTCCAGAGTCTTACGTTGGAGTCGGAAAATGGCCATAGGAACTCCTCAACTAAATAACGTGGCCATATCGTATTTGCGCTTATAAACTTGTATTGACAAGTTTTTAATCTTTTTACCTACAGTGAACTTATGCCTAATGCCGCGTCCACATGCTTGGCAAATCTCAACAAACATTCACATATTCAAACGTGTGAATTGAAGATTTGGCTTGGTATACGTAGGTGTACAAGCGCTTGTAGCCGATCCGTCCAGTGTCGGTTTTTAGGGTCACAAGTCAAAGATAATTTGCCGCAAGCGCTTGCGACGCGTAGACACGTTTGTGCGTTTGTAAAAATAAGTAACTTAAGCCAAATATATGGCCGACACAATAACTTTGACGTCTGCCATGCTTGCTTCCTCAGAACAGTTTCATTCCGTCTCGCGCCTGCGCTGTGAGCACTCGTGTGCGCGCTCGCCGTACGCCGCATTTTCGTACTACGCGTTCTAGTATCTTCCGAGCGAGTACTGCCGCCGTGTCTTGTTTACTTCGCTGTGCGCAGAGTTGTTTGCAAAACAGAGTGGTGCTGACTGTAATTATTTATTTGGTGTGCTTTATTAAATGTCTTCAACCTTCAACATGTCTATTGATGACAACGCCGGTAATTTCACGAGCTACAGTGATTTTCTGGATAAGAATACCACACCCTCAAATTTCGTGACCACCCGAGCTCGACCAGCAAATAGTCAACATGGAGATAGCTCTTTAATTTTATGCGATCAGCCCCCAAGTGTAAGTAATGCTCCGGACCATAGTGGCTTGAAAAGAGAATTCGTATTGTTTGAAGCGAAAATAATAAATCTGCTTGACAAATGGAGCGATAGACAAGATTCTAAATTTTCCAAGATTGCAAATGACTTTGAAGAATTAAAGAACTCCATCCATTTCATGAGCAATAAGTTTGATGAGTTGAATATGAAAGCCGAGGTTACCAAGCAACAAGTCGAACAGCTGCAGAAAAGAGTGACAAATATCGACACAAACACGACAAGTATCTGTTACTTACATGAAAAAATTTCAATTCTGGAGCAACAAGCTAGACTTGAAAATATTGAAATCGGAAATGTTCCTGAGCGACGTGGTGAAAACTTGATTACGCTTGTGGAGCAACTTGGAATCGCTATAAAATATAATATAACTCGAAATGACATTGTTGCTGTTCACCGTGTGCCCCATGCAAATTCCACCAGTCCCCATCCCAAGAACATTATAGTGAAATTTTACTCTCGTATCACTCGGGACAATGTTTTGGCTGCATTTCGGCTAGCAAAAGGTGTTACTACATCGCAACTGAGCATTAACGGAGAGCCTAGGAAAGTGTGTATGAATGAACATCTAACACTGGCCAACAAAAAACTATTTCGGGAAGCTCGTGAACTCGCCAAAAAGAACAATTACCGCTACGTTTGGGTTAAACATGACTCCGTGTTTGTTCGAGAAAGTGACATGTCTAGTGTTTTTGCTATTCGTTCTCTCAATGACTTACATAAAATCAAGGCAAAACCCACTTGAAAAACATTCAGTTTATTCGCTTGTGATTATATTTATAATTATATTTCTTGTGAGTGCGCAGGTACTCTTTCTCATGCTTGAACTCTGTCTCGCATCCTTGCATAGCTGGAAAACTTTACTGAAAACAGTGACTATGCTACTTACATTAATTATATTCTGGCTGATGTATTATGTTGTGCTACTGCTTACTTGTATGCTTGGACTCGCGTTCTGTTTGTTTCATTACTCTGCGTTTTTATGTCTTGCTACCACGTTCCCGGGTACATCATTTTCATTTATTCAAATTATAGTAACGGTCTAACTAGGCTAACACTAACATTAATAGCAATTAATAAATCTGAAAATGTAATTACCTACGGCACTCGCGCTGACACACTAATTGTTAACTCCCTGTTACGGCGTAAATTTCTCGCCTACTAAACAACGGTAATTCAAATGTGATGTAACGACAATTATTGCTAAGTCCCTAGTCTGGGTGTAAGAATAAAATAAAATGCACGCATAATACTTACAGTTGTATATTATGAAAATCCACACAATTAATACAGCACTTAACAACTTTACCACCAACTGTTCTTCACAAAATTCAAAAAAGAACTGTCATCGAATGTGTTGCTCGCTACCATTATAAATTTTTACCCTCTCTACTAATCACGTGATTGGTGGGTTAGCGAGTAACCAATCGGAGACAATTGTTTATAGTTTCATTGTACCACAATAATCAGCTCAATACCTACTTTTAATTATATTTACATAAATAAATTACCATATAATTACAAATATATGTTTATACTTAGGTATATACGCTTTAGACAATAATTGTTGACAACAGTCGGCCATCCAAATACATACGTGCTACCTATCTAAAATGTTACAATAATATAACTAAACTATATAAATCAAATTGTATTCTAAAGTTAAATAATACAGTGCAGCAATAACATTTATTTCAATTAAACGTTAGCAGATCTCGTAAAGGAAAACAAGCCAAGGAGATATATATTATCAGTTTTATACGTTACAACTAATATTATTATGTATAAAATAAAAATGTGAATTTTAATTTTGTAGAAGGCATCAAGGCCTTAGGTTGTGTTAATTTGAGCATTAAGGCTCAGCTGGATAAATTTATAAACCAGCATTAGTAAAGGCATCAAAGCCAAAAGCATACAGTAATAAGTTAATACTACCAAATGTGGGCATCAAGGCCTTCATATTGCTGTGTAAAACTTCATAAGAATTGTTTAGCATAACTGTAAAAATATAAACAGTAAGTATAAAATAAAATGGTATAAATGATTCTGTATAATTATGCAAGTAAATGGTAAAATAAATAGAAGTATAAACTAAGTAATTAATATATTGTAATAATCAGATCAAATATAAAAGCTTAAAAAGCACGATAAAACGTTTCCAACTAATTGGGTGCTACTCATCGTTGCTGGATGAATCGACATGAGGTCTGTTAAAGTTCAACCATGGTTTGATTTTATCTATCGCAACAACAGTCGAGTAAGCACGATTGCTCTTGCGCGTTAGCGGAGTGTCTTCGATTTGGAATCTATCAAAGTCAAGAACCTTAACGATCCGATATGGACCCTGAAACCTAGGGACAAGCTTTTTACTGTTTCCTGAAGCAGGTACCTACTTGACGTTCGACACGAACAAGATCACCTTCGTTGTATTTAGGCGTAGAAGAACGCTTATTATCATAAGCTTTCTTTTGGGCCTCTTGATAAGTCTTTTCGTGTGTGTTTATTTTTTCTCTAATTTCGGATAGGTTCTGAATTTCTGATGATTAGAAGATGATAGATCATCGGCTAGTTCAGACCTAATCCTACTATCATTCACGCCAGCTGGTCTTATACCAAATAATGCTTCCGACGGCGTGCAGTTAATGCCTCGATTAAGGGTATTATTTAATCCCCATTGCACATCTGGCAAATGATCGTTCCATTTATTTTCTGCTGAGCCTACGCATTAAGCAGTCAAAGCTTCTACCAGGGTCCTATTGTATCGTTCAACCTGCCCATTGGCTCTTGGGGTTGCGACGGCATTCAACACATGCTTGATATTTCGTTCTTCGGTAAATTTTTTAAAAGATTCACTTGTGAACGAAGTTCCTCTATCAGTGATTATCCTACGAGGGACACCAAAGATACCAAAATATTCACGAAACACTCTTATTGTTGTAGAGGTTTTGGTGTTTCTCACAGGTTTCAAATATATATACCGCGTAAAGGAGTCAATTAAAGCCAATATGTACATATTTCCTCGCGAGCTACGAACAAATGGACCAACGTGATCGGCATGGATTGTATCGAAAGGGATATCTATTTTTTTAATGGGATGTAACTCACCAGGTTTCTTTCCCCCGGATGTTTTGGAATATGCACATTCTAGGCACGAGTTAATATATTTCTTTACAAAATTGCGCATCCTAGGGAACCAATATACAGCTTGGATTCGTTCCAGTGTTTTGTCTAAGGCGAAGTGCCCTATATCGTCGTGATTTTGTTTCACTATCTGCCAGCGTACTCCTTTTGGTACAACCCACCTGTCTCCATTTACAGTAGCCCTAAACAGTTTACTGTTCTTCAACTTGAAGTTGGACTTAATATCGGCTATATTATCCATATCAGGGTCTTTTAGAATACCAATTATCCTCTGGACCTCTGAGTCTGCACTCTGGACGGTAGTCAGCCAATCCGAACCCTCTACGGCCATAACAATTAGGGGTTCTTGTACAGGATTCCGGCTAAGTGCGTCGACATGTGCCATGTGTTGACCTGGCCTGAATTTAATGCTGAAGTTATATTCCTGCATCATCTCCCACCACCTCGCAACACGGGGAATCATGTCCCTTTTTTGGAAAGTGGCGCGTAAAGAATTGCAGTCTGTTATAATTTTGAATGTAAGCCCAATCAAATAGACGCGGAACTTATGCAGAGATGCAACGACGCCAAGTGTTTCCAGGTCATAGGATGAGTAGTTTTGCTCCTCCGGCTTAGTTTGCCGGCTTAAGTAAGCGTTAGGTCTAAGCTTATCGTTTTCGTCCCGTTGGAGCAAAATACCAGCTACACCAATCTTGCACGCGTCTGTATGCAGTTCAGTGCTAGCGGAAGGATTGTACAAAGCTAATAATGGCTTTTGGGAGAGAGCATTTTGAAGTTGGCGAAATGATTCTTCTTGATCTGAACCCCAGGACCATTTAAAGTCTTTCTTCAGCAACGAGGTAAGTGGTTTGGCGATAACCGAGAAGCGAGGAACAAACCTCCTGAAGAAACTTGCAAGGCCTAAGAACTGCCGCACATTGTGCTGGTTTTGTGGCACGGGAAACTTTTGCACAGCTTCAACTTTCCTCAATCCCGGGCGAATACCATCTGAAGACACCTCAAAACCCAAATAATCAACCGAACAACCAAAGAAAGTGCATTTCGACAACTTCAGTGTAAGGCCGGCCTCCCAAAACAATCTCAGTACATTTTCGAGTCTTTGCATGCCAATTTCGATATCTTTAAAAGAGATTATCGTATCATCCAGATAGGCTAATGCTTCTTTGTGCCGCATGGAACCTAGCACCTGATTAATTATTCTCTGAAATGTGGCTGGTGCGTTCGCAAGGTAACGGCATCCGATTAAACTCGTAATGGCCGTCCGGCGTTACGAACCCAGTTTTGTGTTTATCACCCTCTCTTATTGGTACTTGGTAGTAGCCAGAAGCTAGGTCTAGCGTCGAGTAGTATTTATTACCTGATAAAACATCTAACTGGTCATCAATTAACGGCATAGGGTAATTCTCTTTAACCGTCTTTTTGTTGAGGGCCCTGTAGTCTATGCAGAGTCTAAGCTCACCAGTCTTCTTCCTAACAACTACGATGGGACTTGCGTAAGCTGATGTGGAAGGGCGCACAATACCATTTTGTAAGAAGTCTGAGATCATTTCCCTAACCTTTTCCTTCTCGCTGAATGACAAACGATAAGGCCGGTAGACGACTGGCTCACTATCGTGCAAATCAATCGCCATCTCCCCTACAGCTGTAGTTCCTAGTTCAGATAAATCAAATGCAAAGCACTTGCGATATTTGTTTAATAAGTTTAAAAGCTGAGTCCGCTGCTCAAGAGAGAGGTCCCCACCTATATTCACATCGCATTCTTTGATTGGTTCTAGATCTACGTTCCTAACGTTTAGAATTCCCCTTGTAGCTACAGGCTCCTACTGAGCGATAAGGCCTCTAGCTATAAGAGAACCCTGTGACAATTGTAACGGTGACGAGGATGGATTATTAACGACGATACATCCTTTGCCGTCTTCCCCAATTTCGAATAGTCCTAAAGGTACACTGTAGCGTATACCCTTAAAAATCCTTAGACCTCCCTCAATATAGACTTCACCCCGATGTGAAGAGTCTGTGAAGACATTAATACTCAATAGGCCAGAAATTTCGAAAGTGTCACTACAGTAAACATTTACCTTGTTGTTGGTATGGGTGTCACAACTTAACTCTGAGATTTCAAGTGATTGACTAGTTTTGTGGATTACCACATGTGGCTGTTCAGTGTAGGTCTGTCCAATCATTAACGGAACATGCATCACATCGTCAGGGACGATCAACAAGTCTAAATCTGCACCTACCCCATCTATCACAATTTTAACTCGCTGTTTTCCGATACATGATACGATTGAATTGCCAAAACCCCGAAGAGTTGGAAGATCGTCAACGCTATACTGCTTATCAATGTTCTGAAATTCGGAGATTTTTATCATAGAGCATTCACTGCCAAAGTCTATAAAAGCCTTAATAGGGTAACCATTAACAATTGCCATCTTAATAAACTTATCGTTCGGATCTGAGTCGTTCAAACTCTTTGCTGGGGTGTCACTTGGTAAGTCAAAGAGAACTGGAGAATCACCCTTACCAACGCGCATTACGGCCTTTTCCCCAGACTGGACTTTTGCGTAACACTGATCAGCTTCATGACCAATCCTATCGCACTTGGTACACTTCTTTAATGGCTGTGTGCATTGAGAGGTATAATGACCCTCCTTTTTGCAGTTACCACAGCGTGGTGTCCTAGTAGGGGCTGTGTTGCCTGGTTGTTTTTGATTCGGAGCGTTTGCGCCCTTAACATTCTTCCTATCTAGAGCTGCCTTAGTATTTCTAGCATTTCGCAAATAAGAGAGTAATTTATTAGGGTCATCGAATTGAGCTGCTTCAGCACCAAGTCTAACTGACCGATCGTCAATTCCGTGAAGAATACACTCAACAGCGCGTTTACCATTAATACCACATCTATTTATAAGGGACAACTTTTCGTAATAATATTCTTCAATGGAATCATTAAATCGTGCTCTCTTGGCCAGCATATCGCTTAACATCTGCCCATAGTTTTCCTCAGATGGAAACGCTGCTAAAAGTTACTCCTGCCATTCGACCCATGTAAACAGCACAGACGGGAGGCCCTCATACCACCTCTGAGCAACCCCCTTTAATTTAGGCAGAGCAAAATGAATAACCTGTTTTTCAGTCCAACCGTATATTGTTGCGCATTCATTAACTTTATGTATCCACATGGTCATAGTCTGTTCGCGTTTACATGGATCGAATTCAGGTACTCATGGACCCTACATGGATCGACTCAGGTACTCATGGGTTATTCATGGACCCTAGCCTATCCAAACTACCACCGCTGAGCGATTTCAGAACAGTTACTACACTGGGCGTCAAAAATAAGTAGTACACTTTTCAAATTGCAATTACTCCTAAACTATAGTAGTTACACTTATGAAATAAAAAGCAGTTTATAGTAAACTTAACGAAGTTTATTAAAGTTATATTTTATTTGGCATGAATAAAGTTTCAAACTTAAAATTAAGATAAATACTAAAAAGTATCAATTTTTAACGATATGTCAACCACTTAATTTTCACGTTTTGGAACTTTTTCACAATTTAATAACTTGTGTTGCCGCCTCGGGCTCTAATTACAGCTTGGATCCGGTTTGGCATGCTGAACACTAAGTTTCGGAGGCGGTGTTGGGGAATATTTTCCCATTCTTCTATCAGCGCATGTTTTAGAGCCCTGAGTGTGGCAGGAGGTGGACTGCGCCTTCTGACTAGCCTCCCAAGCTCATCCCAGGCGTGTTCAATCGGGTTGAGATCTGGGCTTCTCGATGGCCAAGCCATCAAGTTGATGCCAACCTCCTGAATGTACTCTTGTACGTGGTGAGCAGTGTGTGGCCGGGCGTTATCATGCATTAGGATGGCTCCATCACCCATATTTATTAAATATGGCCCTGCATACTCGTTGAGGATCTCCGAGGCATATCTTTCACCAGTCAAAGTCCCATTTTCTATTACCACAAGCTCTGTGCGACTCTCTGAAGAGATACCAGCCCATACGTGTACAGAGCCCCCGCCATATTGGACTCTTTCCGAGATACAAGCTTGAATGTATCGCTCACCGGGTCGTCTGTAGACTCTCCGCCGTCCATCTGAAGTGTATAAAGAGAATCGAGACTCATCTGTGAATAAAACTCTAGCCCATTCTTCTTCGCCCCATTGTACGTGTTGACGGGCGTAGCGTAGTCTTGCTACGCGATGCTCTGTCTCAAGTTTGGGGCCATTTGCTGGTCTTAGAGGCTTCAGGTTAGCTTCAGCAAGTCTTCTTCTCACTGTACTCTCACTGATGTAGTCTGTTCGGGTCCGAAGAAGCTGTTGCTGACCCTCAACTGCATTAAGGTGTCGATTTCTTAACACAGTGGAAACAATAAAGCGATCTTCTCGGGTACTTGTGCACCTGGGTCTGCCATTACCTCGTCTCCTTAGATGGTTTCCAGTCTCTTCGTACCTTTGCTTTACTCGCTGAACCGTTCTTAAAGTTACACCCACCCTCCTTGCAGTACGACGCATACTGATGCCCACTTCGAGAAAAGCTAAGATTCTTGCACATTCTTCTGGTGAAAGAGGCATGATTAGTCAAATTTACTCTCTGAAGATACCTATGCTTTTCAATTACAATTGCTTTATCAGCAGCGAATGTGTCAAACACAAAAATCCTAAGTAAGACAACACCTTTCAACAGTTTAAAAAAAGTGTTTTTATTTATTCGTTTTTTTTAAAGTCAAGCATTATAAGTTCTTATAATGCATGAAGTTTTTATTGAATAAGATTAAATTTTCTTTTTAACCTTTTTTGTTTCAAAGGTCTAAGTTTTATAGTTTGGGAGAAATCGCAATTTTAAAACTGTACTACTTATTTTTGACGCCCAGTGTAGATCACTGATCGAAACTGTATTTTGAGGATTATTAACAGACTCACCCGTAGTATTAGGGTTGCTAGGCTCAGAATCGCGGTTTTCTGGTCGCGGCAGTGACCGCCTACTGCTACCGGCGATGCTAGCCCGGTCACGAGCGGTAGCACGCCGATGCGGGCTACGGCTCCTCTGCTCACGGCTGCGTGAGCTGGCTCGGCTGCGTGATCGCGGCGTATGCCTGCTGCCACACGCATTCACCCGTTCGCGATGGTCGGTCCGCTAATGCGGACTGCGACTCCGTCGCTCGCGACTGGGCTGACCCAGTTGCAGAGCTGAACGTCTATAAGCTTGGCTGCGTCTGCTGCGTGGTCGCTCCGGTTGGTTGGGCGAGCATCAGCTGACCCGCCCTCTAGAGTTCCGCGTTGAACGGCTGCGCGAGCGGCGCACCCTGCCACTTGACCGGCGCCTCTTTGGGCTCCGACAGCGGCGGCTGCCTGCACGGCTCCGCGTGGGGCTCGTTGGAGTGTACAGTATGCGCTCGCAAGACCCGTTCATAATGCCCTGAAACGTAATACAATACGCGCAGTATTAACATATCAAGCGATTTTTTTTTACTATAGCTTGCAACGTAACTAGTAAATGTGTAATATTAGCGTGTCATTTATTTTTATTTTTTTATTTATTTATTTAGGAAAACTTACAGCATAATATAATACATTTAAATTATACACATTAAGTAACACGTAAGCCAAAAACAGTTTTCACTGAATATTTATAACATTTTCGTTGAATCATAATATAAAACATTTTAAAAAAATTACTTTTACTCTCAGTCCAGGACTTATAGCATCCTAAGGGTATATCATATTAATATTAAAGAGGAAAGCTCTATTTTGTCTGTTTGCTTTGAATAAGCTGCGGAAATATTGGACCGATTTGAAAAATTCTTTCACCATTAGAATGCTACATTATCCCTGAGTGACACAGGCTACACAATTTTTCAAATTTCCACGGTTGGGTACAATATTATTAAAGTAATATGTTTCATTTTAACTTCATGAGCTTTCTAATAGCAGACGCGAATCTTGATGCTTTGTTGTCGAAAATGTTGACTTCGTCATAGATATTGTTGTACTGAGTGCAAGCCCGTACTATGAATCGGTTCTTAGCATAATTCGTTCGACAGTACGGTAAGGCAAAAGTGCTACGGGAACGCAAAGATTGCTTGGGACATTTCAAGAGGATCTTACTTACTAAGTAAGGTGAATCAACAAAGTTGTTAAATATTTTATATAAGAAGATTATATCTCTGTACTCCCTACGTTTTTTTAATGTAATAAGGTTTTTAGATTTAAATTGCCAAAATTTAAATTTTAAGCGTTTAATAAACTTATTTTGAATACGTTCTACTGCGTCTATATATTTATTATATTGTGGATTCCATACAGTGGATGCGTACTCTAAGCTGGACCTAACGAAGGCATTGTATAATAAGATCAGTGTCGACGGCTCTTTGAAGTCAACACTTTGCCTAAATATGAAACCTAACATTATATAAGCTTTGGCAGTAATCTTGTCTATATGCGATGAAAGTAACAATTGACTGTCAAATTGCACCCCCAGGTCTCTCACCTCGGACACTCTGTGAAGAGACTGATTGTGAAGGGAGTAATTAAAAGTTACTGGTCTAGTTTTTCTAGTAAATGTTATTGAACAACATTTATCAATGTTTAAATATAACCTATTATCTTTACAATACTGAGACAAATTATCCAAATCTTTTTGCATATTGACACAATCTTGAAAAGACTTTACAGTTTTATAGATTTTGGTATCATCTGCGAATAAAAGCAAATTACTGTGCGTGAAGCATTTTTTAACATCATTGATAAATATTGTAAAAAGTAAGGGTCCGAGATGAGATCCCTGAGGCACGCCCGAGGTCATGGGAATAAAACTAGAAGTGAAGCCTTTAATCGCTACTGCCTGACTTCGCTCTCTAAGATAAGAGTCCAACCACCTAAGCAAACTGCCATGTATACCGATGTGTTCAATTTTCTTTATGAGCAGTGAATGTGAAATTTTATCAAAAGCTTTAGAATAATCGGTATACATGGCATCCACCTGGTGGCCATCACTCATAGCCTCGAGAGCGAAATCCAAAAATTCACAGAGATTGGATTCTGTTGACCTTTCATTGATGAAGCCGTGCTGTTCAGACATTAAGAGAGGTCTTATCGCTGGAAAAACAGAGTCATAAATTATTTTTTCAAAAAGCTTAGGAACAACTGAAAGTTTAGAAATGCCTCTATAATTACTAATATCATGCTTGTCACCTTTCTTAAAAATAATAGCTAAACGGTTTACTAAGTACATGTTCCTACGGCTAAGCAGTAGCGACGCAGTATTGCGACAATAGTCTGGGTATAGCAGCAGCAGTATAATAGTCGTAGTAGCAACAGTCCGTAATGTACTGGCATTATCTAAGTGTATCAGCAGTTGGCTAGTCATTTCGGTGGTTGTAGCTAGGGTCTTATTGGGAAAAGTGTGCCAAAATTGCGTCGAGCAATGCCACTTGGCATGGCTATTCTACAGGTCAAACTGAGCTGAAAAAGCTCGTTAGCCAACCTCGACTCCGCGACAGGGGGTAGGAGGAGGGGGTTAAAGTACCGAACTCCCGGCGTTTAGAAAAAAAAATCTAGTGGATGAAATTGAGGTACAAAGTCAAGTTTGGTGTCGTTTTCGGATAAATCAAAGATGGCCAATTCATTGGCCATCTCATTTAGGATGTATGTTTTCATAGAAAAAAAATAAAAAATGCATAAAACTCTGCACTCCAAGTGTTAAAAAAATATAAACAAACCTCAACATTTTCAGATCTTTATATGGAAGATGGTGAACAAAAAATACTCACTAAAGGCTCTTTAAATGTAGATTACAAAAACATTAACATCAAATAACTTATTACCTAATAGTAATGTAAAAAAAAGAAAACTTATTGTGGTATTCAAGTATCTGAATCCCGGTACTCGGGAAAAAAAAATCTAGTGAATGTTATTGAGGTAGAAAGTCAAGTTTGGTGTCGTTTTCGGATAAATTGAAGACGACAAATTTATTGGACATCTCATTTTTGTATGCTTCTATAGAAAAAAAATAATTCCAAGTTTAAAAAAATGTAAAAAAATCAATTTATTTTCAGATTTTTATATGAAAGATAGGAAAAAAAACTCAGTTAAAGCTCTTTAAATATAATTACAAAAACAAACAACACAATTAACTTTTTACCTATTATTAATGTAACAAAAATATATTATACTTATGTACGACCATGTTCAGCGCCATAGTACGAAAAGAGCTAAAAATGCACTAAATAATTTGAATGTGTCGATTTACATATACTCGTAATAATATAGGGTGAAATAGAAATAATTGCGACTCTTGAAAGGAAAAACTGACTTTTTGTTTTTGGTTTGTTATATTTTTTTTACACTTGGAGTGCAGAGTTTGATGCATTTTTTATTTTTTTTCTATGAAAACATACAAAAATGAGATGGCCAATGAATTTGCCATCTTCGATTTATCCGAAAACGACACCAAACTTGACTTTGTACCTCAATTTCATACACTAGTTTTTTTTTCTAAACGCCGGGAGTTCGGTACTTTAACCCCCTCCCCCTCCCCCCTGTCGCGGAGTCGAGGTTGGCTAACGGGCTTTTTAGGCTCAGTTTAGTCTATATAAAATCCATGCCAAGTGGCATTGCTCGACGCAAAATTGGCAAGGTCTCCATACAACGATGCCCAATAGGACCCTAGCTATTGACATTCATGCGTATGAAAATACGTTGCATATTTTAGAAAAGATCGAACTAGGTAGAAAACAATGTACGTACCAGTATAATCTTACCCACTAATAAATAAATAATGTAAAAACTTGGCAAAATTATCACCATACGTGCAATAGTGCTTATGACAGACTTTTATATATAGTAGGTGATTAATAGGGGGACCCCAAAAGCAACAGAGTAGCAATCGGTTTACATAATTAACTGCTTAGTCATTTGTAACAGGGGTAAAAAAGGAAAAAAAAACTCGTCAGAATTAGGCACCTTATCCCACTTCTGAGATGTTACGGCGTAAATTTCTCGCCTACTAAACAACAGTAATTCAAAAGTGATGTAACGACATTTATTGCTAAGTCCCTAGTCTGGGTGTAAGAATAAAATAAAATGCACGCATAATACTTACAGTTGTATATTATGAAAATCCACACAATTAATACAGCACTTAACAACTTTACTTTACCACCAACTGTTCTTCACAAAATTCAAAAAAGAACTGTCATCGATTGTGTTGCTCGCTACCATTATAAATTTTTACCCTCTCTACTAATCACGTGATTGGTGGGTTAGCGAGTAACCAATCGGAGACAATTGTTTATAGTTTCATTGTACCACAATAATCATTTCAATACTTTTAATTATATTTACATAAATAAATTACCATATAATTACAAATATATGTTTATACTTAGGTATATACGCTTTAGACAATAATTGTTGACAACATCCCTGTTTAGGGACACATGTAAATATAACTTAATAATGCAGTTTTGGATACGTGAAAAGTCATTCACCTTTGATTTAACTAGTTGTTCACACTACCTTTATTACATAGAAATGTTTCTGGATAAAAATATTATGTTATACTTCAATTTGGGTTACCCACCTACATTTATTGTTTTTATACCTTCTTATGAAGGACTTGATTTGTTGTATGTATCTTATTGATCCCTATTTTATGGTTTCGATGCTAAAACTATCTGCCGTTAATTGCAATATGGGACAGTGTACATACGGACACACTCTTAAATATATTGTAAAACTAAACTTAATACGTAAACTAGCTAGGTGTGCCTGCTATCATGGGGTCTGTTGTTGTTGCTATGAGTATTTGTTGAAGTCACATTGGTTTGTGGTACTTATTGTATATCTTGTACTCGCCTGTTTCCTACTTAGAAAAATGACGGTTTTTGTATTGAAACCATGTGTCGTGTTGAACAGGACACACATTTCTTGTTGTTATTATTAAGATTCTTCACTATTAATAGTAAAAACTAAAACATTTCAAAGATTGAGGTTCCATCGTGTTTTTAACAAGGACGCAAATTATTACTATTTTTTCATGTACTACTTAATTGAACAACTGTATTTAGACTTTATTACAATGACGTACTACCGTAATAGGTATAGTTTAACTGTTTTGTGTGAGTTTTTACACTTGGCATCCCAATATTACTCAACTGAACATATCGTATTATTATCACATAAAAATGGCTTCTGATAGGTGTAATCATTTAGAAATATATTATCAGAATTGTGGAGGAATACGTACTAAGCTCAACTTGATATATATGAATATTTTGTCTCATTCGTATGACATTATTATATTAACTGAAACTTGTGTAAGGTTTCGTTACATATTTTAGCAATTTTTGCACTTTTTAAAATATTTTTAAATATTTAACTTAAATTAAATAGTTCGATGAATGACTTTTTCCGGTACAACTACTGACAGACAAAACAGTAGCAAAGTTTAGTGGCTAACTTCATGCGAAATTCAAAAAGGGAAGGGAAGTTTGGCTGACGGGGACATTCGTTGCCTGGCGGTTGAGGAGAGTGGTCGTGTCCTTGGAGGGTGTGGTTTGCGGAGGTGTCCGTTAGAATGGTGGGATCTGGAATGTAATTGGATTGTACATTGCCATGAAGTGGAAATGTGCGTTTGAGAGGGGACTGGTGTTTCCTTTGGATTGATGCACGTTCTACAACTCAGAAGCGGGGATGGACGACGCATAAACGCGTAAGTAACACGCCTTAATTGTGTTAAAGGAAACCCTTTTGATGTAGATATTTCATGATTAATTAGATACAACGGCAATAACCGACCTTACATAAAAGGGAATCGTTATGAAGGTAGATGGTTACCTATTTTTAGTTATTTTAAAATTCTATATTTTCCTTCTTCTATTCTTCTATTAAAATTCTATAGTGTCCTTCTTTTACATAGAATGACGTCATCGATGTCTTAAGATACCAACTCGGTACCTGGGAATTTATTTATACACATATAAGTGTACTTTTTTTGAACAATAATTATGAGTGCTTTGAATTTTTCTCTCTACCTACATTCAATCTATGATCGAGAACAAAACTGTAACCGACGGAATCAAATGTGGTGGTACCGGATTACTCGAACTGTGTGTAGGGGTTTCTTAAAGGGGGCTCGAAATTTGATTATTTTTGCGCTAGGAGTAGCCGTTTTGAAAATATGACTACTTTTTTGAATTCCTTATATATTTCGATTGTTTTTTTTCTAGTTTGAATTTTGTTTGTTTGTTCTACATTGAATACATTCGTAACGTAAATGTAATTTTATAAGCAGTTAGAATGGAGGTTTGCGTTTTGGTTTTTTTGTGAGTTTCAGAACGTGGCAAGCAGCAGGGAGCACGCGCGGCTTCTGCCGCAGTTTAGGTGCTCGCAGCCAAGGGAGCGTCCGCGGCCACGCTCGCAGCCGCTGCCTGCGGGAGCGTGTACGCCGGCTGGAACGGGATCTGGAGAGGGTGCGAGATGGCGGGCATCGGAGGCAGCGGAGCGGGCGGCGTGGTCAGCGGAGCGAGCGGCGTGGTTAGCGGAGTGAGCGGCGTTGTCGGCGGAGCGAACGGCGTGGTCGACGGAGCGAGCAGCTTGGTCAACGAAGCGAGCAGCGTGGTCAACGGAGCGAGCAGCGTGGTCAACGGAGCGAGCAGCGCGGTCTAAGCAGCGATGGCGCTAGGCTGGAGGGACGCAACGCGCGGGACTCTGCGATCGTGGGACACCAGGATAAAAGGTCATGTAGCCCTTCATTTTTCAACTAATGACTTATTACCAATTGCAAAGTCTATAAAAGATCTCACCCGTCACCATCTCAGCTACCATCTCAGCCGTCAAATTCGATCAATGAATGTGCATCGGTTTGTGGCTGGGATGAGAAGACGACCGTCCATTTACCATGCAAAAATTAACGGGACTCGCTAAGACTTGGTATGAGAGTTTGAATTGATCGACGGGTCCTGGGTTCGATTCCCGGTCGGGGCAAGTGTTCGTGTAAGGGGAAAATGATGTTCTCGGGTCATGGGTGTTTGTTTGTTTTTATGTATTTTCCGAGAGACCCGCGGCATAGGGGAGAGCCTTGGTGCGGGCCCTGAGTGTGTAGCGTTTATTTATTTACTTTTGTTAGAAATTTGCTCTTTTAAATCAGTGTAAAATAACGTGTAGGCACGCATCATCCACAGTATCGGCGATCGAAAAAAAAATTAGGTTAAGCACACTAGCTTTACTATGCGTTAAACCAGATCAACTTTTGAATTTTTACTTACGCAGAAGCCTAATTTAAAGC
This sequence comes from Aproaerema taeniolella, assembly GCA_949987775.1. Taxonomy (NCBI): domain Eukaryota; kingdom Metazoa; phylum Arthropoda; class Insecta; order Lepidoptera; family Gelechiidae; genus Aproaerema; species Aproaerema taeniolella. Next base: position 487,537 of record CATLJT010000292.1, read on the forward strand.
ACAAATCTGGAGCCACTTCTGAAAGTAGGTCCAACAATAGACAGAAGAACCAGGCTTATATTGTTATAACTGCAAGGAAGCTGGCCATATTCCAACTGTCCCAAACCTCTAGTCAAGTGTACCCGCCTTCAGAAGATAGAACACACTACCGAAACCTGTCGAGTTAAAAAGGCATCTGAATCGACGAAGGTTTCCACAATCGCCAAAAGTCAAGGTCGAAATAAATTTATTTCATGGATTTTTCTTTATAAATATGAGACGGGTTAACTCTTGACCACAATCTTGACCACGATCATAGATGAGGTCGACGATAAAACATTCAAGTTGTTACCTAAAATAGATCAAGTTACATTAAAAGATTTGAATACATGCATACTTATTTGTTCATTCATGATGTTACATTGAATGATTTAAATACATTCATACATATTCGTTCTACTTACTCTACCCATAAGGTCATCTTTCCCAGAGAAGAATAGGCAAGAGCACTCTTGTAAATCTCATTACAAGCCTCATTTTCAAATTTTGATCAAATCTGAAATAACTCTAGAGCTAAGTATTTTATTCCCATGGCTGCAAAACTATGTGCATTTCAAGTTCTAGTCCAAATGAAATATAGTGAACATTGACGGCACAATCCTGGAGAAGCATTTATAGATTCACGTAGGGAAATAACGTTGATTAAACAAACAAGTTTCGCGAAACTGGGTGTTTAACACGACAGTGTTTCTCTTATGGTGAAAGGTTGTGGTTATAGCCTAGTACGTCACTTGGATCAGATTTGTGTCTGTCGATTGACGGTGCTGGTGCAACGGTTTCGTGTATGTCCCTAAACGTTGCTCGAAAAGCCAATGCTGATCGGACAAACGTTCTCAGAACAACCTCATTTTGTAGTTTATAAGGATGTGACCAAGTTGCAGTTTTTGTATATCGGTGTCAAAATGCCAAGCTCGTTATTAGATTAGATCGTTTATTCCTACATTATCGATTTCATAATTACAATGGATGTCAAAAGTAAAAAGAATAACACTCCCATCAAAAATTAAAATATAAATGTATGACGAAAGTTTGAATCGAATTATGATGGTGGGACACAGTAAGCTTTTTGGTATGACAAGCGTTAGAGCAGCGACCGAATCCCCTTTTTCTGGCAGCTTAAGGTTACATACGAAGATTGTAGGGAAACTGTATGATCAGTATGTTGTGTGTAATATACACGGTTAAAAATGTTTCCTTTTCTGTAACTGTAACTCCATGCTCTAAACCGGGTAAGCTTCAGGAAAACTTAGTATTTCCTCGGGCTAAGAAACTGAAGGATGTACAGTGTCGTTCAATAATGGAGTCATAGTTAAACCGCTTAGCGCGTTGCAATAGGGACTATGTTCCTCTGAACATAGTTCTAACGATTTCTCACGCACACAAGCTTGTAGCCTCCTCTAAGAATATCATTTTGCTAAGCGACATCTCTTGGCTCCTCGGTGAAGTTTTTGTAGGACGCATTCATCAAACATTGCACTGAGGACACCGCTGCTGATGAGTCATATCAAACAATCGGTAATGTAAGCATGACGTAGTGTATCTTTATTTTGTCGATCTTACTAGCGTTAAGTATGGTCCAGCGGATAAGCAATGTCCTAGCAGGGTGAAAGGTTTACGGTTCTTTTTCCAGCCGAGTAGTTTCTTTTTGTATTTTATTTTATTTTATTTTATTAAAGCATTAACAACTATTTTTACACATAATATTACATTGATAATAATAATGTTACATTATTGTATCAGTGATAAAGTATTTGAATAAAACAAATATAAAATTCGACTAGGTAATTTTATTTCCAACAATTTTTTTTTTCTGCAACTTGATCTCTTACAGTTTTATTAAGGCGACTACACCACCTAAATTACGATTTTATGATGCGTAGATAAGCATGACGCACTGCATTAAATAGGAGAAAAAAAATACTACGGTAATATTCAGGACATAAACTAGATAAGATTCTTGCTGAAAACATGATTCAGCACTTTTGGTTCGATAGAAAAAGCTCACAAAGTCACCTCTAAATACCCAATATTGTGTATCTTTTAAGCAGTAAAAACGACAGTAAAATGCACACAGGAACTTGAATTTGCTATCAAAATGTTCGTGATTGAACACTCTCGATAAGTACTTAACGCATTTTTCGATTTAAGCTGTTACCTTTCCATAAATCTCATTTTTCTAACTTTCGAACATATTTCTACGCACGCACACTTTCATAGTCTATGTGTGCTTGCGTAAACTTCGTGTATCGACACTGTCCGCATTGCCGGCCCAGGCCTGTTGAGAGACGGATGTGTCGCGCGTTTGCGGTTCGTTTTGACATTACGTAATTCGTGGTTTTCAACCATTTTTCAACCCAGTTTTGTATACTTGTAATTAAACATTATATCGTTTACTTATTTTTTTTATTAAAGTACAAGTGTAAATATTAGTGGTAAATTTTATTAGTAGATTTAAGTTTGTTTTTGATTTGTAAATATTTTGACATTGTAAAAATAAATAATGGGGAACCGAAATAAACCAGTAAAACGCAAAAAAAACAAATTCACACAGAGCAAACGCTAAACATTTGGTTGAATTAAAAATCATTTTATTTAAAGATTATATTATTTTTTACTATTTGGTATTAGATACCTAATACAGGTTCATGTTTTTGACAACGTCGTGGTAGTCACGTTGGCTCAGGAAAATCTGTTATAGACTCCTAAGAAACGCTTCCGAGTTCGATCCTTGTAAAGTACCTAATTGTTGATCTTTTATGTCGTAATGTCTTTTTCATGTTTTCTTTTTATCTAAAATATATTTTCAGGAAACGGAAACTAGAAATCGCCGAGGAAGTTATTTCCGACACGTTAGTAACTTACTCAGTATTTATCTTCTAATAATATTTCTAAGCTTCTCACATTAGTTTATAATGGACACATTACATTACATTAGAATCATTAATAAAATAACTACATCGTAATTTCATTTTATAATGGACACATTACATCTATAGAATCACTAGCTTTCCGCCCGCGGCTCCCCGCGTGGACTACACGTTATATCGTGCCCAACTGTGGGATATAAAATGTAGTCTATGTCCTTTTCCAGGCTCTAATCTATCTCTGTACGTACCAAATTTCATCAAAATCGGTTTAGTAATTTAGGCGTAAAAGACGGACAGACAGACAGACGGACAGAGTTACTTTCGCATTTATAATAATAAATAGTATGGATAATAAAATAAAAATAGGTATCGTAATGTCATGATTTATATGAGTCGTAATAAGACCCGGTTTTTTGGCACTAAGATCAACTGTACAGCTAGCCGAATGGTGCAAGGTATGGTTTGTAAATTGAGAGAATAGGGTTCAAACCCACTTGTAGTTTTATCGTAACGACTTTTTTATATTTTAATGATATAATTATCGTTGTATAATTTAACAATTTTGTCAGTATAGACAAAATAGTTAGGTATATATAGGTAGTATAGTTTGTCAGAATTTTGCCATAATCATTTTTTAGACCGTCGTCCGAGATGCCATTTTCGCATCGATCTTATTTTTTTAAAAGACTGTAGTAATAATATGTGCACTTGATAGGTGTCTCCAAACATCTTTATCTGCCGCGCCAAGTAGGAAGCTTTCTGGGAGTTACGTCACCTTGAAAAGTGCAAAAAATGACTAAAAATAATCGATCTTATTTTTGATAAATTCTTACGTTGGATCATTTATGGCATCATTATCGACACTGTCGACCAAATTCCAGACAATTGGCAGGAAGCGTTTACAAAAGTAGACAACTTTTGTAGGTGAGATTTTGTCCTAAAAATGATCAATCTTACTTTTGCACGAAACTACATTCAGATGATGGGGCAGGTCTCACACCATTATAAAAACCATGTCTGCCTCGGATTTCAGGAAGCCTTTGCGAAAGCAGACAATTTAAATACGGCGTGGCTGTGCCAGAACACGCGTACTGTACCTGTTAGCCGCGATGGTTTTACGAGGAAATTGCCGGGATAAAAGGTTCCTATGTACTTTTCCAGACTTGTATTATAGTCAGACAGAGTTATATTATCTCTATGCCAAATTTCATTCAGATCCGTTTAGCCGTTTGGGCGTTATTGAGTAACAAACATCTGCCCCTCCAAACTTTCCTATTTCGGTATGATGGAAAATAAGTACTGCGCAACAAGTACTGTATAAAATAATTATAAGACATTATTACCATTGACCTGTTGGCCAGTATTTTTGAACCTATATTAAAATAATGTCTTAATTCCAGTATAAGGGTTTCCGAGTAAATACAAAATCAAATATGTTTTTCCATAAATATTATCGATTTATTCTTTTTAAAAGATTATCGTCTTACATGCATTATCACATTAATCACTTAATATCTAGGTTATTGTTTTTTTTTCAATCACAGTATAGTTTCAGTAGGTACGAGTGTTACATATTAATACTAAATCACATCATTATCATCACAGAATTCAATTGTTATCTAAAGTTATATTACCTACATCATAGTGATCCGGCTGACTGTCTGTCTCACTATATTATATTAAAATGAAGTGTCCATACAGCGCGTACTGTATGCAGTTCGGCACTTTAAAATATATATTGGGAGGCGGACAGTCAGTTGCTCAATGTGAGCCTAATAGAGACATGGCCTTAATCGACAACCGCGATTCTAATTAAAGTAACACACGATTTTATTTTTTGACAATAAAAACAATAAAATGATGTACAGTCGAGGAATAACCCTTTATAATTACCACCTCCACAAAGTTGTGGAAAATTTACTAAATAGTCATAATAACTAATAATATATTGCTATAAAACGTTATTTCTCAGTCATGGATTTTACAAAAATTGTTGAAAATGTTTTGATAAGATTTCTTTTGACGATCAGCTTATTAAAAAGTAATCAAAACATAAAACAAAAACCTAATCCGAATCAGATGCATCAGATTCATCCGAAGAAAATTGTCGAATTATATAATCATCAACAGACTCGAATTCTTGATAGAGTTGGATTTCCTCGAAACTAGACGGCACACATTCCCCTTGAAACTACAGAGAATAGTAAAATTCGTCTTTTAAGATCCACCCATGATCAAGTGGGCTGGGCATTTTTCCACATGAATGATACGAAGTTTGTTCTCAATATTTTCTGCTCTAAATTCTGTTTTTTTGAATCAATGTCAAGGGTCTAATTTTCCCCTTTCGGGAAAATGCTGCAGTATAGTCACTGCCGGTGAAGGCGTGTAAAGAAGGCAATGCCCAGCCTACTTGATCATGGGTGGATCTTAAAAGACGACTTTTACTATCCTCTGTAGTTTCAAGGGGAATGTGTGCCGTCTAGTTTCGAGGAAATCCAACTCTATCAAGAATTCGATTCTGTTGATGATTATATAATTCGACAATCTTCTTCGGATGAATCTGATGTATTTGATTCGGATTAGGTTTTTGTTTTATGTTTTGATTACTTTTTAATAAGCTGATCTTCAAAAGAAATCTTATCAAAACATTTTCAACAATTTTTGTAAAATCCATGACTGAGAAATAACATTTTATAGCAATATATTATTAGTTATTATGACTATTTAGTTTATTTTCCAGAACTTTGTGAAGGTGGTAATTATAAAGTGTTATTCCTCGACTGTACATCATTTTATTGTTTTTTATTGTCAAAGAATAAAATCGTGTGTTACTTTAATTAGAATCGCGGTTGTCGATTAAGGCCATGCCCCTATTAGGCTCACATTGAGCAACTGACTGTCCGCCTCCCAATATATATTTTAAAGTGCCGAACTGCATACAGTACGCGCTGTATGGACACTTCATTTAAATATAATATAGGGAGGCAGACAGTCAGCCGGATCATTATGATGTAGGTAATATAACTTTAGATAATAATTGAATTCTGTGATGATAATGATGTGATTTAGTATTAGTATGTAATACTCGTACCTACTGAAACCATACTGTAATTGAAAAAAAAGCAATAACCTAGATATTAAGTGATTAATGTGATTATGCATGTAAGACGATAATCTTTTAAAAAGAATAAATCGATAATATTTATGGAAAAACATATTTGATTTTTTATTTACTCGGAAACCCTTATACCGGAATTAAGACATTATTTTAATATAGGTTCAAAAAATACTGGCCAACAGGTTAATGTTAATAATGTCTTATAATTATTTTATACAGTACTTGTTGCGCAGTACTTATTTTCCATCATACCGAAATAGGAAAGTTTGGAGGGGCAGATGTTTGTTACTCAATAACGCCAGAACGGCTAAACGGATCTGAATGAAATTTGGCATAGAGATAATATAACTCTGTCAGACTATAATATAAGTCTGGAAAAGTACATAGGAACCTTTTATCCCGGCAATTTCCTCGTAAAACCATCGCGGCTAACAGGTACAGTACGCGTGTTCTGGCACCGCCGCGCCGTATTTAAATTGTCTGCTTTCGCAAAGGCTTCCTGAAATCCGAGGAAGACATGGTTTTTATAATGGTGTGAGACCTGCCCCATCATCTGAATGTAGTTTCGTGCAAAAATAAGATTGAAAATTTTTAGGTCAAAATCTCACCTACAAAAGTTGTCTGTTTTTGTAAACGCTTCCTACCAATTGTCTAGAATTTGGTCGACAGTGTCAATAACTATGCCATAAATGATCCAACGTAAGAATTTATCAAAAATAGGATCGATTATTTTTAGTCATTTTTTGCACTTTTCAAGGTGACGTAACTTCCAGAAAGCTTCCTACTTGGCGCGGCAGACAAAGATATTTGGAGACACCTATCAAGTGCGCATATTATTACAGTCTTTTAAAAAAATAAGATCGATGCGAAAATGGCATCTCGGACGACGGTCTATACTAGTTAGATAACGAGTCCCCTATGCTATCTTGGTATAAAAATAGGAGTGAAAGAATGCATTGGTAGGTCATACATTTTTCACTGACGATTGATTGATACAATAGGTACGTTAGTACTATTATTTATTCTGTGCAATAGGTACGTAGTCAAAATTTTCGACGAGATAAATAAATGTTGTTTTAATTCAATATCATGCATCTTTCGAATTCACCCAAATCTATAACAAAGCATAATATTCCACACTAGATGCTAGTATTGAAGTTTACGGTTAGATGTGGTGTGTCATGAGATGCTAGTACTGAAGTTTACGGTCAGATGTCACTACTCAATGTTGGTGGTGTCATGAGATGGTAGTACTGAAGTTTGCCGTTAGATGGCACTATTCTTTGTTGCTTGTGTGCGTGCGACCGTTTCCTATGTGTGCTGCCTTTTGCTCAAGGACGATCGGGTCCTGTAGTCGCCTTAAGGTTAAAGCTTAAAAATTCGTTTTCGTGAAGAAAAGAGTATTGAAGCATAACCTCAACAAAAATTCAAATTCAAGTTGCACTACAAAGTCAGTAGATATATAGTTTATAACAACTAAAGAATAAGTTATAGATAAATATCGCAATTTCACATATAACAATAAACTTGTTAAGCCTTAAAATCGATGAACTCCATTTATCTTCCGTATGAATCCATTATTTTTATACTTTTGCACCATACGCTGTGATTCATTGATAAGTCGCGAGCGTCCACTGCGCGGCCGAGATTACACGTTACCCTCATTCCGTAACGATTCACACAACATTGCACGGTCCTTCACTAAAACCAAAATAACAAGATTAATATAATAAGGAACAAAAACTACGCACAACTAATAAAATGCATTAAAATAGTTAAGCTAACCATTTAGATGACATGTTTACGTTCTCAAAATAAATTATAAATTTAAAAACAGTGTTTATATTAAGTTAACATTATGATACTCACAGTAAGACCAGTCTCATTAGCAATTTGGGATATTATAATATCCTATATTGTGCAGCGCAACAATACGCTGCCTCTCCTGCAAACTTATATGTATTTATATGCATGTCGAAAAAAGAAATCACAGTAAATTGCCGCTACGGTAAGAATACATGAGCACCTTCGCTAATGATCTAGCAATGACAAACAGGTTGCTCATGAACACCCAACCGAACGAATCTAAACTAATTTCATTGCATTAAATTATGACTATAAAAATGTTTGAAAACCAAAACATATCTAACAAAATGTCGTAGCTATTAGGCGACAGTTGGGCTCGAACCCGCGCCTCGCTACAGCAGGCAGACGGTGTTACCGCTGCGCCACCAAGGCTTATAATTTGGGTTGTGAAATTATGCTTGTTATCAGAGCAACAAGCGTAGTGGGGTATGAGGTATACTGATTTGTGTCCATGTGTGAGTATACGAGCAGCCGCAAGCGATTTGTTTTCTGCGTTTTGTATTGACTATGCCTCCATTTATGAACGTGAAGATTGTAGGGAAACTGTATGATCAGTATGTTGTATGTAGTATACACGGTTAAAAATGTTTCCTTTTCTGTAACAGTAACTCCATGCTCTAAACCGGGTAAGCTTCAGGAAAACTTCGTATTTCCTCGGGCTAAGAAACTGAAGGATGTACATAGGATTTTAGAGATCAGTTAATATTTCTACTTTCAGGCATCTGAAAGGTATCTCATCTCTGGACAGGATAAGACCAGACTGTTAGAACTTCTTCAATGCTATGATCGACTCTGAAACGCAAAATCCAGTAAAATCTATATTCCACTTACGTTGTTTCCCTCACTATTGTTGCTTTACACGTTATTTACATAGATTAAACGACTTGACAACCCTTACTCTCAAATATATATATTTCATCTAGGTTCATAAATTTAGAGTAACTAAATTTAATTTGTACCAGTTAGCTTCGTCTGATTAATCATTTTTTTTTATTGCCTTGTGCGGTCCAAATATAAGTGTATGACAATACATACATATTAGTCTAGAATATGTGCTTCTTTACATACAGGGTGCAAATGTGCAAGCTTGCCATATTCACCGACGTGATAATAAGTCATGTTTCCTACTTTATTCGATAACTTCCAAAACGGAATACTCTATGAAAAACTAAAATTAAACAAAACTTTTTTTTAAGTGTGGCCCGGAATAAACTACATAAATGTTTTTCCTGTCCATATTAACTTTAGGAGCAATAGAAATTTACCTAATGTTCGTTTATCTCAAATCAAATGATAAACAAAACAAATGATTTCAGATTTTCCTTTTTACTTTTTAACCCCGACGAAAAAGGTGTGTTATAAGTTTTTGTGTATCTGTATGTCTGCGTGTCTGTTTGTGGCATCGTAGCTCCTAAACGAATCAACCGATTTCGATGCGGGTTTTTTTGTTTGAAAGCTGCCGTGATTAAGATGGTTTTCGCTTTATTTGCTTAAAATCGGTTTAGCCGTTTAAAAGTTATACGCAATGAATGTCGCAATGAGTAACATTATTAATTTTAGAGTTATACGGGATTCCTACTAAGAAATAAAGACTTTTTGTCAAAGTAAAAAGCCTAAATCACATTATTTACAACATTTACACGTTTATTTACACAGTATTTTTATTACAGTACTTATTACAGTATTCTAAGTTCTAGTTCGCAGTTACGGTCATAGTCATTTTAGAGTGCCCATCATTTCGCACTAAACACAATCTAGCAGAGACGCAAATTCTTCTTTTAACAACCCAAAACGAACACGAGTTCTGGCACTGTTTGGAACGCAGACCAGTTGAGGAGTCAATGCCTCAAAGTAAGCCAGTATTCATTAAGCTGGTCTAAGTTGGTGAATATGATATGTCCTCAGTTCTGATGACTTTCCTTACGATTACGAACTGGGCCATCATGTCCGATCCATTGTAGTGTTATTCTTGGTAATTTTACGTATAGCCCCGTGGCGTGAGCGCGACTAGTAAAAATACGCGTTCAACTCAACTTATAACTATTAATTTATGAAAAATTTCGTAAAAAACAAACAACCATTTCTGCCAAAACTTGTGCCAATGTCAAGTTTTTTACTTTTTCTTATTTGACAGCAAATAGTTTGTGTAAATTAAATTGATAAGTTGACAAACCGTTCAAACCGTGATCAATTTAACTAATAGGGCTGTGCATGAGTTTCGATAATGTATCGATAAATTAGTGCTGTGTGCATTAATTGTCGGTGAAAATAAATAAAATTAAAAAAAAATATATTTTTGTTCAATTTTGTTTTATAATTGATTTAAATTCTTTACAAGCAGTACAATGACCTCAGTGAATATGACAAGCTTGCAGATTTACAGTTTGTATTAACCCTGTCGGGCATTGCAACAATTGAACGGCAGGCGGACTGGCATTTTTGATAATTTAATTTATTAATTTGTGCCTAATGCTAGAAAAGTATATCTATGCTTTTGCCATCGCTATGCTAACCGTTTTTCTGACTCCCGCATACAAAGGTCCGTATCGTGTTGTAAAAGTTATAGGTAACAATTGGTACAAGGTTGCTCCTACATCTAGATTTAAAGGGATGAAAAATAAACGTACGACCATGGTTGCCACTGAGAGAATGCAGTCGTGGATACATATAGCGGCACTAGAGGTTTTTGGCCGTGTGGTGATCGGTTGAGAATAACACCACCCCATCTCTTTCCGTGTGTGTCGTAAGAGGCGACTAAGGAAACATAAATGAGACCTACCTCCTAGTAATCCATCTTAGGCAACGACACCTCAGTTTGTTTTCAGTCTAAAGTGGCGTCTTATGGTCTCTAAAGGGCCGTCTGGTTCGCGACCACCCTCCTACCGAAGTCTAACGCTAAACAGCTTGCTGTGTTCCGTCGGTGCGTGGGAGTGCCAGTGCCTTTATAGGCATTTTCTGGGTTAACTCGCTCCATCGTCAACCTCATCTTTGACCTTATGATCAAGATTGAGGTCAAGAGTTAACCCATCTCATAAAAAAAAAAATTATAATGCGGACGAAGTCGATACTGTAGATGAAGAAGTTGCCTATTATAAGTGAGGAATTTTTACTCTAGTTGATTTATACTTGTCTTTATTATATTATTTTGTTTAAAGTTGGAATATGATGCTTAGTCCACTTATGTATTTGTTTCAGGTCATTGGCGGATGTCGAAAGGATAAGGCTACCGTCTGGCCTGGGACAAATACACAAATATAACGGATTTGATGGATAATTGGATGGATAATTGGATGGTTAATCAGATGGTTAATCGGATGGTTACTCGGATGGTTAATTGGATGGTTAATTGGATAGTTAATTGGATGGATAATTTAATGGATAAATGGATGGATAATTCGGATAGATATCGGATGGATAACTTGTTGGATAAATCAGTTAGATATCCGAATAGTTAATCGGATAAGGAAATGTATAGATATTTTGATAAATAAATAGCTATTAGTGTACCTATTTGAGTATCAAGTAGTTTATGACCTTATGCAATTTAATTCCAAAAATATATACTTTTTCTTACGTTGTATATTCACAAACAAAATTAACAGCTAGTCACCTAATCATAATTATGGTTGGATATGTCAGTATTTGTTTTGTAAATTGAGTTAAAAATTTTTGTTGGATTAGATGTTGCACTTAGTTAAGTAGCGGTAATTTATCTAAGCTATCGAATTGTAAAATTTTGTTCGTCTATACAACATTCTGCGTTAAGATAAGTTGAGTTTGTATTATTACATTACTATTTTTATTAATTGCTATTTATTGTTGGACTGTTTTTGAAGTGAAAACTTCTTTAGCAGCGTTGTGCACTTTGGATTATGGGTTAAAACCACTGACATAAAGTGTATGGACTGGCAGTCCTCTATAAATTACAGCATTTCTCTTTAGGACGCATTGAAAGTGACAAATTGAACGGAACTTGACGCAGTAAATTGTAAACAATTTGAAATATATGAAAATTTTGTTAAAATTTTAAAGACTAAGTGAATTTTTGTATAAAGTTTTATTAATATTCAATTTTGTGACCATGAGAATATGCTTGGTTTGTAAATATAAACAGAAAAAAGGAGATAATCGGTCAATGTACAAGTATGTTTTTTTACAAACTGTTTTATTGAAAAATGTTGTATTAAAACGTCTTAATTCTACTTTAAATGATTAGAAATTGTCGGGAAGACATTCCTCTTTTTCTAAGTATATATATAGTAATGTTAAAATGACTATAAAAGATAAAATTTTCGCATTTTCAATTTCGCTTGATTCGCCTGCTTTATTTCACTAGTGCTTCCAAAGACAGTCGATAAAAACAATGTCGATAGAAACATGTTATAGGTATATTAGTGTAAAATATTACTTAATGTTACGTACAATGGCAAACAAAACCGTTTTTATTTTGTTGAGTACCCATGATTACTTTTTTAGGGGTATGTAGTAGACTACAAAGTTATAGTTTCGCCATATCCGTCTACTCGCAATTTTCTAAGAGACCCTTGATACTACAAAACTGTAATCACACCTTAGTACCTAAGCTTTTCAAGATAACAAGTAATGTTTGATTAATTTGCGCGTCGCTCGACACGCTCTTGAATGATTTTAGATAAATATTTAAGAGTTTACTAATCTTACCTAACCAACCAAATTTCTTACAACAGATTTCGAACCGACGAAGTTTTAAAAAAAATGGCTTCAAAATATGAATGTTTCGAAGAATTGGACATCAAAGAAAAGCCACGAAATATGTTCGAAGCATTTTGACCCTAACTGTTTCATAGGAAGAAGGACATTGTTAAAATTTGGTTGTGTTCCTACAATATTTGAAGAAAATGTTCAAGGTAAAGGTTATACATAAGGGTTACTAGAAACATGTCACGATCCCCGCTAAGGGATGGTAGTAGGCTTTATGAACTATTGAATAATATTTCAAAACTGAAAAAAAGAGTACCAGTTTTGAAAAATTACATACTTTAACTTTTTATAAAGTAACACAGCTTTAAATATTATTGTTTTTTGAAACTAACGCAAAAGATAAAGCTTATTTCTTTAGTTTGAGTCATGAGTTATTTGAGTCATGAGACTCATGGGACATTTTTATTTTCTGTAACGTTCACTGACGTGTTTCATAAAGTGTAAATAGTGCACAGTTGGCTTCTGGTATATGAAAGCAGCCTGTTAGCAAAAATGTATTCTAAGCTCTGCTTTAGAAGCGGGTATTAGACAGGTTATTGAGTTATAATTAGAACATTATTTTTATCAACTGATACTCAAATCAACAACATCTCAAATCGCTCCATCGTCAACCTCATCTATGACTTTGGTCAACATCTCAAAAAAAAACAATCTCAACGGTTTATGAGAGATACAAAGAAGTCTAAATTTCTCACATTGTTAGGTATATAGTCAGTAAGTCTTTATAGTCTGTAAGGAGATTCAAATATGATTGTATTGGAAATAAGTTTAATCTTTAGTTTGTTCATGGCTCATGGAACATTATTTTAATTTGCTGTAACAGTGGACGTATTTTATAAAGTGTAAATAGTGCACAGTTGGCTTCTGGTCTTTGAAAGCAGCCTGTATAGCAGAACAGAGCGTGTCGAGCGACGCGTAAATTAATCAAACATTACTTGTTATCTTGAAAAGCTTAGGTACTAAGGTGTGATTACAGTTTTGTAGTATCAAGGTCTCTTAGAAAATTGCGAGTAGACGGATATGGCGAAACTATAACTTTGTAGTCTACTATATAACCCTATAAAAGTAATCATGGGTACTCAACAAAATAAAAACGGCAAATTATTTGGGCCCGCCACAGAACTTTGTTCATGGCTCATGAGACATTATTTTAATTTGCTGTAACAGTGGACGTATTTTACAACGTGTAAATAGTGCACAGTTGGCTTCTGGTATTTGAAAGCAGCCAGCAGAACTGTATTATAAGCTCTACATTAGAAGCAGGTAAAACATAAGTTTTTTGGTTACATTCTTTTTATTAACTGCTACTTTATGATTTTCTGTAGTTATTAAGTCAGTATAGTCTATGGCTGTAAGAACAGAAACATGGTAGTGTTCAAGTTCAATAAAACTGTTTTAAATTGTAAGAAGAAACACGTAAAATCAAATATAAAGTAATTAAATGTTTTACTAAAAAAATATGGTGCAGTCTTTATTTTATTAGGGAGCCGTCAAAAAGTGGAGTCTCCTTAGGACTACATTTTTCACTTCATAATTAATAAGTCATCTCATATACAGGGCTTTAGGTTCTCTTTCAACCTCTCGAGTGGTTAATCAATCCATGAAACTGAACAACTTCCCCAAGGAAAATAGGTAAAAATGCGAAAAAAAAACTGATCTCCCATACAAAATGCGCTATATGCTGATGAAGTTTGTATGGAAACTCCATTTTTTTTCGTAATGACTAATTTAGCACCCGAGAGGTTGAATGAGATTTACCTAAAGCCCTGTATAAAATCAATATTTGTACTTTTGTATGACGACCTGAATATATTTTTCTGTCTCCCTAAATACACCAAAATGCACGTCCCACATAAGATAAAAATTATAATTTATTTTTTAATTTTAAGAACCACATCGATTTTTAGATTGAAAATGGTTATAAGTATTTTTAGGATGTCTTAGAAAGTTTGAACCTAGAGTCGCGTCTGTTGGTGTACATAGTTTTTTTTGCATTTGTTTCGGGTTAACCCTTTGTATAAACTTTTATAAACACTTTATAGTTTTGGGCTACTTTTTATATTTTACTTAAATATACATTACAAGCGCCAGTTGTAGACTGCAGCCAAATAGTAATCAAGAAAACGGTCTCTTAACTACTTCGATTTTTTTTTCTCTACTTTTACTGCTAGTACTTTTACTGGTAATTTAGTACGAAACGCATGCCAAAAAAGCCGTAAGGCCGCCTATGGGCATTTTTGTTTTCTTATTATTTGACCGTTATCAAATGGTAAATGTTAGAAAATAAGACACTAATGTGAGAAAATGGTTTTATTGTTTACGCAAAATTGACGCTCTGCTGTAAGAAAAACAGATCATCTTATACTTACATACTTTTGGGGAAAAAGAAAAAATTAAGCTCTACATTCCGCTCGAGAACTTAAATAGTCGACTTATCGACTTTTGGTCCTCACTTATTAAAGGTACAACTTGAGCTGATTGCCAAGGCAAAGTACTAAGCACTAAGGCAAAGTACAACTTGAGCTGATTGCCTGCCTACCCCGCTGGGAATACATCGACTAATCGACTTTTGGCCTCACTACGTAGAGTTCGGTTTTCTGCCGCTGCCGCCTACAGCGCCAAAATGGCGAAAATCTAATGGTCTCGTTTTTGATTTGACAACAGCCAGTCTAGTGGTATTTAACTTATTTTTTCTATGTCTATGGTTAAAACCCGGACGGATGGCAACCCTATGGCGGAGTTGTCTCTGTGACGGATGTCAATGATTATTCGCACATAGTGCGATATACTACTTTACTGAAATGAAAGTGGACAGTTTGGTAGAGTGGAAAGGTTGCCAGATTGTAAGCAACAGGTCGTGGGTTCAAATCCTGAGAGAATAATGGACTCTTTTTGTGTATTTTGTTTTATTTCCATATTGGTGCACAACGTTGATGTTCTAGTTTTCACTTCTGCCGGCGCTCCCGGAGTTCAAACCGTTGTTCTTTTTATTATTATTACATAAGTAGAAAACGTAACTAACATCAAATATATTTACTTTTGATATGTACTTGGACAATTCAAAATATTTGTTACTACTGGTTAGAGCTAGAAAATCATTATTAGCTAAAGTAAAAGTTCAGAGTTCAATCCGCAGGGACTTGATAATGTTATAACAACTAAATGTTTAAATGTTTAACTTTAAGTAGTTCTTTAGTTACTGAGCTATGTTTTCCTTCTAATAAGTAGGATTCTGCAATAAAGAGTTTACACATATACATACTACTACTTTAGAGATAGCGATGACTGATTGCTTAGTTAGTTAATTACTTAGTAGCACTGAGTATACTTGTTTATTTATTTGCAAACATCCACATCTGTTTCTGTTAACATCTACTTCCTTTTTTTTTACTTAACCTGTGAATAGTGTTGTTGGTTGTGTATAATTTAGCCTTTAATTGTAAGACTGTCTTATACCAACTTCTGTTCACAGCTGTTTTCTATTCCAAATAAAAAAAAAAGAAAAAAGAAAAGAAAAAGTACAGGGATGTCCTAATCAGCCAAGTGTAAGGTTTACAACGGTGCGTGTATGCGGTCATACACGTTATCAGGATGGTCGAGTGTAAGGTTTCGTTACATATTTTAGTAGCTAACTTCATGCGAAATTCAAAAAGGGAAGGGAAGTTTGGCTGACGGGGACATTCGTTGCCTGGCGGTTGAGGAGAGTGGTCGTGTCCTTGGAGGGTGTGGTTTGCGGAGGTGTCCGTTAGAATGGTGGGATCTGGAATGTAATTGGATTGTACATTGCCATGAAGTGGAAATGTGCGTTTGAGGGGGGACTGGTGTTTCCTTTGGATTGATGCACGTTCTACACTTGGTTAATACCGAGTATTTCTGATAACGAATTCATAGACGACAGGTATATGGTATTTCGTTGTGACCGTGATAGGAGTGCGAGTGGTAAGCGGGACGGGGGCGGCGTGCTGGGGTGGCTGATTTCAACTGTCGATGACATCTCGGTGCTTGCCAGTAAAAAATTGTCTAATTTTAAGTCTTTGACAAATTCAAATCAATACAATTCACTGATTAAAAATAAAAATGAGCGAATCCTAGATTAAATCATTTCTGATACCACCTGTTTTTGTAGCGCTCCACCTGACACTCTGGCACCTGTAGATCTTCACCATCCTCCTTTTCTTATTTCAACTTTTCTAAATATTAACGATGATTTAATGACTCGACAAAGGCGTGTTAAGTATTGCTTTGAAAAAGCTGACTACAGTAAAATCGAAATGCGTATTCGGGATATCGACTGGCATGGCTTGCTAATGGGCCCTTCTGCTGAAGATGCTGTTAGTATATTTTATGAACATATTTATGCTTTAATTAAACTACACGTACCTACAAAAATAGTAAAAATTAGTAACTTTCCTGTTTGGTTCTCGCGTTCCTTGATAAAACTTTTCAACTTAAAAAATAAACATTGTATTAAATGGAAGACATATGGTAACGTATGCGACTATGAACAATTCTCTCTTTACCGTGACAGATTTAAAGTTGAATGTAAGAAATGTTTCGATTTATACATAAATTCGGTTGAAACTGGCATACAAAATAACAACATCAAATTCTTTTGGAGGTACGTTAAAAACCGAAAAAGTACAAAGGGTCTACCTTCGTCTATGCAATATAAAGAGTTAACTAGTAGTGATCCTGAAACTATTTGCAATATGTTCATAAAATTCTTTCATTCAGTTTATGAAGATTCCTCCCTTGACTCTGGCTCTTGGACACCTCCGCCGGACAGTACCGCAAATGATATTCACATAAGTAACCTGTATTTTCCCATACATACCATCGTCAAGGAGTTAAAATCCCTTGATTGCACCAAGGACGCGGGTCCTGATGGACTACCGCCCCTATTTTTTAACAAGATGCCTACTACCATGGCATTCCCCTTACATCTATTGTACAATAAGTGCATTAGTGAGGGAACGTTTCCCAGGGTATGGAAAATAGCCAATATAACCCCAGTTCATAAAAGCGGCCTCAAACATCTTGTTAAAAACTACCGCCCTATATCTATCCTGTCCACCTTGTCGAAGCTTTTTGAAAGACTTGTGCACAGCTCCATATACCCTTTGCTTCACACATCTATTTTAACTGAACAGCATGGATTTGTAAGGCCACGTTCTACTTTAACAAATTTAATGTTATTCTCAACCTAACTTTTTGAAAATATGGACAATCGTGTACAAGTTTATCCAGTGTACACTGATTTCAAGAAAGCCTTCGACAAGGTGGACCACGTAATTTTTTTAAACAAAATTGCTTATAATGGCATCAAGGGAAATCTTTTACGTTGGTTTATGTCGTATATCGTTCACAGGACGCAGAAAGTTGTTATTAATGGATATGAATCATATTCTGTCACCGTCTCGTCTGGTGTACCCCAGGGGTCCATTCTTGGACCCCTGTTGTTTATTCTGTTCGTTAACGATATTGGCCAGTGCTTCCAGAATTGTAACTATCTTTTATACGCTGATGATCTGAAAGTATACCTTGGTATTAGAACAATTGATGACTGTCTTCACTTCCAGAGCGATTTCGATAGATTATCTAGCTACTGTTTGAATAATAAATTACATTTAAGCCTCCCTAAGTGCAATAAAATTACTTTCACAAAAAAAACGAATATTATACATTTTCCCTACAAGCTTTGTGGCACATTATTGAATTTCGTTTCGTGTATACGAGACCTGGGTGTACTTTTGGATCACCAGTTGCATCTGTATAGCCATATCCATGAAATTGTCAATAAAGCTTTTCGTACCTATGGTTTTGTCATGCGAACGTGTCGTGATTTTAAAAGTCATTCGACTTATATTCATCTATATAATTCTCTAGTACGTCCTCACCTTGAGTATGCCTCTCAAATATGGAATCCTCTGTATAACAAGTACACTTAAAAAATTGAGATCGTCCAAAGGAAATTTTTCCGCTCTTTAAGCTACAGATGTTTAAAAAAGAAGATTTTATACACAGCTCTTAAATCCAGATTCTCTTTATTATAGCTTCATTCTAGGAGGACATTAATGGACGTCATGTTTTTGTATAAATTGTGTAATCATAAATTGGGCTGTCCTGCTTTGATCAAACATTTGGCTTTCCGTGTTCCTTCACATTCTCAGCGTACTGTTAATCCCCATAAACTTTTTGTTACTGCCAACTGTAAAACTAATGCCGGTGTACGTTCTCCGTTTAGACGTATTACTTCTAGCTACAACGACAAATTTACACACGTTGATATTTCCGTTTTATTTATCAACAAATTTAAGAGTCAATCCGCAGGGACTTGATAATGTTGGAACAACAAAATGTTTAAATGTTTAACTTTAAGTAGTTCTTTAGTTACTGAGCTATGTTTTCCTTCTAATAAGTAGGATTCTGCAATATAGACTTTACACATATACATACTGCAGCATTTCTGCTTGCGATCTTTTTTATGTTCTTTCCGGTCTAGTTTTTCTTTTCTTCTTTTAATTCAATATATTTCAAAATTTTAGAATTTGCTTGATTTTTGGATTTTGTTTGGGATTGAAGTTGACACAGTTATTCGATGAAAAATTTTGTGGTGATATGATTTCTATAGAAATGGTGAAAAACTTACATTTTGATAGAAAAAAATATTTTTCCACTTCTTTTACAAGGTTAGGACCTTTTTTAAAACAGTTAATGAATGTCCTATAAAATACTTCACATAATTGCTTAACACTTGTCTTCTATGCAAAATAAATAATGATCATATCACCACAAAATTTTTCGTCGAATAACTGTGTCAACTTCAATCCCAAACAAAATCCAAAAATCAAGCAAATTCTAAAATTTTGAAATATATTGAATTAAAAAGAAAACTAGACCGGAAAGAACATAAAAAAGATCGCAAGCAGAAATGCTGCAATACATACTACTACTGTAAAGATAGCGATGACTGATTGCTTAGTTAGTTAATTACTTAGTAGCACTGAGTATACTTGTTTATTTATTTGTAAACATCCACATCTGTTTCTGTTAGCATCTTCTTCCTTTTTTTTACTTAACCTGTGAATAGTGTTGTTGGTTGTGTATAATTTAGCCTTTAATTGTAAGACTGTCTTATATAAACTTCTGTACACAGCTGTTATCTATTCCAAATAAACAAAAAAAAAGAACAAAAAAGAACAAAACAAACTAAGGCACTGGCAAGCGTGTGGACGACCACGTTTGATTCGCTAAATCAAGCCAAACGTTTGAAGAGATTTGGGGTTTGGCGCAAGTGCCAAGCGTGACAACGCAGCATAATGACTCTTACACACTATGCCGGCGGCACGGCCGGTGGCCATACCGCCGACCAAGCCGCCGGCCGGGGTTGCCGGCGGGTATTCTAGCAGCCAGGCAATGCCGCACAAACGAGCCGCCGGCATGGCCGCCGGGCTGTACCGGCGGGTTGCGCGGGAACCGGCAGTCGTTTATTTCCGGCATTTGATTGAAAGTGTTGTGCGTGCGAGCGGTTCGGAAAATGATGCTCTCTGCGGCGGCGGCTAATGCCGGCAGCCTAAATAACCCGGCGGCATACCCGCGCGGCAAAAACCCGCCGGCACAGTGTGTAGGAGCCTTAACACATAAAAAGCTTGTCAAAAAAATATTGCCTAAGTAGGTAGCTATTAATTTTGCAATTGTAACTTTTGCAAGATATCTCTACCTACTTACCTAATCAAAAAATAAATAGGTAACGTGTTAGGAATTCATGATCTTTTGTGATGATTTGTAAAAGTACCTACTTACCATCTACTTACAACAGAATTTTAACTTTCCATCACACTTTTACAGGCAAAATAATACAAGTTAAAAATAATAAGTTATTGTAGGTAAAGCAGTGAACAAGTAGTTAGATACTAAGTCTAAGTGAGTGTCATTTTAGGAAGGCAGTTAATTTATTTATACCTAGTCTGTCGTGTAAAGACAAAATAAACTCATACCTACAAAAACAGTTGTATTAATTTGACGTGTTTATAAGTTAAAATTCATCCACTATTTACAAATTTACAACTTGGTAGGTACTCGTATTTATAATTATTTACACAAAGGTACAAGAAGGTAGTTACTTTACCGCATTTAATGTTGAACGTAACTACCTCTTTGTCTAATGCACGACATAGCACGATCCACTGTGTGTCTTCGCACTTCCCGAAGCACTTGTGTCTCACTTGCCATGACATCAAAGGCCCTAACAATGCGCGCATGCAGTTCATCCACCGTTCGTATTGTGTGGCCGCCATTCCCATAAACAAGGTCCTTGGCCCTACCCCATACGTGGAAATCCAGCGGCGTGAGATCAGGCGAACGTAGTGGCCACGTGATGGGACCACCTCGCCCAATCCAGCGTCCCTGGAACTCCTCTGTGAGGTAATCCCGCACTACACTCGTGTAGTGCGCCGACGCACCGTCATGCAGGAAGTACAACCAGCGGCGGCTCCACAGCGGTACTTCTAGCAGCAACTCGGGGAGCTCCTCCCGCAGGTCGATCCAGGAACACAGGACCTAAGAGTGTCTCATTTAATACTCCTGCCCACACGTTCACACTAAACCGGTGCTGAAAGTAATCAGGACGAGTCACGCGGGGGTTCTCATCACTCCAGTAATGAACATTATGAATATTAAAAAGACCGACGCGCGTGAAAGTGCATTCGTCGGTCCAAAGAACATTGTATGTTCTATTTCTTCGCAGCCACCTGGAGAACTAAATGCGAGGTGCGAAATCAGTGGACTGCATCTCCTGTACCCGTGTGTAGTGGTACGGGTGCAGTCCTGCGTCGTGCAGTACAGACAACACGTAGTACCGCAAAACATTAAAAACTCGCGCCGCGTCTGCGGTGCTCGCCACCGGGTGACGGCGGAAGAACTCCAGCACTTCTTCCTCAAAGTAACCAGTGTAACGAGGTCTTCCCGATTCAGCCCGAAGTTGGTGGGTACGAATTGTACCACTCTCCCGCATACGCTGCACGTCACCAAGTATTGTTCGTATTATGAGCCGTCTCCCGTAGCGCTCGGCATACAAATCCCGAGCCATTATTAAAATTTCGCCCACCTCATGGTAACAGAGTACCATTTGCTGGTACTCTTGGTTAGTAAGACCGTATGGCATCGTAGGTACTTAGGCTAGCCAACAGACATGCGCCGAACACGATTCCAATAGCAACTGGCAGCACGCGTGCCGCGCGATCTGGGGTCCAAGTGACAGGGGCGCGCGGTGAGAGCGAGAAAGCACTGCCTTTACTACAGTTTAACATTTTTAACCGACTTCAATAATAAAAAGGATGTTCTCAGTTTGACCCGTATGTATGTATGTTACTTAAATAAAAAAAGTAATCCAAAAACTCAAGTAAATGAAGCACCTAACGGACTAAAATAAAAAAAATAAAAAAATTAAAGAAACATTGGTACTTACCAAAACAAAAATTATAATGTCTACTTCGCCGACTTCAAAAACTAAGTAAATACCTAGGTACCTAGGTAAATATCATGATTTTATTTTGCTTTTCAATTATTTTGTGTATTTCAGTGGGTCGGTTTTTAAAATGCGGTTCCCTTTTTTTAAAAGAAGAAGACATCATAACTATTTTTTTAATCACATTTTTATGATGGAATTAGGTGCCTACAGTAAGTGCCGGATGAATTGAGAATTTCGGACAATGACCCTAAAACGCGCCGACAGACGAAAAGCGCCAATTGAAAAGTAACCAATTTGTATGTAATAATTTTCCACGTTAAAAACGTATGAGTCACCGACTTCAATCCCAACAACAGTTCGCACAAAGTAGATATCTAGTTTTTGCGGACTACAATGCCTATTAGCAAATAACTACAAACAGAAATGTCATTCATTTATTTAGATGATGTTCTAGTTTGTAGTATATTTTGTTTTTGTTGATTTTTTTTAAAAGCGCTGAATCATTTTCGATAAAATTTATATGGGACCTCTTCAGGAGTATACTCTTTCGAACAAATAAAGAATTTTGAAAATCGGACAACAGTTGCCGGAGTAATCGCGTAACAAATATACAAAAAAAAAAAAATACAGTCGAATTGAGAACCTCCTCCTTTTTTGAAGTCGGTTGAAAAGAAATGTGTATTTCGTTAAAAAAATGAGTTTCAATATATTTTATTTCATGTTAGGAAACAAAAACACTCTTTTCTTAATGTATCTATTACAGAAAAATAATATTTCAATCAATCTTGACAGCCACAATAGGAGCGATTGACGCAAATTTGTTTCAAAAAAAACGCACCGGTGACAGCCAGCGGTGTGTCACCTTCGGCACGCCATTTTGTTTTTAACCCCCGACGCAAAAAGAGGGGTGTTATAAGTTTGACCGCTATGTGTGTGTGTGTGTGTGTCTGTGTGTCTGTGTGTCTGTGTGTCTGTCTGTGGCACCGTAGCTCTCAAACGGGTGAACCGATTTGGATGCGGTTTTTTTTATTTACAAGCAGGTTTTTTGGCGATGGTTCTTAGATACGTTTTATCAAAATCGGTTCAGCCGTTTCAAGGTCATCAGCTCTTTTGTTAGCTGCGGTAGGGTTCTTAGACTCTTAATGTGTATTTACTTTACTTTCAAACATACATGTGACCTAAAACTTGAAACACTCATGTATGCTTAATAACTATGCAGGATTATGGAACTCTTGGTCTGATGCTGCAGCCAGGATATCCAGAACACTAGCACACTCTTAAAAAAATAATAGCAGATATGTCGTGTTTGGACTCGTTTTGTTCAGTATTTGATTCTGCATACAATGCAATGGTGGCAACACGGTGAGCTGATGCTGCGGCCAGGATATCCAGAACACTAGCACATCCTTGAAATAAGTTAAAAATTTTGAAATAAAAATTAAATTAAAAATTTAAAAAACCCCCCCCGCAAAAAAGTAAAGCGGACATTTAAAAAGTAAAAAATAATACCTTTCGTTGAGCCATCAAATTCATTTCAGAAATACCTATATATATTTTAATTATCGAAATCGATGGATGGCACGATAGGGTTTGCTCATTAAAATGGCGCTATAATGTCGCGTCGGGGTACCGCTTTAGTGAATCAGCATTTGATTGACCCTTCATTTGATTGGGTCTGATTCACTAAAGACGCACCGGTGACAGCCAGCGGTGTGTCACCTTCGGCACGCCATTTTGTTTTTATTCGTTTGTTTACGGATAGCGCTCGCGTGTGTACGTAGAATTCCCGGATATTGTTTGTTTGTCCTTCTTTCACGCCTAAACCACTGGACCGATTTTGATAAAATTTAGTATAGAGATAGATTAAACCTTGGAAAGTGACATAGGCTACTTTTACCCCGAAAATTTTGAAGAGTTCCCAAGGGAACGCGATAACCGAATTCCATGCGGACGAAGTCGCAGGCAACTCTCTAGTAACAAAATAATTAATTTATGTAAGCATTGTAACCTGAACCTATAGAGATGTAGGTTTACAACCCCTGGTCAAATGGCCGAAAGGTCAATGTCCGAAATTCTCAATCAATCTGGCACCAACTATAGGCAGTTTGAACCTTGGAGAAGGACATACCAGTGTTCCTAATTAGTAGGTTTTTGGTAGCTAGTTTATTTACAGGCTTTCATGTAGGTAGACAGACAAAATACAATCAGATAACAAAACAGGTAGGTAGTAACATATGAAAACATCAAAATAAATGATGTAACGGCCCAACCCTTTTAATACTAGCGCCGGCACATCACTAGCCATGGAGCGGCGTCCAATCACACGCCCTCGCGCCCGCGCCAACCAATAAGAGCGCGCGCTTCCATGCTCACGTGATTCTAGCCCTTTTTTCTCTTCTAACGCTGGCCGCCATGTTCGACGCGTCCCCTCTGGCACTGTCTTTTAATTTCCTAGCATTTTTATGTTTAAATATGATAAAACGTTTGTGAAACTGTAATAAAAGTTGTTCTTAAGATATATGTTTCAATACCAACCGCCATTGACGCCCAACTAGTGGCACGAAACACAAAAAGTCTGCAGAGGTGAGCGACCGCTGAACGTCCCGCAAGTTTGCTCTGGATTATCCGACAAACTTCCCCAGTTTCTTCGACTGCAACTGCGTGCTGAACTGCCTACCACGATGCCACGAAGGCGCGCATCCCGCGGCGCAAACAGCCCAGATGAACGAGACGCCGGCAACGAACATCCAATCGCCATGACGAATACGCAACTCTACGTCCGAGAATACGAGAGCTACAACGTTCACAGGTGGAAGCCAACCGCCTGCTCATCGAAAGCTTCAGTGAGAGAGGTTCACCGGCTACTACGGTTACATCCGACGCCGCAACCACATCCACTGCTTCATCGGCTCCGCGTCGCGGCAACTTCTCTAAGTGCACGGCGCGCTTTGCGGGCGGATTCCCGCGCGATCCCGACAGGCTGGAAGCTTTCATCGACGCCGTGGTGTCATACAAAGAGTGTGCTAACGTCGACGACCACAACGCCCTTCGAGGGATGTCGATGCTACTAACTGAGGAAGCCGCCACTTGGTGACAGGGGGAGAAGGTGTCCGTGCAGACGTGGGAAAAAGCCGTCGCCCGCCTGCGCAGCATGTACGGCACGCCACGCCCCGCCCCAGATATTCAGAGACATTTTTGCTACGTGTCAACAAGACTGTGATCGTGCAGAGTCATTCGTGTCGCGAGTGCGTTCCCTTATCGCTAAATTACCTTACCCTCTCGACGATGCGGTTCAAATAGACATAGTGTTCGGATTACTGCATAGCCGTGTGCGCAAGCGCTTGAAGCGTGAAGAGTGCGTGAGTATGGAGGTGCTAGTTCGTAAGGTCCGCGACATAGAGGAAAGTATCGAGGATTTAAAGGTATGTACACCCTCTACTTCTAATTCAAAAGGCAGAAATAGTACTGACAATAACTAGGCAACGTGGCGATCTCGAAAGTTAGGGACTTCAGGCACTGTTCAGCATTTTTATTCATAATTGAAAAAGCTATAAGAATAAAACATCTGCCTAAAAATGAATCATCTTTTATGTAGGCCTTATCCGGCATTTATACACGATCAAAATTCGCCGCATGGAAATAAACAAATAAATATTCAGCCTGAGTGGCTGGCTAATTTAGTCCTTTGATGCAGGCATAATCCTTGAGATGACTCAGAATGCATCCTATACTCAGAATGTTGCTCCTTTTGACTGGGATATAAATACTCGATGCACTCAAGTAATTTCATTTGGCAAGAAACCACTGTATACTCTGATCGCGTGAACAGGACATCCTCCCCACAGCAACAATGGAAATGGAAAAGATACCCTGTTTTGTTCCAACAAGTTGGACAGACTACCCGTCTGTGTTTCTGGAACTGATGGTTTATAATCAGCTCTCGAGGTATTGGGAGGTGCATCAAACGCTAAGCGGGGTTCAAATAGAATTAAATCAAGTGAAGGCTATCTCTGAGATGATTGATACCGCAGGAATAGTTTGGTTCAGAATGGTCGGCGACGTTAACGGCCTACTGCATCCAGATTTCTATAGCCTGATATTCATTTAGAAGACAGAGTGATTGTGTGTATTTAAATGTGACGTTTAAGTGTTTAGGTTACGTTAATTTTAAGGATATAAAAATATGTCGAGTGTAAAGAATATGATAGAATTAAATGTGAAGAGAAATTTTCTAGTTCTTTATTTAATATCATTTGATGTGCACCCTTAAAAAAAAAATTAGTAAAAGGTTTGACTCTAAAGGCCATCCCTACACTTTTCCCCTAATTTCAAATGCAAAGCGGTCGTAATGTAGCTTTTTGTAACGTTTTTGAGCTCAAAAATACAATTTATCTATTATATTGAGCTCTTTGAGTTATAATTTCTAAAGCTCTGGTAAATTCCAAGACGTTATTTTCCGAGTTGAATAACAGGTTTACTTCTTCCCCCCGTTGAGACACTCTTCGCACGGAAAAAAGAAAAATGTAAAATTTACAGTATATAAAATGTAACTTAGCGCTCCGTAAACCAAACTGTAAAAATTACAGTATACTGTAAAAATTACAGTATACTGTAAAAATTACATTTGAAAAGTGGAAAATCACATTAAAAACTGTAAAAATTAATATTTAAAAAGTAAATTGGAAAAAAATTGGAAAGATGTTATTTCAAACTGTAATTTTTACAGTTTGGTTTACGGAGGGCAGCTTATACTCTATAAAATGCAATCATTGCATTTTTCTTTTTTCCGTGCGGTTACTTTTACTGGACTCTGATTGCGGCCCAATGAGACGTCGTTTCATTCCTTTCGGCAGCTGCGAATTCTCAGTGACGTCATAGCTCGAGGTCATCGATTCTATGATCGAGCAATCGTAATCAGCAGGATTATGCATTTTACTTCACAGTTGCGACTGCCAGCTGTTATGACAAAACGTAAACTGAACTCCTGTAAAAGTGCAGTATTTATTTATACACATGCTACTAAAGGCGATTCGGAAACATGTGAATAAAGTATGCGATTTATCTTATACGGGTAAATATTAATTGCTGTTAAACAATATAAAGTAAGAGCTTGGTAAAAGTTTTATTTTTCTACGTAACTGCAGAGCGCATGTGTTTACGTGCTGTCTTATTATTTTTCATTGCTATTAAACGTTATAGAAATATTCTTTACAATGTTGTTAATAAACAGTTTTGGACTCTTGCGTCTAAATCTGTGTTATTTTAGACCTTATCAGGTATCACAGAAACAGAGAAAAACGAAAAAATTTATAGTTTTAATCAAATTATATGCATTGTTGGTGTGAAAATAAGTACTATCGTCAGAAAAAGGGTTTTTATTTTTAAAACCAAAACATCAGTTACATGAATAATAATGTACAAAAATTTTCTAAAAAGTGGAGTAGTTTCTACGCAACTAGTAGTTTCATTCGTCTACCTGAAATAAGGAAAAATATTATCATCATTAAAAGCAGAAATGTTAATTTGAATATGAATCATTTAATTATCTTGTGTTTGTTTTCAAGGAACCTTAAAAGAGCATCACTGCATTAGTGCATCGCGCCATTAGTTTGGAATGCACGACGAATTTTATTATGAGGCTAATAACCTCCAAGAAAGCTCTTATGCTTTAATTCGGCGTCGATAAATATGGAAACGATTAAACGATAACAAAATAAAGTTAATTCAGTTTACGAGACGTAGATCTACATAAAATTGAATAAGGTATTCGCTATTAGACGTCTACGTCGAACAGTGGTTACTTACAGGCTTTGTTTATAGATATGTTGGACTATCAGTCTTATTCATCATCAGGACTTACGTATTCTTCTATCCATAGAGGCAAGCTGCAAGAGTATTTTCATGTTAGTAACTTATTATGTCACTCGAAATGGTACAGCTGTGCCGTATCTAAAAAAAACGTCGCTCAACATCTCTTGTAACGTTTGCTTTATCTATTTAATGCCCGTAGTTATCAAAAATGATATGCTCCAGCATTAATTGAAAAGAAACGGGTCAATCATAACTCAAACAACTGATAAGGCGGTATCATAGACACTTACGAGAATAGCTGCGCTCGTAGTATACATAAAGGCTCTCTACTTCTGGCCCATAACGAGCTCTCCTGGGACGATTCAGGACCACTTCCGCTGGATTCCATAATCTCGTTATTGTTTTCATCCACTGGCGAAATTATGTCATAAACTTTACCTTCAATCACCTGTCTGAAATGGAAACAAATCAATTTACTTTCTGTTGAACTAAGATCTTTGTTTAAAAAATTATGTGGGCACCAATTCGAAGACGAATGGAAATCCATTGGGGTGGTTCCTGACCAACTGAGCCGGAACGTTGTTTATTCTGATGATGGGATTCACTTGTTGACTGATTTCTATTATTCTTCTTATGGATCTTAAAACAAAACTTTCCGCCCGATAAATTGACCAGGTAAGAGGAACTGAAATGTCAGGCGCGAGTAGAATGTAAAGAATAGTCGCGTTTTGTTCTTCCATAGTTGGTGAAAATAAACGTCTAGACTCCGCAAGCTTAACTCTTGAAATGAATAAAATCTAGGAACAATCGGACTAATATCAATTTTAGGTCATGAATTGATGTAAAAGGTGAAAAAGTTAAGTTAAGTGTGTGGTACATAAGACGTCATACGATAGGATTTTTATTTATAGGAAGCTTTAAGGAACTCAAATTAGGAACTGTGGGTTCAAAAATTAGTAAACTTTACTTATGTCCTTAAGATATAATTATTTGGAAACTTTAAAAGTCAGTATGCATGGACAGTAACACTTACAGTAATCGATTTACCGATAAGAAGCTTTTTTTAGAGCAATTAATTTTCTACAAAAATATGTATTGTTTATTTCATAATGCTCATTATTTGGCATCATTTGGTTAATCTTCCTAGCAACCAATTTTTCAGTGTTGAAAGTGAAAAAAAAAATAGTCCTGATTTATGACACTCTTTAGTATTTATCTCGTAAGTATCTCAAAAGACCCGCAATTTTTCGATTTTATGAATTAAAAATCAACTCAGTTGACAGCTTCTGAAAAGTCATGAATGTCTACGAGAAGTTTCTATTAGACTCTTATAAGTAATTCAGTGAAGATCACATGAACTAGTCCAAAACGTTATATTAGCCATAGCGATGTACAGACGAAAATGCTACAAACGCGACGTATGTCCTTGGACCATACCATAATACTTGGATTTTTGTCGAAGCAAGCCAAGACGACAAAGAAAACTTAACTTAGGTCAACACCCGAAATATTGCTCACAAAAGTCGCTAACCCTGAATCGAGTAAAAAAAAAAAAAAAATTAATCGTTCTATTTAATCTCTGCAGAAAAATGCATAGACCTAAAAGTAATTTTCTACGATGTTAGGTTAATGGACGCGATATACTTGATTTAACCATACCTTAATAAATTTTACGATGACGTTTACATCCTCAGTGGTGGTTGTTGCCTCGTTCTTTGTTGACTAAGATAAGTTAAAGGCCTTCTGTGTCAATGATTCGTTGGATAATTATTGTAAATATTAGGCAAAACCGGTCTGCTGCAGCACATTATTATCTTGTGTAAACAAATGGTTATGAATGAAACGTTTTCTGGCGCACGCCGCGTGACGTACCGCCTAAGCATCGTAATCTTGGCATCTGCAGATGTTTTGATGCTAATGTGCCGAAATGTTGCATAATTGCATCGATTTATGTATTTTACTCTTTTTATGCAATATTCTCAAGTATAAAACGGTCAACACTTACAATAAGATAATACGTTGCATCGGTTAGTATGTTTATCTTTCGATCTCCGATTTAAATCTCCAATTTTATTGAACTCTCAAACTATTTTTAGAAATGCAATAAATAATTTACTGTCTTCATTTTCATAAACTTAACATAAAAGTAAGTGTTGACGTTTTAATGCATCGTATAAGATACAAAAAAATTAAGTATGATGTATCAACGTATTAGTATGAATAATAACAAAGTATTTTTGTTCGTGCCTTTCACAACAAACGGAATAAATTATGATTTAACGAACTTGGCTTGTTTATTGATCAGTTTAATTTAATGTTCAGTTATATTTCACGTGGATTCAGGGCAAGACGCTTGCAGCAACGTCGTAAGTTATGGAGGAAAACGGATTTAAAAACGGCCATGAGTTTTTTGAGCCGACTAATCGCACAGGCGATGCTTTTCATTACATCTGCCGTGTAGGGAATGTGGAAGAGTTAATGAAAGCTCTGGAAACCCTGCGACGTCGTGACGTATTGTTCCAGTATGACTTCGGTGGTAGACAACCGATTCATGCAGTGGCTGAGTGTGACCAGGTGAACGCTATATCAAAAATCGAAGTACTTTTGATAATGGGCGCTGATATAAATGCAAAGGAACTTGTAATGGGCAATACGTTGCTTCATATTGCGGTGTCTACTAGAAATTACCTGTTGGCCGAATGGATTTGCAAAAAGCCCGATGCTAATCTGGGAGCGATAAACTTTCAGTACAAGACCGCCTATCAAGTTGCTTGTCGAATTGGGGACCTCAGGATGATGGAGGTTTTGAGGACTAACGGCGCGGTGTGCGACGATCCTGACGATACAATTGAAACTATTCATTAACCCTCTATAGTCTGGCCTTGAAATTCCACTCTTAATTTTAATTTTATGTCCTCTTCTTAAAGTGAAAGAGACAGAGCCTATTTTGTAGAGAGGGGGCTAGAAAATTAGTAGAAGGAGACGCATAGACACACTACTACAGCTAAGCCGTCTCTCACATAAACGTATTACGAGTTCTGATTGGTTTTGCCCCCTAATACGTCACACGTAGACGTTTCAAGATCCTCTCACTATAAAGGGTTATTCTTTGAGGTAATTGTCAGTGATTTTTGGCTTCGGTATGATGAACAAAATACCTGATAATGTTAACCTGTGGTCAATTTAAATAAACAATTATGACTTTCGCATGAACCTGTTATCATGCGCCGACACATATATAACGAATGACCTCATAGATAATTATTCACTTGCACTATTACAGTCAAACTAGAAACATTAGCGACATGTTCAACAAAAAAAAAAAAATATTCATCACTGGAGCCAAAAATGAACAAGGCGAAAATCTGTTCCACTACCTGTGCCGCAGGGGTAATATAAGTGAGTTATTGTTCCTGCATGATATAATCAATGACGAAAACAGGCACTACTTATGGGAATATAATAGTAAACAGCAACAATGCGTCCATATCGTCGCTTCTAAGCACCAAGACACCGTAGAAAAGTTTAAGCTACTGGTACTATGGGGTGCAGACATCAATGCAAAGGAATTGAAGAAGGGCGACACAGCTTTGCACATTGCCGTGAGGGTAAGAAATTACACGTTGGCAGAATGGCTGTGTCAGCAGCCCAATATCATGAAGGAAGTCTTGAATAATGATTGCATGACGGCATATCACATCGCTTTTTTCAACAGAGACGACAAAATGATGGACATCTTGATGAAAAACGGAGTGGATTGCAGAGTCCCTATGCAATCGGAAACAAATTCTTCTAGTGAAGACTAGAATTCATGGTTTAACAGTGTAGTATCGAGGCGATTGTGATAAATAAAAAATCTTTTAGAGTAGTTTATTGCCAAGATAGTTTTTAGTAGATGTGTTTCTGAGCAATTGCTCATCACTGGCTCGTGAAAAAGTGATTTAGAAAGTAACTTAAGTGTTTTGATGATTACTAATTTAATTAGTTTTAGGTACTACTTATACTCAGGATATTTTTGTAACCTAATATAAACATAAATGTTGGTTGACTGATTAAATCGTCGAAAATGCGACTGACTTTTATTTAAAATTCACTGAGTTATTTTTATTACCATTATTTATGGTAATAATTTACGACCTTTGAAATGTAAAAACTGCATTAAGTCTGGCTTCGTTTCAAGAATTGCATTAAAGATTCGCAGATAAGGGCGGGTGTTTATTTTCCACAACGGTCGACGCGCTTACAACTGGCAAAAAAACAAGGTTTTAAAAGGCCTGACTGGTGAAATTCCATTTGTAAAATGAATTTCTACTCTCATAAAAACGTTAAAACAGGTTGTCGAACAAAGAAAAGACTCAAAGGTATTCGAAGGTAAAGGGAATTCATGAATATAATACGATAATAAATTAGTTTGAGTACCTACGTGATATGCAAAAACTCAGAACAGCGACAAAATTTGCTTGCATAACTGGTTCCAACACCATCAAGAACCTCATTTAGATGCACCTGCCGTACTTTTTTTTCCTCATGCAATAACATTTTTGTGCATAAGAGTTGTAAATATTATTATGTTATAAAAAACATATTATGCAATTATATTACGTGCCTTAAGGTTGCATGCAATAAAATTTCGTAATATAAATAAATAAACAGGACAAATTGAAGTAGATAGTTGAAGCGAAGAAATGTACTTTTAACTCGATTGCTGTTTTTATAAAAGAAATTGTTTCTTATGGCTTATGATGCAAATATTTATTCTCGTCACCGGGCCGAAAGCGACTACTTTCGTTTCGCTATGCGAAACGAAGTTGTCGCTTTTCGGCTCTGTCAACGAGAAAAATCGTGTACACTCCTCGGGCAGTAAATAAGAAAGCCTCGGCTTCGCCTCGGATGACAATTACATGAGATCTAGGACCTTCCTTATTTTACTGCCCTCGGTGTGTAATATAATATTAAGCATGCCTAGTGACGTAAACACTGAAACGTTAGAACCATTCAATTTTATAACTAATTTTTTTTTTTATAATTGGAAAATACAAAACAAACTTTGAGACTTAACCTGCCGTGTGTACACTGAGTCTTTTAAGGAACAGTCGAAATTTAAAACTTGAATTTCTTTATCATGAATAGAGTGGGAGTTTCAGTTATCCCCCCTAAAAAATCTAAGCAGAGACTGGGCCTTATAGTAGACACTTTGAAGAAGTTACCTTGAATTGTTTAACATTTTTCGAAAGACTCTAAAACTTTGAAAATGTGGCTGTTCTCTAGAAGACGCCGTGCTCTGAAAAATATAGTGTACACACAAAGATTTAAATAAAGAGTTTAAAGTTCAATAAAACTCAGATGAGTTATTTATGTAGAGATAACATACTAGAATTTATTTATCATTACGACAGTTACTCATTACTCATTTAGTTAAGGATATTAAATTATTGCTTCTATAAATTTTATTTATTGAACTGATTATTTTTCTTATAAATGAGCGCGCTTAAGACATGTACATTTGGAATTACTAAATTTTTTTGCATCTTGAGCCGTACAGGATGCACATCTTATTATAATTGCATGCCCAGAAAAAATAGTGTTGAAAATATAGTATCACATATATTGACTGTGTTAAGGTTTACATTGTTTTTCTATAAATATTCTTAAGAGAGAACATTGGCCAGGAGCACCTTAGGTGCTGCCCTCATTTTTTATGCTTTTCCTATGTTAAATCAAACGGAGTAAGTCAGTTACAGTGGCCGCCATTAGCGTGAAATCATGCTGTTCCCGTAAGGTTTACACGTAAAAGTGGTAATCAGCGCCAGCCCTTCCCACCACATACTACGCACCCTGCCAATAGCTACTGTCAGATTTTTGGTATAAAATCTACTAAGAACTTAGTAAACTTGAACGGACACATTACTTCTTATAAACTTAGTATACTATGGCACAGGACTTACTATAGGACTGAGCTTGATCATATGCGTCATCTGATGTAAAATGAGTATCAATTTTTTTACGTGTATCCCTAATTATAAAACTTTATGATTTCTAAAATATTAATCAAATTTCTTTAGACTTTACCGATACTGCTACCAGAGATACATCAAAATAGATAGAAATAGTAAAAGTTCAAAGGAATCAAATTTAAGAATTTACATCGGTTTTATCTGAAACGAAATAATGCGCAGGCTACAAAAACTCACACTGAGAGGTTAGCTTGTTGATTGAACTCACTGACGCCTATCTAATAAATGTCAACCTAATTAACGACGTTAATAAATGCTTTATGTACAATTAACTATTCACAGTAAATTGCTTGATAATAAGTGATGTTATTGTGAGTTGTTTTAATTAACTTGTACATTTATTTAAGAGCTAGTGCTTTATTTTCATCAAGGTAGAGTTCAATAAAGCATAGTTAAGTAACCATAAAACAAAAGTTTATGAACAAAATAAATTTATATTTAAAATCTACGCCTTAACATGTAATGAGTCGAAAGTTATAACGGATTTTTGTGGGAACTTTTCAATCATGAGCCGATGAGCTTGGAAGAAATGACTGACTTTTATGATTGAACGAAATAAAGTAAGTCATAACACTGCAAGTCAACATTTTATTCTGTAACGTTCCGGAAGGATTGAAGTCCTCACCGCGATCTAACTCACGGTTTCCCCCGTGCTCTAGCTCGCCAGATTCCAAGATTCAGGTGGGGGATCACGTAACACAGATAAATATTAAAATTTGTTTAATTGACTTGAATTTTTTTTATTAATAAACATAAAATAAATAAAATACAATATAAAATACAAACAATAATCAGAATACTAAGATATGACATTACATACAAAAGATGTAGAATTCTTATACATACAGTTACAAACATATGAGCCTTTACCATTTACTTTACTTTACAAATTCCCTATATACTATAATGACAAGCCACGACTCTCTCACACACTACTAGGACTACTAGCGCAGCCTATCTCAATGTCGCGTCGCGACCGCGGTTCTTTAACCCTCACGCTGCTAAATTAGCTAGTACCCACAATTGCCCTATCAGCCGAGAGAAGCCCGTGCTGCAATATTCTAGAGACGCCAGACTCACAGAGCACCTCCGTGTATCCGCTACGCCTTCTCCTAAGTTCACGGTCAAGGAGCACCTCTTCGTCCACGTGTTAACTCCCTAGTATCTGTGCAAAACACCTATCCGCAGTTCTAATGATCAGTTCCAAAACATATCAATGTAACAATTAACTGGGAGATTAGCCCAGTGCCGCATCTGTGACCCTGATAGGTATACTACGAACCTATCCGCAGTTATGGTGAGTTCAGGTACCCCGATCTCAAACCATCTGCCTAATCCCGGTCTAAACGGCTTCACACTGCAACAGCGGCACCCCCCGCCATAGGTGTGAACGGAACGTTCGACGAACAAAAAGTGTGTAAGGAGTTTTATGCCTTCACTCCTTACCAGTCCCGACCTCGAGCTGATGCACCACCAACTCCACAGAGCGGACTGGACGATTTCGTCGTCATGCGAATCGCTTAAGACACCTCTAGTACAAGTGTCGTAGTAGGAACAAGCATCGCGACAATCGCCACCATGCGGCGATCGCTCAATTAGATTCCCTACTCTTGCCGAGTCCCCACTCTTGCTGTCTCTTTCCCGCGCAGCTCTCTCACTTTCGCGCTGGGCTCGCTTGCTCTCTCTCTCTTTCTCTTTTATTTCCATATATAGGCTCTGCGCTAAGTCCCTTTTTTGGCTCTATTTTTATACTTTTAAACAATAAATTCATAAATTTACAAGGCACGTCACAATTTTTTAATATTTATTTCTTCTTCGTCAATATTTAATAAAAACAGCTACGTCTAAATATACCAGCTAATGAGAATTTAGCGTATTTAAAGCTCAAACTTGAAAAATCAATGCTGTCTTCTAAAGAGCATCCGAAAGTATCAGAAAAATGCGAAATTCTTATAAGTGTCGACGTTTTAGATTGATTAGATTGTCGTCACTGTCTAGATTGAGGTTTTTATTTTCAGATATTTTTAACAGGCTTATTGATTCCCTTTCTAGAATGAAGTGTACCGAACAAATAAAACACAATGGGATTTTATTTAATTTCTTTATTAAAAGCTACAGATCATTCTATTCTTATGTCTACTTAGAGGCATTAAAATCTGACTAAACGACATTTTCGTGAATGGTAGGCAAATAAGACTTCCGTTTCACGCGCTTTTCATTTCTATGGTCACTTTTTGGGGACAGGTGTACGCAAGAGGAATAGAACTCCAATACTTTTGCTTCATTTCCTGAAAGTTGGTGTTGTTGAGCTGATTGACGAGCTTGCTGTACTTATCGAAATTTTCGATGCTCTGATTTACTTGGCAAATGCCTTTCCCGAACTTGAAGCACGTTGTTGGTACCGAGCCCAGCCCTAGGTAGCTCTTTTGATAAACCAGCGTGCAGCAGGGATTTTTCGACTTTATGCACTGAAAGATTAAAAAATATATTATGAGTACCTACTTCTAAGAGACAATTATTTCTTGTGACAAGGCTGTTTGCCAACCTTTTATCCGGCCTTTATTTAGTTTAATATATTATTATTTAGTTCAAAATTGCTCTCTCTCAATCTAAACATAGCAAATATCCTATACAGCGGTTACTTGCACCCCAAAATTTTAATTCGATAGCATTAAGGCAATTTTTATCGTAAAAATACATTTTCTTTTTTATTTTAACGTCAGAGAGTGTGAGAAATCTTGTCGTCTAGTATAAAATGACGTGCAATATAATATAATATTACTTGAAAAAAAATGCATTTAAAAATATAACCAAAACTTAAACCAGTTCTAATGAAATTCTGGAAAAATTTTTATCCAAGAAATTTTAATCAAGCTGCATCTATTTACAGCGTTCATTTGCAAACTAGTAAATTATACAAAGAAATGATTATGTATTGTACCATTATCCTGTTACGATGATGTCATCGGATACTAAATTCGAAAAGAATAGAAATTCTGTGTTTAGAAAAAATAGTTTTAATTAGTTTAAATAAAATAAAAAAAGTCGAGCTCCTTGCTTTCAGTTTTTGGGATTTTTCGACTCCTCTTTCTTTGGCTCGTTGGTGGGGTTTAAATTTGTTTGTTTTTTTTATTGTCAGGACGCTGTGGGACTCTGGAACAAGATAAAAAAAAAGTCGGTAATGGGCAACAATAGTGTGACTGTGCAGTGTAGAAGTAATACCAATTTCAAAATCAAAAGGACATCTCGAGATGGCATAGCTCTGTAATCTAGTCCTGGATTGATAAGACTCCTGGGCAGTTGAGTTGGGACTGATGTTTATAAAATATAATATTTAATACTGAAAAAAATCGTGGAGGCCTAGTTCTGATCATAAACCTAAACTTAGTCTACTACTTTCATTTGAATTATAAATTTTCTATAAAAAGATGAAAAATAGTCTAAGTACTCACGGTCCTTTCCCACAACAAGCGCAGAACGCTGAAGTGCGCGGGCGCATTTCCTTCATTTTTTCTTCAATTGTATTTATTTAGCAGTGAATTTAAATAAGAAACTTTCAAAGCGACGTTTTCACTCGTCCCGGTCTCGTCACTGGCTTATTAAGTACTGAGTAACCGGTTTATATTATTTCAGCAGGATAAAATATGCACGATAAGAAAAGAAAGAATGTTCTTGTTTTTAGGTATTAGTAAACAACGAACAATGGGGGGTTTATTCTAACCACATCGCTATATATGGTGTTTCTTGTTGCCTTTTGATATAAATTGATGTATTTTTAAAGTGTGCTGTATAACTATAGTAACCGTTATTATTTCCTCCAACTGTAGCTTACAAAATATATTTAAAAAATTCAGGATCATATGCGTTATACGTTAGGAGCGAACACGCCTGTAAAGCAACAACGAACTGTATTATCTCTCTTAAGGTAGTTGTTGTACAATATATAGATTCTTCTATTGGTTTATTTTTCCCTCGCTAGTGCTGCCTCTCTCATCCGTTATCGCCAACTCGCTCATACTCATGATCATTTTTGATTACTTTACTACTTTAATTATAATTTCTAAAAAACTATATGATAAATCATTCCTAAATTTCTTCCTTCTATTACCAATACAGTAATCTATGAAATAGGTATCAGTTTTTTACAAAAATCTGACTGTTCATTCAATGCATAAACTAAGAGTTTTGCGGTTTTCTCACTCTTTTTCTATACCACCTGTATAGAAAATGGCATTTTAAAGTGCACTTATCTGACGTTTCGGACCGTCAATTAACTTCACATTTTAAGGGCTGATGTACTTTATTATCCTCAATAAGTATACAAAAAAAGTTTGGTAAATCCAAATGTGCATGCCGTAAGCACTTATGCCATACGTAAATTGTTTAAATTGTGTAAATTGTTTAAAAGCGCTATCGCGCTTACGGCATGCAATTTAGAATTTTCTGACACTATGCCTTAACTCCAACAACTACCTTAATGAAGTGAGGCTTTTACTTTAATTGGTGCGTGATCGAGTATTTAGGGATAAACACTATCTTCAATAACGTCATGGCTACCTGAAATACTAGGCATAAATACATTCATACTCTACCTACATACGAATTCTATAGTGTGGGGAAGAGTCAAAAAACACATATGTATCAAAATATGATCCAATAATTCGACAAATGACTACTTACATGATATATCCTTGTAGAAGTACAATATAAGTATATTAACCCGTCAGCACTCACGTGAACCTTCCGGTAAACCTTACTCTCGTGATGAGAGATTTGCTCACGTATGTTTACGGTGCGACCGAAACGCCATCCATTTACGAAGGCGCACGAATTGGCCCGAATGTCACCGAAAGTGAATTTTTTTTTGTTACACCTATAATCCCGTGATGAGAAGAATGCTCACAATTTCTGACGCGCATGAGAAAAATATTTTTTTATAAATTATATATAATATTAAGGCATTCAAAAAGTTCATAATTTGAAAATAGATGAAATTACTCGAAGGTAGAAAAAATTTCATCTTCCCTTTCCATTTGAAAAAAAAAAGTTATCATTGTTTTAAATCGAGCGTGAGCAAAATGCTCATAACGTGAGTGCTGACGGGTTAAATAAGATAGCACCATGACTCGAGGAGAATATTGTTCAGGAGAATGTTCGAATACAACAAATTGAGACAGTTAGTCGCTATTTTGTTTTTTTTTTTTGTTTTTAGTGCGCAACAAGTAGCTTAATCTGCTGCAGGTAGGAAGAGACTAGAAAAGGCTGCGTTCGGTACTTAAAGACAAATTGTGACTTTACTTATATAGACTTTTTTTTTAACATAGTACGAACAAGAGGACCTCGAGTTCCTCTAAAGAATGTGGCTCGATTCTTTTTTAAGTGATTAACTGTACTTTCACGCGAAGTAAAAACAACTCTGACCTTCACCTACAATAACCACGTTGCTAGACGCTTACTATGATTGCTAGACGCACACTATTGACGTGACTCATTCATTCAGATGCGAACCGAGTAACTGAATTAGCAACAGTGGCACAGTTGTGTGTCAACAATAGTAATTTATGTAAATCGCCGGCATTTAGAGTCTTTAACGTTGGATGTGTATCTTTCAACTATTTGAATTAGTTTTGATTTTTAATGACATTATATCGCGTCCCTAAAGGTATAAAAGGGCGTATACCAACTTATGCGCCCTTTTACCTTTGCAAATATATTATCCCGACTACATGTTCTTACAAGAAAAATTTATTGATAAATATGTATAGTGTAGCACCTATCTGTCATAGGGCTGAATTGTATTTCGGTGTCCGACGTAAGTTATCTTCTAGTCAATGCTGTTTTAATAAAAAATGCTTTAGTATTTGCACGATAGGATTTATTATCAGTCAACAAATAATGTGAAATACCTTAAGCTTATCTATTAATTATAATAATAATAATAACAACAAACAATACGAATGGATATTTCCAGGAACGAGTATAAACTTATACTACAGTTATAACTAAAATATATTCTTACATTCTACGAATAAATGCTTACTTATTAGAAAAAACAAGAGTTAACATAAATTAATACTTTTTTTTTGATATTTTCAACTCGTAGCGTAAAGCTCTAATGATGGACCGCTCATTCGACTGTGGCCAATTCTGAATGTACCCATAAAACAGGACAAATCTCACAATAGCGTTCGTCGCCTCTACATTTAGTTGGAGATCCTTTTTCTTCAATAATTTACTTACATACATACACTTCCTCAAGGCAGACTCTGAAAAAATATGTCTGGTCAACCCCCGTGCCAACTGAGTACATTTTTTTGAATTTTTTAAACAATAATAGAGTTCTTCCTCCCCAATGTATATACCAGTTTCGAGCACGAGCTCAACTAGCCCCGGTGCATACTCACGGTACTTTAACGTCCATCTAGGGTCTATAACTTTAGATTTAAGACTAAGATCTTGAGCAACCTCATCCGCATAGTAGTTTTTGTCTTCAGCATTGGCACTTCTCAATGCACTAGATTGCAAGCTCGAAAGCCCAACCGTTTCATTCACCATTGAATTGCAAAAGTTTGAAAGCCTAAACAACCAGTTCTGTATCTCTAAGCAATTAATGTTGTTTCCGTTAATTTCGGAGCTCAACGACTCCTCGCGCGACGTTGAACGCCAAGGATTTCTAACTTCTACAGCGAGCGCTGTAGCGTTGTTATGTTCTTCGGCGTTATCGTCGCAATTCTTGGCGTATCGGTCCACGGTGTTGAAATAATCTGCAACAAAAACGTCATTGTCAAATAGAATTGGTCGCTAAACTTTCATAGTAGGAAGGGGGAGGAGGGCAATTGAATCAGTCGACTTACGAATTCGATTATAATGGAAAAAAGGTTGGAAAATCCAAAGGTACACGCCGCACACGCTCACTATATTATAGTTTCACACCTCTATAGTTGTGAAAATATCTCTTTTTATATAGATTTCACGTCCAATTTGTGGTATATGCCGTTTTGAGGCGTGCCAAAAATGAACCATCTTCTTAGAATTACTTAATTTTTTCTTCCAATTGTTCAACTTTAAAAACGTTTATGAAAAATAATAAACCTATTACTCACTGTGGCTTTCGCTGACTCGCGCCAAGTGCAGTTTCCAGTTTTTCCCAGACATCTGAATTAATCAAATTAAAGGATCTAAACATAATCCGACTAAGCAAAGCCTGACGGTATATTGGTGGGTTAAGAACGATAGTGACTATAAGATTACCTCAACAACCGAAGTGTAAAGCGTTTTTAAATGTAAACCCTCGGCTATTGTGTAGTGAATATCGACCCGTTATCAGCTTTATTCAGTGAATCTAAATAAATTTAAATAACAAATTCAACACGATTTCGCGCCAGACGACGTCCTGTTGGAAGCGAGCGGGTAATACAATGAGCGAACATCAGTTTGGGCGGTACTTTTTATCATTCACGCCTCATGTTTCCTAGTAAAACCAATAGGTATTCAGCTTATCAGTTTTTTTTTGCTAACTCGTTACGTTTGACCAATCAGAATCACTACGTATTAGTTTAATGTTTTCTTTATGTATCAAAAGTCATGTATCAAATACATATCAAAAGTAGCTATGTAGTTGATAACTTTAACAGTTTAATATAAAACGACTAAAAGACTCACAGAGACGGAGCCTTTTCAAATATTGGGAGTTTCGATTATCTAGTTGTTAGTTCTACTTGATTATCTAGTTGCCGGTCCTACGGTCAAGCGGTTATGTCGCTTGCTTGGGGACCGGTGAGTCGTGGGTTCGAACCCGGGCGTCGGCAGTTTTTTCAGCAATTTCCGTGGCTCGTTCCTCACGCCGGGCTGTGCGGGCTTGGGTTTTTTGATAGTTTCCCTATTTAAGCCACTGTGCTACCGGTGGGGCACAGGCGAATGCGTTCGGTTTCCCTAAAGTCGGTCCATCGCCGCACTTACTCTCCAGGCTGAAAAGTATACAGCCACCCCCATTGAGACAGAAGTCTGTAAAGCGGGGTAATCAATAGAAAAAAAAAAAAAAAAAATTATTTAGTTTTTAGAAAAATTCAGGTACTACTCTTCGGGTCAGATGACTTGATAGCATAACGCAATTTGGATCTGCAGCAGATAAACTAAGAAAAAATATCTAATGCATTCTACGTAGACCGATTGAGCTGATGCATGGTGAGTCGCAGGTTCGAATCCCAGTGAGAGTCAAAATAATTATTCACAAAAAACTCAAGGTTAAACAGTTCTAAAAAAAGGCTTAAAAGCTCTGCGGTTTCAATGAACACTCACCTTTCGGGTTAGAGTTCTTGGGATGTCGTAGTTGCAACACTGTTTCGGACCGTACGTCAGTACGTTCGTGGTCGGGACCTCCGAATATTTCCACGTTCACTAGCATCGAGTATGCGTAGACTACCGAAATTTGGAACATTATTGGGTGGTGGTGTGAAAATTCCGGGAGGGCTTGCACTTGGGTTAGGAACTTGCAAATGTGGCGCATGTTCCCGTTCGTTAACGCAACGAATCATTGTGCAGTAATTGTCTGCAACAAATGAAGTCATTTATTTTATATTGAACGTGAATTAAAAAAAAACATATGCAGTGGACGAGAGAAAAGAATAAATGAAATAACATCATGTATAAAGTAATTCAAAATTAATAACAAAAAACGAACTTGAAAGATTTATGGGACCGATTAATTGGTATTCATGTGTAAAATTAAGTATTTTTCTTGGTGCAATAGTCGTTTATTTTTCTACAAATGTGGTTTTTATCTTATTTATATGTATATTCGTTCGTGTTAAAGCATGCAATAACCATAAATCCTAAAACTCACCACACGAAGCTCGAATCCTTGCAAAGTAGGTGTTCCAACCTTGTTGGGGATTCTCGTAGTTTTTAACACGATCCCTGATAACTTCCCAAGTCTCTTCGGGGCATGCCAATAAGACTACCCCGTTTTCTCCGATCCATCGGGCCCATGTCGCTGGGACACTGTATACTGGACTCAAAGTGCTCGGATTTATTCCAAATGATACTAAGAAGTACGGCCGGTTCTGCATCGTGTCCATCTAAAAAATTCAAGACATTTTTATTAAATACAGAATCCATGTAAGCATCCAAAGTCGTGATTTTTGTTATGTATGACGATAGTACGGAACTCTAAAAACTACCAGTACAATTACCGCAGTAAGCAGCGCCAAACGATGATTCAAGGTTACGTAACACTATTAATAGTAAGGTTCGTTGAACTAGACCTACCTCAAAAAGACTATTAACCCACTTCGCAATCTAGTCACACATCGCAAGAGCGTGCCGTATTTTTCTATCGTAAACAAACTATAGAATTGAAAACACCATGAAACTTAAAAAACGTCACTATGAAAAAGGATAGTCTGTTGACAACTTTTATATGTATTAAAAGAATAGTATTATGGGTATAAATACTTACTTTTTTAGATTAATGTTCAGCGGTCCGCACGTCCGCACACAATATGAGCTCACCTTATGAATGTCGAAATTCCAAATCTTATAGCCATTATATTTATAGCGCGTTCGCGGCATTGTATGCCGTAAGCGCGACAGCGCTGAGGTATGTTCTATTAGCGCCTGAAAATCAGCTCGTTTTAGGTCTGCATGGAGGGGTTAACACGATAACTATCGAAAAAATCAATATTTTTACTAAATTATTTTTTTAATTTGATTATCAAACTTAGGGGAATGCAAGGAATAAAAAATCACACCTCAGTATCGTTTAGTTTAATTATAATTAATTTATTTCCGTTAGCAATCGGTGGCAGATTTTCTGTTTACGAGCGGCCATATATATTAAGTTTTCTTTAAATACAGCTTGACGGCAGAACTATAGTAAATTGTTTAGTTGTTGTATATAGTTTAGTGACTGCTGGTAATACAGTTAAAAATCGATTTGCTTGGTGGCTCACGTAGAGGGCATTCAAATCGTCTAAAAGTATAATATACTATTAGCGGAAAAATCAAAATGAACTGTCAAATCAAATTGCAAATAAAATTAATTTTTTCTTTCTGCTATTGATATTAGATCATTTTTTTATTTTTTTTTTTTTTTTTTTTTATTTTTTTTTTTCCGGTCTTACGTTTCAGCCTTTCCGGCCTAGAAACGGGGACTTTTTACATCCCACCTTCATTGTCTCTTTTATCCCTTGCACCTCTATTTTTTGCGGCTGTGGACCGACTTGTGCCTTCTGTACCGCATTCGCCTGATCCTC
Source organism: Aproaerema taeniolella (assembly GCA_949987775.1). NCBI lineage: Eukaryota > Metazoa > Arthropoda > Insecta > Lepidoptera > Gelechiidae > Aproaerema > Aproaerema taeniolella. Next base: position 531,714 of record CATLJT010000292.1, read on the forward strand.
ACCTCTTCCTAGGCTCTCGGACCAGTAACATGGGGAAACCACAGAGAAAACCCATGTCAATACAGTCGGAGTTGGGTTAAGTCTACAGTGATTGATAAGAAATTCTTCTTTATCGACCACTGGAGCATTAGGCCCCTCTCCTAGTGTACAGAGATCCCTCGCGCTAGCCAACGACGACTAAGTGGTCACCCATCCAAGTACGTAGCTTGAAAATGGGTGATCGCCCAAGTCGGACGTGTGCCGCACGGCTATCTCTGCCACTTAGGGTCCGGCGTAGTGAGCAAGCTACGGCACTGCTGAAAAACAGACATTGCCGGGGCTCGAACACTCGCCTCGACAGTCCGTTGTACGGGCCATCTAAGAACTTACGCCTTAGACGGCTCGGCCAACAGGACCGTTTTGATCATTTTTTTTATTGATATTGAATATTAAATTATCGAAAACTTTAAATTAATACCAAGGTTCTTAACAAGAAATTTTTGGGTACATGAACTTTTAATTTAAACAATTTACGTATGGCATGAGTGCTTACGGCATGCATATTTGGATTTACCAAACTTTTTTACTTATATGAGCTTAAATATAAAGAACTGCGCACCATTTGAAACAAAAATTTTATTTTGTAAACTTTTAAAAAATGTTCCGTAGATTAGTAACCAAAATTCAATTTACTGCTATGAAAACTGAAGTGACAATTCAATGGTATGATTTTGGTAGAGTTCAGATTGAATGACTCTAAGTACTATAACTTACTAGAGCTGTATTTTATTCACTCCTTGCTGAAAACAGTAAACTGTTACATAAAAGGATATTCCAGTATAAGTACACGGTATATTATTTCAATGTATTAAGTCTCATGTATAGAAGCAATATATGAATTAATTTAAATTCCGACCACCCATAACCTCAGGGCAGTTAGCTGAAATTAGTGCTTATCGGACGAATGTGACCTTTTTTATGATTCCGCGAAGTTGATAAAAACAACTGCTGTCTTTAGAAATAAGTGGGTGTTTATTAAAAAACAATTCTATTAAGATTAAATGGTTACCTATTATCAGCTGTTGTTTAATGCGACTGAAAATTGCGTGACCATTATTTTAGTGTTGCGCTAGAAATGGTAAATTGTTGCATCGACGTCATGCGTAGCTACGTCATCAAATTCGACTTAGACATTCATACGACTCATTTTATTTTCTAAAAATTTGATGTATAGGGTTAACCCCGGCTCTAAACATTAATCGTGTTCCTTCTTGCAAGATTCCATGCGCTTGATCATCTCATTTGACGATATCTGGGATCACATATACCGATATGGGATGTAACTCATTGATGAACCAAAGACTAGACGAGACGAATGTATGAACATTTATTATTCTGACTATGTTACACATTTTAGTAGAAAGTATACAAGGATAGCGACGACGTCACTTTGTTAGAATCGATGGTTGACAGGTTTTCTTCCACTCCAAAAATTTATTTTCAACGAACCGCGACCCATCAAGCAAGTCATCTGCAAACAACCCAACCAGACAACTGAGTAGACGTCGTTTATCAAATTATTCAAATTATGTTCAAAGTCGTATTAAAAGATACAATAACCTGTTTCATACTCTATTGTCGCTGAGTACACTTCGGAAATGCTCTCAAAAAGAGTGCCTGATGGCACTATGTTCGGCGGAGGATACGCTACCATCACATTTCTGTCGGTACGAGTTACGATCCACGATCTATGAAGGCACTTATACGGGAAACAACGTAACATGTTTGGAATGCTAAAGTACTTAACAATTAAATACTCTCTGTTGAATACTGTTTGTGACATAGTTATCAATTTGTCTGTAACAACGTCTCTTTGTATCGACAGTCAAAATAATATTAAGATAAAAATATTGACAGTTAACTTGTTTTTGAAACTCAAACAAATACGCACTGTAATGCGATGATAAGAATGCAGTTGACGTCACCACATGTTTTATGCTTATTACTAAAGTGGTGTTCCTTAAAAAGACGAGCTGAGTGTGTTATTAAAAAGTGTTTAGGTTTTTAATTTGTATTGTTCGTATCTGTCTAATTTTCTAGCAGTTCAGCTCTAAAAGGCTGATGGTTCTCACCTCTAACTGATGGTTAGGTATTAAAATGAAATAGAACAAATAGGAAAAATATTCTGATAATGTGAGGATATTATTTTTAAATTGTAGTTCGGTGTTCGACGTAAGGTATATTTTAGCCTATGGTGTTTGAAATAAATAGTACATTAGTGTTTGAAATAATTAGTATATTAGGCTATGCTTCGGCCATCATACCCCATACGCCAGGAAATCCAACTTTCTGGCCTTGGGTCGTATACTATTTAGTTAGTTAGTTATTCTTAAGGCTCTGGGAACTTTGCCCATTCGGCCGTTGGTAGATGTGTGAATAGGTAGCTGTGTTGGTTAAGAAGTTACCTTAACCTAGGCGGCGCTGGAGCGAATCTCAGAGAACTGAAAGATATCAGCATGTGAGAAATGTGAAAAATCTTTCGACTCGCTGGGGATTCGAACCCGCGCCTTGCCACTGAGTTGTACGAACGGACCAATGCTTTGGATCGCTCGGCCAAAGTCGAGGCCGCGCCACGAAAATATGAAAGAAAGCGTGGGTCTGTGCTGCTGGGCCACAAAATATGCGTAGCGCGCATGCGCTAGAGCAGGCCACAAAAGTAGCTTTTTCTTGAGTAAAATGCGGCACGGAAGTGCGTACTTTCGGCTAGGAGAGCAAAAAATAGTATATTACTGCCCAAGGCCAGAAAGTTGGCTCTATATTTCATGCGGCAGAGCATACAACTTTTTGGCCGTGGGTTGTATACTATTTTTCTTGCTCTCCAGCCGAAAGTACGCACTTACGGGCACATTTTTGCAAATCCGAGGCGAAGCCGAGGTTTTGCTGGGTGTGAGGGGGGCGCCGCCCGACTTTTGTAAATCCGAGGCGAAGCCGAGGTTTTACTGGTCGGGGCGGATATTAAAAAAATGCAAAAATTAAGTAACAAAAGTTAAATAAACAATTTTGTTTTAGTTTTATTACAGCAAGAAATTCCATATTTAAAATGGCTATCTAATTCAATGTCGTTTAATTTTGATTAATAAAAATTGACAGGTCCTTTGTGTAATTGAAGTGACGATGCAATGATATGATTCTGGTAGAGTTTAGATTAAATGGTTGTGAGTACTATAACATACTAGAGATGTACTTCATTCTCTCCTGGCTGAACAAAGACAACCGTTGAATAAATAAGTACATGTTATATAAATTTTAGATATCAAGACGAATTTTCGACAGATATTGCACATTCGGATGTAAATACTGCTCACTCGATCGATTTAGAATTCTAAATAGATCTGACTTTATGAATTTTCTATAACATCTAAGAATTATTTTTAGAAAGTATAGATACCTAAAATCTATTGTACTTTTAAGGATTCCTAAAACAGACTGTAAACAGACTTTTACTCTCAGTTCTAAGAATATGAAATCCTTTCCACATTTAAAACTTAACTGAGAATTATTATGGTCTATATGCCATTAAGACTGCGTATTGTTCACAGTCCTTGAAGTTATACCTACTAAAACTCGTTCCCGTGTTCCGTAGGTACTTCATGGAAGTGGAGCAAACAAAGGTAGTATTATACTTATCAACAAAGGGTCACCTATGAGCTCATGGTGCGACGTTTAGATATGCATGAATAGCGTGTAGTCAATTAGGCAGCGGAAAAGGGGTCACCTTTCAACAGTCAATTCTCAGACTAATTATACGCGTTATCGGAGGAGGTATGAAGTTGCGGTTTCATTTTGCGTACTATTGGCCGGTGTTATTACTTACTGGAAACATTAATTTCAACTAAACAAAGCTGCTCTGATCCTGCTCTTCGAGTATAATGAGAGTACTGTTTCAAATACCACAACTGCGATAAGCATTCAAAAATAACAATCTAGGATATATAAGACTCGGTCAATCGTACCAGCCCCATAACAATTTGGAGAGTAAAGGAACCATGTCGTTCAATATGGCTAGATTAGTGGTGTTCATCGCTATTATTAGTCCCTTCTTTCAAGAGATCAACACATCACCCGTTAAAGACTCATCGAACCAAGCAAAAAACAACAAAATATCTGCTCCAGGCGCTCCTTATGTTGACAGATCTTCAACATCGCAAGCCAGCAACAGGTATCTGACTACAGCAAAAGCCGAGGACATCTATATAATAACGCCTGGACTCGATGGGCCACTGGCTAATTCGATTCCAGGATGCACCATGCAACAGAATAATAACGCAGGCGGATGGATTTTCGATCTTAATGATCCATCAGCAAGACACCTGAAAGAGTTTATTATTACATTCAACATCTTACATCAGTCATTTAATCGCATCGTGCAATTGACAAGACCCTTTCTCGCGGCGAATGAAGTGAATACCCTGTTACAAAAAGAAGGCAAAAGTGATTTTATCCGGCAGACAAAGGAAATAAAGTGGTTGACGAAAGTTACCTCGTACAAGATGAAGCTGATCAAGTTGTATGAGCAACTTACTTTCATGTACAACAATCTCAACTCGGGGTTGGGATTAACCTCCCAAGACTTACAAGCTGTGAAGAGGAAAGAAAATAATTTGTATGATGCAGAAGCGCGACTGAAGAGAATAACTGAAGAATTTGTTTCGTACGTTCTTTTAAATTAACTTTACCTATGAATTTTTTTTTTTTTAATACCAGCGAAATACAGATATTCATCTGTCCTACAGAGATGTTGCCATCTGTACGTAGGTCTGGTATGCGGCGATGGCTCGATTTTTTTTAGCGGGAAGTTAAAAAAGTTTTTTGTTTCAAGCCAATTGATAGTAAATGAGCTTTAGCAGTAAATAAGCCACAAAATTATTATTTTTCAATATAACAAATCTGAGTGCGTAATTTTTGGGGCATTGTAAGATTTTGAGTTGTGTTTAAAAATTAAATTGGTTAAGAGACTAAAGTTAGCTGAGTTTGGAAAATATATAATTGATAAAATATGAATGCTAACAATATTTAGTGATTTTTTTATAGCTTTTCTCTAGGTAATAATACTTTCTTTAGGGGTTATACAGTTAGGAATTTTTTTTTTTTAATACCAGCGAAATACAGATATTCATCTGCCCTACAGAGATGTTGCCATCTGTATGTAGGTCTGGTATGCGGCGGTGGCCTGACTTTGAGAAAATGTACGCATTTGCCTGTGCCGAGGCACTGTGACTTAAATAGGAAACCACCGAAAACCCAAGTCCGCATAGCCGGCGTAGAGCTCGAGTTACGAAGACCGCTGAAAAAATCAAATATTCCCTCAGCCGTCACCGGGGCTCGAACCCACGCCTCCCGGTGCCAAGTCTTGCGCTATACCACACGGCTACGGGACCGGTTCGAAATGATTTTTTTTTCATTAAAATTAAGCATACTATATTCTATTGATTATAAGATTTAGTTTATAAGTTAAAATGAAATTTAGTTTTTAAGTTTATGATTAAAAAATTAAACCTTTGTACACAAAAATGTTGTTTTATTTTTCTGATAGGCGAATTATGAATGTCATTTGTTAATGAAATATATTATGATTTTTCATGTCTTTATTAAACGATATCTATTGAAGATATGGCTATTCTCAAGTAAGCGTGCACAGAAAACCTATTATATTATCCTATCCGATACTATAGCATCGTGATTAACTGCGTAGTATCGTATAGTATAAGATAACAGCATAGGTTTTCCGTGCAACGCTTACGTAAGAGTGGTTACAACCATTTAGTTATTCTCGAATGGCATCTAGTAAGCATAGGACACAATGGTATGTCGCGTCCCAAATGCCAAAAAAAAGTTTTCCAAAGCCAAAAGGGCGTATGTCTCAAATTATACGCCCTTTTGGCTTTAAGACATCGAAAATTTGATGATCTAATGCCAAAAGGGCGTATAATATAAGACATACGCCTTTTTGGCTTTGGCACGCGATGTGAGGATCAATAAGTCACACATTGCAATAAATTCTTGTTTGTTGATAGCAACAGGAATATTGCTATAGTATTTAAACGTATCGCCTTTAGTCTTATACTTTTTTTTCAGTGAACATTAATTTTTATTAGTGTTTCAAAGAAACCATTTAAATTTTTCGATAGTATCAAAAAAGTTCATCGAATACCTCAGGATTCGAACAAGCTTCGAAAACTAGGGAATCATGGTATATAAAAGGCTTGTTAATCTTAGCAGCCCCATAACAATCTGAGAAGTCAACGCAACATGTCACTCAAGATGGCTGCAGTAGTGGTGCTAACCACAATTCTGAGTATCATCCTTCAAGGGATCAACTCATCTTTTATTGGAGAAACAAGTGGTTCATTAGCTTCAGAAAATCAAACTGCCAACGGATCTGCAGCAAAGGCCAAGGACATCTATTTAAGGATACCAAGCATCAACGGACCACTGGCAGATTCGATTCCCGTGTGCGACACGCTACAGAATAGTAATACAGGGGGACTGGCTCTCAATTCGAATAATCCGTCGGCGAGACAGATACAGAGATTTATAAGGACCTTCAACATTTTCCAGCAGACATTTGATCGAATTATACGATTGGCAAGACCCTTTCTTTCCGCCAATGAAGTGAGTCCTCATCTACGACAAGAAGGCAAAGAGGACATTATTCGGCAAACGATCGAAATAAAATGGTTGACTAGGGTCGCGATGCACAGGATGAAGCTGATAAAGTTGTATGAGCTTCTAACATTTTTATACAATAATATCAAGTCAGGGCTGGAGCTGTCTTCTCAAGACGTAGAAGCTGCAAAAAGAAAAGAAGATAATTTAAAGGGTTCGGAAGTGAAATTGAAGGAAAAAACGGAAAACTTTGTCACGTATGTCTTGTTAAATTAGATTTTAATTTTTTGTATTGTTTCGTATTAATATTAACCCTTCGTAGGCCGCGTGTGTAGGCACGGTGCCACCCGTGTTAAAAATTAATTTTTTCTACTGTTTTTAGAATATTTTGTGGCACATTTATGGTATTAAAACGTTTAGAAAGGTTGAAAGAAAGAACTTGATTTTTTTCAAAGCTTTTCTTAAAAATTTTTTTAAGAAAAAATAATGAAATTTAAAAAAGGCGGCGCTCCGCTCATTGTGCGACCTACGAAGGGTTAAGCTAAAGTAGAAATAGACAGTCAACATTTTAACCATAACCGTGTCCACTTTTTCACTAATAATAACATATATTTAGGATTATGGATGTAAACATTATTTTTTAATTATTAATCGTAGTCTTTTTTTATTGATTGTTAGGTTTAGTTTATAAATTTATTCGATATAATAAAACCATTACATAACAATATTGTTTTCTTCATCTGTCTAGCAAACTATCCTAACCGGACGGCCTACAGCTAGACTTTGAAGTGCCGTCACATTAATCCAATAATGGTCCGACTTAAAGATCTATCACGTGTTCAATTGATTGGTAATTGTCTTTTCTGAACTAAAATGTCAAAATCTCAAGCCTTTATTAAAAAAAATAAAATTAAAATTTCTCTACGAGATATAGTCTGGTTTACAACTAACTAAAAAACATTCGATTTACTCTATAACACCAGCCGCAAACATAACTGACCATAGAAGCAAGCCGAACACATTCGGGCTAATCAATCTCAACGTTGTTTGGTCAACATACAGCAGCATGTCAAAAGTAGAACATCCCTACACACTAGAGCGTTCGAGGTGTGCAAAAAATTAGCAGAAAAAAAACAATTGTAAGTAGTTTTATCAGATTTTAAAATGCACTTTCTGATCTCAAACTTATTCTCTTTTAATCGTACAATCTTATGGCTAAAAAATGTCTTGCAAATTCCTACTATTTAGTCACCCCAGAAAGATGAGATTTGTTGATAAATAGCAGACAAATTGTGGCGGTGTAGTAGCGATTTGTCTCCTTCTTACGTCACTAGCGTAATAGTCTCGTAGCAATGACCTTAAGAGTAGGTATTTAGACAATTAGTTGCACATCATAGATGCTTCCGCAATCAAACTAAACGTCACTAAATTCGTTGCGAGTAAATTTATATGTGATTTAAATCTCGATTACTTTCTAAATTTCGACTTCGAGTACTCTCCTGGTAAGTGCGATAATAGTGTTGACAATAGCAGATAGATAGATAGATAAAAAGTTTATTTGTCTGCACAGTCACACACATGCACAATTATTGCAAGTGCAAATTAACAGAAGTGTATATAAACTTAATGCAAGTTATTATACATTAGAGAGGAAAAAATAAAAATAAAAGTAAATCATCATCAAAGCTCAGTTTCTTAAAGTAAGTCTTTTAGTAATAAAGATTCAAAGTGGCCGAAAAAGCATACTGTTATTCTGTTCGTGTTTACATGGGCGATGTGATGCTGATTTGAACATCAGACTTCTCACAGCCGCGGTCTTCCCATGATAGTAAGGTTTGGGAGAATAATTACCTGATATTTAATGTACAAAGGCCAGCGCATCGGGTTACTTAATTTTCATTGCAAAACCGCTCTTATCACAACAGCACAGAGTGCACTCATGTGGTAACCTGAGTTGAGGCCGTCCGTACAAAATTACATTATTATCTAATGTATTTTTATTCATAGGTGATGTGGGGGGGGGATCCCTTAAGAAAAAGCATGATGATTCTAATTTTTAATGCAGAGCCGGAATCCCCACAGAAAGTTATTTCACGGATCTCCACGTTTCTGTACGTTCCTTGGTAGAGCGATGCATAGGGGTGCTGAAGGCTCGGTGCAGGTATTTATATAGTAGGTAATTAAATAAACTTTCATTTGATTAAGGGATTTACTAAACTACTTATTTTCAAAAATTATATATTTTTTAAGGTGTCTTTTGGCTGACAGAAAACTCCATTGTGCGCCAGCGACTGCAGCTCAAATCGTTAGTGTCTGTTGTGTTCTACACAACATTGCACACGCAGGGGGCATCGAATACGAGCCATTGTCGGCTCAAGAAATACACCGCGAGCGCGAGTTAACCGCAAGGGCATCGTTCCCTCCACGTCGAGTATCCCGCTCCCTCCGTGCTGGGAAAACAATCGTTCAGAGTCCAGCAATTTACAAACACTTTGTTTTTTGAATAAAAAGTTATCCGTAGTTGATGATTAAAAACATTTCCACATTTCTTGTAAAATGGGTTTTATTGCCTTTGATTTATTATGTTTATCTATTCGTATTCGCAGAATATTAAAATCGTTATTTCTATTCGGATTCGTATTCGTAAAAGTGGTATTCATTGCATCACTAGTTGATAGCTCTGATCCAAAGGTTGCAAGTTTAATTCCTGACTCACAAACATATTTGGAAATCGTTTTTTCAAATATATATATATTTGTGAGGGGTTTAGGTAAAACCCACCTAGCATTCCATCTAGGACTTTAGTCCCATAGCAATTCGATAAAGTTATGTAGTTTATGTTATCCAGGCATAATATAGTATACTTGGTAAAAGATTTTTTTCAAATCAGTCCAGTAGTTTCGGAGCCTATCTATTTAATGCAAACAAACAATTAAATATTTTCTCTATATAATACGTATTACTGTAGATGTAGATATTAATAATAAAAAAACGCTACTCACTCAAATTATATTCCCTTGTGTTGTGGGTCCCTCAGAACATACACAAAGACAAATACAAATACCCGTGACCCGAAACATCTGCTTATTACATGATTGTTTGCTCCGACTGGGAATCGAACCTAGGACCCGTTGATAGAGGCAGCGCCACATACCAACCAACCAAATCGGCCATTGTAAGTAATGTATGTATTTACAAAAAAAAGTAACGCACCAGTACCAATCCTTGCTTAGTTTCAGATTTTAGATGGCACCGTGTAATTTGTCCAGGATCATCTAATTACCCCCGACAGAAAAGAGGGGTGTTATGAGTTTCACGTTTGTATCTGTGAGTCTGTGTATCTGTGTGTCTATGTCTGTGGCATTGTAGCTCCTATACAAATGGACCAATTTCGAAGGCAGTTCTTTTGTTTGAAAGCTAACGTAATCGAGATGATTTTTAACCAACTTCAAAAAAAGGAGGTTCTCAGTTTGACCTGTATGTACAAATACAAATATACTTTATTGCACACCAACATTTAGGGTACAAAAGGTGGCCCCATTGCTAAGAAGCAATATCTTATCGGCAACCTTTGGGTATGTATGTATGTATGTATGTATGTTATGTATGTATGTATGTATGTATGTTTGTTCGCGATAATTTCGCGTTTGTTTGAACCGATTTTGATGTGGTTTTCAGAAAAGTATTTGTTACATTCAGGAGAAGGTTTTAGTATATTAACCGACTTCAAAAAAAGGGTGTTCTCTGTTTAATCAGTGTGTACGTAAAATAAATAATACATTATAATGATTCGCTTAAACTTTTGCAAAGCTTACACTTCGTTTTATTAACCGACTTTAAAAAAGGAAAAGTTTATAATTTGCACTAAAAATGTCTTTGCACCGACTTCAAACAGATCAGTAGGTAGGTACTACATAGCACATCAAATGATATTGTATTTATTTTTTGCTTTTTTGAAGTTGGTTAAATTTTTTTATAAAAAGTTTTTATAGTTACATTTGATCAAAATTGGTTTAGCCGTTTAAGAGTAACCTATAAGCAATAAATATAGGGAGTGACACAATTTTTTTAAATTTATCCTTACTAATATTAAAAATGCGAAAGTAACTACAGACATAGTCTGTCTGTCCGTCTTTCATTTCTAAACTACTGAACCGATTTTGATGAAGTTTAGTACAGAGATACATTAGAGCCTAGGAAAGGACAGGCTACATTTTATCCCACAGTTGCGCACGATATAACCTGTAGTCCACGCGGGCGGAGCCCCGGTCGGAAAGCTAGTAAATGATAATAATGTTATGTACCATGGTTATGTACCATGACTATTTCCATGTAATTGATTCCTTTACGACACCTTATCTTGTACGTGTAACTCTCAAGGTTAATTATTTTGTTTTGATGATTGAAAGGATGTTGAAAGAATCATTGTTTAATATGCTAATTGACCATTAATATGACCTTAAGGTTATCTGCCCTAAAGGCATAATTATATCATTGTATTATTGTTTCAAATCATATATAAGGCAGATCCCTTGGAGTCATGAACCATTCGTATTCTTTACCTCTTCGTGTTCACATCTTGAAGTAACCTAAGTCACCGCCCTCTCTAACAATTTATTGTATTGAGTAAATTAATAAATATATTTATTCAAAACATTCGACTTTTGTCTCGGACATAACAATAAGAAAAGATAAATGGTAAGTGCCAAGATTAAGAGTTCAATTTAGAAGTCAAGAGGCCTTCTTAGTCATTTCTATTCTACACTATAAGCCAGTATTTAAATAGTGCCCGTATTAAAAATAATTGTAATTTTTCTGGGTACTTTGTGAAAGATGAGTTACAAGCCTTATGTTTAGACAAATATGATAGATTAAAAGCATAGACTTAGGATTATATACCAAACTTATTAAATAGATTTAATAAGTTTGGTATATTTTTTTTATGTTTAGACAAATATGATAGATTAAAAGCATAGACTTAGGATTATATACCAAACTTATTAAATAGATTTATAGATTTATTGAATAAATAATGAAAATAAAATTTACCTTACTTATACTATACCTAATCCCTAATTATTGTGGTTTGTTTACTGTGTCGAACATTTTTGATACTTAGTTATTAAAGGCTTTTATGTTATTGAATTTTCACGTGTTCTATGTTATAATTTAATTAATACATTTTCTTGATTTATTATGTTAAATAAATTATTTTATTCAAACCCTCTGTATCCTGGATAAGTGTTGTAATAGCTTCTCAGTCAAAAATCCTGAGGGCTTAAGTCGTTATCGAACTGCTTAATATACACCTAGGTACTTAATGTTCTTAACATAAGTCAAATATTTCTCAATTTACCCCAAAATAGCAGAAAAAGCACTTCAATTGTACCTATTTACCCTTCTCAAGTAAATATTTATGTGAAAGGGGATTTTCTGCTGTAGTTACAAAAAAACCAAAGTATATAAAATAAAGACATTGGTAGTAGTAATTAACGTTGTGTTGTGCGATTTCTATGGTTAAGCCAAGAATTGTAAACCTCATCAAATCCATGCAAGCTCATCCATCACATTCCCAATAAGTAGGTTCTACTTACCAAATACCTTTTGTATGATTTTTGTAAAACTTTAATTAGCATTAAAAATACTTATTTTGTTATTTAAAACTTTTTTATTCTAACCTAATAATCTGGACTGGAGCATGGGGGACGCGGAATTTGTTTTATGGTCGAAAGGGGGCGCGTCTCAAATAAGTTAGGGAACCCCTGTTCTTACGAGTACTTAAATCCTTGTTAAAGCTATGCTAATACCTACCCACAAATAGTGAAGAAATTTGATATTATATTGACTAGTTTCACTGTCTTATCTAAAATATGTGAGTTTATTTGGTAGGAAATAACTACTAAACTGATTTAAAAGTTCTTTCACCAAAAATAGCTCTTTTATCAGCGGGTGACATAAACTACATAATTTTCCCGAATCCCCATGGGAACGAAGTCTTGGGCGGAAAGCTAGTTATTAATAGTATTTCACTATGAAAACTCAAGATTTGGCTTTCTTTAGCCTTCATTTAAATTAAGACTTTGAGTAGAAGAAATTACTTAAGAAAGATTTGGCTGTATGGCTCCGACCTTTGCCTATCCGGATGGATGAAAAAAATTACTACTCAATATGATCGTTACGTTGGAAAAGTACCTCTTGATGAACTTTTACTCTGAGCAATGTAATCGTTATTTTGACGGATAGTGAACGATTAAAACTATCCCCCCTTTTTTTTTGAGGTTTTTGGCCTGGCTACCAGACGTTTGGGGATAATTTTGCCACTTTGCTCTGTTTTTCGCGAGAAAATACGGGTCTGTTTATTTGGTTAATAAAATAACCATTGGTTTGAATTTTTCACAGCAAAAAATAAATCCAAACGATTATAGATTACTATTTTCTCATTTTTCATCTTTGTCACACCCCGGTGACAAAAATGAATACGCAATTTTAAACCAAACGAACGATAATCGTTGTGCAAAATACCGCGATTAGGGCCCAGGCCATAGCTCAGCGTTTGTATTGCTAAAAAGCAAATCGCTGATTTTCAGCTACTGCCTAAAGCCAGCGCAGGAACGGAACAGCCAACAGTACAGTAACACGTATACTAAAAAGGCAGGAGTATAAAAGTTACTATTAGTTAATAATAATAATTAAAATACATGCAATGAGATATAAAATTAAACATAATATTAAAAAACATTATAACATATATTAATTTAACAGTTTAAAGTGTAATATAAAACAAGATAAAATATATGACAAGTGTGACTAGATGTAAAACTATTTATCCAACGCAATGGAATATAAAAACACACACAGCACCCAATTGGCTCAGTTATCGCTACCTATGCAAATCATTTTAACAAGCCCAATTTTTGATTTTCTAAAAGAAATGATTTTATCATTTTCTTAAAGGTAAATTTATTTTTAAAGCCCTCAGTGGTGGTGGAATATTATTTCAACACTTTGTAGCATGGTAGCGAAAACTGCCAGTGAATGCCACAGTACGGTGCATGTGTACGGATAGTGGAGGTCGCAACAATCTTGGATTATAAATTGTGTTGAAATGGGGTAATTTTAATTTTGAGAAAAGATATTCGGGATTTTTGAATTTGACTACATCAAACATTAAAGAGGCAAGATGAAGCTGTCTGCGTGATTCCATATTCAAAATTGATGCATTATTAAGGAAAGGAGTTATATGGCTTCTTGGAGGAACATTAAAACAAAATCTACAGCAAGCGTTCTGGACTCTCTGAATCAATCGACTTGTTTTATATAAAAGTCGAGGACCATATACCAAATCTCCATAATTAAGTCGAGACAAAACTAGAGACTCACAGACAGCAATTCTGGCTCTTTCTGATAGTAAGGAACGTATTTTGTACAAAACTTTTAATCTATAAAAACAACTCCTTACGAGATTTTCAATATGACTTTCGAAACGCAAACGACTATCGAACAGAACACCCAAGTTTTTTGCCCCCTCGACACGATCAATACTATGACCAAGAATAATGACCACAGGGGCCACGTCAGAGATTCTTTTAACCTGTGCCTTGGAGCCAAGTATCATAAATTTAGATTTACTGGGATTCAGTACAAGAGCATTTCTACGTGACCAATTTGCTATTCGATCCAAATCTTGATTAAGTTTTTGCACTGCTTGAGACATTCTCTCTGGAACTTCCGACAAGTACAGCTGAACATCATCGGCATAAAGATGATACTTGCAATTATTAACTTCTTTAGCTAAATCAGCACTGTATATAATAAATAAGAGTGGACCAAGTATCGATCCCTGGGGGACTCCACGTTCAACAAGTTTGGGTTCGGAAATAATATTTGCACCGTCCCCTTTCCTAAGCTTAACTGACTGAAAACGATTGTGAAGGGAGTCCGGCTTTGTGTAGATTATAGAAAGCTGAATGCGGTCACCGAACCAGACCGATACCCCCTTCCTCGGATAGAAGATGTACTTCACGCGGCCAAGGCCAGCAACTTTATGACTTCACTCGACCTTCGGTCAGCTTACTTCCAGGCCCTCGTCAGGCCTGAAAACCGAGACAAGACTGCGTTTACTACACCTCTAGGAACTTTCAGATTTAAACGTATACCAATGGGCCTACGCAATTCTGGAGCCACTTTTCAACGTTTAGTTGACAGATCTAAATCTAATCTAACAGATATCCGTATATGGGCTTACTTAGATGACTTCTGTATACTTTCAGACAGCTTCGACCGCCACCTAGAAGACCTGGAAGCTGTTTTTCAACGGCTGCACATGTTTAAGCTGCGGGTTCATCGAGAGAAAAGCTTCTTCGTTCGGGATTCTATACGGATGCCTACCCTGTTAGGCAGAGCGTGAACTTATAAACGATGAAGAAAATGATTCCCACGCTTTGTAGCGAATCAGTTGCTTCCTAAGGATCCCTGATTCATGGAATTGGCACTTTATTTAAAATAAATAAGAGTACAGTAGGTTCACTTGTTAGGTATATCAGGTGGCTTTAAATTAGTAAGCGAAAATTAAAGTTATGAATTAACCCACGTAACTGAACAACTTTCCCCAAGAAACAGGTTGAAAAATGAAAACAAGAAATTACTTCTCCATATAACTTGTACGATCAGATTTGCCATTGTTTAAGGAGTCCAACTTTTTAAAAATGTTGTATGGGAAAGTTGTTCAGTTTCATGAGGAAAATTAGCTTCTAATGTTCTGCTAGCTAATTTAAAGTCACCTGTATAGGTTATGTACTGTGCCCTGGAGTCGGGCGGTGAATTCAAACACTGAGATATTATATTTCAAACACAGCAAATGTCACTTCAATTGAATTTAATTGAAGTTGCTGAATTTTCAATTGTTCAGAGGTATACAACTCGAAACCTATATTTTATTGATATTAAACAATATTCACTTCCTTAATTTACTCTGGTAAACACACCTGATTGATATACGTGTAAAGGTTTACCAGCCCTGTCGATTTTTCGCAAGCTAGGAAAAAGTTTCCAATATAAAGTCATTAAAATGGGGTTTATTTTATTCTGTTCGTGATTTGTGCTCCCGAAGTCCTACAGTTCTTAGTGTTTTCGTAACGTTCGTGTGGTGTGTGCGTGGTATCTACGGGTTCATCCTCACAGCTGCTGCTACTCTACGTACATCTACGTGATCGTGACCTCGCGTACCTACCTACTGATTTTAATACTTCACGATTCGGATCAAGTGCATCGCAATAATGTTCGTAAGTTTTGTAAAATTTGTTTTCATGTTTAAAGTTTATTTGAAGTTTTGAAAAGTTTGACATACGGTTTAAATCAATACTTGCATTCTATTATTGTGTTTCTTTTGAAATACCCCTTATATTACTCAGAGTTTTTAGCAGTAGACATACTCTACCAACAAATGAGTTCTGTATTTATGCTAATTTTTATTTATTTTTACAGGTCTGAATCCAACTACAAAAGATCAAAGAAGGCTGAGGAGTGGGACGCGTTCGACACAGACGACGAAAATACCGGAAGGAATTGGTCCTTTCTGTGCTTATTTTACAATATTATTATGTAGAATTTTTTTTTTTTTTTTTTGGGTTAAGCTACTTAATTGTGTTAAGTGAACGCTCTATAACCTTATCTTGTGTAAACACAACTATTAACTTGCCAATGTCCAAAGTAGTGAACAACGCTCTGTTACTCGTACTTCTAAGCTAATTTTCATTTAATTTGGTTTCAGTGGAAAGAAGCGGGTGAAAACGACTCCCACTCCCCGAAAGCGGCAGCCCACAAAAGCCGAAAAGAAGAGTTCGGGCGACTGGTTAACTGACAGCGAGGAAGACCTGGCAGCTGTCGAAAAAGCGACGGATAGCGTCTCCTACTTCTCAAGGCGAGTACCGAACGGAACAGTACGTAGGCGTGCCTATCTAGACGGCGACATTATTGCCGAAGTCCGCCTTTACAAAGAAAAAGAGGTGCGGGATTTGGGCGGGCTCGAGCGGTGTGAGAAGGCGTTCCTGTGGCTTCGGTTCCAAGGGGACGGCAACTCACCGGAACTTTTGAAGCTGAAAGACTTCGTTAAATGTGCGAAGAAAAAATTTACGGAGGAGGGAACATTTTTTCAGGATAAGAAGAAGAAATGAATAATTTTTAATTTTTCTTTCAATATTTTTTGTATATTTCAATTTTTTAAATGAATGGGTATAACTTTTTAAATTTCTTTTTGTCCTGAAAAAATGTTCACTCATTTTTTTTAATTTTAAGGAGACTTATAAATAGAAAACATATTTTTTTAGTTATTAGTTACTTAATTTGTTTTTTAAATATTTCAATATAGACATTTTTAATTATTATTATTTTTTAATTATCTTCCGTATTTTAATTAGAGTAAAAAGATTTCGTTTTTAACTGGCTTGGTTAACTTTTTTTATTATTATTCTATAACTACTATCATTTGAATTTTGGCACAATGCCTAGTAACAACAAATCCATATTTTGTTCTGTATGCGATATTTCAGTTAAAAGCAAAGGCTTTTCTGCACACTTAAAAAGTACTGCACACAAAAATAATAATGCTGTTTTCGAAAGTGATTTTATAGAAAAAATTAGTAGTGCATTTCGAAGTCGAATCGCATCGTACCGGGTGCGGGGTAAGACAGGCGAACGTCCTCCAGCCCAGTACTTGTTATCACTTAGAAAACGTGTGCATGATTTGATCGAAGCGCGATTGTTAACTCACTCTAATTTAAAAGCGAATTTTGAATTATTCGCTGAGTTTGCTTTGCCGAAAAACGACTCATTTTCGATCAAGTCATTTGCCACAGAAAACATAGTTTTACACCAAAACTTAGATTTTGAAAGTTTATTTTCAAAAGTCGTGAGCGTCATTTGCAAAAAAATTGAGGAGTTTGAAGAAAGAGATAGTGGGTGGGCTTTTATACAGAACTTGTATCTCGAAGTAAACATTAACAAATATAATCCCTTACAGGCCTCTAGTTACATAGACCTACCCAAAAATATTAAAAACAGACGTGCTTGCATTAATATCAAAAATTTAGATAACTTTTGTTTTTTGTGGTCTATAATGGCAGCTCTATTTCCCGCTAAAAATAATGGTCACCGAACGTCATCCTATCCACACTTTAATACGATTCTAATAAGAACATGACTTTTCCAGTAGGTTTTTCGGACATTAAAGTGTTTGAAAAAAATAATCCTCATATAAGTGTTAATGTCTATGGCATCCGAAACAATACAGATATAGTTGGTCCGTTGTACAGAAGCGAACACCGTAAAGATACACACGTAAATTTACTTCTAATTGAAAATGGTGATCGCTCTCATTATTGCTTAATTAAAAATTTACCTAAACTATTGCGGCAGCAGGTTACTAAGCATCATGAAAAATTATTTTTTTGCGAGGACTGCATGATATTTTTTAACACAAATGATAAACTTGATGCTCATATTTGTAACGGTGTAAAAACAATTTTACCAGATGCAGGAAGTTTTATTCAGTTTAAACATTATGAAAGAATGCAAGATATGCCATTTGTAATTTACGCAGACTTTGAGTCATTATTGCAGCCCACTAATGAACTAGAACCCCACTCAGGTTGCACGACATCATTGCAACAACATGTGCCTGCTGCGTTTGCATATTATATTGTTTGTTCTTATGATACTTCACTCAATAAGTATGTATCGTATCGTGGATCGGACTGTGTCAACAAATTTTTGCTACACCTACAATCAGATGTTGCAGACATTAACGCTATATTAAAGACCGAGGTACCTATGACATTAACTGATAGTGACAGGAAAAATTTTGATAATGCCGTTGATTGTTTTCTTTGCAAGCAAATTCTTTTTGATGATAAAGTAAGAGATCACTGTCATTTAACTGGCCGGTATCGTGGAGCAGCTCATTCATACTGTAACCTTCGTTTTCGATTACCAAGATTTATTCCAGTGTTTTTTCACAACTTATCTGGATATGATAGTCATCTCTTCATTCGTCAGTTAGGTGAAATGCCGGGAAAGGTAAAAGTAATTGCAAAGAATAAAGAAAATTATATATCCTTTACAAAGTTTTTCCAAATAGATGAGGACTACGTACCAGTTCGATTTGTGGATTCTTTTAAATTTCTTGGTACAAGTCTTGAAAAATTGGTAAATAATTTAAATAAAAATGATTTTGTTTATCTGCAAAAGTTCTTTCCTTCACAGATCGAATTTAATTTAATGAAACGTAAAGGAGTGTTCCCTTACGAATATATGACAAGTTGGAACAAGTTCGAAGAAAGTGAACTACCACAACGAGAGTGCTTTTTTAGTACGTTACTTAATGATACTATTTCGGAAGCGGATTATGAGCACGCGCAAACTGTTTGGAATTACTTTAATTTAATTAATTTAGGAGAATATACAGATTTATATCTTAAATCAGATGTAATACTACTAGCCGATGTGTTTGAAAGTTTTAGGAAAACCTGTAAATCAAATTATAACTTAGACCCGACATTTTACCTAACGGCTCCTAGTCTAAGTTTTGATGCAATGTTATTAAAAACAGGGGTACGATTAGAACTAATTGACAATTTAGAGATAATTAAAATGATAAAAAATGGTATACGTGGTGGGATTTGTTTATGTTCTTCAAGACATTCTAAAGCTAACAATGAATACTTGTTGAATTACGATCCCACTATGGCAAATAATTATCTAGTGTATATTGACTGTAATAATCTATACGGTTATGCTATGTGTGCTTCCTTACCACAGTCTGATTTTAGATTAATGAAAGATTCTGAAATAGCAGAAATAGACTTTTGTAATGTTCCGAGCGATGGGGAGATTGGTTACATTCTAGAGGTAGATTTAGAGTACCCTGAAAATTTACACGATTTACATAATGACATACCATTCTGTGCAGAAAAATTTATACCTATTGGTTCTACGAGCTCAAAGTTAATCCCTAACTTGTATTAGTCAGCTGACGACATCAGTACCTACCCTCACAAATCTCCCTAATTCACAAATCTCCAAATTAACGAATGTTATTAGTCAGCTGACGACATCAGTACCTACCCTCAATGACTCCGCTGGATCTCCGTCACCGATTGAAGCCGCTGCTCAACGCCCTATTCGATCAGCGCGTCTAAAAGCAGCCGCTGCACTCAGCGGCAAAGTGCGGCCCGCAACGGGAGCGAAAGCAGCCGAAAAACATCGGTCGTCTTACTCTGGCGTATTAGGTACGAACACGAAGAATGACGAGGCAGCCTCCAAGGCATCGCCGATAAAGTCCCCCACCAAGACACCACCTACTGACGTTGCAACAAAGGGTGCGTCCTCACTGCAAGCGAAAGCGACCGGCGGACCTCGGATGACCGAAAATACAAAAGAACATAAGGACGAATGGACTAAGGTCACACATAAAAAGACAAGATCTCACCAACCTAGAAAGGTAGTGATTGGCACGGGCAAACCTGATGATAGCCTTCAAACAGTAGACCAACTTAAGTATTTACAGGCTTGGTCTTTTCGACCTGAAACTACAACGGAAGAGGTTCTTAAATTCCTGAATAAAGTAGAGCCTAGTACTGATTTCATTGTAGAAAAACGCGAAATAAGGACTGATAGACATTCATCTTTTGTCATCGGTATCCCTGAAGGCTCATTCGAAAAATTCAACTCGCCGTCAGTGTGGCCGCCGCGCGTGCGTTTTACTAACTGGTTTCGTCGACAGCCCCGTGCAGAGCGGGGCGATAGCGGCGCAGGCGCCACTAACAAGTAATATACCCGCTGCGCCGGTTGACTGCGTGGACCTGTCGTGTAGGATGACCAATAATAGTGCATTTGATCGTAAGTTACGCATTTTGGTGCATAATGTGCAAGGCCTATCAAATAAAGTTCCACGGCTGGAAAGTGTAATTCAAATTTATTCGGATTATAATTTAGTTTTATTAACGGAGCATTGGATGACAACTGATGAATTATCTGTTACGAGTATCATGAATTTTAATCTAGTCTCATCTTACTGTAGGCCAACTAGAGAACATGGAGGTGTAGCAATCTATGTACACAAAAGCGTGACAGTGCTAGATAGATGTGACCTATGTAATTTTTCTTTAGAAATGCATATAGAAATATCTGCTATTCAGATCATTGAGATAAATCTTATTGTTATCTGTATTTATCGTTCAAATACAGAGGGTAATTTTGATCAATTTATTTTTCAATTGGAGGCCCTTCTACAAACTTTAATCGATGAAAATGCATATTTGTTAGTGACGGGGGACTTTAATATCGACATTTTAGAGACTTCCAAGCAGCGTAAACAAAAGCGAGCCCTAGGTGACCTTATGAGGCGGTTCAATTTACTAAGCTTGGTTAAATTCCCGACCAGAGTATCGAAAACTTCGAGTACGTGCCTTGATCATGTTTATAGTGATTATACTCACGGAAAAACCAAAATAGCGCCAGTTGATGCTGCCATAGGGGATCACCGCGGCTTGAACGTTGAGATTGCCATACCAGCATCGAAAAATGCGACAAAGCATATAATCAAACAATTAATCAATAGTTCCAATGTTAGCAGATTAATTGAGACTCTTGAAGTATTTGATTGGAATGACAGTGCAGGTTTTGATGCTACTTATGGTACTTTTTTAAACGCATTTAATGCGAGTTGTCCGTTGAAGAAAGTTCCCGTTCGCAATGGTCAAATGAAATGGGTTAACGAAACGGTACTTAAAAGTAAGGAACATCTGCTATTACTTAGTATGTTTTCTCAACGTTATCCCCTAAACACGGATATCCAAAAAATGTTTCTACAATTTAAGTGTAGGTACAATAGCCTAATAAACACGGGTAGAAAAACTTTCCTTAATAATATAATATCTACGGGTACTAACAAGGCTCTGGCCGTATGGAATGTAGCGAGGATGGAGACCAACAAGGGCGCCGACGCCGGCGGGGACTCGCTGGGCGCGCTGCGGCACGCCGTGTGCGGCGCCGGCGGCTCCCATGCGCAGCTCGCGCAGGCACTCAATGACTACTACCTCTCCGTAGTCCGTGACACCTCGCTCCGGCCTAATTATACGGAGGCAATGCGGCTTCTATGTACAACTATTGTACTCAATCCCAATACATTCTACTTCATACCTTTTACACTGTTTGAAATACAAAAAATAGTGAAAAAGATTAAGCCAAAGCCCACGAAGGATATGAACGGTCTCCCGACAAGTATACTTTGACAGTTGCCACCGGCTTTCTTGCAAATACTTGCTGACCAATTCAATGAATCCATTTCTAACGGTGTTTATCCAGAAAAACTTAAGAAAATTAAGGTCACATTCGTTTATAAGGGAAAGGGAAGTAAGAAAGAGATAAAGAATTATCGCCCCATCTCCATTGTGCCCGCTGTCTCAAAAATATTTGAGACGGGTATTTGTGACCGACTTAACTGTTTCCTGGAACGGAGTGAGTTGTTGTGTGACCAGCAATATGCGTATAGGTGTGGTCGCTCGACGGTGGCTGCAGCCCGCAGACTGATTGGCACTGTTTTGGCACGGTTGGAGGCGAAGATGAAAGTGGCTGCCGTCTTCTTTGATCTTTCCCGCGCGTTTGATTTGGTGGACCATAATCTCATCTTGAGAAAACTGGAACACTACGGCGTACGTGGGGTGGGTCTTGACGTGCTGGATTCTTTCCTCTCCGGGCGCTGCCAAGCTACGCGGGTTGGTTGCGATAGTTCGAGTGAGGGTTCGATTGGCGCTAGATCCGTACCTCAGGGCTCAAATGTCGGCAACAGCATCTTTGTATTGTTGATGAACGACCTACCTTATTCATCACCAAACGTCGAATTTCTAATGTATGCCGACGATATATGTGCCTTTGTAAGCGGTAAAACTGATCTTGAGCTAATCATTAACATTCGAGAGGTAATAACCAAACTTTCTGGCTGGTTTCTGGCGAACGGAATGCAACTGAATGCGAGTAAAACAAAACTTGTTGACTTCGCACTTAGATGTGATAGATCGCCGAAACTTGTCGTACAAATAGAAAATACAACAATGGAGGCCTCTGATTCCACTCGGTTCGTGGGCTTCACTATTGATAGCGGACTTCAATGGCATGCTCATATAGATGCATTATGTGCTAAACTAAACTCCGCCTATTACGCTGTGGCTCGGCTTTCGCGAACTCTGTCACCACCGAACATATTGACGATTTATTATGGGATGTTCCACTCATACTTGACGTACGGCATAGATCTCTGGGGTCTGGCGGCTGACAGAGATCGCCCATTCATCATACAGAAGAAGGTCATTCGTATGATATGCCGTGTAGCTCCTGATGACCCAGCGCAAAAACTCTTTATTAAACTGGGCATACTTACAATCCCGTCGTTGTACATCCTGGAGGTGGCAAAGTATGTTCGCCGAAACCTAAGCGAGTTTCGCACTCCTCCCAAATTCTCTGCCAGAAGAAGGCACCAACTCGCATCGACTGTGCATAGACTACAAAAGTCAGCAAATGCTTTAAGTGTCGTGGGACCCAAAATTTACAACAAAATAAGTAACGATATTAAAGACTCACCGTCTGAAGCTAGCTTTATAAGCAAATTAAAGAAACACCTTGTAGAAAGGGCGTATTATTCTGTGAGGGAATTCATTGATGAATGAATGTTACCCCTGAATGTTATGATTTATAATTTATTTTTTATTTTATTTTTCTCGGACTGTATTGGTCACAAACAAATAAGTGAATCTGTTTTTTATTTTTATTTTTATTATTATTGAATTGAATATTATTATTATTTAATATTTACGACTCCTGACAATGTATGATTAATACAAATAAATGAATATGAATATGAATATGATAAATATTTCTATGTTATACACTTCGTACACCTGAAGACTTGTTTAAATCATGGTTTAAGATTTAAAAAAATTCACAGAGTAATTAAATTCAAGCAAAGTCCTTATTTAAAAAAATACATTGATTTAAACACTGAATTACGTAAAAAAGCTAAATCTACTTTTGAGCAAGATTTCTTCAAATTACTGAATAACAGCATTTTCGGGAAAACTCTAGAAGATACTGAAAAAAGGGTTGATGTAAAATTAGTTAATAAATGGGATGACAGCAGAAACAAAACAAAAAAATATCTTTCTGCTCAGCAACTGATTTCGAGACCAAATTTTCATAGCGTGTCTGTTTTTAGTGAAAATTTTGCAGCTATCCAAATGAAACCTGAGAGCATTACTTTAGACAAACCTATTTACATAGGGTTTACAGTATTGGAGATATCTAAAAGCCATATGTACAATTTTCACTACTCTGTTATGAAACCATTTTATGGTAGTAAGTTAGCGCTTTGTTATACCGATACAGACAGTTTTTTATACTCTATAGAGACTAGAGATTTTTATAAAGATCTAAAGCACCATTTTTTACATTATTTTGACACGAGTAATTACAGTGAAAACAATTCTTACGGCATACCCTTAGTCAATAAAAAAGTGCCTGGTTTATTTAAGGACGAATTAGGAGGAACCATAATACTTGAATTTGTAGGCTTGAGATCAAAATTGTACTGCATCAAAACAGAATTGGACGAAGTAAAAAAAGCAAAAGGAGTTCAGAAAAATGTTTTAAAGGATGTGCATTTTGAAGAATACAGTAATGTTTTAATGGGTAGTGATCCAATCCGAAAAAAAAATATCATTTTTAAATCTCTCAAACATGAAATTTTCACTCAAGCGCAAAATAAAGTGGCTTTGTCAGCAAACGATGACAAACGAATTATATTGAATGATAAGACCAGCACTCTGTCGTGGGGACATTACGATAGCTATTTTTAAACTAGCTCATTTAGAGCAAAAGGTGTTTTATGATATACTTAAGTTTACTTAAAATAACAAAATGTAATGTAATGTGTCCATTGTTAAATCGTTTCTTCTCCTAGTAATATCTCTAATAAGCATGAATAATACTGATAATAGAAAAAGATGGAGCGATCCAAATGAACAAATAAAAAGATTAAAGTACTTGTTAGCTTATCGAAAATTTGTGAAAACAGACCACGACAAAGAAATTATATCTTTAATAGGAGAATTGAAATGTGGAAGAATAAGAAACGTAAATAGAAAATGTGGAAAGAGGACATTGGAAATAGTGTTGGATTCTAAGTTCAATTAACACAATTTTACTTCCTAATTCATCATGGCCGAGAGCTACCTAACTGATTGTGTTGTTTCAATGCGAGTGTATACACACGACAACGGTGTTAATATAAAATCAGGACTTTGGGTTTTAAATGACTTCATGCCTCAACTTCATATTTTCAACGAGGAAGAAAGTTTATTTTTCTCTATCAATGAATGGAATCTAGTGTGTGAGATGTTAAATAATAGTAATTATTTTGACACTGTGAACTCTACAGACAAAAAGGCTGCATTACATATTTTGGCTGTGTTAATATATAGTGATAAACGTTGTTCTTTACAATTTGGTTTTATGGTAAGCGAAGCGATATTTCGTTTTATTGATTGTATTAACTTGAGAGTATCTCAACTTGAAAACGAATATATTGAAGCAATTAATTTTGTTAAAAAGGTAGAAAGCAACCTGAATTTTAACTCTTTGTCAGCTTTTCAGAATAATATAAATAACCGTTTAATTGTTTTTGCCAACCCCCTTTCCTTAATCGAGTTAGAAATTGTAGCTACAGCCAGTGTATATTTTATTAAGGTTTTATAATAATATGGCTATGTTTGATATTGTAATTAGAATTAAGCATTAGTTTTAGGTACATTAGAATTAAGTTTAATGTATCGTTTTTTTAATAGCAATAAATTTAGTTAAGCGAAAAATTTAAGTCTTTTTAATTTAAATACCTACCTCTATTTGACTAGAAATATGAAATCACATAGTAACTACATGCAATGCATCTGCATACATTTGCCATGAACTAGTTGAAACATGTTCAAACAAATACCGGCATCTACTAACATAACAATGAGGTGTCATGTTCTCTAGTTTTAAATTGCCAAGTAAGTAATACTAGCACAGCAAAAATTAATACAAACGTTCAATGAAAAATTTAACAAGTTTTAACATGTTCAAATAAATATCAGGAACAATAGAGGTGTTATATTACAAGACACCGTTTCGTCTAAATGTGATGTTCATTTACGTTTAGTTCTTCAAGCAAAGCAGTGCATAGCTTTAGTCATGTGTGAAAAAGTTGACCTCACATCCTTCTTGTGCGTGCTTCGAAACGATAAGACTCCGCGTTTTGGAGTTAAGGTGGAGCTGTGCCAATTTGAAGACGGTGACGAGAAAATTTGTCGAACAATTTTGAAGAGCAACTACATCGTGCACGATGAAGATGATCCAGTTCTCAGACAGTTGATACAGCTGCTATATCATGTGTGCAAGGAGTTGGGAGAGCGATCAGAGTTTGGACTATAAGCTGGTAAGTTTATTTGCTTTTGAGTGTTCTGTTTTGCACCTCAGTGCGAGTTTATTAAAATCTTATTTTCTCTCTTTCAGAAACTGCAGTGCTACAGGAAAATATCTTTGTGGCAGCCTTTATAGTATTTAATTAGTTCTAATATTTGTAATTTTTTAAGTTATTAAAAATGTTATATGATTTGAAAATTTTGTAAAATTGATTATATTGTAAATAAATAGTACCTATTTGGAAAATAAATAAATGTTATTATTTCATTTTATCGAATGCTAATTAATAAAATAAAATATAAGTATTTTTAATGTAATGTAAAACTATTTAGAGTAGTGTCGCTAAATTAGTTATAATAAATAAAAGACAGTAGATTGTTTTGTAAGTAATTTAATTAGACTAAAATGTACAAACTAGTTTAAAAAATTAAATTGATTTATATTATTATCTTCATACCACTTTTTAATACATAACACATTTTTTAAAGAACATTCTTTTGAATGAATTAAACAATTAAATTTTGTAATGTTGTTACAGTACTTTTTATGAAGACTTGCAATATTAGGACACCCTTTACTACCTATATCGATTATGTTACAATTTTCGCATACATCTTTTATCCATTTTATTTTTTCTTCTCCATTAACAAAAATATTTTTGCCTTGTAAGTGAGGTTTAATTACTCTTTCAAATTCTCTAAAGTCAATGTATCCTTCACTCCAATAAAGGCCACGGTTCTTTTCTAACCATAACACAAGTTTCTTTTCTTCTTTTGTTAATTTGACATAAGGATATGGAGGTTTTATTAAAAATACTTGGGTATGTTCGTCATTTGCAATAGCACATTCTTTTATAATGAATTCATTTTTTAGGTTTTTAAAACCCTGTACATCCACAATGATTGCATTCATGATATCTTCTTAACTATACTGCTCAAAGGTCTGTATTCTATTAAACAATCGTTAAAAATAAGACAATATGCAGAAGTTTGATCAAGAGTTTCAGTATCACACTCTATTTCAATGCGCACATTGACAACAGGTCCTGTTTTTATGTTATCGTTTTGCCTGGAGCAGTCAATTACAAAAAGAGGTGCTATTTCTTTAAATTCTTGTAAAGTTAGAAGCGGTTCTACTCTTTGACGACCATAGTACGACTGCTGAAATCTTGCATACTGTTCATATAATAATGCAATTTTGTCCCCTGCAAAACTAATGTTAAGGTTTTCGTACGGAAAATATGTAGAATTTAGATACACCTTTACATCTCGTAAGTAACAGTGATCAAATCGCGACATATCAGCACTTGCATTACTTTTCCGGTTAGTTTGCAATGCTAAGACTACAAACCGCGGCTTTTCAATTTGAGAAGATGTTTTAATAGACCAAGTATGCTTTGTTGTTTTAGGTAATAAAGGATACTCATATAAATCCCAATTTCTGAATGCTAGTTGAATTGGGCGGTCTTTATCCAACAAGCGCAGTAAATTGACTTTTCCCTTATCAGACACCTTGACATGTGGAACTCTCCATACAATTTTATTTACAAGAATATCAGTCAATACTTCACCGGTGTCAAGTTTTAGAGCATTTAAGTTGGTGTTACTGCGTAAAAGAATAAGTTCATGCTTACAGTTTATTATTACTTTCTTATAATCTTCAGCGAATCCTAGTATATTACTAAGCGGAATAGATGCTGAAAAGTTTCCATGGTTTTTTGTACCCTCTATATTCCACCCCCATGCTTTAGACATCCGAGACTCGCTATCGTTCATTGACAGAATGGATTTTAAAGTTGTAGTAATACCTGCATTTTTAATTTTATCAATTTCAATCCCATTCAATTCGTAACGAATATCTTGAAAAAGATACATTAGAGGATTGTTAGTAAAATTTACAGTGTCAACACTTTTCTGTGTATCTCTTTTATTAACTTTAGCAACGCCTTCTAAATAAAGGGTACTGGCTGATGGTAAAACATATAAATCCTGCTGATTGATTGCAATTCGAATTTCATCATTTCTGTTAAAACTAGTTACATAAGGTTTGTATGAATGAAACTCAATACTATCAATTGAGTTATCATAGCTAGGCGTGCTGGTAAGATTTAATATGTTCATTTTAGTAGACCTAGTAATTGAAGAAATTTCTTGTTTTCTTTAGTTAATTTAGGCTTCGTTTTTGATGTTTTCTTTTGGATAGCACAAACCAAACTGGGGTTTTTGGGTTGTGGTGGTGAGTATTTATTATTATAATGAATCATTTCTTCTAAGTTGAATATACAATTGAACTTCTTCACCACGTAGGTTAACCAAGTTAACCTACGTGTTAGCGTCTAAAATCCTTATCTTTATGCAACTAATGTTGTTTTGGTTTACTGGATGGTAAATAATATTTTTTGGTATTTCAACAACTCTGTAACCAGGTGGCACGTTAGCAGCAAACTCGTGAATTATATGGCTTGGTTTTCCGTTAATAAATGATCCACTCACAATATCACATTCGATTCGTACGACTGTTGTGGACAAAATGTTAACCGGTAGCTGTGATGTGTGCAATATATTCGCTTTAAGAACTTTTTTCTCAAAACCTAATAAACTACCCAGAGCATTGGGTTTACTGAAATCAATATTTTTCGTACAAAAGATCGATAATTTCAAAGTATTATTATTACATATCATGTCAAAAGATGTATCCTTTACATTGCTTTTTAAAAATTCCTCGATATCTTGAAGTTCATATGTTCCTTCGGGTATCTCTATCACTTCGTTATCACCATAATAAAACTTGTTATTATTGCTATCAATATTAGGAAATGAATTAAATGTACAGAAATGTAACAAAGCGCACTCATATCGACCTTGTAATTCCAAAGGAGGTGAGTAAATAGTTGATAATATTGGCTGGTTACCGGTTATTGACAATGTGAAAGACATTTTGTAAGTGACTAAATTTAAAAACAGTTCCAGTTATTTATAAGATTTCTTTATTTTTCCAAAAATCTCTTAAGAACTTCAGACAAAGATGACCACAGTTAACTGTATTAAACGTTTGATGTTTCGTATAGTTATAAAATATGCTGAAACATTTAAGATAGTCTAAAAATTCTAACGGAGGCTTCAAATCAACAAAACTATCAAAGTATTCGCAATAATCATTATTTTTTACATAGGCTACCCAATGGGTTCCTTCGCTAGTAGACTTATCCAGATTAATAATGCCACATTCATTTTTCTTTGGCTTTTTTGGTAATTTGTCTCTCATGAAAACACCTCTAAAAAATGGTATATCTCTAGCATTCTCTTTAATATCATAATTTGTAAGAGCTCTTCTTGGTAGCCTTTTTTTCAGTTTTTTGATTTTGTTATGTATAATCCTGCACCTTTTTTATAAGGTTTGACATATAAACCTTTTCCTATCAACATTGATTCCATGGCTCTATTATGTCGCTCAGTTTCATGCAAATTTTGTTGAGCTGTTTTGTAATCGTTTACAGTCTTTGCGATACCAGCAGCACCTCCAGCTAATGCTCCTAAAGCAGATACTCCAGCGAAAATTGGGATCAAAGGAAGGATTCCTCCGGTTTTGGGTAAAGGAATAACACGTGGCAAATTGACTTTATTTTTAGAAAGTAGTTTCTTTGCAGCGCTGTACGCATATTAATTGCAGATTTATTATTATTTGGTTTTCGTTTTTTCAAATCAGATCGAATTTTCGAAATAACGGTTTTAATAGTTTTGGATCCAGCACCCGATTTCACTTTAGCTTTTATAACTTTACCTACTAACCAGGAGGCAAGCTTTTCACCTTTTCCTGCATCTTTTGATTTAAGTCTTTGGCTGGCCATGTTCAATAATTCTAAGTCAGCTTTATGTCGATTTTCGAGGTCTGAATATCTAGAATAGGCAATATCGTGGTGTTTACAAGCTTCGTCTAATCCATTCACACCTTTGTCTCCTCTTAGTAATCGTTTTTTTTAATTTTGTTCCTGGCCCGCAATAATTATATCCCGGTAAATGCAACTCCAGAGGTAAATTATTAATTATGCTATTAATGAGTCCTTCTCCTTTCATTACTAAAAAAATTATGAAAACTTTCTTTAAAGTACTTCCTTTATATCGATCCAACTATTTTCAGTAGCTGGAAGACCTAACCACTTGACAAAAATTATATTTTTATTTTTTCTTATCACTTTTTCTATTAAATAAATATTTGGATACAACGTCTTTTGCAGTTCTTCTTCATAAAAGGACCCTAATATAGGTTGCTCCTTAACCCTCGGCATACCAGGTAAAAATTTGTAACATGCCATACAAGGTGGGGTCTGACCTACCCTAACAAAATGGTCGCTGTAATCAGATAGGAATAGGGGTACTGAATTATTATTGCATATTTTTGAAATTGAACATAACCTGAGTAGCACTATATATAAAAAAAATGAAATAGATTAAATGGTTTGTTGAAAAAGGGTAGCGAAAATGCCATCTTCTGACTACTAATTTAGACTTGAAATCACCCTAAGAATTGATAATTACCAATTTTTGTAATTAAACTGACTAAATTTAAAAAAATTGAACAACGATGATACATCTTTAAATTTTTACTTCAATCTCGAGGTAGGAGTTCTTTAGTTCGCCATAATTGCATTTTGTATATGCTCAAATAACAACAATTCTAAACAAAAACGCATCTAGAGCCCTAAAAAACGCACGCACCACTAAACTAATGGTACTTGCCAGTGTAAGAACGTCGCAACTCCAGCTACTGAGAGCTTCAGATTCCGCGCACGAAAATTTTTGAAAATATATCGATTTTTCACCGCCTGGGGTTTATTAGACCCCACCTGGTATGCGGAGGGTTAAGGTCTACAATGTTATACGTTACAGGGGAGGTATTGTTAGCACTTCGTACTTTGAATAATTCCGTGGACCAATTAGGAGTATAACCTTTGTCAAAACAACTTTTATCTTTGCTAATTCTTACATAATCACCAGAATAAAATTTAACTTTTTTAACAACTTTTTTGTTTCTTTGCGTACGTATTAGATTTTGCATAACCAAGTGTTCGCGCGATTTTGTTACATCTGTAGGTTTGAATCGTGTAATGCGGTGTTTGCTATTATTGTAAGTCTTCACAACTACATTGAAAGGTTCTCCCACCCATTTGTAACTACCATGCAAGTTAAAATACTTAAAAAGCCAGGATTTTATTGTTCTGATAACTCTTTCAACAATAGAAGCTTTCTTTATAGAATATGTAGAGTAGTGGTTGATGTTATATAACTCCATAATTTTTTTAAAACTTTCGTTATAAAATTCTGTTCCCATATCAGTTTGTAAATTATGAGGGCATCGCTTAGATGTAGAAATAACATGTTCAAATGCTGACACTACTTCTGCTTTTGTTTTCGTTTTGATTGGTACAGTCCACACAAATTTTGAAAAACAGTCGATGATTACTAAGATGAATTTAAATCCTTTATTAAACTGTTTTATATTTCGGAAATCAACTAAATCTGCTTGCCATAAATCATCGATTCCTTTAAGTATAACATGCCTTCTGTCAAAATTCTTCCTTGCTGCTCTATGAATTTCATTAACGATTCTTTGTTTTTCCATGTTTTAATTTCAGCATTTCATCAATGTCCTTTTTTGCATAATATTCGTTCACTAACTGACTCTTGAAGTCAAGTATTACACGCTTTATAGCAGATTCAATTAATTCTTCGACTCTTTTTTCACAACAAAGCTTATTATAAACTGTATCAACATATTCTTTGTTTACGGCATCATCAGGTGAAGAAGGGTATTTTACACCTTTCAATCGTTTCATCTGTAAATCGAAATCTCCTTCTTCGGTTGTCAAAATTTTTGTATTAGAAAGATTAAAGATATCTGATAATCGTAACTTTTTATACACATTATGACCGAATTTATCCACATTCATTTTAAACGACTACTATATTCAAGAATTCAATTTAAAATGTGAAACCAACACACTTTTTATGTTATTATACCACTCTCTTTTAACTCTTCTAATATAGATATAATTTCATTTTCAACTCCGGTATTACCAGCATCATGAGAGGCAATTAAAAGTTTTAGTCTTTCTACCAATTCATTAGGATCATCCCAGTATACATAATCTGTATTCTTTTTCCATCTTTTTAGCAACGATAATCCTTTGCCTTTAGTACTGCTTTCTGTGCTAACAGAATTATTGCGTTGTTGTTTAAACAACGGTTTTATGATAAAATTGTATTTAGAACCTTTATTAGCATTTATAGGTTTTGTAGCATCATATCCTCGTCTGTGCGCATTCGTGTCTAATAAAATCATTTTGTAATATGCTTTGTCCTCTTGTGTGACTAACGATAAATCAGGGTTCCTTTTCATGAGCAATTCTATTAAACCAGGAGTTGTTTTATATTTACGGCCTGCTATTATTACAAAACTATCGTTTTCAGCAATATAAACATTCGTTGAACCCATCTTGAGTTTTCCTCGATCATTCCTGATACCATAAAGAACATTTTTATAACATTCAGAAGACAAAGACCAGTTAGAAACATTTTGATAATCATTTGTATTAATAACCGATTTAAATAAGTCATTACTAGTGTCAGGATTTTCAGTATTTTTAAAGTGGTTAGAAGCAGTCTCGTCACTTTCTTCTTCCTCCTCTTCTTCAACATCCCCTTCTTCTTCCACACTTTCACTATTGCTATGACTTCTTTCAGAATATTCACCATTTTTAGGAGCATAGTTGTTTACAGGAGGGGGTTTTCTTGTTATTTTCTTATTTCGTTGAACAATTTTATTTAAAGGTTCAGAGATTGGCTTAAAAATGGTTTTAAAGGCTCTTTCATTATCCATTTCAATATTTCTTATTTTACGAACTTTTTTCTTGATAGCCTCAGCTGCTTCAACAATTTTTCTTTTCAAATTGGTTTCCATGATACAAGTGCGTCGGTTTTCAATGTCCACTTTAAAACAATGACATAAATTAAATTACATCGTGTTTATATAGTATACTAGTTGTTAATCAAAAACTATAAACGTGTCAAATTTTTTTCTACAGCAACCTTTATTTTTTTCACAATTCTTGTCTATTACCAAGTAATTATAAGGTTCACTCCATATTTTTGAACACATATCTCGGAATTCAGCCCACGACATATCCGTTGTTACATGTTCATTGTAGACATGTTTCATATTCACATCGTCCTGTTTAAATAGTATAATTACATTCGCATTGTCCCTTATCAGTTGTTTTGGCACTTTACTGTAGGTTTGATTTAAATAAAAGCAGTCAACATTTCGATGTCTTCCCATTGCAAAGAAGTCTCTAATATTATTCTGATTTTCGCAAGCAACATCATCAAATATTATTATTGAATTTGGTCTAGCTTTCTGCAAACTGATAACATTTTCATTTTCACCATACTTTGCAAATGTGATGTCTGGGACCCGACGTAAAACATTTTCCAAAAAAACGTACTTAGGTTGGTGAAGAGTTTTGGCGTAAAGGTAAACATTTCTGTATCGCAATCCATTTGTGTGTAAAAGAAGCCCTACCATCAAATTAGTCTTTCCACAGTTGGATGGACCACAAATTATACACCGGATGGTATTTGGCAAGAGTTTTCCATGACGGAATATTTGAGTTTTAAGATCAGGACAAATTTTCTCCACTTGTAACTGTAGAGGCTGTTTCACAAACTTCATTTTCTTCAAATTGTGGGAGATGCTTGGTATCGAATGAGAATATTTTGGAAAAGCGATTGCTTACGTACGGAGAGCACGGTGTACCCGGGTTAAAAATTCGTGGAGTGGCTCTTTTCATGGACAATAACACTGAAAGGCTGGGTATAAGCTTTTGCTGCGCCACAGCTCGAGGGAATGTCACGATATCACCAGGCCTCGCAGCTCTATTGAACGGCAGTAATTTCAAAACGAGCATGAAACGAAAGGCATTTAATGCGCTGCCCGAAATAAAAGTAGCGAACCATTCATGCCGACTTGTGCGATCACGCAATAAGACGGTAGCGCTATTTGAAGGAAGCGCAGAAGAAACTCAGTTTGCTCAGGCATGCTCAGTGCTTACAAAACTAAGAGAAGAGAGCAACAATATCTTGGTAACATCCCGAAAGATAAGTGTTGACGCAATGGCGGTTGGACACATCAAAGGCAAAGTGTCTGATTATATGGGATGTGTTAAAGCCTCAGAAGTACACGAGGTAGTTGTTTACGAAGATAGAGGTGAAAACCTCAACTTTCTCTTACCATACACACCCAATAACGAGACAACTACCAATGCCACCAATAGCTGGGGCCATCCCATTGCGGGAACACTTAGTGGATCGGAAAGGCTACAACAAAAGATAGCCGTAGCAAACCATACAACGCAGCAGAAGCATAAAGGGGGAAGTCAAATTCAAACCAAAGGCAAAAGCAAGGTCAGTGCAATTCTTGATGCATTAAATGCCGCTGCAGCCAGAATACCAGGCATCCTGAAGAAGAAAACTAACAAAGTAATCGCTGCAGAAGAACAGCAAGCAGCTGTTAAGAGTTTCACGAAAGGTATTCCTAAAAGGCAGCCACCAAACGCCCCATCCAACCGAACAAAAGCTGACATGGGGCAAGTAGAACCGCCCTCTCTAAGGCAGGCAGTGACTCCTCTTGACCACATGGTAAACGCATTTCTCGAGTTCCTAGCAATAACAAAAGCGACCAGAGAAGTCAATGTTAAGACTTGCGAGAATATCTTGCAATCTTTCATGATAGAAAATGAAGGTCTGCTAAAGGTGAGACTCGAGAAAGCGGATGCAACTGTTTACGACAATGACACCTCCCAAGTTCTAAAAGGTATAAAAATGAGTCCACACATGGCCGCATACAACAAAACAAGTGGCTTTGTTACTCTCAATGAGGAAGTAACTCGCCGCACGGGTACAATAACGTTCGAAACCCCTTCAGATGATCCTATAGTTGTCACAGCCCGATGCACGAAAGTCATGCTAGATGACAGGATCCTCCAAATGGCTGAAGCGGTTTCGAGGGATGTTTCGGGCGGCGAAAGCTTGGATTCCTGGGAGGTGCCAAAAATATCGTGGATAAATGGAGTTCCTGGATGTGGAAAAACAACTTGGATCGTAAACCGCTTTGATGCCGAATTAGACCTGGTAGTTACAAACACAACCGAAGCAGCGAAAGACCTGAGGGACAAACTTGCGAGTCGTATAGGGGCTGACGTGAAAACCAAGGTGCGCACCCTTGCATCAGTTCTTGTAAATGGCCTCAAAGAGCCGAACAGGAAGAGATGCAAGAGACTCATGGTAGATGAAGCACTCATGAGCCACTTTGGAGCTGTCATAATGGCGGCAGTTATCACGAAAGCAAGCGAGTTGTTTCTCATCGGTGATATAAACCAGCTACCATGTATTGACCGCAACAATCTCTTTCCTTTGAAATACACCCGTCCTGACTTAATGAGTAACATCACGCAAGAGCTCCTGTGCACCCATAGAAACCCACTCGACGTAGCATTTGCGCTTAGAGAAGTCTACAGCGGCATCTACTCGTCAAAATTTAGTGCACACTCCCTGAGACATGAAAGGTTTACGGGCGCGCAGATCAATGGAACCAAACCCGAG
The DNA here is from genome assembly GCA_949987775.1 of Aproaerema taeniolella. Lineage (NCBI taxonomy): Eukaryota > Metazoa > Arthropoda > Insecta > Lepidoptera > Gelechiidae > Aproaerema > Aproaerema taeniolella. The sequence goes on from CATLJT010000292.1 coordinate 567,521, forward strand.
ACGTTGTACCTTGTCCACACACAGGCAGAAAAGGAAGCCCTGAAATGTGAAGGATACGGGTCGGGAACTGGATCACGCGTCCTCACCATACATAAGGCACAGGGCCTAACGTACGAAAACGTGGTAATTGTTCGTACTATAACAACCAGGCAGGAGCTACACAACAGCATCCCACATGCAGTGGTTGCCGTATCGCGCCATACCGTCAGCTGTGTATATTACGCGGATGACGGTAATGATGCGATAGGCAGTTTTATCAAAGAAGCAGAGGCGGCGGGCCGAGGAAAAGTGATTGATTATAACCTTAAAATGGCAATCAAAAATCGGGATACGGTTGTTATCGATGCTTTAAGGACAGGAGACAATAGACAGAAACCACCGCTGGCTTAGGTAAATAAACAGAATAAAAATGTATTTAAGTATATTTTAGTTTCTTTATATGTATTTATTGTAAACTCAAATGGAGTATAAAATCTGTTGAAAATGTAAAATTATTATTAAAAATATAAATTATAATAAGACAAGGGCACGGACATCAAGTCTGTGGATGCAAAATTAAGTGAAATTAAAAAAAAAAAAAAAAAAAAAAAAAGAAAAGCGATTGCATATATATTGTAAAATATCCCGCCCATTTCCTTGTATCCGTAACTAGTGCATGGAAACTTGCGACAAATCGAGTTAAATCTAAATATTTCGTTTATTTTACTTGTCTGACAAATCCTGTTCGTTATAAAAATTCACGAATGAATCAAGAACAAAATCATCATGCGATTGGGCTTTCTACTTCACTTTGCCTAAAATCACAGTTCACTTCAACGGAGCGAGGCGGAGCAAACGAAGTTGAAGTGAACTGTGATTTTTGGCAAAGTGAAGTAAAATGCCCAATCCATACCTACTGTTATAAACGGATGAATGTGGACAAGCTAAGGGTAGATGCATCAAATATCCAATGGAATGACTTAATTGACGCTACAACCGTGGATGAGAAAGTCGCAATTCTTAATACGAAGGTTCTCAATTTGTACGACGCACATGCCCCCATTAGACGGGTTCGTGTCAAGCGTCCTTCGGCTCCATGGATCACGCAGGCGCATTCAAATGGCTATGAGGCGCAGGGACAGAGCTTTCCGAAGATTTAAGAGAGACCGTTGCGAGGAAAACTGGGATGCCTTTAAAATTGCGAGGAACCGGTGCAATCAGATGGTGCGGCGTGCCAAGCGGCGCTTTATTCATGATAACCTCTCGAACTCGTCTCCTGCCGACATCTGGAAGTTCCTCGGCACTCTAGGCATTGGTAAGGTTCGCAACACCATTATCCCTAAGAACATCTCTCTTGATGACAGAAACCATCATTTTTCCACTTCAAAGACCCTACCTGTGGCCGTTAAACTTGACACAATATCATTCGTTTCTTCGCTTCCCCCTATGAACACAAGTCCTTTTGCCTTTGCTGCTGTGCAGCAGGACGAGGTTCGTAAATGTGTGGAGGCTATCAAGTCGAAGGCTGTGGGTGTTGACAATATTGGGAAGTTCATGGTGGTTACAACCCTTGATCAAATTCTTCCTTACCTTTTACACATTATCAACTTCTCTCTGGAGAGCGGCCAGTTCCCGACTCTTTGGCGAAAGGCCTATGTTTTACCCCTTCCGAAAATCTCCAATCCAGAACTTCCTAATCACCTCCGTCCGATCTCTATCCTTCCGTTTCTCTCTAAGGTGCTGGAAGCCTGTGTGCATAAACAGATTTCAACCTACATCTCAATGAACCAGCTCCTTAGTCCTTTTCAGTCGGGCTTTCGCCCAGGCCACAGTACAGTCACTGCCCTTATTAAGGTTACTGATGATATGCGCCGTGCAATGGATGCTACTGAGCTCTCGGTACTTGCTCTCATTGACTTTTCAAATGCGTTCAACACTGTTGATCATCAAATTCTTCTTTCCATCCTCTCTCACTTAAATTTTTCTCCTTCCTCTATTAATTGGTTTTCTTCTTACCTTTGCGAGCGCCAGCAGGCAGTGCGCCATAGTGACTCGGCGTCTGGATGGTGTGAGTTGACAGTAGACATACTGGGGTACCCGAAGGTGGAATTTTATCTCCAATCCTATTCTCTCTTTTTATCAATCTCATCACCAGGGAACTCCGGTGCTCCTACCATCTTTACGCCGATGATCTACAGCTGTACATTAGTGGGGGCTGTGATGGTATAACTGGGGCTATTAATGACATTAACAGTGACCTGGAAGCAATCAGGAATTGGTCGAGGAGGTTTGGTGTTGAAGTTAACCCGACCAAATGCCAGGCTATGGTGGTGGGTAGTTCTCGGCTGGTAGCACGGCTGAGTGGGGCGGCTTTGCCAGATATTGTGTATGATGGCACTGTTGTCCCGCTTAGCGGTAAAGTAAAAATCTCGGGCTGTATATCGACTCCACCTTCAGCTGGGCACCGCACATTGCCAGTATTAGCCAAAGGGTGGTTGGAACGTTGCGAGCGCTCTCGCGTTTGAAACACTTCCTGCCCATCCGGACGAAAATCATTTTAGTGCAGACGCTCATACTTCCAATGATAGATTATGGCGACGTATGTTATTTAGATCTAAATGCCGACCTTCTAAATAAACTTGACCGTTTGTTAAATAACTGCATACGTTTCATATTCTGTTTGCGGAAGTATGATCACGTGTCTGCCTACCGCAAGAAATTGAGATGGCTTCCAATCCGCCAGCGCCGAAGTCTACGAGCGCTGTGTACTCTGTACTCGGTATTGAAAGGGCCTAATGCCCCGGACTACCTCAAGGAGCGTTTCCACTTTGTCTGTGATGGACACAGCCGACAGCTGCGTTCTGGTGGCAACCTGTTACTACAATGCCCTCTTCACCACACGGGATTTTACCATCAATCTTTCACTGTGCAGACGGTGGTACAATGGAATTCTCTTCCGGAGGAAATTAGAAAGGCTCCTAGTCGCAACTCCTTTAAATTTAGGGTCCGCTGTCACTTTTTGAACTCGTTGTATGACTTGAACTGACTTCTTCATTCTTAACTCGTATGTATTGTATATATTGTATTATATATATACATATATATATATATATATATGTATTGTGTATATTATACATTTATTTATAATATTTTTATTAGGGCATATATAAATTATGTTTATTATTATTTATATTTAGTTTCGTAAGTATAATGTTTATAATTTATTATTTTATCTTTTACCTCGGATGAGGTGTGCACCTACCACTCATTCTCACCAATCACCCTAAGGTTGACTGGTAGATAATGCCATTGGGCATTAAGTCCGCCCTTGTACTTTTAGTGCATTAAGTTAAATAAATAAAAATAAAAAAATTGAATACGCAAGCCGCTTGTTAAATAGTGCCGAGAGGAACTATACTACGACGGAGAGGAAAGCACTCGAAGTCGTCTGGGCTATTCAGAAGTTCAGGGGCTACATCGAGGGTTCCAGAGTCGTCATCAAGTCCGACCACCAGCCGCTGCGATGGTTGATGAGTTTAAAATCACCCAGTAGACGCCTAGTGAGGTGGGCATTGATACTTCAGGAGTACGACCTGCAAATAGAATACACACCTGGGCGAGCGAACGTCATCACCGATATGCTGTCGCGCCCTGCTGCCGCTGAAAGTGCAAATTGTGAGGTTAACTACACCATAGTTGACACGCCGACGCGAAGTCCGGGTGATATCAAAGAAAACCAGTTGAAAGACACTAAAATCAAGTAAATCATTGAAGACCTAGAGTCAGATGACCTGTTCAAAGCAACAGCATGGGCTGACCGCGGTTACGTGATGTCTGATGGTGTCCTGTACAGATGCACGCCTGACGACGACATCTCGTCGTGCCACACCACGAACGCAACCAAATACTCGCTGAACTACACGATGCACCGACTGCCGGACACTTCGGAGTGGAGAGAACTCTCCGACGCATTAATTCTATTTATTATTGGCCTGGAATGAAAAGGTTTATCACGGATTATATCAAACAATGTGTACCATGTCAAAGATATAAGATTGACACGCGCAAGCCAATGGGCTAGGTTCAGACACTGGCTACAGCCAGGAGATTCGAAATGGTGTCAGTAGATCTCTTCGGTCCGTTACCCGAGATAGAAAATGGCAACTGATGGGTTTTCATCATAGAAGATGTATGTACATACAAATTAAAAGTCAATTTTAATAATTCAAATTCAAGTGACAATTTAATAATTCCAATTCAAGGGTCAATTTAAATTTAAAATAAACATTTCAAAATTACAATTCGAACTCAAACAAAATGACGATTAGGATGACATCTCAGTTGACATCCGTCGGAGGTAACATGCCCTCTTCTCGCCAAGAGACCTCGGTCCCTCTTCTAGGTCTGGGCTTGATGGATATCCTAAATTCCCCTCTCCCGAACAAAATGCCGTACCACAACCCTAACTCTTTAATGTACACTCAACGTCCACCACTATTGAATAATTAACTTAATAACACTGACACTGTTCACGCAAAACTATTTATTCTAAATAACTGTTGAATAAATCTCTCTTTCATCTAGACCTCAAAGGGCTCCCCTCTCCCCCGAATTATATCACTCCATGATTTTTTGTAACTATCACTTAAATGAGTCAAATTATCACTCGCGATTTTCTTTTTTGTAAACGAGATTTTCCAGCACTTTATCACAACACTGTTTAGTTCTCTTCAATTCGCACTAACATTATATTTAATATGAGTGGGCTTCCCTCTTATAGGTTTTTGTTTTCAATGACACTTCACAATTTATTTATATGTCACTCGCGATTTTCTGATTGTAAATGGAATTTAGGGTTTTAAGCAAAATTTCGAGACAGGATAAATCTGCTTGCTTTCATTGTCCCGTTAATTCTATTTAAGGGTTTTCTTTATAACGATGCCCTCCCCGCGCCTTTTGAATACGAAACTGACTATGTACATTAGATATAAAACTGTCCACTTAGCTGTAAAACCGTCCCAATAGTACTTCGCTTTCAAATAAATCTTGATTACTTGGGTATTTACACTCGGGTCAGGGTAATTTGCTCCTCCAAACTTATAGTTCCCTCCAAGCCCTCTTCATTAGGAAAGTAGTTCTGAAAAATCAAAGCAACAACTAGACTACCACTCTTACTGATTCCCTTCCCCCCCTGGATCGGAAGTTGGCCTTTCTGGCTAGTTGCATTCTCTATCCTCGCAAGATCCCCGGAAAGCGTCCTTAATTAAGGGACCCGGTAGAACCTTCCAAAAGATAACGACTACAATCTTCATCATCCCAAAACAAAAAAAATTATTTACACCCAATTACTTCAAATATTTTTATCAAACCCCTTTTTATTCTTTTTTTTCACAAAAAAAAAAACATTTTTCCCCTCTCATCTCTCAAAAAAAAACACCCTTTTTTTATTTTGACAAATCCCCCCTTTCTTGTCATCTTTTTTTTTCTTTCATTGACAAAGCGAGACTTTAACCTAAAAAGATTCGATCCTCTTACATTAAAACTATTTCTTTTAATAAGTATAATTAGGCGTTTAAGGACGCATACAGCACAGTACCAAGGATCTAATATTAGTAAATATATTCTTATTAATCCCAACTAAGTTTGGCACTTGGTCGACTATAACTCGCAAACTTGAAGGACCTTCTTATGTGTGATAGTTTTCTTTTTAATTTAGTTGTATACCGTGAATTGCTTTACATTTTTAGAAACAACCGTTTAGCTGGTAGAGGGGGGCACACTTGTGTTTACAAAAATTTTCACTTTAAAAATTTATGTTTCGCAAACGGAGTGCTGAACCGAAAAAAGTTGTTAGTAAACCCCTTCTGTCTTTTAAAAATCTGTCCTATGACACCCCATTTGATGATATGGCGAGAAAAAAAAAATCATCGCTCTTTCACGTCTATGGGAGACACACGAAAAAAATTTTTTTTTCCAAGATTTTACTGTACAGTTCTTTCGGCGTAATATTTATGTATAACCATGCCAAATTTCAGCTCTGTAGTACCAAGGGTTTCTTAGGAAACCTGCGAACAGACGGATAGACGGACATGTCGAAACTATAATTACTACGGAACCCTTAAAACAAATGTACTAATGAGTTTGTAGTTTCGGAAATAAGTTAAGTTTTGGTCTAAATACAACCGAATGTAAGTATTAAATTCGCGAGCGAAGCGAGCGCGAATTTTGTTTTTGTTTTTTTTTTTGCGACAATATTACCGTTGGAAATAAAATCGACCTGCTGCTAAAATAATTTTGATATCATTTTCATTACTAACACCCCCTAAAACCTATTTAACGACACCTAAAATGGCAATATGTTACAGCTTGGCTTTCGACCTCCCCTCACTTTTAGCGTGAAACCTTGTAAACATATTCTTATTAATCCCAAAAACGTTTGGTCGACTATTACCCGCAAACTTGAAGGACCAATTTATGTGTGATAGTTTTTCTTTGAATTTCGTTATATATTCTATAACTGTGAATTTTTTCACATTTTTAGAAACAACCGTTTAGCTGGTAGTGTCCCCTTGTTTTTAACAAAAACTTTCACTTTAAAAATAAATTTTTCGTAAACGGAGTGCTGAATCGAAAAACGTTCTTTGTAAACCCCTCCTATCTTTTAAAAAGCTATCCTATGACATTCCATTCGATGGTATTGGCGAGAAAAAAAATCCATCGCCTTTTCACGTATATGGGAAACATCGGAAAATTTTTTTTTTCAATATTTTATATTTTACATCTGTCGGCGCAATCAATATCCATGACCATGCCAAATTTCAGCTCTGTGGAACCAAGGATCTTATATTAGTAAATATATTCTTATTAATTCCAACAGTGTTTGGCACTTGGTCGACTATTACTCGGAAACTTGAAAGAATAAGTTATGTGTGATAGTTTTCCTTTTAATTTCGTTGTATATTCTACCAACGTAAATTTTTTCACATTTTTAGAAACAACAGTTTAGCAGGTATAGGGGAGGGACACTTGTGTTTGACAAATAAATTTCACTTTAAAAATTTTTATTTCGCAAACGGAGTACTGAATCGAAAAACGTTCGTAGTAAACCCCTTCTATATTTTAAAATGCTATCCTATGACACCCCATTCAATGATACTGACGAGAAAAAAAAAATTCATCGCCCTTTCACGTCTATGGGAGACAACCGAAAAAAATTTTTTTCCAAGATTTTACTCTACAGTTCTGTCGGCGTGATTCATATGTATAATCATGCTAAGTTTCAGCTCTGTAGTACCAAGGGTTTCTTAGGAAACCTGCGGACAGACGGACATGGCGAAACTATAAGGGTTCGTAGATTATTACGGAACCCTTAAAATACGAAAAATTAATTAAATGTGTGATAACTTCTTAACTACAAATAATCGCGGAAGATATATGGGGGTGATCTGAATGCCCCCTGGCACGGGGCTTCCAAATTTTTCTTTTGCACGTCACCCGCTGTGCCACCCTGTATATGTATAAAATTGGAGGTCCTGATTCACTGACTCATCCACGCCCAGCCCAAACCCTTAGACCTAGATAGCTAAAACTAGGCAAAAAGTTGTGTTTTATGGCGTAGGTAAGCATAAAGAAAGGATTTTTCGAAATTCAACAACGGGTGAAATGGTGGTTCAATGTATGGAGAAAACAACTTTTTTGGACATTTTGACTTGGAAACTTCGTTAAGATATACCTTGTAGGAAATAAACGGACACTGTTTCGCGATTTTTCGAAAATCGTTCCCTATAGTGTCGAGAATGAAATGGGTTACTAAAATACTTTTTTTCGCTAGCGAAGTCGCGAGAAAAAGTTAGTTATACCATAAATCTGTATTTGTTTGTGTGTCCTTGCTTTATGTCGTAATAGATCTGGATTTCGCATGAGTGTTGCTTATAGATTTAAGAAAGGATGTTCCAAATTTATCACGGGAAACTATGAAATCGATGAAAATATTTATTTTAGGGGTGATTTCCTAATGAAACTATTAACTCTCCCTAAGGAACGCTAACTGCCGTACTCAAAGACGTCAATTAAAGTTAAGAAGTAATTAAATGTCATGCTATCCTTGTTTATATCAAAAAGAATGAAAGAGACAACATCAGAGTTTAACAGTACTTAACTTTAATGGACGTCTCTGAGTATGGCAGTAAGTTTTCGACTTTTGATATAAAGGCAATCTACTGATCAAGTTGAATGGAGAAGTTCCATACTTTTTCGGAAAAAGCTAAACATTTCTTACCAGTTAAGACATTTAATCAAATTGTTATTATTAACTTCTTTTGTTTTAGATTTCATTGGACACCGTTCGCCGGCGGCTGAAGGCAGCCGGAAAAAAATGCCGCCGACCGGCAAAGAAAATACTTTTGCACCCCCACTACAAAGAAGCGAGAATAAGTTTTTGCTTAGAATATTATAACTTTGACTGGGAAAATAACATCGTCATCTTCGTCGATGAAAAAAGTTTTAGAACAGACAAGGATGGCCGGAAGATTTTATGGCGCAACGCTAACGAGAGATATGTTGAGCTGAATACTCTTCCAAATAGAGCTAGTGGGAGAATTAGCCTAAACTTTTGGGGATGGATGAGCTCAATGGGGCCGGGTGAATTGGTAGAAGTGAGCGGGCGCATGAATGGGGAGCAATACGTCGAAATTTTACGAGACGTAATGCTCCCCACCGTGCTCCTCCATTATCTTGAAGGGATTATTTACTTGTGCCAAGATAATTGCAGGGTGCACACTTCCAGAGTTGTGGAGCAGTGGCTTGAGAGTCAGCCTGACATTGTCAGAATTCCATGGCCTGCAAAGAGCCCTGACCTTAATCCTATCGAGAATTTATGGAGTCTCATGGCTCTCGATTAGGATGCCTCAGAAATTCGCAACAGCGAAAACTTGAGGCGCGAAGCACATACCACATGGGAGGCTCTCCGCGGTAAGGACACCTGCTGGAATATGGTGGTCGGCATGAGAAACCGGCTTGATGCCGTCCTAGATGCCAATGGTGGTCCTACCCGGTACTAGTTCCCATGTGGTATGTTTTTTTTCTTACATTAAAAGCCAACTCCTGTTGCGCATTTCTGGGGTTTGGCAGGTGCTCTTTGTAGGCTATGGTTTTTTTGCCATCTTAAATTGACGATTTCAAAAAAAGTTGTGATAGGCACAATGTAAATACTAGAACCAAACATAAATTGGATTTACTTGACAGTCATCTCCACAAAATAAGATTTCCATGTTTATACAAAACTTACCTATAGAAAAATTTAAGACAATAACTAAGCAAAAACTTTGTAAAAAGTGCTATTATAGAATTTTTGATTATCCGTTAGACAAGCAACCATGGGAAGTAACATTCTGAATGTTCTCTGAAATAAAGCTATTTTTGACTTTGTAGGTCATTTAATAAAGCCTTTTTTTAAATATGAAACTGGATTCTACCTCTAACTTCATCCCTTTTAACAAATGACACAATATTTTATGACAAGCACTATTTGGAAGTGGACCCTGTTTTATCTATGGCACAAGTAAATAATGCACTTACTGTTTGTTTCGACTGATCTCGTAAAGTTGTCATATTATACACACATCAACACGGTCTAGGGATATTGCACGATTTTTTTTACAAAAGAGGTCTGTTTGAGAAGCTATAATAGCATACTTGGCATACATAGAGGGCTAAAATTTTCAGACGAGCAAGTGCTAAACCTGAATTTTCAATTCTAGACAATGAATTTTGTTTTACTTGAAATATGTGAAAACGTGTCGAAAATGAAAAAACAAAAAGCAGGAAAAAAGTGCGTTTTCGGTTCCGTCAAGTTTTAACAAATTTAAAGTAAAACAAAAATTATTGACTAGAATTGAAAACTCAAGTTAAGAACTTACTGGTCTGAAAATTATAGCCCTCCATGTATCTCGAGAATGCTTAGCTTCTCAAACAGACCTCTTTTGTATGAAAAATCGTGCAATATCCCTAGACCGTGTTGATGTGTGTATTTGGGTTACATAACACGAACACAATATATTCTTTAATTTGAGTGTGAACATTGGGTATGTGTTTGAATACACTAAAATGTTTAAATATTTCAAGGGAGCTTTTGTTTGGTCCATTTCATCAGTTCAGACGTTTCCATCTATGTTTCTCAAACTCATCCATCTCCAAACGTCATCCCTTAGCTAGATTTGTTTGAGTATGCTCAGACATATCTTTCGATAGTGTTGCGTCATAATAAGCAGTAGGTAATTTTCTTCAAATGGTTCAATAATGTTTTAGTAATTTTTTAAAGTTAATTCTGGACTATTTAACACTTTTTTTTAAATTCTGTATGTTATCTCTTCTATTTTGGAGAGAGGCTCTGGAGACTTCATATATAGAAAAACGCTACACACTCAAAGGCCCATTCTAAGGTTCTCTCTTATATCGTGAGAACCCTTTGAACAAACACAAAGACAAACGCTTTTTACACAAATATTTTCCCTGACCGGGAATCGAACACAGAACCTGATAATCTGTTAGATTTAGAATTTCTGTTAGACTAAGTAACCAAAGGGAATAAATTGCTCAGCTCCAGAGTTATTCAGATATTAAGGGTTTAGTTCTGCTATGAACCAGTTCCGCTATGCACTACTTTAAAAATACCTACCAAAATGTACCTATTTCTCAGATTCAAATGTGAACCAAAAGCCGACTCAGATTCAAATGTTGGTCACATTTGAATGTGAGTCAAGAGCGAACCCATAGAGAATACCGGTGAAAACAAAAGTTGTGTCTTTCTACTTGTATCCAGGCCTATTACATATTTTCGACTAACATTTTGGAAAGACTACACAAAGGCCCGTAAGGACACTGAAGTCTTGATCTATACTAAAGTATTGATTGTCTCTTTCTCTCATTATTAAAATGTCTTAGACGATTGCTACTTAAGTGTAGATCAGAGCCTGAGTCGTGTTCTGTAACACGGACCTAAGTATCGTATCAAACAATATTATCTGTGACGATACATAGATACCGTAGGAATATACGAAAACAAACTTGTTTTTTTTTAAATTGAAGTATCTTTTATAAAATAACACAAGACTTTAGTGTGGCTCAATTGAAACACAAAGTAAATAAATCAAGAAATGATTATGAAAGTTATGATACAAGTCTAGTAATCAACGATGTTATAAGTTATAAAACACTAGCTTTCCGCCCGCGTGGACTACAGGTTATATCGTGCCCAAGTGTGAGATAAAATGTAGCTCTAATCTATCTCAGTACCAAATTTCATCAAAACCGGTTCAGTAGTTTAGGCGTGAAAGACGGACAGACAAGAGTTACTTTCGCATTTATAATATTACTAGCTGATGCCCGCAACTTCGTCTGCGTGTTGTATGTATTTTTATAAACCGAGTTTGTACTTTGACACAACTACAGATACATGAATTGCCGTTTTTTATTGATTCAACTATTTCGTTCATATTTTCGTTATATGAGCGAATAGCAACTATTTCGTTCATATAAGGAAAATCAATTTCTAAAAATATTTTTTATTTGAAAACTTGGCTAACTATGTCATATAAGGTTGATACTTAATACATTACTTTGGATCTGAAAACAAAGGTCAAACATAGCCTCATTTTTTTGCCGTCATGCCGATCAGACGTGTCGATCAATTAAATAAATAAAATAAAAATCACTTGCAAAAACTGTGACCTAGCTCCACATTTAGCGGAAGCAATTAAACTGTGTCATTCGGTGTAAAGTGTTTAGTGAATCATTTGCTATGTTTTATAGTATTACTGTTGTCACCTAATTAATAAAAATGGAAGGAAGCCCTTTCAATCGGAGTGTGTTAACGCCCCGCAGCCCTCCGCACTCGCCAGCATCGTGGCCGCAGTCGCAGCCCCGTGCACCCCCGCCCCCGCCCTCGGAAAAGGACGATGATGTTTTAAGACTAAAATCCACGCCCGAGATCCAAAACTGGATGGCCTCCATTGAAAAATACCTAAATGAAGTGTGCGCTATCTCCTCTGAAGGAAAGTTAAACACTGATCAGAAATTGAGAATAAATAACCTGTGTCGCAAAGTGGCTAGCGGAACTTCTGAAATGGCTGTCGAGTACCAGTCACTTAAACAAAAAACTATCCAGACATACAAAAATCTACAAGTCCTAGAAGAAACCTTTCGCCTTTCGCAGCAACTTCAAAATATTAAACAAAGCATTATTGAGTCCTCTAAACCCGTCACAGAAACAGTCTCCTTCGCCGATATTGTAAGAAAACAATCAAATTTTATTCAGCCCAGAAGTGTTAGCTCACTTGCTATTTACCCTAAGGATAAATTAAAATCGAGTGAAGAGACAAGGACATTAGTTAAAAAATCATCCAACCTGAGAAAATGAAGCTACATTTGAGAAGACTTCGTAAGACCATTAATGGCGGAGTCATTATTAGCACCGATACCAAAGATGACATCGAGAAACTGAAACAGTCAGCGCAGCTTACGACTTCTGGTCTCACTGTAGACGAGCCCCACAAACGCAGGCCAAGAATTGTTATCATCGGAGTGCCCAAGAATATGCAGGAAGCCGAAGTTTTTAATTGTATATATCAGCAGAACCTAACCGATAAACTTCAAGATATAACGCTTGAAACATTTCTGACCTCAGTAAAGCTGAGTCATAAGTCGGGGAAAAAGGACAACGAGACCTGCAACTACATCATTGAAGTCCCTGCATTTATACGCAAAGCACTGATTACGAAGGACAGAGTATTTGTAAATTGGTCATCGTGTCCTGTAAGAGATTTTACCTTAGTGACAAGATGTTACAAATGCCAGCAATATGGACACGCAGCTAAGACGTGCCGGCAGGAGGTCAACACTTGTGGACATTGCGGCAATTTAGGGCACGCATTGAAAGAGTGTACAAAAAAAGCCGATCCAGCAAAATGTGCTACATGCTTACATTTCAAAAAGCCCTCGAACCATAAAACGGGCGATGTCGACTGTCCTGCTAAAAAAGTTGCCGAAAAGTGGTACATTAACTCGATAGACTATGAGAGTTCCTAATTCCGTTTCATCCTTTCTTAAATGTCTTTGATAAATCGTTTTATGTAACTTTATTAAATAGGCGTTCCGACTTATAACATTTAGATTTACCTTTTATTATTTTACTATCTTAGTTAGAAATTAGTGCTTGCTGTTAGCTATGACTAACTAAACATACCCGTTGCATATTTATTGATTACTAAACATCATATGCTGGCGACAGTCAAAAATATTTGTCATCAGAATCGTGAATCATGTCAGCTAATATTGCTTAATTGAACATTCTATAAATATTGATTGTGTGCGAATTTTTTAAAATAAGTTCAGACAATTGTTAAACAAAATTAGGTCAGTGGAGCATATACTCATTATTATAATTTTTTTGTTTTTTTGTTTATTCAATTTAAACTTCAATTTTGTTTTTACCACGATTATATATAACTGTTACAATTAATATTTAAAATTAGAAAAATCCTTTTGTAAGTGATTTTAAAGAATAGTTATTTAAGTCCTCTTTCGCCTGAGATACAGGATTAACTTATATCCTAGTTCAGGAATTTGTGTTATTATTTTGCAGTTTAGTATTTGTAATGTAGTTTCTAATTTTAATATTGTCTTATGAATTTAAATAAATATTTTATTATTATTATATTATTATTTTTTTATTATTATAGTTGTTTCCTCTATCGCTTATATTTTCTATACCATTGTTACTGCTTTTGATAGATTAAGGTCCGTATTATAGAACGCGACTCAGACTCTGATCTATACTTAAGTAGCAGTCGTTTTTGATTTTTTGATACTGAGAGAGATAGACAATCAACACTTAACATGAGTCAGTGGTGCCTCTAAAACATCTTGTTGTCTTAACAATCCCACAAAAAGTGGTTAATTAATATTGTATTTCGCGTTTCTGTGAAAAACGTAAGGATTTCGTAGTTATAAAAAATCCAATTTTGATAAATAAAAATATGTGGAGTAAAAAATTTACGAAAATTGTATGTTGAAAGACCTATTAATTAGGTAAGTACAATAAATGGCACACGAATTCCTTAGTGCTAATTACGGACTTATTTTTGATTTTCAGTGGAATAGAAGTTTCTGAAACCGGTCACCTATGTCAGTATCTAAGACAACCCCCGTGCATTTGAGATTTCAGCTAGCACGCTGCTTTAATTGCGCTTTGCGATAATTGTGTAAAAATGATTCAATAAAAAATTAAATTTAAGATAGAAATGACTAAGCTTTTCCCTTCAATGGACATGTGTAGAAATAAGCAAAGGTGTCAGTGCTTGATCCAAACTAAGAAACTTATTAGAATAGTAATATTATAATATTTATCCATGGCTTATATACGCAATGCTACGCTTGATGTAAACTAAAATCAAAAAATCAATAAATAGCCCTTATTTCATGTCAGAACATCAAAGCCATAGATCAAACCTATATAGACCATATTCATAGTGGTTTTAATAAAACAAATGTCAATTGTCAGTTTTTATCATTTTTCTCACATTAGTGTCTTATTTTCTAACATTTACCATTTGATAACGGTCAAATAATAAGAAAACAAAAATGCCCATAGGCGGCCTTACGGCTTTTTTGGCATGCGTTTCGTACTAAATTACCAGTAAAAGTACTAGCAGTAAAAGTAGAGAAAAAAAATTCGAAGTAGCTAAGAGACCGTTTTCTTGATTACTATTTGGCTGCAGTCTACAACTGGCGCTTGTAATGTATATTTAAGTAAAATATAAAAAGTAGCCCAAAACTACAAAGTGTTTATAAAAGTTTATACAAAGGGTTAACCCGAAACAAATGCAAAAAAAACTATGTACACCAACAGACGCGACTCTAGGTTCAAACTTTTTAAGACATCCTAAAAATACTTATAACCATTTTCAATCTAAAAATCGATGTGGTTCTTAAAATTAAAAAATAAATTATAATTTTTATCTTATGTGGGACGTTTATTTTGGTGTATTTAGGGAGACAGAAAAATATATTTAGGTCGTCATACAAAAGTACAAATATTGATTTTATACAGGGCTTTAGGTAAATCTCATTCAACCTCTCGGGTGCTAAATTAGTCATTACGAAAAAAAATGGAGTTACCATACAAACTTCATCAGCATATAGCGCATTTTGTATGGGAGATCAATTTTTTTTTTCGCATTTTTACCTATGTTCCTTGGGGAAGTTGTTCAGTTTCATGGATTGATTAACCACTCGAGAGGTTGAAAGAGATTTACCTAAAGCCCTGTATATGAGATGACTTATTAATTATAAAGTGAAAAATGTAGTCCTAAGGAGACTCCACTTTTTGACGGCTCCCTATTAAAATAAAGACTGCACCATATTTTTTAGTAAAACATTTAATTACTTTATATTTGATTTTACGTGTTTCTTCTTACAATTTAAAACAGTTTTATTGAACTTGAACACTACCATGTTTCTGTTCTTACAGTCATAGACTATACTGACTTAATAACTACAGAAAATCATAAAGTAGCATAAAGTAGTTAATAAAAAGAATGTAACCAAAAAACTTATGTTTTACCTGATTCTAATGTAGAGCTTATAATACAGTTCTGCTGGCTGCTTTCAAATACCAGAAGCCAACTGAGCACTATTCACACGTTATAAAATACGTCCACTGTTACAGCAAATTAAAATATTGTCTCATGAGCCATGAACAAATTTGTTCTGTGGCGAGCCCAAATAATTTGCGTTTTTATTTTGTTGAGTACCCATGATTACTTTTATAGGGTTATATAGTAGACTACAAAGTTATAGTTTCGCCATATCCGTCTACTCGCAATTTTCTAAGAGACCTTGATACTACGAAACTGTAATCACACCTTAGTACCTAAGCTTTTCAAGATAACAAGTAATGTTTGATTAATTTACGCGTCGCTCGACACGCTCTGTTCTGCTATACAGGCTGCTTTCAAAGACCAGAAGCCAACTGTGCACTATTTACACTTTATAAAATACGTCCACTGTTACAGCAAATTAAAATAATGTTCCATGAGCCATGAACAAACTAAAGATTAAACTTATTTCCAATACAATCATATTTGAATCTCCTTACAGACTATAAAGACTTACTGACTATATACCTAACAATGTGAGAAATTTAGACTTCTTTGTATCTCTCATAAACCGTTGAGATTGTTTTTTTTTTGAGATGTTGACCAAGGTCATAGATGAGGTTGACGATGGAGCGATTTGAGATGTTGTTGATTTGAGTATCAGTTGATAAAAATAATGTTCTAATTATGACTCAATAACCTGTCTAATACCAGCTTCTAAAGCAGAGCTTAGAATACATTTTTGCTATACAGGCTGCTTTCATATACCAGAAGCCAACTGTGCACATTTACACTTTATAAAACACGTCAGTGAACGTTACAGAAAATAAAAATGTGCCATGAGTCTCATGACTCAAATAACTCATGACTCAAACTAAAGAAATAAGCTTTATCTTTTGCGTTAGTTTCAAAAAACAATAATATTTAAAGCTGTGTTACTTTATAAAAAGTTAAAGTATGTAATTTTTCAAAACTGGTACTCTTTTTTTCAGTTTTGAAATATTATTCAATAGTTCATAAAGCCTACTACTATCCCTTAGCGGGGATCGTGACATGTTTCTAGTAACCCTTATGTATAACCTTTACCTTGAACATTTTCTTCAAATATTGTAGGAACACTACCAAATTTTAACAATTTCCTTCTTCCTATGAAACAGTTAGGGTCAAAATGCTTCGAACATATTTCGTGGCTTTTCTTTGATGTCCAATTCTTCGAAACATTCATATTTTGAAGCCATTTTTTTTAAAAAACTTCGTCGGTTGGAAATCTGTTGTAAGAAATTTGGTTGGTTAGGTAAGATTAGTAAACTCTTAAATATTTATCTAAAATCATTCAAGAGCGTGTCGAGCGACGCGCAAATTAATCAAACATTACTTGTTATCTTGAAAAGCTTAGGTACTAAGGTGTGATTACAGTTTTGTAGTATCAAGGGTCTCTTAGAAAATTGCGAGTAGACGGATATGGCGAAACTATAACTTTGTAGTCTACTACATACCCCTAAAAAAGTAATCATGGGTACTCAACAAAATAAAAACGGTTTTGTTTGCCATTGTACGTAACATTTAGTAATATTTTACACTAATGTACCTATAACATGTTTCTATCGACATTGTTTTTATCGACTGTCTTTGGAAGCACTAGTGAAATAAAGCAGGCGAATCAAGCGAAATTGAAAATGCGAAAATTTTGTCTTTTATAGTCATTTTAACATAACTATATATATACTTAGAAAAAGAGGAATGTCTTCCCGACAATTTCTAATCATTTAAAGTAGAATTAAGACGTTTTAAAACAACATTTTTCAATAAAACAGTTTGTAAAAAAACATACTTGTACATTGACCGATTATCTCCTTTTTTCTGTTTATATTTACAAACCAAGCATATTCTCATGGTCACAAAATTGAATATTAATAAAACTTTACACAAAAATTCATTTAGTCTTTAAAATTTTAACAAAATTTTCATATATTTCAAATTGTTTACAATTTACTGCGTCAAGTTCCGTTCAATTTGTCACTTTCAATGCGTCCTACAGAGAAATGCTGTAATTTATAGAGGACTGCCAGTCCATACACTTTATGTCAGTGGTTTTTATTGAGTTTCCCGCCTTTAAAAATAAGAAATGCATTGAAAACACCGGCTGTACGGCCATAGATTCCTTTGCTTAAAAATAAAAATAAGCCGTTTTATTGTGTTCAAAAAGTGATATCCTGAAGATTGAATAATGTCATTTAGTTAGGGCCGAATTAAGATTTGAAGACTAAATACTTAATCAACTTCGTTCTTATTAACACTGTATTAAGTATATAGTTTTGGTTCGTTAAAAAAGTGCAGAATAGCCGAACTATTAATGGGGAAGCTGACAAAAGTTTCGATATTTTAGATATTATACGCCTATAATCTTCGTTGGGGTAACATAAGTCTCATAACTTTACATGTCATGAAAATTTAAAAAATGGCATATTGTTTATGAGTATATAATACGTTGTCTAAATTTTGCAATGCACGGACGGCCCCAACTCAGGTTAGGTACCACACGCGTGCACTCTGTGCTGTTGTGATAAGAGCGGTTTTGCAATGAAAATGGAGTAACTTGATGCGCTGGCCTCTGTACCAACAATGCAATGTATTTGGTTGGCAGCTGGCATATTCCAAATTTTTTGTTCAGTGCCAGTTCAGCACAGAAGTTTTTGTTTTATTTTTTGATATTTATGGGTCAGTTACAATAATTTTAATTTCTTCCGATTCACTTATATTCGACAATAGCTCTTAAAAATAACATCTATCTAATTATAGAGCAGCACCCTCAGATTTTCTTTATAAAGTAATTTTTTAAAGGTGAATTTATAAAGTTAGAAAAAGGTTATTATTACCTACAAAGAAAACTCAATAAATAGCATCATGGCAGAATACCAGCGCTGCAGTCTGGTACTGCAGCAATATGCTGAGTCAGCGCCAATTTGATTGGCATGATACAGATAACACGGTGTAAAATAGTTTGTATGTTTGTTATTTGTCTATTACTGTGTTGTGCTGTTTTATGTCAATTGAATAAAGTGTCAATCTATCTATCATAAAATCGATTAATTAGCACTTCACACTGTAACTTTCTGCACTAAAGTTTCCCTCGTATGGTTTGTTTGCCCAAACCGGAAATCGAACACAGAAACCGTCGATTCACAGGCTGTGTAACTCTACTACTCAACCAAACTTCCGACAAAAAATTAAGAAAGGATCTTTTATACAAAATATCTCATAAATCTCAATCCGGTCCTTTTATCAAATGCTACGTAGTCATAGACATAGAAAAAATAAGTTAAATATCAACACTGTCTAGGGATATTGCTTAATTTTTCATACAAAAAGGTGTGTTTGAGAAGCTATAAAAGCATACTCGAGAC
Source organism: Aproaerema taeniolella (assembly GCA_949987775.1). Classification (NCBI taxonomy): domain Eukaryota; kingdom Metazoa; phylum Arthropoda; class Insecta; order Lepidoptera; family Gelechiidae; genus Aproaerema; species Aproaerema taeniolella. Next base: position 586,557 of record CATLJT010000292.1, read on the forward strand.
ACATGGAGGGATATAATTTTAAGATGAGCAAGTGTTAAACCTGAATTTTCAATTATCGTCAATGAATTTTGTTTATACACCACCTGCATCTGGAGCACGTATTATACGTCAAGTATTCTATATTTAAAAGTAAGCCATTAAAGCTTAAGGGAAATAAAATTGTATGGAACTTCCCTTGGGCATTAATGACATTTAAATATGGAACGCCAAAATTTCAACAAAAACTTCTATCAAAAATAATTTCGAAAAAAAACAAAGCTATTGAAGGCTTAACTTCCTTGGTCCAAGGAGATTTTAACTATAAAATTTGACACATCAAAGAGATTTTACTTTTATGAAAAATATTTAGTATAAAAACTTGGCTGTATGTCTTAGCTATTGACTTTCCTTTGCCTTCGGAACTAAATATTATAAGAAAACGTCGTTGGTGATTTTGGATCTGTGATTTTTACCGCGAATTACTAAATTGTTTGGTAAGCTTTTTTAATAAATCTAAAAGTCCAGTATGTAGGTAATTCCAGCGACTCTGACATAGAAACGGAGGCTCAAAACATTATTGATGGGATGAATTTATGATTTCTTTTTTATTTAACCTCACAGTAGGTGTATAAAGTAGAGTAAGCTTCTCGGGGATAAAAGTGTCTTAGTCTTGGGCAGACTTGAATCCTTCGCTTCATTCAGGATTCTTAACAATAATTCCCTCGCTCCGCTCGGGAATGAACATCTTAATTACCTTACTACGTTCGGGAATGAACTACAGAATCCTTCATTTCGCTCAGGATTCAATATGCTGCCCGTGACTTAATACACTGTTTTATCCCCTTGCTGCTTAATCTACTATTAAATTGTTTTTTTTAAACGTGACGTAAACGAAAACAAAAATGCACTTTTTTCTGCTTTTTGTATGAAAATGGTGGAAATAGCGCAATTTTTTTTTTTTCATTTTAGTCACGTTTTCACAAATTTCAAGAAAAATTAAATTCATTGATAAAAATGGAAAATTCATGTTTAGCACTTGTTCATCTGAAAATTATATCACTCCGTGTATCTCGAGTATGGTATTATAGCTTTCCAAACAGACCTCTTTTGTATGAAAAATCATGCAATATCCCTAGACAGTGTTGATGTGTATATTTTTCTATGTTTGGCGTAAATAATAGAAAGAACTTGAGAAACATTGTAAGTGCCTATTCCATTCAAGGGTTGCCCTTGATTTTGATGGGATTCCATCAGATCCTGACTTGGTGACAATAAGACCACTTCTGGAGTATACTCTTTCGAACAAAAAAAAAGAATTTTGAAAATCGGTCCAAATGGCGGAGAAATCGGTGAACATACATAAAATAAAGATATACAATGGTTTAAGATTTCGTAGTCTTCCTTTCATTTAATTTACCAAGTTTGTTAGAAAGATTCCATCCTTTTAATTGACCCTAAAGATCGACGCAATAAAAGTAAAGGGTATTCTTACAGATTTTAGTCGGATCGATTCCCGGTTGCGGCAAGCGAATTTTTCAAAAATTCTTGAATGCAGTTTTCTTTCTTTTCAAAAATAAAGGAATGTTTTCTTTGAGTACAATTTTCTATCAACAGTATTAAGAGTACTTTCCCTTCAGGTGGCATTGCAAAATTCCACCCTGTATACAGTCGAAAATAAAACCTCCTCCTTTTTGGAAGTCGGTTAAAAAGTTATTCAAGTGATACAGTGTATCTGCTCCGATCCAGCGGCAGTGCTTCTCGCCGCCATAGTTCTTCGTAAACAAAACACTATCGGCTTACGGAGAATGAGAGAAGTAAACAAATATAAATTGAAGACATAGCTAAGAAATACATATATTGAAGCCCTGGCTGTATGGATGCAGATTCCTTTGCCTTTTTCAAAAGAGATAAATTTAAAAAACAACATGTCCTTGCTTTTAGCCCATGTATATGTCAAAAATACGTTGATCTCTATGGTATGAGTAAAATGTTCTGAAAAACACCTAGCTTTGAATTTTTTCAGGGGTTTTTGTTGTTGGTTTTATATTTACTGGCTAAATTTCGAGATTTTATATAGCCTAAATGTACCCCTATGCAAAATTTCATTTAAATTGGTCCAACAGTTACGGAGATTAGCCCGTGCAAACAGACAAACAGACAAACAGAGTTTGGTGGATCAAGACTCTGATCCTGTATATCCTGATCCACTCGGTTTATTGGGCCGGCCGGTGAGGTGAGGTTGTTGAGAGAAACACTCTGGTAGTATTACTTTGTGTAATATTTGAATAAGGGTTCACAAAATAGTGGCACAGTGAGTTGTCAATTACAACACGTTACACTTGCAGTAAAGTTAACTTAAGAAAAAATATCTCAGATAATAACTACAACATTAGTGGGAAAAAATTTCTAGGTTGTGAAAAAAGTGCTGCCAACTTGACAGGGTTAAAATCTGACAACATAAGAATATTATTCATCTGACTATAAACAAAATAAAGCTTGCTCTACATTATACAGCTTATTACATTATCACTGTTACATATAGAAATAAAGACATAAAAACATATCCGCTACAAGAGAAACAAAAAAATCTAAAAAAATCGGGATTTGTTTTACTTCTCTTCTTACATCCCCCAGACTCGATTTTTAGCATTTTTTTTCTATGTACAGAAATTCGACCTCTACAGTTTTATTATATGTATAGATCTAAGGATAAAAAATAGTAATCCTGGAAAATTACTTACAAAAACATTCTAATTAGCTCCCTTCTAACTCTAAAATAATCAGTAATCACTTAAATAAAATATTACAAAAGAAATACAGAAATAAAAATTTAATCTAAAATCACAATCAAACAGGAATATGTTCAATAAGGAAACTTAGAGACTTAGCAAAAATTAAGCAGATCGTGATGACGTCACAAAACAACGTCAAGACCACCATGAGAGGTTAACAACTCCAATTGTTAATTAATTGCGGTCAATCGCTTCTATGCTTTTGCCTTGGTAATTATTACGTTATTTTAATAGGGTTGAATTTTCTAATTGAACAGATTCTTCATTGTGATGACATAATTGTTACACAATGTATGAATTATAATCATATTATATAGCTTTTTAAAGACAGAATTAAAATTTTGAACAAATGTGGCCCAGCAGTAAAGAACCCCATATTCTTTATATATAATGATACTATCGAGGTAAATGATGAAATCTAACGTAGGTCCAGGAGGAGAGGTATTCAAAAACACTAGGGTAGGTATAGGGAAGTAAAAACCCGACAAAACTGCAAAAGCAGTAAAATATATTAACCATTTTCCTTTTTGAAAATAATTTTGATGATTATAACGGTAGACATTTAAATCATTCAATATTTGAGGAGCTTAATTTCAAAAGGGTATCTTTTGATATTTTCAAAAAGCAGTTTCTTTCAATTTTAAATATGAATAATTTCAACAATTATGAAGGTTTTTAAATAAAAATCGAATTACGGTTTTATCATCGATAGAACCACAGGGTTAACTTTAAAAAATTTAATAAAAATATTTATCATTAAAGATATCCAGTTTTTCGTCTCGACCGATCAAAAATAAAAAGGTATCCTTTTGAAATTCAGCTCCTCATTTATAAGCACATATTTTTATTACCTACCCTTTACATCAGTATGGATTGCTATAAATATGTATACTAAGCATCGGATTTTTTCAGTTCATTATGAAACATGAATGACTTTTTTTTTTCAAACATATTTAAGTGTCTGGATGTAAATGGAAATATCTGTCTGGACTCTGGCTAGTATTCGAAGAGCCTTAATAACACCTCCTCATACATGTATAGTCAGGTGATTCAGCTAAATACCATGTGTATTGAATAGAACGACATCTTATCCTATCAAAACTGATTTTTCAGTAATAAATATTCATTTATTTGGAGATAAGTGTTGGTTGATCACCCTACAGTCAAAATTCGCTGATTATTTTTAGGTAATTGCGTTTGTTGTTATCGTCCCAACCCCATAGTTATCATTTACTTTCGTTTTGATACTTCGAGGTGAAAACTCAATAGGTATTGAAAAGAAGTTATGGTTTACACTAATTGACACTCAGTAGTATATTAACAAAATTAACTTTATTTAATTAAAGCAAGGTATAAAAAGCAACATTTTTGTATGCACACAACTTAAAACTAAAAAACTTAAGAATAAATTACAATTAATATTATCTTGTGTTGTATCTACACTAGAACATAAGAACAAGGAACTCAGTATACAACAACATTATCTTATGACAGAATACATAGTGTTCCGACAAGGATAAACAATTACACCTCTGCCTACGAAGATTACGCACTACTGATACAAGATCAGTTGTTACGCTTTCGTTGTACTGAGTTATAGAGATATCGATGGCACAGAAAGCTCCGGTACGGTCCAACCCCGTGCTACAGTGAACCACCATAGGAGGGCAGTTATCCGTCTGGTTACTTGGCTCAACTTTTGATTGAGCTTTTCTGACCTTCAAAACAAACTTTAAAAAATTAGCAGGGTTTTTCGGAACGCTTTGCCGGGGCCAATCGATGTAGGCGAAATGCTTGACATCTAGCGACGCTCCACTACCGTTTGTCACCCGTAAACTGGTCACAACGTGATCACAGAAGTTCTTGATCTTCCTTGTTTCAATAGAGAACCTGCCGTGGATCACTCTTGTACCCTTTTCAGGAGACCAGTAAGGATAACAGGCCTCCTTCCCTGCTTCTACTGTTCTGGTCAGCATAACGATCACCTGAGCTCGGAAAGTGAACACCATTTTCCAGAAATCGTTGACTGTCTCTTGGAGCGGCGCCTGACAGCACAGGTATCTTCCCTTGGTTTTATAACCGTCGACGTGGCTGGCGTTTATGAAATCGCTTTTCCCCTTTTCTGTTGGGAGAATCACCCGATTGTAGTCAAAACAATGTACGTTGCTGTATCTATTTTTCCACAAGTTTTCAGGCTTCCTTGATATGTTGCAAGGGTAGGGAACATTTTCTTCCAAAATCTTGCGGTGTTCATGTTTTAAGATGCAACCCAATTCGATATCTTCTACAACTTCCGTGTACTTATCAGAATAGGACTCTTTTTTCGTGAAAATCGCCCCCATTTTTGAAAATGTAAGATAAAACTATGAGAATCCTTATCCCGACTGCAGCTGAGTGTTCAATGAGTACTTGTTTTCCAATGTTGGTGAATTTATAGCCCTGTTTTAGATTGCAAAATTGAGTATTCATAATAAATTTTCCCGGTACATGGATTCATCTCAACCAATATGACGCACGACATTTTCATGTTCGTGATTTAATATTTTTAATATCCTTTTTAGGTCATTATTTTACTCACTAAATTGGGAATTACGTTTGGTTAATTAATTTCATTGTTGGCTATGAAAACTCTAATGACACCGTAAGTTATCGCAAACTCTCTGCTTTTCTTGCTTTCTAACAATGATTTTATCTTTGATATTTTGTTCCATTAAAAATTCTTTATTTAGATTTTAGGTAATGGACTGAATGTTATAAAAAAACCACTACTATGGGTTATTTTATAACTTTATTTTTCCGTTTTTGGGGAGCATTAAACCATATTTTTAAAGATGTACTCGTACGCAGAACGCAGTAAGAAAAGAACGAAAGTGGACTATCTACGTAATCAGATCCGGGAATTAAAAAGTCAATTAAATCTGCAAAGATGTGATAAAGACCGTCTTAATCAGAAGCTAGACTGGGTTAAGTCTCAACTACAAAGTGCGCAACGTGAAGTTGAAGCGATGCAGAAGGACCTGGACTCCATCTTCCGGCCTTGGCTAAGATAATGTGAATATTACCACCTTTGATTTTTTTTGCTACTCCTTGGTTCTTGGAAAGTAGTTATTCAAATGGAAGTAAGGGAGGATAATTATATTCGGGCGAATACTGATCAGCCTGAAATTCTAAGGAAATTTGTTTTGGCAATTCCAAGAAGCTTGAATTGGAAGCGTATACGTGTGGGTGGACCTATGCAAAATATTTACTTTTGTTCATCAGTAATTTCATTTGTGACGGGTTTACTTCGGTTAGGCTAGCAACCAAAACCTAAACGTCAGGGTAAATTCACGTAGACAGCGTCTAGACACCTTGTTGGAAAATATAGGCGCGCATACCTACGAATAAACAAAGGTGTTTGTTCATTTCTGCCATCGATCAATCGTTATGCGAATAGTAGTCTAGCCTGTTCCTTATAAGAGCATTGAACGCTACAAAAGCTTTAGTTCTCCAAACCCTTCCCTTAAGGAAGGGTGTGCTCGAACTTCAGCAAAGCAAAATTAGTCTAAAAATTTTACCAAGTCGAATTTTGTTCCACTTTCAGGGACAGAAACTATCTTTACAAAAAAAAAGACAAGACCAAACTTGACCTGCCTTGACGCCGAAAATTTCCTGAAATTCATGAGAAGTGCAGATTCCATCAGCCACATTTTACATGAATACATCCAGATGACCAAAGATTTCCAAGCGACCCAAAAACTTAAGACAAAGGAAGCTGATAAGAATGCCTCAGGATTTTCTTCACAACTGCTAAATGTTTTACAATGTATTACGAAGACAATCACGCGTAAGATAATTTCAGAAAATAGTTCAAACAGCTATGACATCAGAAAATTCATTTGTACTAAAGATCCAACTAAGGACAATTTGTATCAGTTTTGGATGAGAATTTTAGAGCAAAATAGCGATGTTATAGTAGTGCTGTCGATTAATGGGAAAATTAGCCATCAATACTGGAGTTCAAAGGAAGGTTCAGAAGTTGAGTGCAATGAACTTAAAATAAAAACCGTCAAAGTCTTGACAATGGATTCCTATACCATGATATTGCTGCAGTTGAAACAAAAAGGTAAAGTTACTCGTCAAATAGTCCACTTTCATTATACTGGGTGGCCATCGGACAATCTGTCACATAGCACAATGCAATTAACAAATTTTATCAGTACTGTAGATTATGTAAGTGTTATGAAGATCAAGCGATCTAATGAAAATGTTCTAACCTCTAGGCCGATAGTTGTTCATTGCAGCGATGGCATTAATATGACCGGTGCGTTCTGCCTACTAGAAATGTGTATTACTGAATTTAAGAAAAGCAGAACTGTATCTGTGTCAAAAGCCTTACGGAAGATAAGACAGGTGAACAGGAACTTTGTACGGCAGCCAGAAAATTACGTTCTTTGTTATCATGTTTTATATCATTTTATAATAAATAATATGAATTAGTTTTAATTGGCAGGGCTCCATATCGGCATGTGGGAATATCCATTGTAATAATCACATGATTCAAATTTTAACCTTCATATTTAGATATGTGGTTGAAATGTCGTTTTACGGACGTTATAACATAAAATATAAAATACGGTGGATTCAAAATGAAAACTCTTGAAATCACTACGGAACCCTATTGTTTTAAAACTATTGTGCTTGGTTTATACGAATTGCGAGCTGTTGATATTAACGAATTCGTAGTTACCGAATTTTGTGACCCGGATTGGAATAATTGAGTGTTTGGGCATTGTGTATGTGAGTGAAACAATTAGTCAGTTTACGAGGATATTGATATACGTGTACTGTTGGTTTTGGTTATGTAGCCAGTCCGGGGAACGACCCCCGTCTTAGGTTAAGGAAACGTAGAATGAGTGTGTGAGTGGTTATTTTATTAATGAATAAATATGATCTATGTTAATTATTGTTCTTATTATTATTTCTAGAATTAATTCCTTCATCACTCTCAGCTCTTTGCCCTGTAGATTATCTCTCTTGTTTAATCAGGTTCCAGGAACCGAGAATGAAAATCTTGGTGGCGCCCATTAGTATATAACATCAACTAATTAATTAATTAATCATTATAAATTTATTACATTCAACTTCACTTCAATTTGTTGTATTAATGACGTCCAATAATCGGTGGCAAAACACTCCCGTTGCACAAAATCCTTATGTAAATCAAACATGTCGAATTGGTATCTCAATTATTGGCAATTAGCCGTCATTTTTCTCAGAATCGTCCATATGTACCACAGGCGCCGATTGATATTTATGGTAGTTTTCCAATTAGACGCACAGCCGCTGTGTGTGGCACAGCGCGCAAGACTTGACCGTTCCATTAGTACTCTAATGTGACACCGAGTGCGCACAGGGAAGCACAACGAAAACTTGTGTGCCTTGCCTGTCCGAGCAACAGTGTTACCATTATTTATGAAAAAATAACTTTTCTAACGGTTGGTACACTATTATTTGAAATTTAAAAACCAAATTGACGAAAGTTTCGTTTCAAATGTAGGTCCAAGAAAAAAAATAAAATTTATTATTTCTCGATGATATCAATTTTTACTTTTCTAAAACTTCTTTTTAATAATTCGTTATTTACTAATTTTCATAAATAATTATGATTTAAAAATTACCAATATTTTTCAAGCGCTGAAAGTAGAATTTCGCAAAGCCAATTTGGCATGAACGCGCCATCGTTGATGAGAGTATACTGCATAAAAAAATTTTTTTGAAATATTAAATATTTATATTAAAATTTGGGAAAATTATGGTGTCATCAAAACACTTCAAAGAATACAGCTCCGTTGGGAAAAAAATTTTTATCTCAATTTTTGAATAATTTATGTAATTGTTAACTACCTACTTTTCTCCGTATCTGCGTTTTTATGAGAGGTGGCATAAAAATTTAAATAATTGGCTTATAAATTTTGAGCTTCTTGTAGTTCGTTTTATTTATGTACTTAATAAGATCACACGATAAAACTTTTTTAAAGTTGTATATTTTGTTTTTTATATTTTTTTAATTTAACAAAAAAGAAAATATCTTAAAAAATATTATAAAAAATTTTCTTTTATGAAATGTCTTGTTATTTGTATTTTTGCATCAAATAGTATGGAGTAACGTAGCGAAAAAGTTCTAAACTTAATTTGTTGATAAATTGTTTACAAACAAATTGAGCAGTTTTTAATATTTTTCAAACTTTAATAACGACTGGCTCGAGGGCATACCTAGAACAAAGTACGACTGGCATTGTCGGTCTGCATCAAACTACATTTTAGGACAAAAATATGTCACTCGATAATGTTGAGCCACATTTCACCCGCTTCATTTATTTAAACACATGCTTCGAATAAATAGCTTTACTCTATTATACCAATATTTAATCTGATTTCAGTTATTATTAATTTTACTTTCAATCTAATCTTATTTTTTGCTATCATTACAATTACTTTTATCAGAATTATATTTTTTTTAGTATGATTATCATTAGTTAGTATAGCGATCAGTGACTAAAGTGAAAGGTGAGATGCTAAATCTTCGGTCCTGGATAACGATATGAAATAGTAATTTTTCATATAATTTTTTTTCCGTGCACTTAAAGTAAATTGATACAGAAAAGTAGCCTTTAATAGTACATCTAACTATCATTAAAAATGATTCTCAGGCTATATTTATTCAAATAGTTATCTTAGATTTGTTTCATCAGTCTTTAGCGAAATAAGGAGGTTTCTACTGAAATTCACATCAACATCTCGATCAAAAATGTACCTTACCTATCTTACCTCTGAGCACGTGTTAAAGTTTAACAATCATAAAATCAGAATCAGTTAGCTCATTTTTTGAAAATTTACGTTAATATCATTTTTAACTTTTATTTTATCATTATTTTTACCCCTTTAATTACAGTTTGAAGTTGACTGCGTGGGAGTACGAAAATCTCATCATTTTCAAAAATTAGAAGTCTACTACAATTTCGGATGCCAAATGGCCTTTTTGCATTGCATTTAGTCACGTCATGTCTTAACTCTGGAGCCCGATCGGAGCTTAAAAAAACCCAGGAATGTTCACTTAATTACTTTATATGTAACTACACTTAATTTCACTATGAAACAGCGCCCACTTACCTTGGATTAATTTTCTGCCACAGGACAGTAATATTACATCATTGTCTACTTATTACTCCAATATGGTCCCATTTAACCAGCCTCCATGCATCCGCGTTAAATTATGTTCGCGGAGCGCGGCCGAGTATAAATTCAAGTATCCCGAGGGTGGACTTCAGTTTGCTTCAAATCTCTACGGCCTACCAACGTACATCAAAAATGTTCGTCAGAGGAGACAATGTGGGCGCTATAGTGAGCAGACTGCAGGATAAAATAAGATCACTGGAAATGAGAGCGAACAGACTCCAGGCAGAAGTTAGTCAAGTTAATTCAGAATTAAGAGCTGCCCAAAGAGACTTGAATAATGCAAGGAACGCATTGCGCAATGCCGGTCATCTGTAAAAATGTAAGTATTTTCTTTATTTCTTGGTTATTTTTTGACAAGTGTGATAAATAGATAATGATGATCTCATTCGCGTTTTAGCTATCAATTAGTAACTCGAAATTTAATTTTTCAGTTAAGTAAACATCAACTTTCTGTGAATATTAATCAGCCTTTAGCAACAGCACGTGGGTGTTCGCGACGCATATAAAAGGGAGCTCATTTTTTCAAAGCTACCAAATTAAGTCTAGAACTGAACACGGAAAAAAAATTAAAAGAAAAATTGCTATAGTTGTATGAAAAATTACTATTTTACATCGTAATCGATGACCAGAGATTCAGCGTCTCATTTTTTACTATTTACATTTGAAAATTTACTATAGTCCGTACCACTTATTATTATTCAACATTATAAAATGTCCAAGATGTATGGTAAATTTTGAAATGTATTAAAGTGAAAGCTGAGATGCTGAATTTCTGGTTCTGGATTACGGTGTGAAATAGTAATTTTTCATATAGTTTTCTTTCCGTGAAGAAGCGCCGTAATTTAACTAAGGCTAGTTGGAATAAGTTTTACTCAGTCGACTTTTTGTCTTATTTCAGGACCAGCTATGACGAAAAAACTACAAGTAGAGAACCAAAATTCCATCCATTCAGACGGCGATAGCTTCGTAAACCATGTGATAGTCAAGCTTTTAGCGAACGGAAACTTCAGCAATCAGTACTGAAGCTTGGAGAATGATGCAGACGTCGAATGCAACGAGATTAAGATCAAAATTATTGAAATTGTTACCATGGAGTGCTGCACGAAGAGAACGTCGCAGATAAGGCAAGATTGTGAAGTTACGCGTGAATCAGTGCATCTTTATTATACAAAATCGTCTTCGGACAACGTGTCGTATAGTCCAAATCATATAATAAGTTTTCATCCGTATTGTGAATGACGTCACTGCTGTGGCAGATCACGAGACTGATGTGCTTTTCTGCAGGCCGATAGTGGTCCAATTCGTCGATGGTGGAGATAAGTCCGTTGTGTTCTGTTTGCTAGATATGTGTATTAATGACTTTAAGAATAACAAAATTTTGTCTGTGTAAAAAGCTCTACTGAAGATAAGAAAGATTTATGGTAATTCAATTAGCCAGCCAGAGAATTACGTAATTTGTTAGAATTCGTTGTATAATTTTATCACCAAATGTAAAAAGTAGTAGAATTATTCAAAATCTGTTTAGAGGCTAGAATCAATTTTCCATATCATTGTTTCTGTAGGCTACGACGATATCTAAGGCTGTGAGATTGTTACTGAGAAACCACCTTTAAATTATGGAGCTATTTTAACTAAGACTGACTGTCTGGAAATTGACTTTATTCAGCAGCTTTAGAGTTAGTTTTCGACTGATAACGAAAATTCCAAATCATGTAACTTGTAATCTCTAGAGTGTATTCTAAAGTAAATTTAATTATGATATTATGACAATGTTTGTGATGTTTTGCATTTTGAATGGAGTATGAATTTTGGTTTTGTGTACTATAGTTTTTAATTCTCGAATAAATGTGTAGATTGATTGAAATGGTTTCATTTACCCTATAAACAGTATTTTTCCAGTCACAATATTTCTTATGCTCAGAACAAAGTTGGTACTGCTCTACTAACAATTACTAGTATTTTGCTCAGCACTATATGTATTTTGTTCCAAAGTATACATATATTTTGATAATCACAAAACGTATTCTTACAGGAACTAAACTCGGTATGGTGAGGAGAAAATAAATTTTTTTTTGTGTATCTTTAAGACCCAAATTTTTACTTCTATTAAGCGATTTGTTAGCTAAAGACTAGAACAGTCCTATCTTACAAATTCTTAGCTAATTCACTTCATACTTATGACATACGGCTAATGTGTCAATAATCATTTGAATCAAGTGACATGACTCAAGTGAAAATCGTTGTGAGAAACAAAATGTCTTATGGCTATGAGTCAATCAGAAATGACTCTTATTTCGTAGCAAGAAGAACCGAAATCGTTTGTTTTATAATTTTGCAAGCAACCTTGACATTTTTTAGGCATTTTATTCTATCAGAGCAATTTTAGTGAATCATTGAAACCTTATTTAACTTTTGTAAGTTATTTCGCTGTAAACGTGTGATAAACATTTTATAGGGGGTCGTTTTACAAAAGTTGTAAAAGCTTACGGTTTCGTACTAATTTTCGGCATGCGTGTACTTATGTAATGAATTACCTTCTATTAATGAGCAGTAAGTCAACTGTCATTCGCTCACAAAGAGGACAGTATGCTTAATACGACGATGAGCTTAGAATAAATAAGGAGCAGCCGATGCATTCGATTGCTCTTTCATGAAATATTTATTGTTGTTTTCTGATTTTGACTCAGAGTTATCGACATCAGATCCAGATTATTTAAGTCATATATGGACTCGAACTTTCAGACGAATGTCATGTTTTGCTAATTTTTTTGTTCGAAAAGACCCAAAGTATTACTAATGTATGGATAACGGAAAAGGATTTCCATTTCTGGTACAGAGGTTTGAAAGCTACGTGCAGTGTATGTATAACTTTATTGCCTAAATTGTGAAAAATTTCAACCCGGTGATCTATAAGACTGAGGATACTCTTGGGAAGATTATTCTGTTACAAACTTTTGAGTCTTCCTATGATAAGTAGTTAAAACAATTTTTATCTAAATGTAAACAATTTCGAATTTAAAAAATATGAAAGCTTTCACTGGTGGTTGCAGTGTTACGGAATTCGAGATCAACCGTTTACCCTTCGTAACTCACTCGTATTATACACGGAGAAAAAAATATCGTCAGTATGGCTATTCAAAGTATAGTTAAATGACGTATAATCAATATAGTCAACTGTTTCGTCAAAGTAAGGGTCTGTATAGCTAAATTGGCTATACGGGGATTCTCTCACAGCGCGTGTAACGAAAGTTTAAGAAGGTTCATCGGAAAATCACTTTTCTTACAATATCTTTCAATTTTTGAATACACATACTTTTAAGTGTCCTTTACACGTAGGAATTTTTTAAAATAGTCCTTACGATACTAAATTTCGAAATATTAGCAATTGTAAATCGTACATTTAACATGTATTCCCTATGCTGCCCGAAGTTAGAATGAGCATTTTATTGAATAACAACCATACTTTTCTTAGAATTATTTTCAAAAACTGAAAGTAATTAATTGAAGATATAACAAGTATTTTTTATAAAAAATAACATAAACGAGCGGTATTCATTTTTTTACAAAAAATGTTTGAAGTTAGTGACTTACGATATTTTACGTGAGTGGAAGTGAGTGATAGCCTGTCAAGAGAGGCAGCACTAGTGCGTGAGAAAGAAAACAATAGCCATAACCTATTGGTGTCTTTTTCTTGCCGATGAACCTCCTTAAAGGGTTAAATAGTGTTATGGCCGAGTGTGTTAACCGATTGACGACTCTAACTTAGAGACCATAGGTCTTACAGTAGTATCATGTAATCAGTCAGGCGTTAATCGAAACGGATATTGGTTCGATGTTTGACGAATTGGTCAATTTAGACAATTAGCCGATATTAAAATAAATCATTCCGAACCGTTATAATTTTACTCAGTAGCTATTACGTTTTCATTAACAATTAAATGGCTCATGCACATGAATTTTATTATTTCTATATACAAAATTCATTGTCAAAATCAATCAATAACTAACCTTTCGTGTGTACACTGTCACAGGGCTCTAGTTTGCCCGTGACTGGTATCAGTTAAAAGTAATAAAAATCTCAACACGGCCCCGGCGCGCGTCGATTTCGAGTGTTTAAAGTTAGTGGGGATAAGTGGTCTTTTGGGTCAGAGGCTAGCGCATGGGAGATGCGGAAGCGAAAACTCAGAAGAGGTCGGAGACCCGAAGGAGTAGGTGGTAAAAACTACAGCTAAGGTTAATAAATTTGGCGATTGGAGAGAGAGTCCAAGGAAGCCTGCCATTGGAGTTGATTCAGCCTTCCAAGGAAATAATAGAAGCGACGGGAGAAAGAAAAGTTTAAGTCATCGAAAACACCAGGTACCGGCTCCTTGGGATGGAAAAATGGACTGTGGTATTGCCCAGTTCATTTGACCTCTTCTCATTAATTATTTAATTATTAATTATCGTGGTTTTGCCCGATATAATAATTATAATCTTGAAATAGATGTACAATAGCCACGTGTTAAATTTAGTTTAAGTTAACTGTAAGAATAGTAAAACCGCATGGTAAATTTATAGGTTATCTCAGTGGATAGAAGTTTCTAGTAGTTAAATTTGCTAATGTTGTATTAAAACAATTTTGTCATCACGACACTGATTAATTAATCAATTAAGAATTAATTATTAATTCCAAATTATTTAATAACTAACCTATATGAATAAAATTGGTCATAAGTAAAATCCACCACGTGTTGCTAAGCAATTGTATTATTAGTGTTATAACTCAAGGTCATAAAGAAAAGTATTGTAACAATTATTGTAATTATTTTAATTAAGAAATTATGTCAATTTCCGTGGTTTTGCCCGGAAGAGTAAATTTGGATAAATCGGTAGTCAGTGTCATAGGACTGCCTAAGTTTAACTGCCAAGTTGAGTTTAGTAATTTTACGCATAATAATTGCTAAGTTTATTATCAATTGATTTAATGTATTAATTATAAACATTTAGTAATTGTATAAACAATTGAGAAAATGAAATTAATAATTAGAGTTTATTGAGAATATCTTGCTCAGTGTTGCACAGTCATGTTGACTGTCGTCGGTAATATTTCAATTCAATTATTATTATTATTATACAAGCGTACGGAGTTTATTCCGATGATAAATTAAAAATTAGTTATCCTAAAATGAAACTGATGTTAGTAATAATAAGAATTTTTATTAATAAGGATTATAAATTAGGTTAGGTAAAAGTAGTTTGTAAGTTAAACTGTATGTGAGTAGATAAAATACGTCGTGTGGGTTATGTGCGATGAGGAGTGTCGTCAGAGTATAAACAATTAGACGTCGAAGTGATTTCCGCTTAATTTGACCAAGGTCTTCCAGTAAATGGTACGATGCATCAGTCGTTGTTCGGCTGGTGTCCCTCTATGCTGGAAATAGAATGGAAGCATCAAAATGGCAGTTGATAGGAGATAAGTAGACCTAGAGGGTTTTTCGGTAAATGGCACGATGCGTCAATCGACCAACGGTTGATGTCCCTCTATGCCGGAATAACTCTCGATGTATTAAGTCAGTCAGTTGGTTATACGGGGACCGGTGGTCTTGCATATCAAGAGTTATGGTACGAGTACATCAGTTGTTGGTCGGCTGGTGTCCCTCTGTCTCATGGTATTAGTTAAGAAGTATAATGTAATAAGGTTATGTGTGTGGAAGAAGGATGTTAAAAGTATGTGTGTGGAATTAAGTATGTTAATTTGTTGTTATCAATAAATTGTCAATAATATTAATTAATGTTTTTATCATTCCAGTCACTCCTTCACTCTCTCTCTACCCTGTAGTTAAGCTCTCTTGTCTTTTTACGGTTCCAGGACTCCGATAAAAACCTGGTGGCGCCCATTGCAACTTAACATCAATTATTGTAAACTTTAATTAATTATAATAATTTAATAATAAATTCAATTTTTAGTAAGTTGGTAATGGTCGGCCATTGGACGGCTTTCACACCCGTTACAACACTTAATTTTCGAGTGCAAGTGTTGTAAACTCGGTATGTTACTTTCTATTTGATTAAATAATTAATTATTGCATTTTAGGTATTTTATTATAAAATTAACACGGTAATACAATAACTGTTTACAATTCAAAGGTCTCGACTCAAATTCATTCGATACCAACTATAACAACTTTTTATCTGTTCAATTACTAAGCTACCAACACATACCAACATAAAAATAATTTATTGTTCTTTATTCAACAGGGTCTTTTAAGGAAACGTCGTGTTTTCAAAGTTTTCTCGACTTCCAAAAAATCATGAAAAATTCTGGATTACTTTTTTAAGTGTCTACTACATGGCCCAGCAGTTGCCAAGGTCATAACTTTGAAACGGTTGTCAACAAAAATTGAACAATAGTCCGAAAAACGGGGCATCTTAAATTTTGTCATTCCTTAGCTTCAAAGACCCAGTGTAGACACGTCGGGTTAACTTGACGCTCGGTTGCACAGATTTAGAAATGACGCAAAACGTTACTGAGATTGCAGTATGTGGGGTAGTTTTGTTCTTTGTGTCAAAGATACAGCTCGCAAATTGCATGCAGGTGTTTGAATCGGACATCAATTAGATTAGTTTTTGGGGAAATAGTAATTGATTTTGGGCAAACAGACAGTAACGGTTGATAATAATTAAAGTTTTTTTGAAGATTACAAATAAAAAATTTCAGAATAAGACCTTTTACCACGATAAAAAAATACAGCAATAATACAAATGAAGTCCAAATTCACATTGGGGATCAAAACATATTAATATATGCAAAAAATCCTCTTGTTTGTGATGATAAAAAATGAACTCGATTTTGTAGCATGGAGGGTTTCAAATTACTTACCAGCTTAATTCTGATGAAACAGTTTATGCATTCCTTTTGTACCTTCATTTCAATTTATTGCCTTGGTAAAAGCGACCTGACGATTTACCAAGATGGGATATCTGGGGGTTCTTCATTTCGTTGTGAAGTCCCGTTAAAGTCGTACGCGTAAAGATGTATACTTCAAAGGATCGTTTGAAGTTAGCCAATGAAGTGTTAAAAATTCAAGAAGAAATTCACGAGTATAGATGTAGAGAACCAAAAACGAAGGAGGATCGAGAACGGTACGATGAAGCGATCAAGATAGCCCAGCGAAAATATGAAAAAAAGAAACAGGAGTTAACTATAATGTGTTTGAGAAAACGCTTCGTTGAAGAAACAGTAGAATTAGCTCTCTTGTAATTAAGTAAGTACAGGTAATTTATTATTGTTTCGTTTTTATTAGCTAGAGTTATCGGAAATTGATAGTTTGAATACTAATGCGATAGGAAATATGACTATTCGGAGAATTATCTGAGCATGCATAGAAGTCACCATAGGTAGCTTAAAAGACGTGTAAGGTGTTCTAGAAAATTAGCATTCAGTTAACATTTCACTGAAGTGGAGTGATTTTGGGGGCTTAGTTCAAGTGATGAGCGGACAGCGATTGAAGTTGATTATTTTTTCCTGAAGAACTGCAGTAGCGGGGTTAATATGAGTTCAAAGGCTTTGCTTTGGTTAGAAACTCACATCGCGTGAAGAAATAATTGAATTAAACAAGTAGGTAATTATGTCGTAGATAAGAAGCTATGTTCAGTATGGAATTTTATTATTACTACCATAAAATTTTAAATTGTAATAAAATAACTAATTACTGAATTGATAAGTAATGTAGGTGACCATTGAATGTTTGGCGAAGGTTTGAAGAAAACTTCAATTTGAAACAAGAATTAGTTTAAGTAAAACTGCCGTACCGAATACATATCCTACTGAATAAAATTCGGTTAAGTTCAAAGTTTTTTAAGCCGTGCAAATGCTCTAGAAGACGTTGTGAACAATTATTTACAAATTGATCTACAATGATTCCTTTTGTTTTACCAGGGAATGTTCTCCAAAAATGTCAGTCTACATCGAAAATATAAAAGCTTGGGACTTACAAAGTTTTATGGGCGACATGAATACAGAAACTCGCAACATAGAAGAATATAAAAAACAAATGTTCCGAATCCGGAAAAAGGAACATGTGATAATCCACGCCAAAAAAAGAAGGAAATTAAAAGCTGCTACTTGTTGAAGTAATTTACCTCATCAGCCGGATATAAAGAAAACGACAGCAAAGACGTAAATCCTACAATCGCTCAGATCTTTATGAAATTTTTTACCGATTAGTAAAAGCATATCTTGATGACGATTAGTCGATTGGGTCCTACATGGAAATTTTTTGTCTTTTTTATTTTTTGTTATTCATTTGTACTTATTAGATTAAAAGCCATAAGAGTTAAAAAGTATAATGATCACTAAAATGTGACGTCCACTACAGGTGAGAAGCTCTCTTTTTTTTAAACTACAAACCAATATTATACTTAACAATAAGATATGAAAGTTTTATACTTAGGTTTTATCTTTTTCGATGTGTAGTTATTCTATAAGTTTAACTAAAATGTAAGTCTTAATTTTTTGAAATTTTTGATGTTCTGCGTCATCTAAATAGTATTTATTAGTTTATATAACTATTACTTAAACCTGAAATTAAATAGCTCAACATTAATGTAAAGTTTACATTAGTACTTTAATAATTGTATACAAAGATTATGTGAACATAAAATGAATCTCATTTGGTTAGTTACAGCTAAAAATAATTATCAATTTGAACTAAAGAAAAGTCTAACTCTTAGCTATCAAGATTCAGAATGTGTACTTTTGTTTAGAAATTTACATAGTAATTTGCTCAAAAAATAATGATGCGCACGTCACTCTTCTATTTTTAAATATCATCCTAGCAACCAAATAATTTAAATATCAATATTGTATTGTCATACTTTAAGCTAATAATGTAACAAAGGTGTCCTTTAATTTGAATTTTTCATTATTGATAATGAACTTAAAGATCGATCAAACTAGTTGTAAGTTAGTGTATAAGTTATTTTTTTTCTACAGTGTTCATTCTTGTATGCTTTCAAGTCTTATATTGTATTTGTTCCAATAATAAAATTATTGCTTAAACATACATTTTTGATTTTATGATTCTTAAAACCCTGTCCATTTAATCCGGGTATAGATTCGATAATACAGAAATTCGAGTTCCTATTAGTTGATAACTCAAGGTGAATGTTTACAGGTCAATATAACAAGATCTTTTGTGAATAGAATAGTCTTGATAATTTCCGCAAGCGTTAATCTTAAACGTTACACTTAATTTTGGAAATTGTAGAGATAATGAAACTCAAATAGCTTAAAAATAATTCAAGCTCAATAATGACTTATTGTAAGTATGCCGCCGGCTGAAGGCAAGAAAGATAAGCGTTGACCTAAACTTGACTCCGGTTTAAGGAAAGCTTAACCCGGAAAATATAATGTAAAGCATTATTTACTCGACAAATATATTCCAGAAAGAAAAGTCAATAAGAATTCATGTTTTATATATTTTAACTTGTAATTTTGCCCATGAAAAACTAATTTGAGAACTGACAAGCTTTTTTTTTGCGTTTGGAAATCTAACTTTCGTCATTGAACAGTTACCTGGCAAATAATAATTAAATCACAGATGAAAACGACCTAACGTAACTTGGATTATCAGTAAGATGCAAAGTTAACCACCTCAATCATTCTATCTCTTTTTCACAAAGAAAAGCATTAGGAAAAATGTTCGTGGTACAGCATATTGTTATATAAATTGTCTTTGTTAATGTTAAAAAACCGGTGAGACACCTGCATCGATTTCGTCTTGACTTGTTTCATGCCTAGGTATATCCTTAGTAATCCATACTCCTTACTAATATTATAAACGCGAAAGTTTGTATTTATGGATGGATGGTTGTTTGTGTTACTCTTTCACACTCAAACGGCTGGACCTATTTTGATAAAATTTGTTTGCAGATAGCTGACACTCTGGATTTGTTAATTCAAAAATTGGTCCAGCCATAGGCTACATAATTTTCTCAAATTCTCACGGGAACGGAGTCCCGGGCAGAAAGCTAGTGAAATCATAATTAACAATACAATACAATACTCTTTATTGCACACAAAAAAAACATAAAACATAACATTAAACAAAAAAACAAATGTTTATGATGTAGTGTGCAATCCGGCGGCCTTATTGCTATAGAGCAATTTCTTCCAGGCAACCGGGGGGTGAAGGAACCGATACAGAAGGTGAAGCGATAGACGTGCAAAGAGTAATTAATATAACTTATACATATCTATACCTAAATATATAACATATACATACACACAAATAAATAATCAAAAACATTAAATATTACATATATGTATATACATATCTACTATACATACATATCTAGACACGTGAAAAAAAAAAGAAAAAAAAAACGTAAGAAAGGTGCTAGTAAATGACAACTTGCAAGTTTAAGGAGAAGGTATTAATCAGGAAGGGATAGGAAATGAGCTTTTAGATTAGATTTGAAAGAATGGATAGAAGGAGAACGTCTTAAGGACACAGGGAGGGAATTCCATAAACGAATAGCTTTGACAGTGAAGGAATTAGAGTAGAAATTAGTGGAAAAAGTAGGGAAAGAAAGAGACAGGTCAGAAGTAGAGCGCAGCGAACGATTGTGCGAATCAGTGCAGAAAATAAATCTCTCTCTAAGGTATGAAGGAGAAGAAGGATTGAAGAGGATAGAGTAAAGTAGTGATAGGATGTGAAGATCTCTACGTCGACGAATGGGTAGCCATTTTAATTTGATGCGATATTCGCTAATGTGGTCATATTTGCGAAGTCCAAATATGTACCTTATGCACACATTTTGAAGTCGCTCAAGTTTGTTAAGCATGTCCTCCGTAAGGTCAGGATAGGAAGTATCAGCATAATCAAGAAGTGGTAGAAGTAGGGATTGCGCTAATGCATACCTCGTACTGGTCGGCAAGAGATTACGGAGTCGTCTGAGTGAGTAGAAAGATGCAAACACCCTCCTGCTAACCTCGGCAATCTGAGGTTTCCATGAGAATGTAGTATCAAACAAAATGCCAAGATTTTTTACTTGCTTACTATACTAAAAGGAATCTGAACATTATCGTAAGTGACCGGAGGAAGCGACTTAAGATCGACTCTCTCAACAAACCAAGGACTACCAACAACAATAACCTGTGTCTTATCCGGATTAACTTTCAGTCCATAGGAATTGCTCCAAGCAGATATATGAGACAGATTAGTGTTGGTGGCAATCACCGCTTCTTCAAGGCGATCCATAGGGGCTTGCGCATATATCTGAAGATCATCGGCATATAGGTGGTAAGAAGTGGTTAAGGATTGAGTAATAGAGTTTATGAAAACTGCGAAGAGTAGAGGGGACAGTACGCCACCCTGCGGGACGCCAGCAGACGTTACACACCAGGAGGAGAGTGAATCCTCCACCTTGATGCGCTGCTGACGTCCTCGCAGGTAAATATGAAACCAGTCAATTACCGTTGGAGATACGTTAAGGGAGCAAAGCAGCTCCAGTAAGATATCAAAATCAACTGTGTTGAAGGCGTTGCTAAAGTCTAGCAACGTCAGGACTGTGAGCTGCTTATTCTCCATAACCTAACGAATGTCGTCCGATATTTTAATGAGAGCAGTAGTCGTACTATGAGCGGGACGGAAGCCAGATTGGAAAGGATTAAGGAGGTTGTGTTCATTTAAGAAGGAGCTAAACTGATTGTGGATTAACCGTTCTAGGGCCTTAGAGAGGAAAGGGAGAATGGATATAGGACGATAATCAGAAAAGGATGTGGGGCTAGATTTCTTTGGAAGAGGAATGATTTGAGCCTGTTTCCAAGCAGAGGGAAAGATACCCGAGGAGATCGATCTGTTAAATATAACAGTGATTACTGGAGTCAGGACATCAATTAAGGGAATAATCATGTTACGACTAATGCTATCACATCCGACGGCATTCGAAGAGATAGAGAGTATACTCCTTTTAACGTCACAATCGGTGAATTGGCGGAAGTTGAAAGATGAGAAACTGGGTTTAGGTAAAGAAGAAAGGAAAAATAGTGTATCAGTTTTAGTACTGTCGTCAATTGGACATGCAGAAGAGAAGTGATTGTTAAGGGAGTCTAGATCGATATCTTTCGCATTGGAGTCCGTACGCGACTTACCAATACCCAGTGTTCTAAGAAATTTCCACACTTTGGCTGGATCTCCATTCTCTACTGATTGATGAATATGGCGTCTTTGAGCGTCCCTTATAGGGCTTCCAATACCGGGATCCCGGTATTGGCTAATACCGGGATCCCGGACTTTTTTAGACATTTTCAATACCGGTATTGAAATGTCTAATACCGGGAGCCCGGTATTAGTGATTTCATTTTATTTTTAGTGCAAAGCTCGTTGCAATAGACAATCACTGCCGCAGAAACACATTAATTATATTATATTTCGGAAATTTCCAAATCGATATTTTAATTACTTAACGACTTAGTGGCAATTACAACAAAATTAAGTCATTTTAAGAGTCCTTGCCAGTTTGAGGTGACACTAGCGCCACGACGCCCGGTAGGGAAAATTCCCAACACGCCCGGCCTCAGGTGCAAGGCGAAGCAGTTAGTCATCAAACAGTGAGCAGTGGAATTGCACGCGTTATCATAGCAGTGTTTTGGCTGGCTCTGATCTGTGATTTTGTGTTGTATACGTGCTGTATAACTGGATGGATACGATACAACATAAAAATGTAAGTTATGACTTATATGAGATCTAATATTCTTTATCTATTTTACGCAAAATTTTGATTTTGATACTTATGTACTCAAAAACGTACCACAGCACAAGAAGATCGATATTTGGTGAACACTATGCTTCGTAATCGCTTTTTCACAAGAACTAAACTTACAAATCAGTTTCGACGCCTCGGAGGAAGTAACCCAAGCGCATGGACGGTAAGACGACGACTTGCTGGGGCTAACTTGAAACCACTAAGACCTGCAAACGGCCCTAAATTGGAGCGTGGGTATCGTATTTCAAGACTAAGGTATGCCTAAAACCAGTTGAATTGGAATATTGAAGATTGGTCAAAAGTTATGTTCTCCGTCGAATCTAAATGTATGCTCTACGAGCACGATGGAAGACACAGAGTGTATAGAAGACCAGGGGAAAGGTTCAAGGAAGCATGCATCGAAGAAAAAGTAGCCTAAGGCGGTGGGTTTGTACTTGTGTGGGCCGGAATTTCTTCTGAGAGTACCACAGAACTGGTGTTCATAGAAAACAGCTCTTTAACTAGCGAAAGATATGTGGAAGAAATCCTAAATGAACACGTTGGTCCATTTATGGTCAATTTGGGTGTGGATGCCATTTTTATGCATGACAATGCCCGACCTCACACAGGTCAGATTGTAAATAAATAATGTAAATAAATAATGTTGCACCGTGATGGTCTGCGAAGGTAACTTATCTATATCATCTGCATAATAAAAGCACGGTAGGTAGTCACATCGCGTTATGTGTGCATCGGTTGTATTTGTTATTTTTTTGTAATAATATTTCTTCCTATTTAACCTTTTATATACATTGTAGGTAGGCACGTGTAGGTATATAAGTATACTTATATGTATAATTAAATTGTATTTATGATAGTCATTAGTGAAACACATATTATATTTATGATTAAAATGTATAGATAAATAAGACTATTGTATAATTGAGTACATAAATGTGTAGGCAATGTTTAAAATTTCATTCAGATATGTATACTTGAATCACTTAATTTATATTACTTAAAATCACTTTAAACTTATTTATTTTTTAATTTATTTATTGCTCTTTATTCATTCGTGTTTTTATAATTATTATGACATTGCAGTTATACATTATTTAAATTTTATTGTATTCTTTAAATAGACGTTGTTGGTGTGTGTGTGTGTGTGTGTACATTGTTGCCGTCATGTCGGAATAGGGTGCACATAAAACCAGCGCCATGACTTGTGGTAGTCTCAAGTCATGGCTTTAGCTGAGTGCTACCCTTTTGCACGGCACGTCACAACGCAGAAGACTCACTCTTAATTTAATTAACTATTTATAAATATTTGTTCTTTTTTTGTATAGATATTAAGTTTTTTATTTTTATTTTTATTTTTTTGTTTTTTGTTATTTGTTTTTTTTTTTGCCATTACACTTTCCTTTAATGTCTCTGTGTTGTGATGTCCTTTGTAATAAATAATTTTCTATTCTATTCTATTCTATTCTAAATGACTATCTTCAAGAGATGAACATTACTCGTATGGACTCCATACTATGGAGTGGCCAGCACGCAGCCTGAATATCAACCCGATCGAACATGCTTGGGACGAGCTAGAGAGTAAAACAACGAAACCCTCCCCCAACCACACTTCGTGAGCTCACAATTGCTCTCACAGAGGAATGGGAGAATATTCCCCAAAATCGTATCAGGAACTTGATGTACAGTATGCCGAACCGCGTAAACGCAGTAATGGAAGCACGAGTAGGCAATACGGAATATATTAATTCAAAAAATTCGTTGTTATTCAAAACTGTCATGTTTTCTGTTTTTGTTTTATGGCGAGATCAGCAGTTTTTTCTTATTATTGGAAATAAAATTTAGTAAATCATTAATTTTATTACTTTTATTTAAAGGGTATTAAAGGTCTATTAAACACAATTTTATTAATATGATTAATTTAAATAGAGACTGGTTATATGGCCGAAATTTTCGATCATAATTTTTTTAGTACGAATTATTGTATACAAAAAGACTGATCTGTCTGAGTGAGACGTAATAAATATTATAACATAAAGTGTGAAGAAAATACCTTCTACACATAAACACCTTCCGAAAGAATGATAAATCTGAAAAAAAAATTTTTTTCAATACCGGTATCCCGGGATCCCGGTATTGAGATTTTTTTTTTCGGTATTAATACCGGTATTCAAAAAATCAGGTATTCGAAAGCCCTAGCCCCTTATCACCGTATTGCACCGATTACGCGCATTATTGTAATGTTCCCTATTTTTGTCGCAAGAGTTCATCCGAAATCTAGCTTTTGCTTTGGTTTTTTTGTCCATGAGCAACTTAATATCCTCTGAGAGCCAAGGAGCAGGAAGATGCTTAACTCTAACAGGGCGAACAGGAGCGTGCATATCGTACAAATCTGTCAGCAAAGAGTTAAAGATTTCTACCTGTCTATCCACCGAATCAGCGAGATCAATCGACGACCAGTCGATATTGCGAGCATCAGCTAGAAGACTAGGGAGATCCATTTCCTTGAAATTACGCTGGTAGAGGATGCGGGGTTTGAGTTTAATCTTGTAGGAGAGATAAACAAGATCGTGGTATGAGAATTCTAGGGCTTCAAACTGTCCATGCTTAGCCACAAGACTGGGGGAAGTAACAAATATTAGGTCTAGGAGAGAAGGGTTGGAGTTAGGGAAATGGTGTGTCGCAGAGAGTGGTAGTAAGTGCATGTTGTAGGAATGAACAAGGGATGTAAGGGTGCTTGATCTTGCATCATTTTTGAGAAGACAGGTATTAAAGTCACCCATAATAATAGAATGACTGTAAGATGGCACCGTATGATCTAGCAGCTGCTCTAGTGAAGGAAAAAAATTAATTTTAAGCGAGGGACAGTAATAAACACCTAGAAGAAGTTTAGAGTGACACAAAGTTATTTCCAAGAAGAGATGTTCAGCAGTGTTTGGAGGGGGAGGTTGGGGAGATTTACTGACTACTGTGAAAGGAATATGAGCGCGGAGGTAAATGGCTACGCCGCCGTGTGAAGAGCTGGTGCGGTCATTGCGGATCAGCTGAAAACCAGGTAAGGAGCCTACTCCTGGAAGGGAGGCATGGATGGAGCCAGGATTCAGAAATCAGAATAGCGTGAATATTTTTATTGCTCCCAAAGACTTCTAATAATTCTGCATAATGAGCGTGAATGCTTTGCGCGTTTATGTGTACCGCATTAAAGTTTTTATTGAAAGTTGAAAATTCATTCTGCAGTAGCTCGCTAAGAGGCGGAGTAATGCTGTAAAAGCTATCGTTGCTCGACGAATCACTTGACGAAGAGAGGGATACAAAATTGTCACTAGCTTCAGTATCAGATACATCGGATATCAAATCGTACATAAATACAAAAAAAATATATATGAAATAATAATTTTAGTAATAAAATAATATACCTAACTAAACTATTACAGACGAGGTGTCTGAGTTTCTCGCACCCGCCAGTGTAGTCCCGGAGAAAATTACTAATTACTAATTAAATAATTGAAAAAAGCAGAAATTATACATTAGAACCAATTTCAAAGTGAATAAAGCAGAAATCATACAAGAACAAAGACTTAAGTAACTAAAAATACTTTCCAGTTCCACCACAAAACTATAAACACAACAAAACTACATCTAAAAACATTAAAGTAGCGTTTAAAATATGTAAGAAAAGCACACTTGGGCTGCGCTCCAAAATCATGCATGTCTACCCGAACGAAAAAATTAACTTGTGACAGTAAATGGTGACTGGTAAATGTAATACAGGATAACAAACAAACAGTAATTTCCAGTATTTTTAAGCTTTAAACCATACAATATTAAAAAATAGTAATAATCAAGTAATCGGGCATCGCGCAATCGTGATCGGGCCAAGCAACACTAAACCAAGCATTTCCAACACTAGATTATGAACGCACCCCTAAAGTGACAGCTGTTTGTTTACTATGATCTCAATGTTTTCTAACTCGACCACAATTTAACCCAAGTTTATAAATTAATAAGTATGAACCGCTTGCCAAAACCAAACAAAAAGTGAAGTGAAGTGAAATTAATAAGTGCGAATTACCTACATTAAATGTGTTAATAATCAGATATTAATAAAGCGGTAGTTCAACAAAAATTAAAGAGTGTTATGCTACAAAATACGAAGAGATGAAGTTTATAAAAAGATGTAACAAACACTACTATAATAAAATTAAATCACGAATAGGAAAGATAATCTTCACTTTCTCACCGGTCTTGCACGTTTTTGTGGAACAGAAGACTCTTTTGTAGTGGCAGCTGCCATAATGGGTTTACTACAAGCCGAGCTGCTCAATGGTGGACCAGAGCAAACATCTGTTGCCGGAGGCTTATGGCAGTTAATCTTATCTAAATCAGCAAGGCACGTCACCCGGCGTCTGACATCGTTTTGGTCGAGTACAAACACCACTCCATCCCTCGTCCAACAGCGTGTCACCCCAAAGCGCTCCCTTGCTGCCTTGAACACCGTATGGCGCCTCTTCGTTAAGAATTCTGACAGAGTGACTCCAGTGCCCTTGAGGCCAGTTTTGGCTAACCAGAATTTGTTTCGGTCTTCAAGATTCTTAAATTTTATGAGCAGAGGCCGTGGCTTACCCTTTGAGACTCTAGTTGAGTCGGCCTCCTCTTTAGTGTCCTCAAGTCCATGAAGGAGCAGAATCTTCTGCCTATTACGCATCTCAAGTCGATCCATGTCCAACGCCAACAGCTCAATTTGCCTCTGCATCAGATCCAAGGCGGAGACAACGAACAACTTGAATTCCTTGTATTCAACAGGCAGAACAGGAGATTCACTGGGTTTAGCTGAAGATTTGTTCATCTGCTCCTCAAATGCAGCCATCCAATTGTAGATTGTAGTGGCCAAATTTTCAACTGTTGCTTTAACAGATTCCATGATGTGGCAGTGCTGTGACAGTTATGTGGTAGTGGAGTGAAAGTCGAATTTGGGACTAGCGGCAGGTAGCTACAGGTTAGTTCTTCATATATATACACCTCACAGTATAATTGTGTAAAAATAAACAATAAAATTTGAAAAAAATAAGCAGAGCTCAATTTCAATATGTGTATCACTTTTGCAGGCTACCCCCCAAAAAAAAAAAAAAAACTTCTACTTCTTTACTTCTTTTAACTTCTTTATATATATGAAATCACAAATAGCTAAAGAGTGGTGTTTTAGCAGTTAAGTTACATTTGAAATATATAAATAAAATAAGTAACACTTCCTCTTGACACAGTCAAGTGGTGCATAGTGGAACTGGTGCATAGCAGAACGTGGCAGAACTAACCCATATTAAGTCGATCAAAATTAGAAATAAAGAAATTTATATGATTGACTTAAAAGACCCTCGGAGTTTCTTGCCTATTCTTCTCCTGAGTAAAGCCACCTTTGCGAATAGGCGCAAAGTTTAGAATGCTAATGTAATTCACTATTTTGAGTTATTTTAGGTAACATTCTGTATATTCTATGAAATAAAGCTATTTTTGACTTTTGACCTATATATTAAGAGGCGCTACTACCACTACCAAACCGGCCATCAAACATGGACTGATGATGACTATGTTATTTTCTTTAGATTGTTTAATTTTGGCTGGTAGACTAACACCAAATGTGTAGTCAACATTCATCTACATATTTTGTTAATGCTTGTCAGGATTTGTGATTTTGTAACTAAGTGTTACTACATTTTTAATAACATATTCAGGTAAAAATATACTTAGGAGAAAAGGAATAAATTCAATGACTATAAGTGAGTTTTCCACACTTATAAATTTACTTTGTGTCAAAACGCCATCCTGACAAGCAGTGGTTGATAATTAATCTTAACCCAAGAACATAAAATAATATTCTATTTATTATAATATTCTAAGTAAAAACTACTTCTTTCAGGGGGTGGGGGTGAGCGGGGGTCAGCTTTATTTAGTATAGAAACAATATTTAAACTCTTAAAGTGTTATTTCAAATGTACTTGTTTGGCAAGCTGTCGAGGACGGACGTCCCTGCACGTGCTCTCCTGTTATCCCAAACGTTGACGAAGTTTACGACACCCGCGCCCGCGCCTTTGTTCCCAAGTTCGGTCGGCTATTGTTATACTGCGTACCGTTTGCATTTTAATACTGTGACTTAAGCGATAGATCATATCGAAAAGTTCTTAGTTTTATCTAGCCTCTATAGAATAACTCGTGACTCACTAAACTATATCGCGACTAGTGCCTTTTGTAACCCATATAATAATATCAGTGCATTCCGGTTTCACTCGGTAATACCTACGTCGCGCATCGCGTGCGTCATCCACACATCCAGTGTAGTTGACAGTGGAACTTATTAACGACGACCAAGACACAGAAACTTGAGCTAAAAACAGTGCGTTACACGCGCAACATCTTGAGGAAGGCGGAGAACCTGGTGAGCTCGTTCCATTGTAAAACATTTCTAGCCAAAAGGTATAATTTTTTTCCAGCATCAACTCACAAGGCGATCCGTTCCAGCAGCCTTTTGGATATTTTTTTTTTTCAGCATCAACTCACAAGGCGCCGATCTAACCGACATTATTATTATTGCAACTTGTAGGACCCGCAGCATACTGTTTAGTGTTCCTGACCGGCGCACCATATTCTTAAACCTAGCTTAACAATCCGGAGAGGTGATTACCTCTTAACTTACCCTATCTACACATTACTCCAGCTTGAAAATCTAGGGTACTAGGGAAGTACGTAGAACAGCAGCTAGTGATTCACTCAATTAACACCTAAATAAAGGAGCTCGCCAAAGAGAACTTAAGAATAAAATTTGAATACACTTTCATTTGCAATTTCACGCGCGTTGGACAGCACGACACCTAAATTAATTGAATATACACAGTAACACAATATCACCCGTTGCATCTCGCGATACAAGTTTAGGTCTCTTACGAAACGCTAAAACCAGGAATACATTAGCAGTATTGTGTGCTTCAAAGACATTACTACAATAAGCCACCTGACACACTTATAACATAATATATTATTCGCATAGTAAATTTATCATATCTTACTGATATACCATACGAATCACTTAGCCAATCGTAAAACACATCGCATAGGAATCGCTCAACGTGGGAACAATACCAACCTTATTTAACTAAGTGCGTTTTTTTAATTTAAAATAATACCGACTAAAAGCAAGCAAACGACCGAAGAACCATTAGTTTGCCTAAGTTTTACAATAGGGTATAGAGAAAAGGATAATAAAACAATAATACTATATCTGAGCCTGGGAAACGAAAGCTCATAAAGTTATATCCTGCTGTCTTTCAACTTGATGCGCCCGACAACTTTATAATTTTTAAAACTACTAAACAAAAGACTCCACAGTCATTTGGTCAACATCTGGCTGACAGCAACCACCCGAAAACTATGGCAAGCCAGAACAATACAACCTTTTTTAGGGTTCCGCAGTAATCTACGAACCCTTATAGTTTCGCCGTGTCCGTCTGTCCGTCTGTCCGTCTGTCCGTCTGTCCGCGGGTTTTCTAAGAAACCCTTGGTATTACAGAGCTGAAATTTGGCATGGTTATACATATTAATCACGCCGACAGAACTAATAGAGTAAAACCTTAGAAAAAAATCATCGAATGGGGTGTCATAGAATAGCTTTTTAAAAGATAGAAGGGGTTTACTACGAACGTTTTTCGATTTAGCACTCCGTTTGCGAATCATAAATTTTTAAAGTGACAATTTTTGTCCCCCCCTCTACCACAAGTGTCCCCCCCTCTACCAGCTAAACGGTTCTTTCTAAAAATGTGGAAAAATTCACAGAGGTAGAATATACATCAAATTTAAAAGGAAAACTATAAAACATAAGTTGGCCCTTCAAGTTTGCAAGTAATGGTAGACCAAGTGCCAAACATTGTTGGGATTAATAAGAATATATTTACTAATATTAGATCCTTGGTACTACAGAGCTGCAATTTGGCATGTTCATACATATTAATTGCGCTGACAAACATAAAAAATAAAATTTTGTAAAAAAAAAAAATTCGGGTGTTTCCCATACATGTGAAAGGGCGATGGATTTTTTTTTCTCGCCGATATCATCGAGTGGGATGTCATATGATAGTTTTTTTAAAAGATAGAAGGGGTTTACTACGAACGTTTTTCGATTCAGCAGTCCGTTTGCGAAAAATTAATTTTTAAAATGAAAAAAAATGTTAAAAATTTCACGAGCATTTAGCATTTACGACGAAGTTCAACCTAATTCAAAACAACTGCCATACAAAGTTCCACGCTAAAAGTGAGGCAAGGTCGAAAGCCAAGCTGTACCATATTGACATTTCATGTGTCGTTATAGGTTTTTGGGGGTGTTAATTACGAAAATGACATCAAAATCATACACAATCGCCACGCGACCTGCTCTTTAGCACCAGCTCGAAATTATTCCTAACAATACTTTTGTTGCTAAAAAAATATATATTTTTTTTTAAGTCAAAAAAAATTCGCGCTCGCTTCGCTCGCGGATTAAATACTTCCATTCTGTTGTATTTAGCCCAAAACCAAAGTTAATGTCCTCCCCCTCTACCAGCTAAACGGTTGTTTCTAAAAATAAGAAAAAATTCTCGTTGGTAGAATATACAGCGAAATTAAAAGAAAAACTATCACACATAAGTTGACCTTTCAAGTTTGCGAGTGATAGTCTACCAAGTGCCAAACGTTTTTGGAATTAATAAGAATATGTTTACAAGGTTCAATACTAAAAGTGAGGCGAGGTTATTTTCTCAGCAGGTCTATATTATTTCTAATAATATTGTCACAAAAAAAAATATAAAAAAAATAAAAATTTTTTTTGATGAAATTTATAATTTCATTATGTTGTGTTTAGACCAAAAATAAAGTTATTTCTGAAACTACAAACTCTTTAATACATTTCTTTTTTATACTACCGTTTGGAGATTTTAACATCGACTATGACTAGTGATGGAAGATACTCAGTCTTTTAAGGCTTTTAATAAAGACTCACCTTATTTTTGACGCCTCACGACTGATTCAGTCTTTTAGTTCCTAACCTTTAGTCATAAGACTAGCTTTTATAGTTGAAGTCATTTAATGTAAAAAACTGAGCTGTTACTTAAACAGCTTAAAGGACTTGAAAGACTGGCGACTCATTATCTGGGAAGTCGACAGTCGTAAGGTATGTGTTGATAGAATGTAACTAACTCATTTTATCTCCGTGTCAAATGTTATCAAAATGTATTTAGTGGTTTAGGCGTGAATAATTCCTTTTGGTTGATAGGTTACAAAAGAAATATTTAATATCACACACAAACTGCAGTGCGATCCCTTTTACATAAAAGAACTTGAGTCGTTTAAGTCTTTTAGTATTTTGAAAACAACTCGAGTCGTTTCAGTTTTTAATCTTTTAATAAACTACTAAGTCTTATTAATAAAAACTCGAACTTTCAGTCTTAACTTTAGAGTCAAGCCCTGTAAGATGGAGACGAGTCTTTTTAATAAGCCTTAAAAGACAGTCTCTTTCATCTCTAACTACGACCGTAACGATAGTACACCCGTTTTAAATGAATACGTAATGTAAACAATTTTTATACAACCATTTGCATCCACGCGAGGTGGTTATTAAACAGATGTTTTTTTTTCATTTTCCTTGTGGCGCTGGAATCTACATTTCTCCTTTAGTTACCTTCTTTTTTTGTGACCTCGTTTTTATTAGACATTATTAGCGATTTAACCGTCCATATGCTCGTAGAATTAAGAAGCCAGCTGCATATTTGAACCATGCTGCTACGGAACCCTACAATGCGCGTGTCCCGACACGCTCTTGGCCGGCTTTTTTCTAAACTCATCGAAAAAGACGGCAACTGCTTATGCAGATCCATATCTAACCAGATAAATATTACGTTTTACCTAACTTTTGACCACGCAATGATTAGGAAGGATTTAGCAACCTACGAGTCTGAAAACCGGCATGACCCACAAATAAAACTAGCACTACTTAATAACCTCACGAACACAACGCTTAGCATGGAACAATATATTAACCAACAGTTCCAGGATGGATTTTGGGGAGGGGAAGATATATTAATAGCAGCTTCGGAATATTATAGGGCTAACGTCCATGTTTAAAACGAAAATCTATTGGAGCCACTCATTTATAAGCCCCGTGATGTACCAGTACCCGGAAAAATCTATTTACACTTCGGAAACCACCATTGCAGTAGCTTGATACCCACCGATCAAGGAGCTTTATCTAACTACGAAGATGAAAATGTTTATGAGAGATGGTAGTCCTGCAACAAACTCACACTTCCAAAATGAAAACGATGGAAAACTCTTTTTGCAATCCAATGAAACAATACCCGCCACGTTTGATAATCAATGTCACATTTCTACAGATTGCACCGGCCAGCGTCTAATTAGGTCATCACCGCAAACACAAAACGATATACCTACCCCCTGTACAAATTTAAGAACCGGCACATGGAATGTAAGAGGCTGTTCTAAGCTAAAAGATAGACACCATATCGATCAAGAACTGTCTAGTCAACAAATAATAATAGCGGGACTTCAAGAGATACACATGGCATCAGGAACTTTTGAATCAAATAACTACCACTGGATTCTTGGGGGCGGTTAACGCTCAAGGGAAAAAAATAGGAATCGCCATTCTTATATCAAAAACGACTGAATATAAAATAATTTCAACCCATTGTAAAGGATGTAACACTCTAGCAGTGCACTTAAAGATTAAAATCGCTTCAACCGACAGTCCAGTAGAACTTTCCATTATTAACACCTACGTCCCTTCATCATCAAGCTCGTGTTTGTCTCAAATTGGAATTTTGATTCACCAAAAATCTAAAAAAGCGTGTCCGATTATAATGGGTGACTTCAACGCACTTAGAGGCATAAACGACTCTAAACAATGCACCTCTAAAAGAACCGGAAAAAACTTATACCACAAGCATAGCAACTTTAACGGCAACTTACTTTTAAGTTTTGTTGAACAACACGAGTTGAAACTTAGCAAGTTTGGATGTAACACCTTTAGAAGTTCACCTAAAAATACAAAATGCTACAATTAACAATCCAATAAAACTTTTATCGTCACTTCTCACGTCCCAACATCATCAAGCACATGTCTATTCCAGATTGCTACTTTACTACACCGGAGACCTAAAACAGCCTATCCAATTATAATAGGAGACTTTAACGCACACATAGGCATTAACTATACAAAATAATGTAAAAGGACCGGGAACAACCTCTATCACAAAACAGCAATTTAAACGGTTAGTTGCTTCTAAGCTTCTTACAACAGCACGATTCAAAACTAAGTAATACTTGGAGAAGGCTCTCGTGCTGGACTACTTTGTTTCGTGGAAACCAACATTCGCAAATTGATCATATTCTAACAAGTGTTAAGAAACCCGTATTTATCAACTACGTTGTAGGAAAAAAAGGAAAACTAATAAACACAGATCACAAATTACTTTGGGGATCGATAGAACACCAAGATACTGCAATTAATATGGCATTTAACTATCAGAAATGCTACTAGGTATATGAACATTTACAAAGGGAATTTGTACAACACAAATTCCAAGGACTGATAGCCAATAAGATGAAAGTCTTACAAGAATCAAATACTTCCGCTCTCACCCATTCAGACAAAAGAAGTTTCCAATTGGAATGCTAGCTAGACTGATATCTACAACATACTCAAAGAAGCAGCTCAAGAACTACTGATGAAACCAACTCCGAGATCCCGCGAAAATTGCAAGTCTTATTTATAAGATGCCTACTATGACTTATGGGCTCAATGGGGCAACATTAACCAAGTGTAACCGATCGAGATTAAGAAAATACGAAAGACAACATTTTTAAGGAAATGCTCAATGTATCAAAAGACGCTCCACCTAAAAATTTCCACGAAATACTACAAAGCAAAACAATAACGAAAATCGTAAAAGTACGTAGAATTTTATACTACAGCCACATAAATAGACGCCGGAAACCACATTTTCTACGCTTATAATTATAAGAAATATAGGAGAAAAGTTGGACGTCCGATCTTCAATTGTAGGGACTCCCTAAACCGAAATCGTATTGGAAAACGATTGCTGCAGATCGACAAAAAATAAAATTAGAAGCCGAGAATAAATACAATGTTACAGAAACGGACATAGAAACGAAACCCGAAGACTTAGGTATTCTACTTCCAACCACATAATCAAGAATGAAAACAGTAAAATAGAAGATAAAACGAAGACACGTCGGTCGGAAGAAGAAACAATCCAGGACCATCGGTTACAGCAGCTCTATTCCCGCCCATTTATATATCACACACCAAGAATAGAATCTATCCTCCTTACGTTGGCTCGATGCTGGTATTCTTGTCGACTCACCTTTCCTATCCACTCCACATCCTGCTGCAACAGCCCCATACAGTCACAGACTCTATCTTATGGTGCCCCGTCGACCATTGACCGCGGCGATAGACAGATCGACTGTACTAGTTGGTACGAATGTCGGATCACTCAATCCATTACATTTTTGAAATGTAGCATGAATATTGGGATTTGTGTATTCGTGCCACAGTGGCCAGACCGAGGTGATTGTCGTCGTTGAGTCTTTGTGGCAGAACTGCTGGGCGGGGTGGCCATTGTAACGGTAACGGTAACGTAACGGTCTTAAAGTGTTATTTCAAATGTTCTATTTATTATGTCCTTGTTTGCCTGCTCAAAATAATTCTTCCTAATCATGTAGATATAATCAAGTATATGGTGAACTTCAAACCGCTCAAAATAATTTTAAACATGGAAATCATAAACCGCTCCAAGTGGTTCTAGGAATCATGCACTGTTTATAAACTATAACTTAAAAAATAATTTAAACTAGAGTGTAAAAATGATGAGATCAAGATCTGTACAGAAAATAAAATCTTTATTTGGAAAATAATCATGTAAAAGAAAAATGAAATTACGAATGCCGAACAGTTGCAGCTCAGCACGATGCCACAGCCTGGGCCGTGAACAGCTGCAACCAGATTGGTTTACTAGTTGGTTCGTTAGCAGATGACAAGAAATAAAGTAAATATATTCATTATTGAGTTTCTAGATTACGTTACTTGCATAAAATTAAATTATAAAACTTTTAAGGTAAAACATTATCAAGTGTGTAGAAAAACTATGAGTATTTTTAGAGTGCAGTTATTATTTCTATTTTCGATTTTTTATCCCAAACAATATCTATTTTTATAAAGTATAGCATTTGTTTATTATGAAGTTTTTGATACTTTGTAGTTTCTAAAAAACACGTGTGTATAAAAATTATGAGTATTTATTTGTAAAGTGCATTGTTATTTTAATTTTCGATTTTTATCACTAATTTCAATATCTGTTATTTTTTAAAGTATAGCTTTTGTTTATTCTGAAGTTTGTAAATGTAATGCGTTGTCTAAAAGACCTGTTGCGAAAGTTCAGCTCATAGTTGTAAAACTGATTGACTGTGTAAAAATTTTGATAAAGACGTTACTGCCTGATTAATTTAAGATCATTTAAGTCTCAAGATTAGAATTCTTGTTTCCTGAGTGAAGTTAACCCACTTTAGTTAACCTGTTGCTTTAAGTTTAAGAAAATAAACAAGATTTCTTATCAAACAGCATTTTATTTATTACTTTTTAGTTATTCTAAACATAGAACTATTGTTTGATTTATCATTAATTATTGGCAAGTGCAAGAGGTATACTTGTATTATGTAAGTAAACGTTTTAAAGTACTAGGCTTGTCTGGTGTATGGCCTGCGCCTTTCTGGTTCCTCCTAGTAAATAGATATAATTTTGTTTAAAAAAAAAATCTTACCAAACTATTATCCGACTGTCATTCTTACTTATCTATACTCTATACTAATATTAAAAAGAGGAAAGATTTGTATGTTTGTATTTTCGTATGTAACGAATAGGCTCCGAAACTATTTGAAAAATTCTTTCACCATGAGAATACTTCGTTATCCCTGAGTAACATAGGCTACATAACTTTCCCGAATTCCCACGGGAAAGAAGTCCCGAGCGGGATGCTAGTATAACAGAATTTCGAAACAAGGCAATCTGAAACACGAGCACAGTGGCGACAAACTCGCCCGACGCGCCACTCGGCTGTGCTGAAACTTTAATTGCGCGAGGACCTCGCGCAAAACTCGGTCTTATGCAAAATGTTGACATTACGCGCGCATCATCATCGAGCTGCTACGTGCTTACAATTCTCAGAATAAAAATGAGGTTTTGAAAATGCATGACCTTATGTCACTCTCAGAGAAAAGGTAATCAGTTGGTCACTCATAATGAAAACCTATTGAGCAATTTCGATCGTTTGAGGTGAAGGTTAAGTTCACCTCGGTAATTCTGTTCTATCTACTCTGTTATATAATCTCGCTAAGATATTGAAACCTAAGGGGT
This sequence comes from Aproaerema taeniolella, assembly GCA_949987775.1. Lineage (NCBI taxonomy): Eukaryota > Metazoa > Arthropoda > Insecta > Lepidoptera > Gelechiidae > Aproaerema > Aproaerema taeniolella. The sequence goes on from CATLJT010000292.1 coordinate 623,763, forward strand.
ATTTCCTATTGATTGCTGTTTATATCACTCTTTCAATGGAAACTAAACATGGTTTTTGATGAAACTAATAGGTCAATATTAATTTATTTGGGCTGCATCCAAAAAAACCCGCTCATATTACAACAGTTAATATCAACATAAGTAGTTGAAACGGATAAATTTTATACTTTAACCCCAATTATAGATAGAAAATGACACACTTTTGAATAAAAAAATATTCCTCTGCTACTGTTTGCCAAGCAGTGCTTAGTTCTTTCTATTTTTTATGGCAACCAGTCTCAGTGGCTGATAGCCACGGACACCAAAGTCGAGGTTTGAATAAGGCGGCTTCCAAGTCCAAAATCGAGGGGGACCATTTTTCTATTTGCTCAGTAGTGGACCGATTAGCATTTCAAAGAAAAATCACATTATTATTAAGTATTTATTTTAAAATCGGGTAAGTAATTAAAATAAGGAGGGTTGGCGATCGCAATTCATTGTAAACTTATTCAAAACTCGCGCCCTTTACACCTCGGTCCCTACTCAACTACGCACATATACAAAAATACGTTGATGCAGCACAACTCATTCAGAGCAGGATCGCGAACAGATATTTGTCTCTGTCGCACGATTGACTCCGTTCAACTTTAAAAGCGTTCAAGGTCAAAGTGTAGTAGCCCGATATGCTGTTGAGAGTACATGAAGTATTAACTCATTAAAAAAATATCTACAATAAATACATTATATAAATAATTTAAAAAATATATACTTATGAATAATAAATATTTCTAATTAAATTCTATCTAAAACTAAATACACCTGAAATGAAAAATAGAAACAAAACAATCTCGTGGGATAACAACGTCGAATCAGGTACTTCCCCGACCAAATAAGAACCGGAGTAAATACAATGATGTGTAGCCAATGATTGAGAAATCACCGTTATCCGCCAAACTCCTTTAGCTGAAAAACTGAAATTGCAAAAAACTTCTATCTACAAAATCGCTTAACTACGATCTAATGCTACTATTAAAGGAGCAAAAATAATTACTTCAGCATTCATGTATTACAATTTCATGCCATCAATCGATCATACCAGTCTTCATGCGTAACCACTAAAAAGCAAAATGTTGTTTATGAGTAATGTTGTAAGTGTACTGAGGTGATGTATGTGTAAAAAAGCATGTTTTGAAATAAAGCATCTACTAAAGGAACTAATAAGCAAACTACATTTAATGAAGAGCTGAATCAAAATACAAATCGCCAACGTAGAACCCGATGTCTCTTTAAGTTAAAAAAAGCCTAAGCAGAATCTAAAGAACAAAAAGAACTAAGAAGAATGAAGAATAACAAAGTCACAAATCACCTCTCGATATCCTATATTATCAACTAAAAATGACCCAAAGGCTTTGACGAACAACGTAGAACCCGAATTTTTTTTCTTTTTTTTACGGCAATATTACTGTTAGAAATAATATCAAACTGCTGCTAAAATAATTTTGATGTCATTTTCGTAATTAACACCCCCAAAAAACTTTTTAACGACACCTAAAATGTTAATATGTTACAGCTTGGCTTTCGACCTCTCCTCACTTTTAGCGTGAAACCTTGAAAAACATATTCTTATTAATCCCAAAAACGTTAGGTCGACTATTACTCGCAAACTTGACGGGCAAACTAATTTCGTTGTATATTCTATAACCATGAATTTTTCACATTTTTAGAAACAACCGTTTAGCTGGTAGTGTCCCCCCCGGACACTTGTTATGATACACTTGTTACGGAACCCTAATAAGCAGAATCCAAAGAAAAAAAGGACTAAGAAGAATGAAGAATAACAAAGTCACAAATCACCTCTCGATATCCTATCTTAACAACTAAAAATGACCCAAAGGCTTTGACGAACAACGTAGAACCCGATGTCTCTTTAAGTTAAAAAAAGCCTAAACAGAATCTAAAGAACAAAAAGGACTAAGAAAAATGAAGAATAACAAAGTCACAAATCACCTCTCGATATCCTATATTAACAACTAAAAATGACATCAAGGCTTTGACGAACAACGTAGAACCCGATGTCTCTTTAAGTTAAAAAAAGCCTAAGCATAATCTAAAGAACAAAAAGGACTAAGAAGAATGAAGAATAACAAAGTCACAAATCACCTCTTGATATCCTATATTAACAACTAAAAATGACCCAAAGGCTTTGACGAACAACGTAGAACCCGATGTCTCTTTAAGTTAAAAAAAGCCTAAGCAGAATTTTAATAACAAAAAGGACTAAGAAGAATGAATAATAACAAAGTCACAAATCACCTCTCGATATCCTATATTAACAACTAAAAATGACCCAAAGGCTTTGAAAAACAACGTAGATCCTGACGTCTCCTCAAAACAAAGAAACCGACGCAGAATCTAAACAAAAAAAAGGATAGAACAGATGACGAACCTTGTGCAGATTATGATGGAGCTGAAATGAATCGTATGAAATTCTGAAATCCGAACTATAAGCAAACTACTTTTAGCACTCATATGTACTATACATTAGGGTGGAGTGAAATTCTTGTTTTTAAATTTTCTCTAAGGCATACCTGCAAAAAGCTGCGTGGTAGGCACAATAAGCGGAAGCGAAAATATTTTTTGTTCAGGTTTATATTTAAAGGTGCCCCCGTTAAGACAAAGTTTTGAAAAAAAACCGAAACTTGTCACTGTTTGATGGTGCAAAACCTTTTAGTATGTAGTATTTGTTTATATGGAGGCGCAATATTTGACATATTACATACTTGACGCCGCGTTGTGAAGCGCCATCTAGTTTAGATTTGATTTACTAAGATTCACGTCCAAAAGAGTGAATTGAACCATTCTTTTGACAGTTGTCAGTTAGCTCTAGTGAAGCGTCGGATGGTTGGTTGTGCGGCGACCATTATGGCAACACTGGGCTGTCACTCAGTTTTTAAAAAGAGAACCTCCCGCGCACCAACCGGCTCTGGCGAATCGCTAAGTTCTGACGTGATATTTATAGTTACAAATTATATCTTGCATTAAATGTTTGCTTAATCAACCGAGGAATCTGTGACTAATTGTATTTTAGTTCTAAATTTAATCTATTAGACATTAAAATTGTAATTGATTTAAGTGAAGTTTCGACTTAAGTTCCTTCCCTACAATATGGATAATTCTGATGTTGGCCCTCAAGAGCCTTCATCAGAAGTGGGATCTGATGACCCGCAAAGCAGAACGACGCCGGTACAACTGCATGAAGGCGACCCTGCCAATAAAGTTTGGTCTAACATGGAGGTGATATTGACCCGCATTCTGGCGACATTACAAGCACAGCCAACAGTGAGTACAAGTAATAGTAATTCAGTACACCTTATCGAGTTTAACCCATACGACTCTGAGGCAGATATAGAGGGATCTTGTAATGTTACTGAAGTGATAGTACAGAATAAAAGATTGGAAGGTGTTGATCTTCTTGTGGCTTTAACTCGAGCACTAAAAGGTCGTGCTGCAACTTATTTAACAAAATTAAACCTGTCTCAACTGTCGTGGAGTGCTGTTAAAGAGACTTTGCTGGCAAGATTTTCAAAGCCAAAATTAATTCAAGATCATTTTGACGATATTTTGAAGTTTCAATGCGGGACTAAAGAGTCTGCTTCCGAGGGTGCCATGCGTTTATGGAACATGATCGAGCGCATACCAAAAACAGAGATGACTGAAGAAGCAATCACTGGATTTTTTATATCGATGCTGTGTCAGAAGGATGGTTTGATACGTGGAGAATTGATAGCTCATGCCATTACTACTAGAGCTCAGCTTTTCGTATTCTTGGTGGCATTTCACTGAAACGGCGGCAGGAAGGGAACGACGCTAGCTCAGAATCAGAATCTAAGAGACCTCGACTATCAGAAACACGTTTTCCTGGAAAATGCCACTGGTGCGGACTAACTGGGCATCGGCAGTTTGAATGCAAGAAGAAAAAAGAAGATACAGGATTCTCCAAGACACAAGACCCTCCCACCTCTTCTCGCAATCAAGACAAGACTACGCCTGTTTTGTGTTTCGTTTGTGGTAAAACTGGCCACATTGCACCTGCATGCCCGGATAAAAAGGGTGCAAATGGAGCAACGACCAAAGAAGTAAAGCTTTGTCAACATCGATCTTCGAGGGCAACATTAGAGACGTCTTCCGGTGAGCAAATTCCTTTTTTATTCGACAGCGGATCATCTTGCTCTCTTTTAAAAGAAAGTTTTCGAGAAAAGTTTCTGGGTACATTACATAATGATCTTGTTTATCTATCAGGCATTGGGGGTAACGACATAGAGTGTTCATCACAATTAAATAGTACCGTTAAAATTGGAGATGTTTCTGTAGAGCTAACTTTTCACTTAGTAGCTGATAATGTTATTTTGGAGCCCGTCATTATTGGTAGGGATATCTTGGACAACGGTTTGCTTGTGGTGCTAGATAAAGACAGACTCGTTTTTAAAACCAAAGTTTATGCTAATGTGTGCGAATTTAAACCGGATTTCACTCTAATAGACACAGACTTAGTAGGTGAGGACAAGAAAGCTCTTTTGAACCTTTTGACTAAATATTCCGAATAATTTATTGAGGGCATTCCTACGCGGCGTGTAGCGACAGGGGAGCTAAAAATTGATCTGGTCAATCCCCATAAAACTGTACAGCGTTGCCCTTATAGATTAGCGCCGAAAGAAAAGCAAATAGTTCGTGAGAAAGTTACGCAACTTTTAAATGCAGGGGTGATTCGGGAGAGTTCATCGCCTTTCGCCAGCCCAATCCTTCTGGTAAAAAAGAAAGATGGTTCCGACCGGATGTGCGCAGATTATTGCGAGCTCAATGCGAACACCCGGCCGGAACACTATCCTCTTCCTCGTATAGAGGAGCAAATTGATCAACTTAGTGGTGCTACGTATTTCTCGTCCCTGGATATGGCGTCTGGCTTTCACCAGATCCCGATTCACCCCAACTCGGTAGAGAAGACAGCTTTCGTAACTCCAGAGGGACAGTACGAATATCTTGCAATGCCCTTTGGGTTACGAAGTGCACCATCTGTTTACCAGAGATGTATAACGAAGGCACTTCAAAATCTAAATGATAGACCTTTTATCTATATGGACGACGTCTTAAACTATTCTCCGGACGTATCGCGCGGCTTACAGCGTTTAGACGAGGTCTTGCGTGCTCTGACCGAAGCCGGGTTTACTTTTAACCTTCGCAAATGTAAATTTATGAAACAGAAAATTGAGTACCTCGGTTATTCCATACAGTCAGGAGAGATCAGACCAAATTTTCTGAAAGTTCAGGCTTTGGTAGATGCGCCCCCGCCTAAAACCGCTACGAACGTCCGTCAGTTTTTAGGGCTAGCATCTTATTTTAGAAAATTTATACCAGGATTTACGAAAATTGTCGGGCCGTTGTATCCTTTAACCAATTTAAAAGGGCTAATTCAATGGACTGATAAACATGAGAAAATTCGTAAGGCTATCATAGATATTTTGACGTCGGAACCGGTTTTGACAATCTTTGACTCTGAACTGCCTGTTGAGTTACACACCGACGCCAGTTCTGAGGGGTACGGCGCGATATTAATACAGAGAAAGGATACTTTACCTCACGTCGTGGAGTATTACAGCCGACGCACGTCAGATGCGGAATTGCGCTACCACTCGTATGAGTTAGAGACGATGGCCGTTGTACGAGCGGTAGAGCATTTCAGACACTATTTGTACGGACGGCATTTTACTGTTTACACGGACTGTAATTCGCTCAAGGCATCCAAATCGAAAACTGATCTGACCCCTCACGTGCACCGTTGGTGGGCCTTTTTACAAGCCTACGACTTTGACATCGTGTATCGCGAAAGTCGTAGTATAGACCATGTAGATTACTTTTCACGTAATCCACGGTCCTGCGAAGACAGTTCTTCTTCATCTAAACCATCAGTAACTGTCAAAAAAACCGTCCAGTTTGTAGAGCTTCACCAGGGCTGGCTCTCGGTTGAACAAAAAAGAGATGCCGAAATCCAGGGCCTGATAATAAAGCATAATAATAAAGAATTCCCTAAAAACGTTGGAGAAACATATGATGTAAGAGACGGTATCCTCTACAGAAAAGTGGTTCGCCACAAAATTGTCTCTTGGTTGCCAGTTGTTCCCCGTTCTTTAATTTGGACACTGATCAACCATCTTCACAGTGAAATCCAGCACCTGGGGAGTGACAAAACTTTAGACAAATTGTACGAAAAGTACTGGTTCCCGCAGATGGCGAAGTGCGTGCGAAAGTTTATGGATTCATGCATAGTCTGCAAGGCGTCAAAAGGCCCATCTGGTGCTCAGCCAGTTCAATTGCACTCCATCCCTAAGCCATCAGTGCCATGGCATACCATACACATAGATTTTACCGGGAAATTAAGTGGCAAAAGTGACCGAAAAGAATACTGCTCCGTTATAATAGACGGATTCACAAAATATGTTCTCTGAGAGCACACGTCATCTCTTGATGCAAATAGTGCGGTTTATGCCCTTAAAAAGGCTGTATGTCTTTTCGGCACTCCAAAACGAATAATTGCCGATCAGGGCCGTTGCTACGCTAGTACCGAATTCAAAGCATTTTGCACAGAACACAAAATTGACCTGCATTTCATTGCCACTGGGTCTATCAGAGCAAACGGCCAAGTTGAACGGGTAATGCGTACGCTTAAAAGCTTGCTCACAATAATAGAAAACGTTCCTAACAAGACATGGCGAGACGAAATAGGTAACGTCCAGCTGGTGTTAAATAGTACAAAGTCTTCAGTCACAAAATACTCACCTACAGAGTTTATGTTCGGTATCCGTTCAGAATCACTAGGAATGTCCAAAATTTCTCCGGAAGAATCCACAGAACAAAACCAAAGGTTAGACTTAAATTCGATTCGGGACAACGCGACAAACAATATACGAAAAGCAGCTGCATCAGATACTGAGCGATTTAACCGCGGTCGAGCAGCCATCAAACCGTTTTCCAAGGGCGATTTAGTTTTTATTAAGAATAGCGAGCGAAATCAAACTAAACTAGACAGAAAGTTTCGGGGTCCATTTATAATTACTTCCGTATTAGACAATGACCGATATGAACTAAAAAGTATTAGCGGTTCACATCGGGTTTACAAGTACGCGCATGAAAATTTGAGACCAGGAAGCTTATTCCCTAACTGCGATAGAGATAATGATAGTGATTGCGATATTTCAATGCGATAGTGATACTGAATGCAATAGCAAAAGTGGATGTTAAAAATGAATGATATTTTACCACTGAATGATATAGGTATGACAGGTTTTCATTGGCTGATAAATTGCCAAACTACCAAATTCATTCGTGTCGGTAACTAATTTAATATATAAGTTAAAGAGAGATGGGGTTGTAACTAAAGTGAATTAAAGTGAGACAGCACGTAGCAACTAATACACTGACCTGAAAACAAGCTTTGTAACCAATATTATCATCTTCTTTTCATGATCCCATCTTTTAAACTTTTAGATAAAAAAATCTTCACATTTGAATTAGGTTCAGTACATACCTAGATATGTTATAAGTAATTCTTTAAATACTAAAACGTTAAAAGAGGATATTGCTCTGTATACCTGAGGTCAATAATTAAATATTGATGGCAATAATTACTTAAATGCTAGACTATAATTACGAGAAACTTATATTGTGCCAGCTGCCAACTCTTTTCTGGGATACAAACTGACAACCTATTTAAAACAATATTCATGTTCTATCTTATATTATGACCGTCAGAATGTAGGTTAGGTATGTAATGGTTTTACAACCATTATGATGCTCTGCTTACTCCGTCAGGGATTCAGGTTTCAGTGTATATATATGTTTCAATAAAATTTTACTGAAACTCAGAGCCAAAATGAGTTATCTAGCCATCCGAAACGTAGTAAATTTATATTTTTCTTTCCATTAATTTCACTAACCCATTCATTAGTCAAAATAATACAAAATAAAGACAAATAGCATAGCACTATTTGCTTGTGTTGTGTAATGGTGCAGGCGCATGTAGCATTCCACGTAAGACTGCGACCTTTGCCTCGGTACCAATGTGGTACTACCGGGCCTATTGCCGTGTTTCGGGAAAGGCCGGGCTCTAGAAAACAAGGCTAAGACATTTCTTGTTCAATAACATTATTCCAAGATCAGTAATAAGTTAATAACTTGCTCCTCCCAGGTCTCTCATCTTTAAAAGAACTCGTCATTCTACAAAACTTCAATAACAAAACCTGGGTCTTCTTCTTCCTCCTACTACTGTAATTGGATTGTAGAGATTACGTAATAAATAATAAAAATTGATTATTATTATTTTCTTTTTCGTGTTTTACTGCCAAATCAAATGGATCCCTTTGAGTACAGAACTCTAAAACACATAAAACTTTTTTTTTTTCTATGAAAGAGGTGTCTATTGTTTATTTTATCTTTTTACACTGACATAAAGTGTATGGACTGGCAGTCCTCTATAAATTACAGCATTTCTCTTTAGGACGCATTGAAAGTGACAAATTGAACGGAACTTGACGCAGTAAATTGTAAACAAATTGAAATATATTAAAATTTTGTTAAAATTTTAAAGACTAAGTGAATTTTTGTATAAAGATTTATTAATATTCAATTTTGTGACCATGAGAATATGCTTGGTTTGTAAATATAAACAGAAAAAAGGAGATAATCGGTCAATGTACAAGTATGTTTTTTTACAAACTGTTTTATTGAAAAATGTTGTTTTAAAACGTCTTGATTCTACTTTAAATGACTAGAAATTGTCGGGAAGACATTCCTCTTTTTCTAAGTATATATATAGTAATGTTAAAATGACTATAAAAGATAAAATTTTCGCATTTTCAATTTCGCTTGATTCGCCTGCTTTATTTCACTAGTGCTTCCAAAGACAGTCGATAAAAACAATGTCGATAGAAAAATGTTATAGGTATATTAGTGTAAAATATTACTTAATGTTACGTACAATGGCAAACAAAACCGTTTTTATTTTGTTGAGTACCCATGATTACTTTTTTAGGGTTATGTAGTAGACTACAAAGTTATAGTTTCGCCATATCCGTCTACTCGCAATTTTCTAAGAGACCCTTGATACTACAAAACTGTAATCACACCTTAGTACCTAAGCTTTTCAAGATAACAAGTAATGTTTGATTAATTTGCGCGTCGCTCGACACGCTCTTGAATGATTTTAGATAAATATTTAAGAGTTTACTAATCTTCATAAGAACAGTAAGACAGAATACCTAACCAACCAAATTTCTTACAACAGATTTCCAACCGACGAAGTTTAAAAAAAAAATGGCTTCAAAATATGAATGTTTCGAAGAATTGGACATCAAAGAAAAGCCACGAAATATGTTCGAAGCATTTTGACCCTAACTGTTTCATAGAAAGTAGGAAATTGTTAAAATTTGGTAGTGTTCCTACAATATTTGAAGAAAATGTTCAAGGTAAAGGTTATACATAAGGGTTACTAGAAACATGTCACGATCCCCGCTAAGGGATAGTAGTAGGCTTTATGAACTATTGAATTATTTCAAAACTGAAAAAAAGAGTACCAGTTTTGAAAAATTACATACTTTAACTTTTTATAAAGTAACACAGCTTTAAATATTATTGTTTTTGAAACTAATGCAAAAGATAAAGCTTATTTCTTTAGTTTGAGTCATGCTAATGTGAGAAAATGGTTTTATTGTTTACGCAAAATTGATGCTCTGCTGTAAGAAAAACAGATCATCTCATACTTACATACTTTTGGGGAAAAAGAAAAAATTAAGCTCTACATTCCGCTAGAGAACATAAATAGTCGACTTATCGACTTTTGGTCCTCACTTGTTAAAAGTACAACTTGAGCTGATTGCCAAGGCAAAGTAGGTACTAAGCACTAAGGCAAAGTACAACTTGAGCTGATTGCCTGCCTACCCCGCTGGGAATACATCGACTCATCGACTTTTGGCCTCACTACAGCGCCAAAATGGCGAAAATCAAGTGGTCTCGTTTTTGATTTGACAACAGCCAGTCTAGTGGTATTTAACTTATTTCTATGTCTATGTCTTTTTACTATAATTACTCTATGTTTATCAAAAGTGTCAAAATTTGTCAACGTCAGTCCACGTAGAAGTAAGTATTTTATTTGTAAATATGATATTTAAATGGTTATGTTATAGTCCCGTAAATAACAGGTTTTTTTACATTAGTAGTACGATAATACATCTATGTTATACCTACAACAGAAAGCAAAAAAAATATTGCAAAAAAACTATTTTGTAAAGAATGGCAAACGTGCGCAGGGTTTTGAAACCATAACTTCAGGCACAAGCCACTCAATATCGTTTAAATATCAAGCTCTTCTTATATATACAATTTCTTATATATAAAATTGGACGTCCTGATTCACTGACTCATCAACACCCAGCCCAAACCCTCAGACCTAGAAAAATAAAATTTAGCAAAGGTGTCTTTTGTAAAGGTTGTAAGTACTAAGAAAGGATTTTTCGAAATTCAACCCCTGGGGTGGGTGGTGAAATGGGGGTTCAGAGTTTGTATGGAGAAAACAATTTTTTTGGACATTTTAACTCGACACTTCGTCAAGATTAACCTTAAGGCAAATAAAGGGACGAGTGTTTCCGGATTTTTCGAAAATCAAGGTGTCAAGAATGAAATGGGTGACTAAAATAGTTCTTTGCGCGAGAGCGAATCCGCGGGTAAAAGCTAGTCTATTATATTTACAACATCAAAGGTAGTTTTCATAATTTTTATTTCAAATCTGTTTGCAGGGTAATTGATAGAAAATGACGTCTACACTCTAACTTCATCCACACAAAACCACGAAAATGCGAAGTTACAAATTCAAGATCAAACATTTGTAAATACCTCAAGTATGTATCTTATATAAACGAGGAACGACAGACAGTGGGCCAAGGCAGTCTCGAATGGTGGCCAATGGGAGCAACAAGGCCAATGAGCAGACCAACCAGCCGATGGTCAGAAGATATCGTCAAAATGACGGGACCTCTATCGATGAGGTTAGCACAGAACCGTGACAATTATCGCTACAGAGAAGAAGCCTATACCCAGCAGTGGGTTGATGTGGGCTGAGTATAATGATGTACCTTATCAAACTATTTTCATGATAGCTTTCCGCGCGCGACTTCGTTCCCGTGGGAATTTGGAAAAATGATGTAGTACCTAGCCTATGTTACTCAGGGATAAATCAGCATTTTAATGGTGAAATAATTTTTGAAATCGGTGCATAAGTGGCGGATAAATCGGTGAACATACATTAAAAAAAACATACATACAGTCGAACATAGAACCTTCTCCGTTTTTGAAGTCGTTTAAAACTATAAATCTTCCCTCTTTAATTAAATATTAGTATAAATAAAAAGTAGTTATCTTTTACTTTACAAAGTTTTATTGTATTTCAGTTATCGAGACATCATCCAATTGCCGTCGAAGTTGGTACAAATGAGTGACATGACATATTATGAAGTTTTGAAACGTGGAGGTTCAAGAGAGGATATCAGCTCTTGAAAATAAGTAACAAAGATGTAAAATGACCACACTTGAATAACTTTAATGCTCTTTTATATTAAAATAAAATACATGAACTAAATTGAATTTTGATTTTTGTGCTTGGAGAAAATCTGTAAAAAAGAAACAATTTTTAAATTAACTTATCATATGCATTCTAAGATATAAGCACAAGCTTATATATGTTTGATAAATTTTACTTTTATTATTAACGCGAGTGCGTCTGATTGTTTACCTATTCAATGTACCTAGTTTATTTCACAAAATAATAATAATGAGTTTAGAATAATTATGACCCTACCCTGCTATAAAAGTGGAAGCATGGAAGCTACAGTAGCTTCCATACTAGACTGGGAGTAATAGAAAAACATAGAATGTGCCAGCTGCCTACTATTCCCAGGCATACTGTAAAAGTCAGTAAGTGAGACGCGAGGGTTTTGCTGTATTGTGGGCAAAAGGCTGACAACCTCTCACCACTTACATCATTTTTCATCTTAAAACCCTTTTGAATATATGTCAAACGTGGTATCAAGTGGTTTTAAAACCACTGATGCTCTGCCTACCCTGATAGGGATGAGCATATGTATATGTACTATAAACGTAAAAGTTTGAGACGGACGGAGTTTAGTTACACCTTCACAAAAAAAACAATTCAAAGGATTTTGGACAACTTCACAGGAATGTAGTTTTTATATTATTTATTTACTAAACTTAATGCACTAAAAGTACAAGGGCGGACTTAATGCCCAATGGCATTATCTACCAGTTTACCTTAGGGTGATTGGTGAGAGTGAGTGGTAGCCACACCTTATCCGAGGTGAAAGATAAAATATTAAATCATAAACATTATACTTACGAAATTAAACATAAATAATAATAAACATAAATACATATGCCCTAATACAGGGCTTCCCAAACTGTGCGTCGCGACGCCCTAGGGCGTCGCGGCCTTGTCCCAGGGGCGTCGCGTGTCGATACGACCGAGTCGAGTGAGTGCCGGGCATAAGGTATTCTACGAGAAAAATCATTAGAAATCCTCGATCCCTCTTTAAAAATTATGTTTACACAACACTTGTTATCATTAAGCGAACACTTTGAGAAATATTTTCCCGAAAATATGGAGCAACTAGCTTTCCGCCCGCGTAGATTACAGCTTATATCGTGCCCAACTGTGGGATACAATGTAGCCGATGTCCTTTCCCAGGCTCTAATCTATCTCTGTACCAAATTTCATCAAAATCGGTTCAGTAGTTTAGGCGTGAAAGACGGACAGACTATTTTATCCCACAGTTGGGCACGATATAACCTGTAGTCTCCGCGGGCAGAGCCGCGGGCGGAAAGCTAGTAAAATTATAAATGTTCAAATAGTGTTTTACTGATAACCTGTTACTAGGCTGGGTTGAGGGGCGTCGCAAAAAATAGCAAAGTCCCAAGGGCGTCACAGTACGAATAAGTTTGGGAAGCCCTGCCCTAATAAGTATATTATAAAGTGTCAAGCTTAGCGTGCTCTTGATAATATAAGTAAGAAAAATGCTTTTCTATGCTCAATACGATAGAGTTATCTTAATGCTGTAAGGAAGGTAAAGATTTCAAATAATATGTTTGTCATTATAATTTTTCAATTTATTGATTTTATTAGGAACACTTACTTAAAGTGCCTGTAATGTAAGTACCTTATCAAACTTTATTCATGATAGATTCCCGCGCGGGACTTCGTTTCCGTGGGAATTTAAAAAAATGATATCCTAGCCTATGTTACTCGGGGATAATGTAGCATTCTAATAGTGAAAGAATTTTTAAAATCGGTCCAGTAGTTTTTGTGTTTATTCGTTACAAACAAACATACAATAAATAAAAATTTTATAAAAATGTTTACCGACTTCAAAATTAAAGGCACCCATTTAGATATTATACTTCTTTTTTCGTTGAAGTCAACAACCAAGGCATATATCACAATATTAAAAATGGCTCTTAGTTCACATTTCTGCAATGTGTAATGGGATTTATATTTACAGATAAAACTAACTCGGAGGCTACGTAAAGGTTTAAGAAAATACGCTATTAGTTCTTGATTCACAGGGTTTTTTTTTGTTTGATAAGTACTATGTGAAGTGTGAACCCACTGTTGGACTGGACAAGCTCAACCGAACTTCTTTTTGGAATCTTCAGTGGGTAAACACACTTCACACTTAACTATACCTAAATAATAATAAGAAGAAGTGTGTTAAGACATAAATCATATATCTATCTGTACACTTACGACTATGATCCCTTTTACGTACGAGTGTGTGGTGGTATGTGGTTTAATTATCCAAGCTTAATTGTAATGAAAATTTGCTCGATAATGATAACCCAATGAGAAATATCATAATTTGGAAAACACTTCTTCATCTCGTGCTCGTTTTGCAGTTAAAACTTCTATTTCCAAAGAAAGGATTCACGTTAGGAAGTTCAGACATTGTCAAAATGTAAAATATGTTATTTTATTTGCATGTCCAGACGTTTGATATGATGAACATTGAATATCTGGAAAATGGTGTTAAATAATGATTTTAATACATTATTTTAAAAAAAATCATGATTTGAGAACGTTAAAAATTAAGTGGCATACGAGTCGAGCGCCTGTATTGTATACGTACTAACACTTGGGTTGGCAGAGCGTCAAGCAATCAAAAATACTTAGAGTTTTAATATGATCCATAATCAGGGGTATAATGTATAATGTATATAGCCGGTTTGGTGAAGTGGTAGTGACGCTGCCTCTTGATCGGCGGGTCCTGGATTCGATCCCCAGCCGGGGCAAACATTTGTGTAAAAAGTAGATGTTTGTTCTCGGGTCATGGGTGTTTGTGTTTGTCTTTGTGTTTTCCAAGGGACCCACGACACAAGGGAAAACCTTAGTGTGGGCCTCTGAGTGTGTAGCGTTTATTTATTTATAAAAATGGTACAGCTTGACGATCTTTTGCAAAATTTTTGCACTTTTTTATATACAGCCCGCCGTGGTGGAAGAATATTTACTCGTAAGATGCATCATTATTCCCCCAAAAAATTCAGAAGTACCCACAAATACATATACATACGTTTACTTTGCTATAATTGCGTAACAATAATCATGTTTTTTATCAATCACACGAGAAAAATAACAATAATAGTATTTCTCCGAAGTAAACAAACACCAGAACAATATAAAACAACCCCTTTTTCTGGTTAAAAAGCATGTCAATACTTCCCAATATGGCTATTTCTAATTACCTCATTAATTTTTAAGAGAGCAGTATCTCCCAAATTACTTTTTCTTGTTAAATAACATTAGCATTTTTGAATAATTACAAAACATTTCATAAGAAATTATCAAATAACATGAAAATAATTGAAGGTTTATGGCCTGGGAAAATAATTGACAAATTGACAATTACATTTCATTTCATTTCATTTTTATCATTTTTATTTCTCTCAACAATGTTAGGTGTACATAGGGCCTTAGCAATTATAAGATTAAAATATATTTAACATTGGTGAGAGACTGGTGGCTGTGATAGGCACATAGCCTGTAGTACAGACCACCAGGCCCCCATCCTCAAAACAAACTTACAAAATGAATATAAACCAGATAAGTGCCAATCAACATAGGCACTATGTTAAGCAATCCTTAGTTATCCTTACTTATAGCTCAATTAATATAGTATATCTACATGTATGTGAGTGTGTGTGTGTGTATATGTGTGTGTTGAGTGTATATGTGTGTGTGTGCATGGGTGTCTATGAAGTCGAATATGCACTTAATATATATATATATATATATATATATATATATATATATTATGCTTACTGTAAGAAAGCACATCCCCAGCCCTACGGTGCCGGTGGTTACTCCTTGGGATCGAATATATTAATTCACTTGGGGATATGCTAATATGAATATTAATACTAATATTAATACTAACTTTGTATTAGTAAATATAGCATTATATAATTAATTAATTAAGGCCAGGAGATCCTCTGTTTCGGCGTAATCAAGGGTTTTTAGCCACTTTTCAAGTAAAATTTTACATTCATGCTTTGTGAAGGGATATAGCGTTAATGTTTTGCTAGCTTTATTATAAAGTCTACAACCAACAATGTAACACTGACTTGCAGCAAGACTCGTTCTGTGGTTTTCTATATTAAAAATCATATCCTTCCTGCGTTTGGTTGAGTTTTTCATTCATTCAATATCCATTCAATATCATTCAAAATGTCATTCTCTGTCTTTGTTCCAGTTATAACAGCTTGAGAATTCGGACAGTATAACATGAAGTTGGCCATTTCCTGTTCCATCTATAATTTATTTGACAGTAATTGATTGCGATAAGATTGCGATACAGCTTGATTATCACTATCGCACTTAGAGAATAAGGTCCCAGTACCAAAGGGGCATGATGGGTTAGTCGAGATTACCGCTAGTATAATAAACGACGAGGAAACCGTGACGGCGCCGGAAGACGAGGAAGATTCTCAATCTATAGAGGATTTCACGTTTAAATGGACACAGAGCTGAAACAAACAAAGGAGCACGCACTGAAATAGACGCTATGACGGTTGCTTCCGATACTGCCACTGCTTACTCTGATACCCTTGTGGCGTACCTACGCACATTACCAAATACATTACACTAACTAACCCTAACTAACACTAACCTTACATTACACTCAAACACTAAATACCTAAACACTACACTTAAACACTAGATACCTAAATATTATGTACTCGCTCCGTGCGGTCGCCGGCCGCACTGCATCACCAGTCAGGATCTAGCCCTCGACGCGACCCCACGCCGCTTCGCTTAATGCTTGCGCCTTTGTTCGTACGCGATCTAATTTCTTATGCTTTTTATGTTAATTTTCTTCATTCTTTCACTTCCGAACTTTCTTCTTGTGTTGTATTGCTTATCTATCGTGTACTGTGCCGCTTCTGAACTGTTCCTTCCATTTCTCCTTCTGACTTTATATGTAGTGCGTGTTAAGACAATATAATTAATATTTGCTAATTGGAGTCGGACTATCATTAATCATCTTCCCCAACACACGCGCTTCACTGGTGACCCCGAGAAGAACATGGAAGGCGAAGGAGCAGGATCAACTTCACGCCCAACGGACATATTTAAAATAGGTGTGAGGGTACCTCCATTCTGGCCCGAAGAACCGGAGATCTGGTTCGCCCAGGTCGAAGGCCAGTTTGACCTTTCTGGGATCAAGAGCGACGGAACCAAGTTCAACTACGTTATCTCGCAGCTCGACCCTCAACACTCCCGGGAGGTCAAGGACATAATCGTGAACCCACCCGCCACTGGGAAGTATGAAAGACTGAAAAGCGACTTAATCAAACGGCTAACAGCATCGCGCGAAAAGAAGGTCAAGCAGCTGCTGATGCACGAGGAGCTCGGCGATAGGAAGCCCTCCCAGTTCCTGCGCCACCTCCAGAGCCTCGCAGGACCAGATGTACCGGAGGAGTTTATTCAGACTATCTGGATGAGTCGGCTTCCCAGCAACATCCAGACCGTACTAGCTGCTCAACCTTCGGCACCAGTCGAGGGGTTGGCCGACCTGGCCGACCGTATTCGAGAGATCGCTCCCGGGGGTCCCCAGGTGACCGCCGTTTCTCCAGCTGCCTCCGGCTCCAGCTTTGAAGCTATGGCCCGTGAGATCGCTGAGCTTCGACGGCAGGTCCAGGCGCTGACGACGGAACGGAGAGGACGTCCTCGATCCCGTACTCGACAAGGACAACGTGGTGGGTCTACTTCCACGACCAGGTCGCAATCAAGGTACAGAAAATTCCCTATTTGCTGGTACCATAACAAATTTGGGGAGAAGGCAAACCGCTGCATCCGTCCTTGTGACTACAAGGCGGAAAACCCCAGGGGCAGTCGGTGAATTCGGCGACTGATGATTGCCCTCTTCCTACTGGTCGCCTCTTCGTCACTGACCAATCTACGAAGACGCAGTTCCTGATCGACACCGGCAGCGATCTCTGTGTGTTCCCTCGGTCGATGATTAGTGGTCGTCGTGCGCAAACGGACTACGAACTATGTGCTGCGAATGGTACGCCTATTCAAACTTTTGGTTTTGTGCACCTTAACCTAGATTTAGGCTTACGTAGAGTATTTTCTTGGAAATTTGTTGTAGCTAGTGTTACTAAGCCAATCATAGGCGTAGACTTTCTTAATTATTATAATTTAATTGTAGACATACGCAATAAACGCTTAGTTGATTGTACTATCACTGTATCTGCTGTAGCACCCATTGTAGATAGCGATATAGCGTCGGTGAAGGTTTTGACTGGCGAAACGCGCTTCCACAAGCTACTCGAGCAGTTTCCCGAGATTACTCGACCAGCAGGTATACAACGCACCGTTCCACACAACACACTGCACCACATACGCACGACACCTGGCCCAACAGTAGCTTGCTCTCCCCGCCGTTTAGCTCCCGACAAATTAAAAATAGCTGAACAGGAGTTCCAGTCCATGCTGTCCAACGGCACTGCCAGACCCTCGGAGAGCCCATGGTCTTCCCCTCTCCACTTGGCGCCGAAGAAGGACAACGGCTGGCGTCCCTGTGGCGACTACCGCATGCTGAATGCCCGTACTGTGCCTGACAGGTACCCCATTAGGCACATCCTCGATTTTGCTCACAGCATGTCTGGCTGCAAGATCTTTAGTACTCTGGACCTGACCAAGGCGTACAACCAGATCCCGGTCAGTCCAGAGGATATTCCTAAGATCGCGATCACAACGCCGTTCGGGTTATACGAATTTCCGTTTATGACCTTCGGCCTTAGGAATGCTGGTCAGACTTTTCAGCGTTTCGTGGATGAGATGACCAGGGGCCTGGATTTTGTGTATTGTTATCTCGACGATTTCCTCTGCTTCTCACGTGACGAGGAGCAGCACGAGCAGCATCTACGCCAGATCTTCGAGCGGCTGAAGCAGTACGGCATGGTCCTGAACACTTCCAAGTGTGTCTTCGGTGTTTCAGAGATAACCTTCTTAGGGTACAGTATCTCGCAACACGGCACCCGTCCACTGGATACCAAGGTTCAGGCAATTAAAGAATTTCCCCTGCCCACGGACGTACGTCAGCTACGTAGGTATATGGGAATGCTCAATTTTTACCGCAGGTTCCTGCCAAACGCCGCCCAAGTACAAACCCCACTGAACGCCTAATTAACTGGCTCTGTAAAGGGCTCACACCCGGTCGACTGGACCGCAGAGGCTAAGGCTGCATTTGAAGCCAGCAAGGAGAGTCTCTCCAACGCTGCACTGCTAGCACACCCTGACTGCTCTGCTAAATTGGCACTGGTCACTGATGCGTCAGATAAGGCGCTAGGTGCGGTGCTTCAGCAGCTCAAGGACGATGCTTGGCAACCCTTGGCTTTCTTCTCCCGCAAGCTGAGCCCCTCACAGGAGAAATATTCTCCCTATGATAGAGAGCTCCTTGCGATCTATGAGGCCATCAAGTCCTTTCGGCACATGCTCGAGGCCCGTCATTTTACAGTCTATACTGACCATAAACCGATCAGTTTCGCTTTCCATGAAAGGAAAACCAACTGTTCGCCAAGGCAGTATAGACACCTGGATTATATCGCCCAGTTCACCACTGACATACGTCACATTTCCGGCAAAGACAATGTCGTCGCAGATACTTTGTCGCGTATTGAAGAACTGGGCGCACCAGTGAGCCTCGAGTCCATTGCCAAAGCACAAACCTCTGATCCAGAGCTACAAAAGCTCCTTACTGAGGGATCATCTTTGCGGCTGGAAAAGCTGCATGTTCCTGGAAGTCGTGTTCCCTTGTACTGCGACGTCAGTACAGCGACTCCCAGACCATTTGTGCCCAGTCTTTTCCGCAGGCAAGTTTTTGATAGCCTGCACTCCCTAAGCCACCCTGGCGCTAATGCAACCGCCATACTTGTTGCGGAGCGTTTTGTATGGCCTGGTGTGCGTAAGGACTGCAGGAAATGGACGCAATCTTGCCTGCCTTGCCAGCGTGCCAAGGTCACGCGTCACGTGACCACGCCATTGGGTACGTTCAACTTACCACGTGCGCGCTTCAAGCAGGTTCATATAGACTTGATAGGACCGCTACCAATGTCACAAGGCTACCGGTACTGCCTGACAGCTGTGGATCGCTTCACGCGTTGGCCAGAAGTCGTTCCAATAGCTGATATTACAGCCGAGACCGTTGCCAAGGCACTGCTGTCGACCTGGATTGCTCGATTTGGTTGCCCGACAGAAATTGTCACAGACCGCGGCCGACAATTTGAATCGGCCCTCTTCAAACATCTGTCGAAGATTGCCGGTTTCGAGCATAAAAGGACGACAGCCTATCACCCTCAATGCAACGGCCTCGTGGAACGGTTCCACAGGCAGTTAAAGGCCGCCGTTATGAGCCATGCGACCGACACCTGGACTGAAGCCTTGCCTTGGGTCCTTATGGGCATACGCAGCTCTTTCAAAGAGGACTTACAAGCTTCCTCAGCAGAGCTAGTTTATGGCGAACCTTTACGTTTGCCGGGCGAATTTTTCGATTCCACCGTACCTGGAACCACGGATATATCCGAATTTTCCGCGAGGTTAAGATCTTTCGCCCAAACATTGAAACCTGTACCCACTTCTCGTCACAGTAAAGATAAAGTTTTTATTTTCAAGGATCTTTCTGCCACTGATCACGTTTTCCTCCGTGAAGATGCATTACGTGGTTCACTACAACCTCCTTACACAGGTCCATATAAAGTGTTACAAAGGCATAACAAAACATTTAAGTTGTTAGTGAAGGGTAAAGAGGTCACGGTATCTGTAGACCGCTTAAAACCAGCCTACATACTGTCTGACCACACCAACCAGGAGACTAATATGGATGAATCCCCAGAACAGACGGTTCCACCTTTGATCACAAGGTCAGGTCGTAGGGTTAGGTTTCCCGATTATTATCGTGCCTAAGGCACTGGGGGGGAGTGATGTGGCGTACCTACGCACATTACCAAATACATTACACTAACTAACCCTAACTAACACTAACCTTACATTACACTCAAACACTAAATACCTAAACACTACACTTAAACACTAGATACCTAAATATTATGTACTCACTCCGTGTGGTCGCCGGCCGCACTGCATCGCCAGTCAGGATCTAGCCCTCGACGCGACCGCACGCCGCTTCGCTTAATGCTTGTGCCTTTGTTCGTACGCGATCTAATTTCTTATGCTTTTTATGTTAATTTTCTTCATTCTTTCACTTCCGAACTTTCTTCTTGTGTTGTATTGCTTATCTATCGTGTACTGTGCCGCTTCTGAACTGTTCCTTCCATTTCTCCTTCTGACTTTATATGTAGTGCGTGTTAAGACAATATAATTAATATTTGCTAATTGGAGTCGGACTATCATTAATCATCTTCCCCAACACACGCGCTTCACCCTCACTGCTGGATCTGACACCCTAAGTGTCTGTTCAGATCCCGAAACTATAGAGGTCCAATGTGAAGTTGAAGTACATGCTGAGCAAGATTATCCGTGATGATTTTACAGGTATGAGTCAAAATTACTTTAGAATTATTTGATTTGATTATATAGTTAAGTACTACAGTGATATATAGTGAAGTATGAAAGGACAGTGCCATCCGGGCCAGCCCGGTATGGGTGGTCGAAGGGATACTCTTGTCCGGTCCATATCTGCGAGATTGTGAAGCCTGTCGAAAGGACGGTGTCGTCCGGTCCATATCCTACTAGGATTGGTCGAAGGGACACACTTGTCTGGTTCGCGCTTCATCTGTCAACAGAACGGTGTCGTCCGGTCCATACCCTGCTAGGGTTGGTCGAAGAGACACACTCGTTGGTTTACATTATGAGTTTGATGTCTAGCAGAGATAACTATGTCGTCCGGTCCATGGGTTAGATGGTAGAAAGGATGCATAATGTTATCTAGTATTTTCGAGAGTGGTTTATTAGTTATAGCCTCGTTCGTCAGGGTGAACGAGCGGGTCACTGAACTGAGATGGAATTTCCTTTTGTTTCAGGACAACATTAACAAATCAACGCCCGAGGACGGTTGAATGTCAGTCCGGCCGTGACGGCGCGTTGTGAAGCGCCATCTAGTTTAGATTTGATTTACTAAGATTCACGTCCGAAAGAGTGAACTGAACCATTCTTTTGACAGTTGTCAGTTAGCTCTAGTAAAGCGTCGGATGGTTGGTTGTGCGGCGACCATTATGGCAACACTGGGCTGTCACTCAGTTTTTAACAAGAGAACCGCCCGCGCACCAACCGGCTCTGGCGAATCGCTAAGTTCTGACGTGATCTTTATAGTTACAAATTATATCTTGCGTTAAATGTTTGCTTAATCAACCGAGGAATCTGTGACTAATTGTATTTTAGTTCTAAATTTAATCTATTAGACATTAAAATTGTAATTGATTTAAGTGAAGTTTCTAATCCATGGAATTGGTACATTTTGAGTTGCATCAAATGGGGCAGTTCTGATTTTTTTATATGTTGTATATAATGAGGTGGTAATGACAAATATAATTTTTCCACCTCGAAAGCCTTCCGGAACATTGTAAAATTCATGAAAAGCCATTAAATTTTTGATAATTTTTCAGTTTTTGCCATTTTTTACCACCAAGGACCTGTTTTACGGTAGAAGTCACTATGAATTCTTTTAAAGTAGACTAAATTTGCAACAAAATGAGAATAGTTGGGTCTCGATAAGCTGAATAGTTTCAAAGATACAGCTGTTCAAATGTTTGCAAAATTACAAAAAAAAATTTTTTTATTCGAGTTTTTACTCGTTCTCGTCAATGTGATCAATTATTGATCTATTTCACGGCATAAATTCATATATGTTTTTAAAGAAGACAATTTTTCAACAAAACGAGACCAATTTGATGTATTAAGATTTGATAGTTCCCTAGCTACAGCTGTTCAAAGTTGCTGAGGTGAGTAAATAAAATGAAATACGACTTATGAAATAAGCATTATAATTTTAAAAAGAAATAATTACAGCATAAAAATTTAAAGACTGTGTTATACATATTATCTTTGCATGTGGCGGTTGAAGTTGAGGTCGTCACAGGAGTTGTATTATTAGTTTTTCTTGTATATCTTTGATGGACCAGGCTGAACCTCTAAATCGACGGTACACCTTTTGGGAGCTTGCTTCGGTAGCATTTCGTCAACGACCAGCTCAGGCAGGTCGAAATCGTCATCTGATGGTGGGTCATCGATGGTAGGTTCATCAATGTCATCACACATCAGGTCTGGTTTGTTATCACAAGATTGGCCGCTGCAGTGGTTGCAAACAGCCGAGCATTTAAGTCCTGCTTTTCTGCAACCACAGCTGCTGGTACAACCTTTTTTGCAGTTGCAGGAAATCATGTTTAGCAGGGGTTGAGGAGCTGGTGGTTTCGTCATCAGTTGAGGAATGAGGCCTCTTGTGCTCCGCATCTCTAAATTGTATTATTTAAGAAATTTTGCAAACATTTGAACAGCTGTATCTTTGAAACTATTCAGCTTATCGAGACCCAACTATTCTCATTTTGTTGCAAATTTAGTCTACTTTAAAAGAATTCATAGTGACTTCTACCGTAAAACAGGTCCTTGGTGGTAAAAAATGGCAAAAACTGAAAAATTATCAAAAATTTAATGGCTTTTCATGAATTTTACAATGTTCTGGAAGGCTTTCGAGGTGGAAAAATTATATTTGTCATTACCACCTCATTACATACAACATATAAAAAAAATCAGAACTGCCCGATTTGATGCAAGTGAAGACCCCTTTTATGGTACGATTTCCATGGATTATTCGACTTAAGTTCCTTCCCTACAATATGGATAATTCTGATGTTGGCCCTCAAGAGCCTTCATACTTATGAAGCGTGGCCGGCCGCCATTTTTCTTATATTTGTTTACATTTCACTCGTGAGTACTTGAGCTGTCAAGTGAATAGCAACATTAATGAAAAATTGTGTTTTTTGTTGAGGAGAAGTTGTTTTGTGGTTTTGTATAGTGTCAGAACATTGGATGAGAATGTAGCAAAATGGATACGTGCTCTGTAAAACAGTGCAGCTACAGGGCTAACAAAAATAACAAGCAAACGACTGTGCATCAGTAAGTAACCGTTTTTTATTGAAATACGCCTATTAAACCCAAAAATACTTCTAAAACCTTTATTACTAAGACTATATTTTATAGTTTTCACGTTTTTACACCCTAAATTACCTTTCTGGCTAACTTTACATAATATTTTCCATAAGAAAAATTTCTATACAAATGACATTAGTGATGTAATAATAATGGCTATCGAATTTATATCGATGATTCTGTATTAGTTACAGAGCATATTTGTACGAGTGATCAGTTACAATATTTTTTTATATTAAAATAGCGGTGGGACACATTAAACTAAATAAGATAAGAAGCTGTTTTTAACTATCTATACTATCACTTTCTGTATTCAAGGAGTAAAGGGACAGTTTTGGTAAAAACTGAAATGGCGAAATCAAATCATAGATAAGATTTTATAGTTACCTACGTTTAGAAAATACATTAATTTAATAAATGTTATTCTGTATGATTATTTTACCTTAGAAATTTGTTTTTCTTTTAAACTACATTACCAAGTGAGAGGATTATTAGTATTAGTACGTATTTGGTTTGATTATGTTTTCAGGTTCCCAAAAAAAGAAGCGTTGCGATGTAAGTGGTTTGACATTATTGGGAAAGATAATTTGAAACCTCATAAAGTACTCCACCTATGGTCTTTACATTTCGAGGAATCAGCATTTAATAAAACCTTGCAAATTGTAAGTATTTCTGTGCCTTCTGTTTCTTTTTGGTAAGGAATCCATGAAATTCTTGGAAAAAATCTCATACTGAGGCAATTTCTAGTTGCATTGAGAAGCTAAATATATTTTTTTACGTAGCATTTGCCCTTAGAGAAGTCTACAGTGGCATTTACTCGTCGAAACTTCGTATGCACTCCTTAAAACTTGAAAGGTATACAGATGCACAGATCGATCGAACCCAGTCCGAAACCCTGTACCTTGTTCATACACAAGTAGAAAAGACAACTCTACAAAACCAAGGATACGGATCCGGCACCGGGTCACGCATCCTCACCATACACGAGGCTCAAGGGTTGACGTACGAAAAGGTGGTGATCGTGCGTACTATAATGACCAAGCAGGAGCTACACGACAGTATCCCACATGCTGTAGTTGCCATGTCGCGTCATACCGCCAGTTACAAATATTATGCGGATGATGTTGACGATGCGATAGGCAGATTCATCAAAGAAGCAGAGACGGCAGGCAGGGGAAAAGTGGTCAATTACAACCTCAAAATGGCGATCAAAAGTCGAGACACAGCCGTCATAGATGCCTTGAGGTCTGAATGCAACAGCAAAGAACCGTCACTCGTTTAAATATATATTATATACATTATGTATTCATATATTTATTATACTTATTTATAAATTGTAAACCTCTATGGAAAGTATTGTATTATAGTTTAAAATCAAGTATTAACAAGAAAACTTAATCTAGACAAAGGCACGGACATAAAGTCTGTGGATGCTTATAAAAACACAACTAAAATATATATATATATATATTGTATTTCCACCCGTTCCTTGGGAAAAGTTGTTCAGTTTAGAAGGCGGATTCACATCCTTAAGTTTTGCTTACTAATTTTATAAGTCACCAAAAATACTTGCTGCCTGCAATGCTAGCTTAAATTTACACTAACACACTCTTCAACCTCCTTACTCTGTCTGTTTTTTCGAGGAGATTGATAACCTCGAAGATCACATGTTGGTTTATTCGCAAGCTTTTGCGTATCTTTTAATAATATTGGCAACAGATTCCACTTTTATAACTAGATTTTTTCAATAGCGTGCATGAGTGTCATTTTTGTAATAAGCATTTCTTCGGGTGCTATTGAACGACACGAAATATCAGGTTTGCAAAAGTTCATATCCGAGATCTTGAATTTTAGGTTGGGTGAAACGTCACGCTCCGCATCGCTCTACGTAGAGCTTGGCCTTCGGCCTCACCATATACGCAGTTTTCCTCGGCCTGCTGCCTCGCCTCGCTCTTAGAGTGAACCTTTTATGGCGGTTATCATGGAATTGTGAGGGTGGTCGCTCTAGGCTTAGCCCTGCGCGGAGCTCGGTCTTCGGTCTCGTGTCACGATTTTGTATGGCGGCTTTTATTTTAAACAAAATATCTTTTGTATGATCATTGTACAATAAAACACATACATATATCACCGGAAAATTGTCAAAGCTTTAGTAAAATTATAAACTCTGGGTACTTCGTGAACTGGCCTTTTTTTCACATTGACAAATTGTAAATAAATGCTGTGATTTTGTTTATTTTTCAATTATCATAAAGTAATCGTACTCTGTACCACCTATCGATACTTTGAACAAGTATCGATATTTTGATACCCTAGCATGTGCTTACTACAGGCACGCATAGTTTTGTGAAATTTCCTGTCCTTTTACTCTTTAGTCATTGTGCAAAACCAAATGCAAAACTTCATAAAACGTCGTAGAAATGTTTTCTTTTGTTTCTTATGGTATCTAGTCATTAATAACTCTCAAATATGACAGTTATTTTAATACAAGTAAGCGCGTTCTCCTAGTAAACAAATGTTCGTTTTATTGATAGTAACGGTGTAATTTGACAAAATTGATTTTGAAACATTTCATTCAATTATGTTTGTAATAAAGACATTTATGAATTTTAGTAGGTTCCATTTTTGTTGTTTACAGTAAAAATGACTCAAGGTACAATTCGTCAAATTATAAAATGTCCTGCGTTTGGCACGCCCGAAACAAGGGGAAACATTACCCACTTCTCAGTTATCGACTAACTTTGATGGGGTACGTATTACAATACCGAAGTATAGAAAACCGAATTTCATAAGACCTATGGACGAAATACCGAAAATTATATGGCCGAATGTTTATTTGACCGAAAGTTTGAAATCCCGAATGTTTGTTTGACCGAAAGTTTGAAATCCCGAAGGTTGAAATACCTATGACTTAATATCCCGAAGGCTAAAATACCGAAGATTGAAATCCCGAAAGCTAAAATACCGAAGGCTAAAATACCGAATTTTAGTTTTCGGTTTATGGACATCCTGTCCATAAAGTTTTCAATAGTAAAAATGTTTTATTTTCTCTGTTTATATGACAAACGGAACTGCGACGTGTAGGTTTGTTAGTAGCCTAACCCAACCAACCCGTCAAGGGTTGGTTGGGTTAGGTTTGGTTAGAACTGCGACCCCAACGCACGAGCCGAGCGAGCGAAGCGAGCGTGCCGCGGCAGCGGCCGGCGAAGTGCCAGAAACGACTGTAGTTGCATTTCAATTTTTAGTATTTTGAACATCGATGTTTTTAAACATAGGTATTTCGTGTATCGGTATTTTGAACTTTCGGTCATTTAAACATTGGTACTTTGAACATTCGGTCATTTAAATGTTCGGTCATGTAAACATCGGTATTTTGAACATTCGGTCATTTAAATTCGGTATTTTGAACATTCGGTCATTTAAATATTGGTATTATATGTTTAGTTATATCGAACATCGGCATTCCAACCGTTCGGTATTTCAACTTTCGATGTTTTAAGCGTAGGTTTTTCAACCATCGGTATTTTGAATTTTCGGTATTGTAATACGTACCCCTTTGATGTTATGAAATACTATCTTTTGATCAAGCATTAGTTTAAAACCAGAATAACCATCTAAAGAGCCGACTGTTCAAGAAATCTCAGAAAGAGTTGCGACTCGTGTTTTAGAAATTTGGCATAAATCCTCGCTTCCAACAGTCAGTTTAAAAAGAGTATTGTAAATTATTAGAGCTTACCACCAAAAATATATAAATTTACTTAAACTTTTTGAAGAGCTTCAGGGCAGTAAAAACTATACATAGAAAAATATACAAATTCAAAGAAAAATTCCCAAAAAATTTATGGCATCAATAGCTGTAAACGTGAATGGACTATAGTTGTCCGTGACGTGAATGTGAATGGACTATAATACCTACTGGACAATTTGAGTATGTTTCCCCCTTTTTGTGTATGATATTAAAATGATAGATACAAAGTCCAAAATGTAAGCTTGATGTGCATTTGAGTATACCTACTCAGTCTGCAGTAGAAGGTACCTAACGTCGAGTTAATTATTTGTTGTGAGTGTGTGAAAAGAAAGGTGCACACCCGAAATAACCTCGTGCGGCGCCTCACCTCTACTAAATGGGGAGCTACACCACGAGTCCTACGGACACTGGCTTAAGTCTCGCATTCTCGGCTGGAGAATTTGCATGCCCGGTATGGGACCGCTCCAGTCATGCGAAGCTAGTGGACACAGCCTTAAATGAAACTTGAGGTTGACTTTTTTGCCAGTCCAAAGGTACCGCAGAACTCGCTTAGCGGCCTTCCAGTGTACCCCCCCGTAATGAGCATTGAATTGAGATAAGTTGGAGACGGAGAGAGAAATGTCCGGTCTCGTACATATGGCAATGTACATTAATGAGCCGATAAGCTCCTGATAGGGGACTTCAACTGTTTCTTCTTCCTTCGTGGGAAGGGTTAACTTAAGGCCAGGTTCCAATGGAGTTGTTACTGAAATGGCATCAGTCATACCACATTTTTCTATCAGTTTCTCGATGTACTTAGTTTGGTTGAGGGTGTATCCCTCGGGAGTTTGTGTAACTCGCATGCCAAGACAATCTTTGACTGGACCAAGGCCTTTCACGGTAAACTGCTTCTTAAGATCTTCTTTGAACTGATTTTTCATGCTGTCATCTGTACATACAATGAAAAAGCCGTCAACGAAAACAGCTACAATGAGAAGATTTTTACCATCTCGTCTGTAATATATACAGTGCTCATTAGCGGCTTGTTTCAAGCTAAGTTTTTGCATAGCTTCGCACACCTTTAAATTCCATTGGCGTGGAGCTTGTTTAAGGCCATAGAGGGCCTTTTTAATTAGGCACACTTTGCCTTTTCGGTCAGTAGAAAAACCATCAGGTTGCTCCATGTATATCTCTTCATCAAGGTCTCCGTTTAGGAAATCAGTTTTGACATCCATATTATCTACTTGTACTTTTTTGTGAGCTGCAAATGCCAGTAGCAGTCGTACGGAAGACAGTCTAGCAACCGGGGAAAAAGTTTTACCGTAGTCCACTTCGGCTACTTGGGTAAAACCTTCGGCTACTAGCCTGGCTTTGTACTTGGTGATGCCCACTGGTGTCCTTTTTAACTTTAAAAAACCCATTTGCACTTCGTTGTTTTCCTATCCGAGGGTCTATCCACAAGAACCAACGTTCCGTGTTTTAACGACGAACTGTATTCAGCCTGCATCGCTTCCAGCCATTTATCTTTTTGAGGATGGCCCATAACTTCCTTGAAGGTTTCTGGGTCCAACTCTGAAGTCACGTAGAGCTGTTCTCTGTATCTGTCAGGAGGTTGTCTGTTTCGACTAGGATATCTCCTTTCAGGTTCAGAGTGTGGCTCTGCGGTGAGCTCAGATTGAGGAACGTTTGATGAAACTTCAGGAGTTACAGGTTCATCCGACGCTGAAAGATACTTCGATGATGACCCTTGGGACTCAGTAGTATCAGGCTGTGGTACAGGTTGCGGTTGTGATTGTGGAATGAGGACATCATTTTCGGGAGGAAACTCAATGAGAGGTGGTTCAGGAGAAAATTGCTCACGGGGAATTTATAGACTCATATGTTTTATCTTCTATGAAGAAAACATCTCTTGCAACAATTATTTTGCGAGGATTACTAGGATCTACAAGTCGGTAACCTTTGCTCTCGGTAGAGTAGCCGACGAAAATACAGCACTGTGTTTTTGATTCTAGCTTTGACCGTTTTTATTTAGGCACAAGAACGTGAGCGACGCAGCCAAACAGCCTCAAATGAGAAAGGTCGACATTGTTGCCAGTCCACAATTCTTCTTGAATCTTATTGTTCAGTGACTGTGTAGGTTAACCGCTTCTCCCCAGTATTTTTTTATTATTATTTATTATAAGATGGGTTAACTCTTGACCTCAATCTTGACCATAAGGTCAAAGATGAGGTCGACGATGGAGCGAGTTAACCCAGAAAATGCCTATAAAGGCACTGGTACTCCCACGCACCGACGGAACACAGCAAGCTGTTTGGCGTCGGACTTCGGTAGGAGGGTGGTTGCGAACCAGACGGCCCTTCAAAGAGCCTACCACACCGCATGAGACCATAGGACGACACCTCAGATTCAGAAAAAAATGAAGTGTCTTTGCCTGGGATGAATTACTAGGAGGGAAGTCTCATTTGTGTTTCCTTAGTCGCCTCTTACGACACCCACGGAAAGAGATGGGGTGGTGTTATTCTCAACCGATCACCACACGGTTAAACTAGTTTACCAGTAGGATAAAGGTAATTTGGAATCTTGGAGCATGGATCTAGCTTTCTCTATAATGGTTAGGTTAGCGCGTTCAGACACTCCATTCTGTTGAGGATTGTACGGCACCGTGGTTTAATGAACAATACCGTTTTCCTTCAAAAAAATAGAGAGATCATTATTTACATATTCGCGACCGTTGTCTGAGCGTAGAACTTTGATACGTTCTCCTGTTTGGTTTTTCACTAAGTGTTTAAATTCTACAAATTTGCTAAAAACTTCAGCTTTTGATTTTAAAAAGTAACGAAAACTTTTGCGACTAAAGTCGTCTGTAAACGTTAAAAGATAGAGGGCACCGCCCCACGACTGCGTACTCATAGGTCCGCATAAGTCCGAGTGAATTAACTGTAGGACTTTACTCGATCTATTTTTTGAGTTTGGGAAAGGTTTCTTAGATAATTTGCCTTGTGGGCAAGGAACACATTTTTCCGAGCTAGTTCAGTCGAAATTTATTCCAACACGTTTACTTTTTAAGATATTCATACTCTTTTTAATGAGATGACCAAGACGTCTATGCCACAGTATGGCAGACTCTTTGCTTGGTGTGTACATAGCATGCGAACTATTTTGTACATCGAGTTTATACATGCCTCTATGGACTGAGGCTGTGGCAATGACAGTTCCTGACACTTGACAACTACCACTTGGGAAAATTTTGGCACTTTTTGATGTGATTAAAACATCGTAACCCTTTTTAGATAAATCCCTTACAGAAAGAAGATTTACAGCTAAACCAGGAACATAGAGAACGACCTTAATTTTGTGCACGTTATCGGAAATATTCAAAAAGTACAGTACCTTTTCCATGGCTCAGCAGTTGTTCCTTGTTAGCAACTGTGATAGAAGAGATGTGAGAGGACATTTTCTCAAACCATTCCTTCCTTTAACTCATGTGGGAGCTAGCGCCTGAATCTATGAACCAATCTTGGGAACCTGTGGACTGAATATTAGTGAAACAAGATGAAAGTGTAAATTCCGACGTATAATTTGAAATACACGTTGCTGAAACTTTCTTGTTTTTATTCTTATTCCTACACTTACTCACTAAGCAATCACTAAGTGTCCTATTTTTTTACAATATGAACAAAACTTCTTTTTTTTCTGTGACTTTTACGTAGCTTGTAGGGCAGTTGGTTCGGTAGATCCGGTACTTGTGGAGTGGTCACTTCGGGTGTCTTCTTTCAACAAAGCAGCCACCACACTTTCCGATGTTATTTTGGTGTTTGAGTGCTCAAGGGCCATTACTAAGGGCTGGTATTTGTCAGGTAAATTTGCCAAAAGTATGATTGCCAGGAATTCGTCCTCTACTGCCGCTCCTATTGCATGCAGCTCCTGCTGTTCGGAGAGACTTTTATTTATATATACCTGCATTACGTCGCAAAATTTGTTCGCTAGAAGCTTCTTTATTAGCCCTAGGCGACGTGACAGGCCACTGTTAGCAAACGCTTTCTTGAGACAGTTATATGTCTCCTTTGCCGTTTTTGCCGTTTGTATAATAGGATACACTGACGCATGGCAGGATAGGCAGATCTTGGCACGAGTCTTAGCGTCCTTTCGCCTGACTATGGGATCTGATAGGTCGACATCTTCAGTAACGAAATCCCATAAGTCCAGGTCAATCAGGTAACACTCGATGCTGAAGGCCCACGTATTCAAATTGGTACCTGTTAGCTTTGTTATCGAGGTTCCGGATTGAGACGCTACTGATGACATTGTAGAATTCTCGCGTTGTAGCTGTGCCAGCACGGTTCTCGTTGCCGATGAAGATTTCTGCATAGCACGAATTCTCACTATAGTAGCAGTGTTAAAGCATTAAACGGACCATAACCTTCTATAAGTGCCTTAGCAAATTAAAAAGGCATTTTATTGAACTTGCTATTTTAGCTTATATTTTCAAAGTGGCACTGACATATATACAAACAACTTGTTTTAACTTAGACATATTAGACATATATATGTGGCCAGGATGTCCCATGGACCAAGGAGGTAATAACAAAAAGATATGACGCAGCTTCCCAAATGCTGCCTAGCCAAGCTGCACTCTTCTGGTGATTTCCCGCTCGAAGTTGTCTCTACCTAACTGCAACGCTTGCCTGACGTATATATATTCCTGAACAACTTCGAGCGTAACACCGTCAACAGGGATCGGCTTGGGCATGATATGATCATTGAACATGACCTTGGTCTTGTCCAAGTTTATTCCAAGGCCGACACTTCTTGAGGCAGCTTTAAGGCTGTGCAGCGTTTCTTGCAGGACTTGTGGCGTTTCTGCCAATATTATTATGTAGTCTGCGAAGCCGAGGTGCGATAGAAAGCCGTTGACATTGATGCCCAGTACATTCCAATCTAGCGTCTTAAAGACGTCCTCTAGAGCATTCTTAAACAGTTTCGGGGATATGACATCCCCCTGTCTAACACCTCTGAGCAATTGGATTGGTCTTGTACGGTAGTTTTCTACTTGGACTGTCATCTTTGCCATATTATATAGGCTTCTCAGCTTATCCACGTATCGCCAATTGACTTGGCAACTCTTCGCACTTCTGCAAAACCTGCCTTACTGTGTGGATATGTTCTACGGTACTAAAGCCTTTGTGAAACCTTGTTTGTTCCGGTGGCTGGAAGGCGTCAAATCTAGCGGCCAGACGATTGGTGACGACTCTCGAAAACAGCTTATAGACATGGCTCAGGAGCGTAACCGGTATATACACTGGGCGTCAAAAATAAGTAGTACACTTTTCAAATTGCAATTACTCCTAAACTATAGTAGTTACACTTATAAAATAAAAAGCAGTTTATAGTAAACTTAACGAAGTTTATTAAAGTTATATTTTATTTGGCATGAATAAAGTTTCAAACTTAAAATTAAGATAAATACTAAAAAGTATCAATTTTTAACGATATGTCAACCACTTAATTTTCACGTTTTGGAACTTTTTCACAATTTAATAACTTGTGTTGCCGCCTCGGGCTCTAATTACAGCTTGGATCCGGTTTGGCATGCTGAACACTAAGTTTCGGAGGCGGTGTTGGGGAATATTTTCCCATTCTTCTATCAGCGCATGTTTTAGAGCCCTGAGTGTGGCAGGAGGTGGACTGCGCCTTCTGACTAGCCTCCCAAGCTCATCCCAGGCGTGTTCAATCGGGTTGAGATCTGGGCTTCTCGATGGCCAAGCCATCAAGTTGATGCCAACCTCCTGAATGTACTCTTGTACGTGGTGAGCAGTGTGTGGCCGGGCGTTATCATGCATTAGGATGGCTCCATCACCCATATTTATTAAATATGGCCCTGCATACTCGTTGAGGATCTCCGAGGCATATCTTTCACCAGTCAAAGTCCCATTTTCTATTACCACAAGCTCTGTGCGACTCTCTGAAGAGATACCAGCCCATACGTGTACAGAGCCCCCGCCATATTGGACTCTTTCCGAGATACAAGCTTGAATGTATCGCTCACCGGGTCGTCTGTAGACTCTCCGCCGTCCATCTGAAGTGTATAAAGAGAATCGAGACTCATCTGTGAATAAAACTCTAGCCCATTCTTCTTCGCCCCATTGTACGTGTTGACGGGCGTAGCGTAGTCTTGCTACGCGATGCTCTGTCTCAAGTTTGGGGCCATTTGCTGGTTTTAGAGGCTTCAGGTTAGCTTCAGCAAGTCTTCTTCTCACTGTACTCTCACTGATGTAGTCTGTTCGGGTCCGAAGAAGCTGTTGCTGAACCTCAACTGCATTAAGGTGTCGATTTCTTAACACAGTGGAAACAATAAAGCGATCTTCTCGGGTACTTGTGCACCTGGGTCTGCCATTACCTCGTCTCCTTAGATGGTTTCCAGTCTCTTCGTACCTTTGCTTTACTCGCTGAACCGTTCTTAAAGTTACACCCACCCTCCTTGCAGTACGACGCATACTGATGCCCACTTCGAGAAAAGCTAAGATTCTTGCACATTCTTCTGGTGAAAGAGGCATGATTAGTCAAATTTACTCTCTGAAGATACCTATGCTTTTCAATTACAATTGCTTTATCAGCAGCGAATGTGTCAAACACAAAAATCCTAAGTAAGACAACACCTTTCAACAGTTTAAAAAAAGTGTTTTTATTTATTCGTTTTTTTTAAAGTCAAGCATTATAAGTTCTTATAATGCATGAAGTTTTTATTGAATAAGATTAAATTTTCTTTTTAACCTTTTTTGTTTCAAAGGTCTAAGTTTTATAGTTTGGGAGAAATCGCAATTTTAAAACTGTACTACTTATTTTTGACGCCCAGTGTAGTTTATAAAAAGTTAGAATATCTATGTCCTTAAATAAATGAAGGAATAAAAAGAAGGAATATGTTAAGTATTAGTAAAATTGTAAAAAAGAACAGAAGTAGTAGTTTTATTAATTACTTAATCCATAAAATTGTTTAAGGGGAAGATGCGTAATTTATAAAACTACAATAAAAATCAGTAATCATCTAACCCGGTGTTTCATTATACGCAAGTAATATCATTGATTACACCGCAAACTCTCTGCCTGCATCTGTATTTCCCAAGTAATTTACCTCACCCTAGACTCTACTTTTGAGTGAGTAGATATTTTCTAAGTGAGCTCGCATTCGTTATAAAACTACTTACCACTGAATTGAAAATTTTATGCAAGTACTCGCGATTATTATTTATTCTCATGTCTCCTCTTTTATCTTCCAAAATAATTGGAGTAGAATACTTCTATGACAGTCGGGTATTTCCAGTTAGCACTATTCGCAGGAGGCGCACACCAAAATGTTATATTGGGTCATTTCAATAAGCGATAATTAAATATATGAAACAGTCCACAAAATTGAACAACTTTCGGAAAGGAACATACGAAAAAAAATTTTACCATCTAAATACGGGTTTGGTCGAGTAGCAGTGAAGCTACCTCTTGATCGGCGGGTCCTGGGTTCGATCCCCAGTCAGGTGAAAACATTTGTGTAAAAAGCAGATGTTCCGAAAAAAAGCTTTATGTGTGTTCCGAGGGACCCACGACACAAGGGAAAACCTTAGTGTGGGCCTTTGAGTGTGTAGCGTTTATTTATTTATTTATTTATAAATACAACGTGAGTTATTAGGAGGAGAATGGAAATGATTAGTTGGACAGAAAGGAAGACAAATGAAGAATTAGTGAGACTTGTAGGAGAAAGGAGGAACATATTATAGATTATAGAGAATAGCAGAGGAAATATGATATGGCACCTGATACGACATGACAATTACTTTAAGAACATCTTAGAAGGAAAAGTGGAAGGAAGAAGAGGAAGAGGAAGACCACGAAGGAACTTTATGAATTAAGTGAAGAAGAAAGTTAATCTCATGTCGTATCAGGAAGTCAAAGGACTGGCTGATACTCCACCGACAAGAGCACAGCTCTTAAATTGAATAAAAAGAAGACAAGAGCTATTAGCTAATTTTCCTTTATTTTTAAGTAAACATTTTTTTGAGAATTTTGTCAATCTCAACACGAAACTAAATAACGACAGTTCTTACTCAGTTCGTTATTAATTTGATTTTAAAGTATAATTTGTTCGTAAACTGTAGGAGTATGCCTTGCGATTTGGAGGTTTTGTCAAAAGTTTCATTTCATTAAACGGTAATGAACTCATATTATTGTATTTTCGAGCATTTGATTTGAAATAAGTTGTGTGACACACGGGTCGGAAGGTAACAGCCGTTTCCAGCGCCGCGCGGTAAGCGGAAACCACCCTTCACAATCACTTCTTTCCCCACAAGTAAAACTGTAATACGCGCCCTCTGAGACTGTTCTTATGTTGTTTTCTCGAATTCCTTAACTGTCCAACCGGCTCCCTCTTTTGCTGAACCTGAAATAAAATTATAAAATTGTCATAGAGTGTGTTAACTTGAAATAATTTTATTGAGTCGTTCTCGTCGTCAGAGAGCAGAAATTCATTGGTTTTTGACAGGTAATTTTTTTTGAACACTTTTATTTTATTTTATTATACGATGGGTTAACTATCTTGACCTCAATCTTGACCATAAAGGTCAAAGATGAGGTCGACGATGGAGCGAGTTAACCCAGAAATTGCCTATAAAGGCACTGGTACTCCCGCGCACTGACGGAACACAGCAAGCTGTTTGGCGTCGGAATTCGGGTTACCTATCTTATGTTCGAAAAAATGTTGACCGATCATTAATTGTCCGAAAACGTTGCGACTTTTTTTGTTTTGTTTTTTTTTTAATTCGCCGACGTAACGTTTGCCACTGTATCAGTTGACCTATTATTAATTCGATTTTTTTCGTTACTCCATCATTTTATTTGTCCGAAAAACTTTTAGCGTAGTAATGTTAGGCCACCATTTCATTACACCACCGTTTTATTTGCCATAGGATTTTTTCACATATGTTCATTACACCACTGTTTTATCTGCCTTATTTTTTTTTCCAAACATTCATTATACCACTGTATTATTTGACATATTTTCATTTTACTGAACGCATTGAAAACGCAATATTGCCTTATGCCTTAATATGCCTTATGCCTGTTTAATATGCCATAAACAGTTTGCGCGCAAATTTCGATGACGTAATACTGCGTGGGTGCCACTTTCATCTGGGTCAAATTTTATATCGCCGAGTCCAAGACTTTTGTTTTGCTTGCGGGGGGCTTCGCCTCGTGAGCCCACCCTCGGGGGCTTCGCCCTCGGACCCCCTTCGCGATTCCTACGCAAGCAAGCATGCAACATGCAAACAAGCATGCAGCATGCAAGCAAGCAAGCATGAAGCATACAAGCAAGCAAGCATGCAAGCAGCATGCAAGCAAGCATGCAGTATGCAAGCAAGCATGCAGCATGCAAGCAAGCATGCATGCAAACATATAGCATGCAAGCAAGCAGGCATGCAGAATCATAACCTAACCTAACCTAACCTATACCGTTGGTTTGAGTTCTGTTGGTTTTGTTTTGCTTGCGGGGGGCTTCGCCCCCGCACCCCCTTCGCGATTCCTACGCAAGCAAGCATGCAGCATGCAAGTAAGCAAGCATGAAGCATGCATGCAAACATATAGCATGCAAGTAAGCAGGCATGCAGAATCATAACCTAACCTAACCTAACCTATACCGTTGGTTTGAGTTCTGTTGGTTTTATTTAGCTTGCGGGGGGCTTCGCCCCCCTAGCCAACCAACCTAGTTGTGATCAAATAATATTCCGTAAAATTTTGTTTCGATGAAGTCAAAGGGGGGCAAATGAAAAAAGTTAAAAAGAATTCGGTCGAAACTAAATAGTTAAAAAGAGACCTCGGCCAACAGTAAATAGTTCAAAAGAGAATTCGATCAATAGGTGAGTGCTCAAAAGAAACTTCGACCAACAGTAAAAAGATATTTTAAAAATTGATTAAACATAATTCGGTAAAATGATACTGTTGTCTAACGGCATTTCGATGATTAAAAAATATGGCATATGACGCATATAGCAAAAAAGACGTAGGTTAACCGTTTTCAGTCAAATAAAATTCGGACATAAATTCTTCGGAAAATTGATCGGTTCCCCGGAATTCGGTAGGAGGGTGGTCGCGAACCAGACGGCCCTTTACAGAGCCTACCACACCGCATGAAACCATAGGACGACACCTCAGATTCAGAAAAAAAATAAGTGTCGTTGCCTGGGATGGATTACTAGGAGGCAGGTCTCATTTGTGTTTCCTTAGTCGCCTCTGACGACACCCACAAAAAGAGATGGGCTGGTGTTATTCTCTACCAATCATCACACGGTTAAAATACTAATTGGATATCGAGATTTGTTTGATCACTTAACACGAGGTCGCAAGAACTCTTGGTTATTAGAATGCAGATCGAATGAACTGTAGATATAAAATTATTTTGTCGATCTTACAAATGATAATTTTGAAACTGATAGATTACATTTTTTGCACTGACATAAAGTGTATGGACTGGCAGTCCTCTATAAATTACAGCATTGTTCTCTAGGATGCATTGAAAGTGACAAATTCGCAGGAATTTTGACAAATTGAACGGAACTTGACACAGTGAATTGTAAACAATTTGAAATATTTGAAAATTTTGTTAAAATTTTAAAGATTAAGTGAATTTTTGTGTAAAGTTTTATTAATATTCAATTTTGTGACCATGAGAATATGCTTGGTTTGTAAATATAAACAGAAAAAAGGAGATAATCGGTCAATGTACAAGTATGTTTTTTACCAACTGTTTTATTAAAAATGTTGTTTTAAAACGTCTTAATTCTACTTTAAATGATTAGAAATTGTCGGGAAGACATTCCTCTTTTTCTAAGTATATATATAGTAATGTTAAAATGACTATAAAAGATAACATTTTCGCATTTTCAATTTCGCTTGATTCGCCTGCTTTATTTCGCTATAGTGCTTCCAAAGACAGTAGATAAAAACAATGTCGATAGAAACATGTTATAGGTATATTAGTGTAAAATATTACTTAATGTTACGTACAATGGCAAAAAAAAACGTTTTTATTTTGTTGAGTACCCATGATTACTTTTTTAGGGTTATGTAGTAGACTACAAAGTTATAGTTTCGCCATATCCGTCTACTCGCAATTTTCTAAGAGACCCTTGATACTACAAAACTGCAATCACACCTTAGTACCTAAGCTTTTCAAGATAACAAGTAATGTTTGATTAAATTGCGCGTCGCTCGACACGCTCTTGAATGATTTAAGATAAATATTTAAGAGTTTACTAATCTTCATAAGAACAGTAATACAGAATATCTAACCAACCAAATTTCTTACAACAGATTTCCAACCAACGAAGTTTTTAAAAAAAATGGCTTCAAAATATGAATGTTTCAAAATATGTTCGAAACATTTTGACCCTAAATGTTTTATAGGAAGTAGGAAATTGTTAAAATTTGGT
Source organism: Aproaerema taeniolella (assembly GCA_949987775.1). Lineage (NCBI taxonomy): Eukaryota > Metazoa > Arthropoda > Insecta > Lepidoptera > Gelechiidae > Aproaerema > Aproaerema taeniolella. Next base: position 662,711 of record CATLJT010000292.1, read on the forward strand.
AGTGTTGGCGAAGGGTTACTAGAAACATGTCACGATAGAAACATGTACCAGTTTTGAAAAATCACATACTTTAACTTTTTATAAAGTAACACAGCTATAAATATTATTGTTTTTGAAACTAACGCATTTATTTGTTTTATTTTTCATGATTGTAGTTAACTTACTCCCTAATACCTACATGTTAATTGTTATTTTATCTTAAATTTACAACTCGAGCATCTGTGGCCCATTTGTTAGTAAAAACAACTTAAAACTATAAATGTTTCATAGGAAGTAGGAAATTGTTAAAATTTAGTAGTGTTCCTACAATATTTGAAGAAAATGTTCAAGGTAAAGGTAAACATGTCACGATAGAAACATGTACCAGTTTTGAAAAATTACATACTTTAACTTTTTATAAACTAACACAGCTTTAAGTATTATTGTTTTTGAAACTAACGCATTTATTTGTTTTATTTTTCATGATTGTAGTTAACTGCCTACCCCGCTGGGAAATACATATAGTTTGTCGACTAATCGACTTTTGGCCTCACTACGTCGAGTTCGGTTTTCTGCCACTGCCGCCTACAGCGCCAAAATGGCGAAAATCAAATGGTCTCGTTTTTGATTTGACAACAGCCAGTCTAGTGGTATTTAACTTATTTTTTCTATGTCTATGATTTTTTGCCATCGAACGTTTGGTCAAAAGCACAGTTGTTTTTCTATCGCTGCTACAATGAATCAATGTCCCATATTCATTTGACCACTGTTAATTATGGCTTTGTTTAACAAAGACCACGATTAATGTTAAGTACCTAATACATTTATTTTTATATTTCAATTTAAAAGAATACCTACTTTTTTAACAAAAAAAACAAGTTTAGTATAGTACTCAGTAGGTTTGGTACGAGTAAATTAGAAAGAAAAAAAAGATTTGCAAAGAGAAATAATATAACATTTGAATTGACTTGGATTACATTACAACGCCTGATTCGATAAAACACTGCAAGAATTCGTTTTCTACACGATTATGACCAGGCATTAGTACCAAGCGTTGATAATGAAAACTGAAATTTACAATGTTAACTTATGGTCACTACCCCTAATAGTATATAAACTATCTTTCGTAATTTTAAGTTATGATTTGAAGGCAGATTATTTTTTTATTCAAATATTTACGGAAGAATTTCTGATCAGAATGACATATGGGTATGATTAATCTTAATGGCAATAGTGGGTAGTTGATAAAAATATGTCATGCAGTTTTACCATTATCAATGATCAAGTGTTTTTCTAAGTCGAAGTGTAATTTTTGGGCTGAATAGTTTTAAGAAAGCGGTTCTTGATCTGCTTTCCACTCACAACAAATATAAATACATATACATATATCTATTGGAAGATCTTTTTTGTTTATTTGGGCTATCGCATGTTTAAATGGTTTTCCGATTATTTGTTGTTTTTTTTTGTTTTGTGATTATTTTTTTTAGTGTTTAAATTTTGAATAAGTAGTTATTTATCTGTGTATTGATCTTACAACTGAATTGTAATTTTAAGCTAGCCGTGAGTTACCTATAATTGGAGTGGCATTGAGTTTTTTGTGTTTAAAATATTTGATATACCTACTTGAATGTGGTGGTGTGCACTCCGTTGGTAACCTAATAAATAAAATAAAATAAAATAAATTTACTTGATAACAAACAAAATGTGTCGCAGTAAACTAGTTAAATCTTCTCGTGGTGCAAATATATTATTGGTCGATAGATATTCATACCATCTCAATAAAAAGCAGGACAACAAGTATTACTGGAAGTGTGCTAAATTTGGTGTCCTCACTGAAGAAGGATCTCAGATAATTCAGCGATGCATACAAGACGTGCCAAGTACTAGTGCTCCACATTTACCAAATAAAGCTGCTATGAGCATGATAATACATAGATCGAGGAATAAAAATTTGCCCAAACTTCCAACTTCTGTGAGCGATGTGAAAATACCTGAAGAATACACTAAAATAGATGATGAACCCTTTTTATTGGGCCATTACACGTACAATAGAGAAAGTGTTGTTATTTTCAGTACTAAAGAAAATATCAAATAATTATGCACCGCCCGGTTTTGGTTAATGGATGGTACTTTTCAGTGCTGTCCGGATCCTTACACACAGATCTATACAATACATGTTAAAATAGTATCGCAAGAAGAATTAAGTCAGATCTTACCATTAATATTTGGACTCCTATCCCACAAATCTGAAAATTTTTATAATGTGTATCTGGCAATTGTAAGAAGCTAGGTTGTAAATTATCACAACATGATTTTGGAACCAGAGATTATTACTACGGATTTTGAACAAGCTGCAATAAATGCTGTGAGAGAAATATTTCCGGATTTTACTCACAAACTCTGCTTTTTTCACCTTACGCAAATTATCAAAAGATTGCAAAATATCCAATCTGCAGGGCTAGCAAAGCGATATAGAAGCGATTGTGTGTTTGCTCATCAGATGACACACTTGGCTGCACTCGCATTTTTAAAGCCAGCTGTAATACCCATGCGTTTGAAATGCTCAAGGAAGAAATTATACCTATACTCGTTATATAATTATACGTATTAAATACAATTATTCATAGTGACGTTCGGAGAAGAGCCGTGGTCTTGACACTTTTTCCTAATACGATCGCTTTACTACCTGTTAAAAGGTGGCATACGACTACGGCTCTCTTCCGAACGTCACTATGAATATGTATTTAATACGTTAAATTACATAACGTTTATATTAAAAAGACGATAAGTATTTAAAGGTTTTCACAAATATTTCAGATACGAGCATTTTCCTGTTTCATACGTTTTAGAGCGCGATTCTTCAGTAGTCGGGTTTTAGTTTTTAAACTAATTTTTTTATTTAAATTATTCTGGGGTTGTTCGTTGGTGAACAGCTAAGAAAATATTATAGTAATTTTTAAAGCTTACGATATGCCCCAGTTGGCAGAAATACGTTTTGGAGAGGGGTACGAATCCAGCCGCGATCATGACTGTCGTTTTTGTATCTTCAACAAAATAAGTTTGAAAATATAAACTTATAAATAGGTTGGCTCACTACTTGGTGCTGTATTTTATCTGGACTCGGATTCGGTAGAAAACAATGAGTGTCGTTGCGCGAATGAAGCGAGTGGCAAATTTTTTCGTAAATAAAGGGAATACAAAGTTAAATCCTAATCCCGCAATAGTATAGGAGCTTTATGAAGACAGAATTTGTACTGTAACAGAAATACTTAAACCGTTCCAGAGCTTAAATACTTAAACCGTCCCCCTTACATCGTAGTTTACGTACTTACCTGCGGCCTTGCATCACTATTCTTTGTTTGGTGAACGTTTTAGATTGGGGGGATGCTCCGGGCTGCACCCTACGCGGAGCTCGGCCTGCAGCCTCGCGTCACTTATCTTTGTCTAGTAGATGTCTTAGATTGGGGGACGCTCCAGGCTTCGCCCTACGCGGAGCTCGGCCTACGGCCTCGCATCACATATCTTTGTTTGGTGGATTTAGATTGAGGGGACGCTTCGGGTTTCGCCCTACGCGGAGCTCGGCCTGCGTTCTCGTAACTTAATGTCTTCTAGAGGGCGCTCTAATCAATTTACTGTAACGTCTCATAGCCTATAAACGTGGACAATCAAAACGCGTCTAACGATAGCTCATTTGTCAATTTGAGACGAATAGTTTAGAAGTTATGATGGAACAGATGAACATACATACATACATACATACAAACATACATACCGGTCAACCACATAACCCTCCTTTTTGCTTCGCCGTAGTCGGGTAAAAAGGTGCTGCAATGGTTTGATAAGTATTATATAAATGGCTCATCGCGGATCGTGAAAAAACCAAACAAAGACGTACCTAGTCATACGTACAACGGAAGGCTGCCCGATTTTCACCTCATATATGGTCTGTTCATGAAAGCTACGTATCAAATATACCTTTAACTAAAAATGCTCTGGAGTCATGGCATAATCGCCTGAAGACGCTTTGGAATCGTCGTAAATGGATTATTAATTATTAATATGTATTTAATTTTATGCACCACCAACTACTTCTTACCTTACTGCTGTCCTACCCTAAGATTGCCTGGAAGAAATTGCTACCTAGCAATAAGGCCGCCTTGTTGTACACTATGTTTTATGTTCTGTTAATTGTATTGTATGTCTTTGTGTGCAAATAAAGTATATTGTATTGTATTGTAATGGAATATAATATACAAAAGTATTAATGAATTCATTAAGGAACAAAAGAACAACGAATGCGTAATTGAGCGCATTATGTCATCTGAACCCACTTCAAAGAAGCGCAAACGTGGAATAAGTTATAATTAAAGACTACGTAACCATTTTAATCAAAAAGATGCAATGGATTTAAAACAATTTCTATCTGGATTAGCTCATATTTGTTATATGAAGAAATAACTGATTTACTTTGCAAATATTTTGTTTTCTTTTTTACTCATACTAAACCTACTGGGTACTATACTAAACTTTTTTTTGTTGAAAAGTAGGTAATTTTTTTATTGAAATATAAAAATAAATGCATTAGGTTTTTATCATTAATTTTGTTTTATTTACAAATATTTGTTAAACAAAGCCATAAGTAACAGTGGTCAAATGAATATGGGACATTGATTCATTCTAGCAGCGATAGAAAAATCAACTACGCAGTAATTACAGATAATAACATATGGGGTGGGATCTTTCACAATGTATGTCTATATACATCACAATGTATCACAATGTATGTCTGTATAATTATACAGGGTTAACGGGAACTTGACGTATTCCTGGCAGGACGTGATAGGGCAGCCAAAATGCAACAAATTTAAACCACCTTATGTATGGCCGAAAGTTAATAGTTTTCGAGATTTCGTTAATTTAAGATTTTTTACGAAAATACCCAGATTTCATCATTTTAACCAAAGTTTTAAAATATTTGCTTAATGCCAATATTTTAAAACTTTGGTTAAAATTTCAGCCAATTTTCAGCTACCAGGTTCTGAAGGTATTTCCAAAAATTACTCACTTGTCCTGAAGTCTGGCTACTGAGAAAATAATTAAGGTCTGGCGGCCCTGGGATCTCAGTTTACTGGCAGAATCGTGTCGAATGAAGTGTGGCAGTGTGTGAACAAATGAATGAAAAAGCACGGAGCACGGGCACTTAGACGTGGCGAAAAAAATCTCGCGGCGCATCTTGCTCGATTCAAGTTCGAAATTAGAGAATTCTCGAGTTCCGATAATTTTTTTTCTCATCTCGAATGAACCCAAATTTCTCGAGTTTTCTCAAGTTCGAGAAAGCTCGAGCATAAACCCTACTTAATGGATAGAATTTCATATAACTTTTTCTCAAATTTGATAGTTTAATAAAGCTAGGAAAGTCATTACTACCCAAAATTCCTTAACAGTTTTAAATCATGAAAACTGTTAAGGAATTTTTAGGTCAAAACTTTACTGTGACACCAAGTGTACAAACACCTTGATTAACTTTCTCATTTAATAAGCTATCCAAAAAAGTATGAATGTTAATAAGATTTTCATCACTGTTGGATATCACTTTATCTCGTATCTCTTCAGCCAATCGATTTCTCTGAGGTGCCTCCGACTCAGAAACCGTAGAATCCTTCTAATCCTGATATTTTTTCATCACTGCCGCGATTTCGCTGAACCTTTCCACACTTTTAAGGTTAATTAATCCTGTGTTCTACCTCCAAAGCGAATCTTAAAAAATTGGCTAGCATGTAACTGAACAGTGTTCAAACTTCATGAAATAGTTAATGTACTTCTCTGAAAGGTCTTTTGTGGACTCTGATTTAATTCGTTGCATCGATCGAAAAATTCGAAGAATTCTGCAAACAAAATAGTATTTTCACGTTAATATCATGAGAACAGACACAACAATGACAATAGTAACCCGTACAGTTATATCAGCAAGTAGCAATACGGTTGGATTAAGCATATAAATATAAACTATTTACTACAGAATATCAGAACTTTGCTCGTCACGCCATCTGTACTGCGGTTGTAGAACTCAATCGCACTATCGAAGTCCATGTTTGGGAGCGCCACTGTAATCGCGATTCCTGACTGGAAATAACAAATAATTGGAATGACGCAATGAAGTTAAATGTTAAGCAAAATATGTTTCATAGTGGGCTTATATTCAGCGCCTCGTTATAGCAAATAGGGAAAAATAATACTAAACTAGTTTTAGAAACAAATGAACCTGTACCTGATTTCCCATAAATTTCTATGCAACTTAATTATATATAAATTGAGTTCAACACTCACAAACTAAATCAAAACACATTATCAAGACGTTCCAAGGCCCCAGAATAGAACTGACGTTAGCAGAGCGCTGCATGCTTTCGTCTATCTGTACGAAAGGGAGATAGTTATAGTTCTCGCCCCTTATAGCTGATTCTACTCGGTTAGTTCGTTAAATCTCAAAATGACGGAGGCGTTCACTTGACATGTGTTAATTATGCATACAGTTTGCATGGCGCTAACGGAGTTATATTGGGTCTGTTTTACTTTGGACTTCCATTAACTGAGCAGTAATAGTGATTACGTGTAATAATACTAAACTCTAGTTTGATTTGATGACAAATGTTTTATTTTGAGCTAATTTCGTTAGACCTATGGGTAAGGAAAAATGATTGAAATATAAATTGCTAAATTGAATGAATATTCGTAATACTCTAAACTTTATGGTAATGATTCTAGTCTCACTCTATAGGGCCACTAATGGCGCCTTTTTACAGTAATCATATTTCCATTCACAAAATAACAAAATAGATGTATATGATGCAATATTGCAGTTTGAAGTCAAGCAATATGGCAAAATATGATTAATGCGTCTACATCCATTCGGCTCATAATAACAAGTGGGAAAATGATATCCAATTCGTACAACAAAAAATTGAATCCAAAGAACTATTCGTGATATATATGATGCTATAAATAAATGAAACTTGAAAATAAAAAGCCCAAAAATATTGAAATATAGAGTTTATTGTACAAATTATATTTCTTAGACAAATAAGACTGGTTCTATATTAGGATTTTCACAAATGTCTCACTCAATTTAAGCTAATTTTCAGTTATTTTTTCATCATGCTTCCATTTTCACCTTATCTTCAATCAATTCCGGGAAATGATTTTCCAAAAGATCTCCTGTGAAAATATACTCTTCTGTGTTCGGTGCTTCATGGTGTGGAAGACTAAACCACCAGTATAATTTTTCATTAGATATTTTCAAGACGACTTTCTGATTTCCAACCGTCAAAACAGCAAACGGTATGTTTATCCCATCTTCGAAAACTGGGTCGATTTCGCCGTGAAGTTCTTCAACCATTTGGGCAATGTTTGAGACATTAAGCCATGCTTTTGGAAATATCATCTCATATTTCAGCAATTCTTCAGCATCATTTAAATATTATTTTTGGTTACATATATCGTTTTTTTTTTCGTCTTCGTTACGTTTACTTCCCAAATCGATAAAATTTCGTATTTCTTTTTCCAACTCTCTTCGTTTCTGATGGAATTCATAATTTTCTAGTTGTTCTAGGAGCTGCAGCATTTCTGCTTGCGATCTTTTTAATGTTCACTAATTCTTTCCGGTCTAGTAAAATCCTTACCTATTTATCAGATATATATAGCTATTGCTATTGGCAATTTGTTTAAGAATAAAAGTAATGAATACAGAGGAGGGATTAAAGGGACTTCTTGGGTCCGCCGGAGTATCCGCAACTGAATAATGGCTGGATCAGGTAGGGGCGAACATGAATCGTGTAAACGTCAATCGTACTTCGCCAAGGTAATTTTCGGTCCAGCCTTTTAATAGGTTGCCATTAAAACACTGCAAATTTTGATTAACACAATTAGAAATCCACTTATTTTTAAAACCGAAAAAACTATAATAATTTATCTCTTTTTCTTTATATTTGTTGACCGACGTTAGTAATATTGAATTAAAATAAATCCATTAAAGCAGTCGTTTTCACTAAAAACCAGTCATTTTTACTCAAAATTTTTTTGTCGAATGAATTGACAACTTCAATCCCAAACAAAAAGCAAAAATGGAGAAAGTTCTAAAATTTTGAAATCTATTGAATAAAAAAGAAAACTAGACCGAAAAGAATTAGTGAACATACAAAAAAATCGCAAGCAGAAATGCTGCAATACCCCCTTTCTACAAAAAAAAAAATTAACATCCTGTATACCAAAAAAAAAAAATTTTTGGCAACCCGATATGGAAAAAATAAATTTAGTTTAAGTTAAGTTTAAGTTGAAGTTAAATTTAAGTTTAATTTAATTAAACCCTGTTAAAAAAGAAAAGGTTGATATTAAATAAAGAAACTTAAATAATACCAACAACAAATAATCCAACAATAAATAATAAATTTAGACGGCCGGTTTGGTCGAGTGGTAGTGACACGCTGCCTCTTGATCGGCGGGTCCTGGGTTCGATTCCCAGTCGGGGCAAATATTTGTAAAGCAAATGTTTGTTCTCGGGTCATGGGTGTTTGTGTCTGTCTTTGTGTGTTCCAAGGGATCCACGACACAAGGGAAAACCTTAATGTGGGCCTTTGAGTGTGAAGCGTTTATTTATTTTTTAACAACAAAAAAACATTAATTAAAACTACTTATACGCGATGACAACAAAGTTTAAAAAGTGCAATGTCACAAAACATCACAACGAACTAATTAACCTGAAAGGAGAGTAACTGGGAACAACATCCAAAGCTATTTTTCAAGTACCAACTAAGAACAACACGCAAGCAATACCAAGAAGTTACAAGAGAAATAAACTCAGCCGGGAATCCCAAACGAAACGACTCAACATTTAAAACTAGCCCTAAATAACTAACACTAAGAGATATCAACAATAGAAACAACATTAATTAATTACCTAATACGTAATAATTTACGTAAGTTTCCTAAAACTTTCAAAATGTCAACAACTGACGACAAATAACAAATACCACAGACCTATACTTCAAAGAAAATAATGGACTGTCAGTCAACTCGGACTTGACCAATGACTAAAGAGTAAAAATCTCAGATTAATGAAATCCATTCGGATTTCATTAATCTGAGGTAAAAATACTACATACTCGCTGACATAAAGTGTATGGACTGGCAGTCCTCTATAAATTACAGCATTTGTCTCTAGGATGCATTGAAAGTGACAAATTTGCAGGAATTTTGACAAATTGAACGGAACTTGACGCAGTGAATTGTAAACAATTTGGAATATTTGGAAATTTTGATAAAATTTTTAAGATTAAGTGAATTTTCGTATAAAGTTTTATTAATATTCAATTTTGTGACCATGAGAATATGCTTGGTTTGTAAATATAAACAGAAAAAAGGAGATAATCGGTCTATGTACAAGTATGTTTTTTTATAAACTGTTTTATTAAAAAAATGTTGTTTTAAAACGTCTTAATTCTACTTTAAATTATTAGAAATTGTCGGGAAGACATTCCTCTTTTTCTAAGTATATATATAGTAATGTTAAAATTACTATAAAAGATAAAATTTTCGCATTTTCAATTTCGCTTGATTCGCCTGCTTTATTTCGCTAGTGCTTCCAAAGACAGTCGATAAAAACAATGTCGATAGAAACATGTTATAGGTATATTAGTGTAAAATATTACTTAATGTTACGTACAATGGCAAACAAAACCGTTTTTATTTTGTTGAGTACCCATGATTACTTTTTTAGGGTTATGTAGTAGACTACAAAGTTATAGTTTCGCCATATCCGTCTACTCGCAATTTTCTAAGAGACCCTTGATACTACAAAACTCTAATCACACCTTAGTACTGTACTGATCCCCACCTGCATTAAATAGAGGTGGATACTCTATATTTATGGCTGTGATGTCTAGAGTCCTACGTTGTGAATTACTTTTAGGATTCTCACAGGTACAAGCAATTTAAAAGTGGGTTTCAGACTTAGAGAGGAATTAAAGGCAAAATCAAGATTAAAACAAAGTTGAATGTGCTTCAGATAGTCCAATAAATTACATTTTGACATATTGACACAAAAGGATTAATCTCTTGATTATTCCAATCGAAGCAGGATGAAAGCCGAAGGCTGGGACAACGAGTAGAATACCTAGACAGAGAGATTAATATAAACCCAGGGCATCATTTGGGAGTTCCCCGTTCTGGGGCCCCCAACCACGCCCCGGAACCTGTCGACGGCGCTCCAAATGACGAGATCCGTCGCCTTGGGGTGACCAACCCGGGGAGACTGTTCGAGTCGGGCATCTTATAGGATCTCCTAGAATCGTTATGTTCTCTGAGCGACAAATCCTCAGCTAATACTAGGCCAAACATCGCGCTTCCCTATTTCTCCTGTGAGTGGATTAGACTCCGAACTATAAAGCCAAGTGTCAGAAAGGAAAACCGAATAGTCGCAATCTCTCCTCCCCGCGAAACCTAGGAGCCGTCGCCTGCAGCACGTCCTTGTATTACCGCAGACTACAGACCCTACGACTGACTACCGAAGTAGTCAGCTGTGATCACGTATACGGGTAGGACAGTATTCCTTGGGGTGGTATTATAAAACTACCCCCCTCAATTGGACTGAACAACCCCCGCACGCGGTGACCACGTGTTTGCTACTGACAAGCCCTCCCCTAGCGCCTCGGTGAACGAGATTGCGCAACCCCAAGGATAATTTAGCAAATGAGAAGACTGCTCAGCTACATGGTCCTGAGTAGGATGTATAGTCTGTAGAGGTACTTTGTTCAGTGGTTGTGAAGGGCATCTCCTGGTTTCCATAGGTCAACTGTAAAGCAAGAGGGAGCCTACGAAAGCAAACTAAAATCTGACGTTTGCCGCCGATGGTCATCCGTCTTTTGTCGCTACTCGTGTATTGTGCTACACTAATAGCAACGTCACAATTGCCCTTCGTGAGCCAGTGGAAGAATCGTAGAAGGAGAGATAGGTGCTGTAATAATGTCGTTTCGGAAATTCAGGAAAACCTAGTCACTCAGGCCTCACCGAACATCGTGAATCACGAAATAACGATCCTAGTAGACAGAGGGAGAAGGATATAAAATAAAAACTTCAGGCGGATCCTAAACTAGCAACAAGTCCGTAACTCTTAAATCGTCTGATAAGAAAGAATAAAATAAAGGCATAACGTTTTACCAAAATCAAGTCATAAATAAATAAAAAAAATTCAATTTAGAATCCGCCCGAAATTTAAAGAACATCCGTATAACTTAATCCCTAAATAAATAAAATCCCTAGTGATCTTAAAGTAGGTTCTACTCACCAGAGTCCAAAATCAAGAACACAACTTCACTCTGTGCAGGTAGAAAATTTACTCCTAAAATCTGATTGAGAATCTCTTAAGTCAACTTTGGCCTGTTCCATATTCAAGTTCAAAATAAACTGACAACTTCAGTTTATTTCAGTTTGAATTATTCTTTTCACTTTAATGTTAAAATATTGTATAACTATTTAAATTATTAAATTATTCTTTATCAAAATTATTAATAGATTATTTAATTAAATATATTAATAAAATGGGCCTCCCTCTTATAGATTTTGTTTTCACTGACACTTCAAATTTATTTATATGTCACTCGCGATTTTCTAATTGTAAATGAAATTTAGGGTTTTAAGCAAAATTTAAATCTGCTGCTTTCATTGTCCTGTTAATAAAGCTAATAAAATTACACACTCAAAGGCCCACACTAAGGCTCTCCCCCGTATCATGGATTCCCGGAACAAACACAAAGACAGACACAAACACCCATGACCCGAGAACAAACATCCGCTCCTCACACAAATGCTTGTCTCAACTGGGAATCGAACCCAAGACCCGCCGATCAAGATGCAACGCCACTACCATTCGACCAAGACGGCAGTTCTATTTAAGGGTTTTCTTTATACCGATGCCTTTCCTGCGCTTTTAGATATGAAACTAACCGACAACATTAAATAAAACTATCCACTTAGCTGTAAAACCGTCCCAGTAGTGTTTTGCTTTCAACTATATCTCGACTCCTGCTTTCAACTATTCCTGCTTTTCAACTACGACTGCTTTCAACAATTTGGTCCTTGTTAATTTGCTATAAGCAAACTTATAATTCCGTCCAAGTCGTCTGTCATTAGGAAGGTAGCACTGGAAAGTAAAGGAAAACACCGACAAAACCTACCACCCATAAATATTCCCTTAACCTCCGAATCGGAAGTTGGCCTTTCTGGCTAATTGCATTCTCTATCCTCGCAAGATCCCCGGATAGCGTCCTCAATTAAGGGACCCGCTAGAACCTTGCAAAAGATAACGAATACTATTATCAACTTGCTAAACCTAAAAAAATATATATTTCCCCAATTACTTTAATTTATTTGAAACTCATCACGATTTTTCTAATTTTTTCCAAAAAAAACAAACCCCCTATCTTTCACTTTTTTTCTGACAATCCCCCTTTGTCATTCCTTTTTCTTTTACGTTTTTTATCAATGACAAAGCGAGACTTTTAATTCTAAAAAGATTCGATACTCTTACATTAAAACTATTTCTTTTAATAAGTATAATTAGGCGTTTAAGGACGCATACAGCACAGTACCTAAGCTTTTCAAGATAACAAGTAATGTTTGATTAAATTGCGCGTCGCTCGACACGCTCTTGAATGATTTTAGATAAATATTTAAGAGTTTACTAATCTTCATAAGAACAGTAAGACAGAATACCTAACCAACCAAATTTCTTACAACAGATTTCCAACCGAGGAATTTTTTTAAAAAAATGGCTTCAAAATATGAATGTTTCGAAGAATTGGACATCAAAGAAAAGCCACGAAATATGTTAGAAACATTTTGACCCTAAATGTTATAGGAAGTAGGAAATTGTTAAAATTTGGTAGTGTTCCTACAATATTTGAAGAAAATGTTCAAGGTAAAGGTTATACATAAGGGTTACTAGAAACATGTCACGAT